>JAHWGI010001158.1:0-600000 GCA_029379305.1 Frankliniella fusca
TCCCGTAACCCTGTGTACACTGTAAGTAGATTTCGTTGTTTTACGATTAAATTTGCATACGAACAGTTCGTATTTTGCATTTGACGAACAGTGTCGTAAAATCCAGATTACGAACTGTTCGTAAGGAAATAAACAAACTGTTCGTTGGTAATTTGACCCCCGAAATGCATTTCCTTCCTTGTAAAACAGTTTGCAGTTGTACTAAATGACCAATGGCATGGCTCATCTACAAATCCAGACAAGGCTACGAACTGTTCGTCATTTAACAAGTGTATTCGTTTTTGTTCCAAATAACGAAAAGTTCGTGTTGGGAATTTAACAGGTGTTTTTTCGTGAAATTACGAAAAAATCTCCTACAGTGTAGGTACAGTTTCAAGTGTAATTCCTGTGTAAACCGTGTAATACTAAACCAAATTTTGAAGAATTATCACTAAGTTTCATCTAATTGTTCTTGTTTGATGGAAATCCATGTGTAATCCCACAAAATTCATGTGTAATCCCTGTAATCACGTAATCCTGTGTATACATCCTAAATCAAAATGGTGGCCCCCTCATATTATACATTTGATTATCAACTGATTTTTTTTAAACAGTTGTTTTTCATACTGGAAGAGAGAATATCCCACAGTAGAATCGTCAGAACTTCTTTCACTCGTCCTGTGCTCAAAGCAAAAATTGCTAATTTTTTTCTTTCTTTTCTTTTATTTTTAAACCCGCGGCCGGGTTGGGGGCAGGGCGGCGGAGATGGCGGGCAGAGCAGCAAGGCGGGGAGAGGAGAAGGCGGAGAAGGCAGAGCTGGAGAAGCCGAGCGCGCGCGGCTGCACTAGCGCAAGTGAAGAGGTCGAGGGTCGAGGGTCGGCCAGGCCGCCGGAGTGAGGCGAGGATCGAAAGACACTTGAACCGGCGGCGGCCCGACCCGGCGACACCAATCATTACAGAGAACTCCGCCGGTCGCGTCCTCTCCTGCGCCCCGCCTCGCCCCGCCCCGCCCCGCTCCCTGGCGACCCCGCGCACCTCTCGCCCGGACTCCACCTCCTCGTATGACGCGGCCCGGGTCCCATTGACCTTGCCGTAATGATGCGGCAGCCCTCTCCTCCTCCTCCTCCTGCCACTCATGTCGCCGCCGCTGTAGCCCTCGGGGGCGCCGGGCCGGCGCACTGATGGGCCTGTGGGCGCCTCTCACGGGGGCCGAGGCCAGCGCGCTGTACGCCCTTCCCCGCCTACACACGGCGCGGCTTAGCCTCGAACCAAAAGCCCGCCCGGCCCGGCCCGGCAGCGCGGGTCTCCTTCCGGACCGGCGTGCCACTTCAAAGGTTTATTAACAAATCCCTTCCTCCTACCCAACCCGCAGTGGGGCGGGGCGTGGCATGGTGCAGAGGGTTGTTAAAGGGCCCCCCCTCCCCTCTCCCCCCCCCTCCACCCTCGGCGTCTGCCGCCGGCACAACTTTCAAATTGCGCCGGGCGGGTTGCGGGTTATACCTATCGCGTCGCGCGCCCTCCTCACCCCGTCCCGCGCCTCGATGCCCGAGTCCGCCTGCAACAAGTGCTGCTGCCAAGTCACAGGTGAGGCCGCGGCGGACGGCGGGCAAAACCGCCCGAAGCAGCTATGGCCGTGCGCGCGAGGATGGGCGCGGCAGGCGTGTAGGATCGTATGAGCGAGCCCTTTCTATAGGATGGCGAACAGGAGGCTTCGGAGCGAGTGGCCATATAATGGTCATGCCGCACGCAATGCGCCAAAAGTTGTACCTTGCGCGCGATAAACCTTCCATCTTAAAGCACACTTCTTCTAAATCCTCACAAAGAACATTCTTGTATGACAAAGAATTCTGTGCAACCGTAATACAAAGCCAATTTGCAATACAAAATCTTTGGAATACAAAGAAAAATATTTTCTAAAACAAGGGAAAAGTTTTGCAATACAAGGAAATTTCCTGTACATGACAGCTGCTGCACGGAATCCTTTGTATTGTACAAAAAAAAATCTTTGCAGCAGCTGTCGCGTCCCGTCCCCCGTCTGTGGCAAACGCCGTGATGCGTACGCAAACTACTGTGCCGCCGGGCGCGGCAGCAGAGCGGGTGGCCTACTCACCCGGCCGCAGGCGCTCTCTGCGTGGACGACTGGCAGGCAGCGCTAGCGCAGCCCAGCACAGCCTCCTCCACTGCTGCGGATCATTTCATGAAATATCCCTCACAGTGAGATGGCGGCCATAGCTCTATATACCCAACAGAAAGGGCCTCCACTGCGGCTCCTCAAATGGCTCATGAATAAAGCAGTAGAAATCATGAATGACGGCCCTATCCGATGCGTGCGCCGCCTATATATAGTATTGCTATCGAAATCATCGAACAAGAGCTCTATCCTATGAGGTCATGTCCTCACTAAGAGCCGAGGAAGAATGTCTAGGGGCAGGGTGTTAGGGAGTTTGCGTTTCGCGACGCCGGGAACTGTTGCGGCCAAACTTTACGAGCGGCCTGCCAGGCAAGTCCAGTTGGCACGGACCACTCCATAAAGGAAGGCGAGGACACTGCAATGTCTCCTAACACTTAAGTCTTATCGGGCGCGTTCCACGAATACAAAGTGTTAAGTGTTTCTCTCCCTTCTACACAAAGTGCTACGTGTATGTGTATGGTTATGTGAGGAGATAGATCTTTGCGGGAGCAACAAATTAAAGCAAATACAACTGTATGAGACAGACGGCCTGCCTACTATGGCAAAGGTAGGAACTCTCTTGGCCGAGATAACCGTCTGCCTCACACAGGAGAATTCGTGATTGTTTTGAGTGCTTTCCTGTCAACACTGCTCGGGCGGCAATGAAACAATTACTTTGGGAATGAATGGAAGCGATGGATGGGAGGACGGATGGATGGATGGATGGATGGATGGATGGATGGATGGATGGATGGATGGATGGATGGATGGATGGATGGCGATGGCATGTGGCAGAAAAGAACAGGAGGACCTGGAGCAGCTGGAGCAGTTTTCCCACCGACCCCACGGAATCGTTACACGTTAATTGAAACCTCAAGCAGCTCGGCGGCGCACGGCAGCGGTGAGGACCGGGCAGGACCGGGGCGTCCGCGTCCGCTTCGCTGAGGTGGGGGTGTGATGTCTCAAACTCCTCCGCAAAGCTCTCTATTCCCCATTCGTCACCAAGGGGGAAACAACTCTGAAGATTTTGTACACCTCGCTATCCAGAAGAAAAAAATTAGAAAAATTGATAGAAATTCAAGAGAATTCAGGGCAATTCAGGAGATTCAGCAAACCACACAAAAATTCACAAGTATCAATAAAATTTACAAAAATTCACGAGACATAAAAAAAAACTTACAAAATTTATACACAAAAATTCAGAGTTGTTTTATCCTCGTTCGTCGCAACGCACAGCGCAAGGCAGAAACGAGGAGACGGGTGCAGGGCAGAGTGAGGTGGGATGGGGGTGCCGCGTGCGCCGAGGTCCTGCTGCTCTGCTGCTGCAGTGACGCTTGTTGGCGCTGGCTCGTAATTAGCGGGGCGCTCACAGAATCAAATAAATTACGCACCACGAAAAAAAAAATAAAGAAGGGAAAAGTAAATTCCCTCTTGGAGCTGCGCTGCTGCTGCGACGACAGAGGCGTGAAAGTAATTTGTTTTGTTAGTTGGTCCTCCGTGATTAAACACCAGCTAGCATCTTGCGTGCTGCCTGGGAATTATGGAACCAATACATTATTCAAACACATTTATCCTCGTGCTGTGCGTGTTCTGAAAACTCTACTGAGAACTCTTGAAAAAAAGAAAAGGAAGTAAAAATGCTTCAACGCAATGTTTCTCTCTCAGAAAATATTACATCTATACGACAGCGTGGTAGCATTTTTTTCTGTAAATGAAGGCGCTAAAAAAGAAGAAGAAAAAAAACACAAAAAAAGACAAAACAGGAAAGGAAATTTTAGCACAATCTCATCGTGCTTCTTCTTGCCGCCCGCCCGCATGTAATCGGGCTCAACTCCACAAGTCAACAGCACGTACCGCAACGCACACGAAGACGAGGAGAACGCGTGCACTTGCTGTAGGGATATCGCCTTTCAAAGGCGCGTGTGCCGCAGTGACACCCTATCGGCAGGGCAAAAGGAAGGGGGCTGGGGGAGGAGTAAGGAAAATGGGGAGTCGGGTGTGAGGAGAAAAGAGAGGTGGGGCGCCGTAGAGAGGCCCGGCGGCGCGGCGCGTCCTCCTCGACCGGGTCCCCCTTATACAGGGTGGTCCTCCAACCCCTTCCTCGTTCGTAGGTATGCAGTCCCGCAACAACACGGGGCCGGTACCGGAGCGGGCTGGCTCGCTCTCTCTCACTTGCTCGTTGTCTGCATCTCTTTCTACCGCTCAGGCGGGCTCCCCTCCACTCCCAACTGCTCGGCTCGGCTCGCCTGGGCTCGCCTCGCCTAGCCCCCCTCCTCCCACCTCACCGCTCGCCTGGTGACGTCAGCCGCCGCTGTCAGCTCAGAGCAATTTTGGGCTCAACGCGGCCGGGTCGGGTGGGTAAACGGGTCCTCCGCGGTTTCCCCCGCGACGGGGCGGGCGCGAGCGTCGCGTCGCGGACACTGACCAGGCTACCCTTGCGACCCCAGCGGGGTGCGCAGGGCCTCCGCGGCTACCCCTGTGGCCCCGGCGAGATGCGCGACATTCGCGTTCGCCCCGTCGAGGCCGCGGGGTCGGCCGCAGAGGATCCGCGCACCCCGCCGTTACCACGAGGGTAGCAGCGGAGGACCCGTTTACCCCAACCCAGCCGCGTTGCGCCCAACATCGCCGTTGCGTTTACCCCTCGCGAAGCGCGGTAGTGGCTCTCGCGACTCCGCGCTCACCCCCGCGGGACGCGGCAATGTCTGGCGGCTACCCCCGCGGAGCGCGGCAGTGACTCTGGCGGGTCCGCGGTTGACTCCCGTGAAATTGCGACTAACGCCCGCGCACGCATTGTGAGTGCCCCGCGACTTCAAGGGCTCGCGTCCAGCGAGTGCCCCTCCCCCCTCCTCCTTCCCCATCGCTGTGACGTTGCTCAGTCTGTTTGCTGTGTTTTCAGTTCCTCCCCCCCCCCTCTTTCCTCTTCCAGCTCCATCACGTTTTCCTCCTACTCATTCCACTTTCGGTCTTCTTTCTTCTCCCCCCCCCCCCCCCAGCGGCCGTAGCCGAGCGAGCCAAGCGAGAACAGGAGAGGGGGGGAGTTGGGGAGGAGGGAGAGTGCCCGGTGCGTCGGCTGCGCAGTAGGCAGTGGTGGTGGCGGGGAGGGGGGGGCTCTCTCCACCACGCCTACCTAGCCCAGCCTCACCGTAGAAAGAGATGCAGACAGCGAGCGAGTGAGAGAGAGCTAGCCAGCCCGCTCCGGTACCGGCCCCGTGTTGTTGCGGGACTGCATACCTACGAACGAGGAAGGGGTTGGAGGACCACCCTGTATACGGAGCCAAGGCAGCAGAGCTAGCTGGGCACGGCATGGCGAGGAGGAATATGGGAGGAGACAAAGGAACGGCTTTGGAAGGAGAAGGACGAGGACGAGGATGGGGGGAGGGGGGGGGCAAGGAGGAAGAGGAGAGAGGCGGGACACGCATGCGGGGCCATGCGGGTTGAGCCGGAGACGGATGGCGTGGCGGTGGTGCGGGGCGTGGCGGGGCGTGGCGGCGGAGTGGGGTGCGGGCCGCAGCAGCCTTTATCTCGCCCCGGGATAACGACGACGACACTCGCCATACAGCAGGCGCGCTTCCAAATACAGCGCACGCCTTCCCCTCGCCCCTCCCGCGGACCCCCCCGCTTTCCACAGTCACACAGCACAGCGTTTCAATCAGAACGCGAGGCAAGGACGCGCGGCAGCCGGGCCGGGCCGGGCTGGGCTGGGCCGGGCTGGCGGTATTCACTCAGGATCCTCTACTACACCCCATACTCTTTTTTCTTCCGCATTGTCTCTGCTGTCTCTCCATCCTGCGCTCGGCCCCATACGCAAAAATAATAAAATAGGAAAAATCGCGTGAACAATAGAGCATGTTTCTTGTTCGGGGGGAGGGGGGGGATATATTTTTTAAAAACAGATATTTTTAAACCGCATAGAGATAGCAGCTCCAGTCATACGAAATGCTCACAAAAATATATGGATGTACTTATCCACCAGTTATACTCAACTTAGCTCGCAACTATGCTTTCTCAGGTTATTATCCACATCCAGAAAATCTTTGTGATGTAGACAAAACACGAGACAAAACACCATCATATAAATTAATACTATTTTCCTCAAAGAATTACAAGAAAATTTGTCGAATAAATTATGAGAGGAACGGCGTAGCATTAGTGACAAATACGACGTTATCAACGCCAAAAGCCTTGATTATGACGGTAACGCCTTTTCACACAAGGGAAAAAAAAAGATTGTATTAATTTTATTTTTATAAATAATGAAATGTCCTTGTTTAAGGAACAGATTTTCTGGCTGCACGGAACAATAATTCAGTTCTAGAGGACCTTTCGGTTTCTCTGTGTGTGCTCCGCCCAATCCCTGCGCCCTCCCTGCACCCTGCTCTAAGAGACAGGCAGGCAGTGGGGAGGAGGGGTGTGTGCAGCCGAGTGTTGGCGTTTTTGTTCGCCGCCCCGGCCCCGCCCGCTCACGACGCAGTCTGCCACGTCGCTTATGCAGAGCCGAGGAGTATGTTGAAGGGGAAGAGGGAGGGGCGGAGGGCGAAGCGGGCGAGGCTAGGCGCCGGGTGGGTGCTCGTGCTCGCTCTGCTATGGAGGCATTCTATTTCGATCCCCGGGGCGAGAGGGCCGGGCGGCCCAGTGCAGGCGAGTCCGCTCGGCCCAGCAGCCCAGCCCAGCCCAGGCCAGCCCAGGCGTGCTGTAATGCCCCTGACGGGGTGAGGCTTTGTGACAGAGGCGCACTCAAAGGGTCGTGAACTCAGATATTCCTCCGTACACGAGATGATATTACCTCAAATATTGCAATGATATTACCCATATTACAGGTAATATTACGTTGATATTTCCCAATTTTTCAGGACTTTGACGTCAGTACTGTAAAATTGGTGTAATATTACCAATAATACATGTATTATTCCATATTCCTCCGTACACGGTCAAGCAGAGTTGACGACCCTTTGGGCGCACTGTACGCCGCGCCGTCGTCGCCCCAACCGTTAATGAAAGGAATATCGCACAATATGTCCGCGCCCTTCTGCCGTAGTACACTCCGTTCTCCCTATTCCTGTATAACATTACATTTACTACTACAACATATATACCCTCACTCTCCGCCAACACCCATAATAAAACTGCGGCACGCGACAACATTAATGAAATACTCTACCGATTATGAGAGGATGAGATCGGCGATGTTTTGCTTCCCTCTTTTCACAGAGAAACCGAATTTTCTGTTATTGGCTTGTCGACGCGTGCTGGACGGGTCTCGCTCCACCATGCCTCGCCTCGTGACTTTTTACACACACATAGACGCACACTCACACACACACACAAACACATACCTTGCTCCAGCGTTATTACCTGCAGCAGGCGAGCGCGGCCCCCGGGCCGGGCGGGCAGCGCCGCCAGAGCCGAGCAAATGTAATCGGGAAACCATTACTGCAGTGCAGAGTGGCTGCTGGACGTGGCCTCCGCTGCCCCCATCACCCCCGTGGGCCCCTGGCCCCCACACGTTAGAGAGAGAGAGAGAGAGAGAGAGAGAGAGAGAGAGAGAGAGAGAGAGAGAGAGAGAGAGAGAGAGAGAGAGAGAGAGAGAGAGAGACGCATCACGTCCGGCGCGTGCGCGCTCCGCGCCAGATCGCCGCACTGTCTGTTATCATTATTTTTTATATTTTTTTCCACCTCTCTCTCTTTCTATCTCTCGTTGGAGTGCAGCGGCGAGGCGGAAAAACTTTCCCACCGTCCCACGCCCGTTTGCCGAGTTGGCGTCAGCAGCCGTATCCGGGCCGGGCCGTCAGGCGGTCAGGCCCGGCTCCCACCGCCCCAGTGCGAACATGACAAGGAGCACGCCAGCGACACAGCTCCTCCGTCACTTCACTCTCTCTGCGAGCGAGAAAAAAAATGATGAGAAATTTGGTATCTTCCTGTCTGCACCGCAGAGAGAGTGAGAGAGAGGGTGAGAGAGTGAGAGAGAGGGTGAGAGACAGAGAGAGAGAGATAAGGAGAGAGAGAGAGAGAGAGAGAGAGAGAGAGAGAGAGAGAGAGAGAGAGAGAGAGAGAGAAAGTAAGTCTCTGTCTCGACCATCCCTCGTGTCGTCAGGCCTGTGCAAAGGAAAGGGGGAAAGAAGATGCTGAACGATGTAGAGAGAGGGAGAGAGAGGCAAAAAGAGGAAGAGAGAGGAAAAGGGACAGAGAGAGAGAGAGAGAGAAAGAGAGAGAGAGAGAGAGAGAGAGAGAGAGAGAAAGGCAGAGGGACAGAGAAGGAGCGAGAGATGGGACGATGTCCGACGTTGGACGTCCACAAAACGAAGAGGGTAAATTGGGTGTTGTGGTTTGGAGGATTACCGGAGGGAGGAGGGGCCGGGCTGGACGACCCCCGGCCGGACACGACGGAGCAGCGACAGCAGGACCTCGGCGCGGCGGGGCGAGGCGGGGCGGCCGCGAGCCACTTTTTCCCTTGTTCTAATGAGCTTTGGGGCGCCTCGGGCGGGGCTCCACCCTGGCCCTGCCCTGCCCATGCCCATCCCGGACAGCACGGCTAACGTCCTCGTCCTGCCGGGCAGGCCATTGTGCCGACTCATGAGGGGAACGCCGCAGCGCGGCCGCGCCAGTCCTCCGGGAGGTGGCGTGGCGTGGCGTGGCGCGAGCGGGCAATTTATCACGGGGGGCCGTGGGGCGCGCGGGGAGGGACTGCGGGGCGCGGAGGGGCGCGTGCGGGCGAACAGGTGAATCACACATCCTCGGGACACACACAGCACGGCCCACGGGCTCAGCAGAGCTGTTCGCTCGCAGACAGAGAGAGAGAGAGAGAAATAGAAGTTTGGGGCTGCTTTCAGTTCGCCCGGGCGAAAGAGCTGTTCTGTTAGACATACCCAGCAAAGAGGATTTCGGACCGTTAGGGATGATTTTTCACGCAGTCGCGTCCAGACCGGAGGCAGAAACCACGCTGAAATTACCTGAAAACAAAAGACAAACACGCCATTAGTAAAACATGGAAATGGTGTGACGGAAATAAAGTTTTATTCTCTTCTCGCGACGAGAGAAAGATAACGGTTTTAAGCGTGCCCAAGTGGAACACAACCCTTCCATTGCGCGCGCGCCCGCGAGAAGTGATAGGGGCCCCCCTTAATTCCTTTCGAGCGGGTGCGGTAAATGGAATTCGAGACGACATTGTCGGTGAGGAGGAACGTAAGACGAGCAGGGCTACGAAGGTGAGCGGGCGGGGCGGGCGGGCGAGGGGAATAAGCCCTCTCGTAATTTCATCGGATCCCAGACCAGGCCAGACCCGCCGCGCCGCGGGGTGAGGTGAGGTGAGGTGAAGCACCTGCCGTCTCCGTCCCGTCCCCGCCCCATCTGCCTCGCTGCACAAGTTTCTGTTGTGCTGCTGGGCCGGGGGCGCAGGGCTATGCTATGATGGGCGCTGCTAGAGGCCCCGCCCAGCCCGGAGAGATTAGACAGGAATGAGAAATTAGCACACGTTGGAATAAGCAGCAGAAATAGTGAGAGCTCCGCCGCGCCGCGCCTGGCTGGACCGTAGACCGAGCGCCCCGCGGCATCAGAGCAGCAGAGCAGCAGAGCGCATAGGGCCACGGCAATGCTCGGCGGAGCGTGCTGGCTGCTGCCGCGCTGCTCCCACTGTCACCCTGCCCGCCGGCCCCGCCGGCCCCGCCGGCCCCGCCGGCCCCGCCGGCCCCGCCGGCCCCGCCGGCCCCGCCGGCCCCGCCGGCCCCGCCGGCCCGCACTGCCATCCTGCTATCTACTTCTGCAGAAATTCTCCATCAAAGTTATCGTCAATGCCTCGTCGAACATGCGTACTCCACTATGTACCGAATGCCACGCAAAATATGTAACAGTGAAGTGCCATTTCCCACACCGTGTGGCAAAACTGCTATTAAAAAATACGATTTCATGAAATCCTGGTAGGCACGAAGTTAATTAATGTTTTTGTTTCACTTAATTCTTCTGTAGAAGATGGTTTAAGTAGAAATTTCCTTTAAAAATTCTAGCCTTATGGGTCATGTTATTGAATTTGTTTTATTTCAGGGTCACTAGTTCAGCGGGTTACATGCCAAATTTTAGCTTTCTAGCTGAAACGATTTAGAAGTTAGTCTCTCAGTAAAAATTGTCCGATCAGCTTGATTTTTGAACTGTAGGCTCGTTGTGCAATGGGCATTCGAACACTGCTTTTACATTTTTATTCTAACATTTCGTTCGAAATTTTATTTTTTGAACTACTGTGCATGAGTAGAATCAACAAGTCCCCGGCCCCGCCGGTCCTCATCCCCTGCGCGCCGCGCCGAGGGGTCGAGCAGCCGCAACAATGGCGACTCGGCTCGGCTCCCCTTTCCACGCTGTTTTCCCGTGACAAGCCGAGTATTACCATAGAAACAGAGATTTTAGATCGAAATTTCTCAAAATTGGCCACTAAGTTTGGGCTGGCATTTCAGCAGTGAACTAAGGAGATTGAGTTCTACCTCTCTGCCAAGTCTTATGAAAATCGTATAGAAAAATCAGGATTTAGGTAAGGGGCCACACTGATAAAAAAATTCTAACGCTAACGCGTTAAACGGCCCCCTAGGTTTTAACACTAACTCGAGAATGAGAAAGACTTAAATAATTTTCAGTCAATAAGTTATCAAACCAAAGCGTGAATTTCATCTGCCTCACATTTTCCACATAAAATGTCATCACCCGCTGTCGGGCCAGCAATCAACAACGCTGCCACAAGCAATCACCATAAAAGCTGAATCGACAATTATTTTTAAAAAAATCGATTTTACGAAAATCTCTTAGGCACAAAGTTCATTAACTTTTTGGCTTCATTAGAGACTTTCGTGGATGGTCTAGGTGAATAAGAAAATAAAATCTACTTTGTTTTGTTAAGTAAAAAAAAATATTTCACCTCAGTGTTTGATCAGTGTCACTAGTACAGCGGGTTAGATGCCAAATTTCAGCTATCTAGCTCAAACGACTAAGAAATTAGTCTGTCAGTAAAATTTGTCCGATTAGCTTGATTTTTGAACTGTAGGCTCGTAATGCAATGGTTATTCGAAAACTGCGTTAGCAATTTTATTCTAACATGTCCTTCAAAATTTTAGTCTTTGAACTACTGTGCATAAGTTGAATCAACAGGTCCCCCCCCCCTCCCCCAGCCGCGGTCCTCCCCTGCGCGCCGAGGCGTCGAGTCTCTCAAACAATGCCGAGCCATCCAGCCGGCTCGGCACAGGGCGCTCGGCTCGCAATCACTATAGAAACTAAGGATGCAAATTAAAATTGCTCAAAAACGTATAGACAAATTAACATCAAACACACCTTGAAAATTTTCTAATTTTTCATACTATTTTTCAGTTTTCTTACGTAAAAATCGTATAGAAGCAATCGTCTACTTCCATAAAGGGCCATTGTCGAGGAGGAATAAAAAATTCTAACGCTAACGCGTTAAACGGCCCCCTAGGTTTTAACACTAACTCGAGAATGAGAAAGACTTTAATTATTTTCAGTCAAAACGTTATCAAACCAAAGCGTGAATTTCATCTGCCTCACATTTTCCACATAAAATCTCATCACCCCCTGGGCCAGCAATCAACAACGCTGCCGCAAGCAATCACCATAAATAACCCAAAGATGCGAGCTAAATTGACAATTATTTTTAAAAAATCTGGTAGGCACGAAGTTCATTAACTTTTTGGCTTCATTAGAGACTTTCGTGGATGGTCTAGGTAAAGAAGAAAATAAGATCTACTTGTTTTTGTTAAGTAAAAAAAAAGTTTATCCTTAGTGTTTGATCAGTGTCACTAGTGCAGCGGATTAGATGCCAAATTTCAGCTGTCTAGCTCAAACGACTAAGAAATTAGTCTGTCAGTAAAATTTGTCCGATTAGCTTGATTTTTGAACTGTAGGCTCGTAATGCAATGGTTATTCGAAAACTGCGTTAACAATTTTATTCTAACATGTCCTTCAAAATTTTAGTCTTTCAGCTACTGTGCATAAGTTGAATCAACAGGTCTCCCCGCCGCGGTTCTCCCCTGCGCGCCGAGGCGTCGAGCCTCTCAAACAATACCGAGCCATCCAGCCGGCTCGGCACAGGGTGCTCGGCTCGCAATCACTATAGAAACTAAGGATGCAAACTAGTTTTATGCAAAAACCGCACAGGGAGTTGGGCATCAAACCTATCTCAAAAAAATTCTAATTTTTCGTAGTATTTTTCATCGTAAGTTTGTACGAATCGTATAGACGCAATGGACTGCCTCCATAAGGGGCCATCGTCAAGAATAATAAAAAACTCACGGGCGTGAGCAATAGGCCCCCCTAACGGGGGCCTAAAAACTTTCTGGCGAAATGAAAAGGCACCCCTAACGGGGGCCTAAAAAATAATCGGATCCGCCGACAAAACCATAAGGCTACTTCGTACCTAAAAAAAAACCAACTCCGGAACATATGTGCTCTGTGAAAAGGGTACGTTATTCGGCGTCCACCTTTTTCACAATGAAAAACCGCCAATAATTTAAAATAAAAAAAAGATAAGATAAGAAAATGAGGCATTTTTTGCACTCTATAAGCAGTTTTCTAAGTACTCACTTAAAAGTTAAGGAAGATCCTCATATTTTAGGAAGCTTATTTCTTTGTTTTGAGGAAGTTAATGTATCTTTTCCCTATTTTCTCAAAGATACTAAAATCACATAAAAAAAATGTACACCTCATTTTCAAAACTATCCTGCTTTTTCTTTCTTTTTTTAAAGAAGAAAAGTGAATATTTCATCCTCTCTTCACACCATGCAAACACATATAACTACTGTAGCGGCGGAAGACAGCCGGTAGTTAGAGTTTGCTCTTCCGCACTCCATCGCACCCCACTCGGAGGCCCGGCACAGCCCGCCGCTTTAAAGCACATATCCCAAATGGTGAGCGTGCATGCAAGCGCGCTCTTATCTAGCTGGGTGCGCCGCGCAGGGGCGGGGCGGGGCCTAGGCGCCGGGTGCATGGGCCGTAGGGCTGCCGCATGCCGCATGTTTATCGGTGGCGGCGATAAAATACTTCGCGATGGAGTAAATGAGAATGAGGAGTGGGAAAAGGGGGAGGGGGTCGTTGTAATAATGCACCGACGTGCACCTGCGACCGCACCCCTTCCCTGGAGGCCCATAGCCGCTATACCAGAAGCGCCCTCCATGTCCTTTACGTACAGCGAAGAGTCGTTTTCTTTACACAGTTTCTACAAGTGGACGCTTAGGTTTAGTGAGGTCATACCCATCATGCAGGGCAGCGGCGCGGCGACGCGTGGAGCATCAAAAATCCCCGAGGTAAACATGCAAAGAGTCGCGCCGCGGTGCATTTTTTTTCCCGACGTGTTTCCACATATTCGATTTCAGAACGCGTGCGTTTCCCCTCCTCCTCGACGCATGCTCGCACAGGTGCTCGGGCTCGGGCGGGGGAGGCTGTGAGCCCGCTACAAGCCCGCGGCGGGCCCGCGGGCACAAATGATATCGAGGACGACTATAGCGCTGAGCCCGCGGGCAGGAGCCGCGCTATATTTATCCATGTACTTTTTCTTATGACGGAGCAGCATATTGAAATGATGTGACCGGAAACACTTGGGCCGGGAGCACGACATTGGCTCCGTGAAAGGGAAAGAGATCCGTGGATGAGGAAAATAGACAGCAGGCAGACGGAGATGAGAAAATAGGGAAACAAGCAGCCAGGCGTGTGACGTCATCGTCCGCTCCCCCTTCCCCATCCACAATACCCCTCCTACCACCACCACCTCACCTCGCCCATCGCCGCAGAACAGAAAAATAACCGCGGTGGGGGAAAGGGGGGACTCAATGGTATATAAATATTTTGTGACGCTGTGCGAGAGAAAAAGACGAAGCCTCCGAAAGCACAAGTGCATACCTTTGCGCACACAAAGGCAGAAAATAGAAGGAAACCAATAGGAGTTGGACCCCGGAACGAGGGTAGATCGCCTTACCAGCCGTTGACTGCACACAGAGAAAAAAAATTCTGCCAAGCACAAAACAATTGTTCAATGCTACCAACATAATCCTCGCAATAATTGATTGATTTTCACTTTCAAGACTTTCGTGGAAAAGGCATTAAAATCTTTTTGCCCATGAGTATGTTTAGTAGTTCGTGGAGCTAGAAAAATGTTAAGGCCGCCAATCTTTGTCCTGAGGACTAAACGTTCCGTTCCCAGCGAGATTTTTTTTTCCAGTGCGCGTCCGTTGAATTGTAGCTCACAAAGCACCTTTGCTGTAGCTTAGACGGAGAGTTTGCTGGACCATCGCGCTTTCACGGCAGCTGACAGGTGCGAGGTGTTCAGAGGTTGACACTACAGCACCACACAGTGATGTTAGAAAAGTAGGCAAATTATCGTACGCATGCACCTGTGTGTGGCAGACGGGTATCTCCGCCTGCCTACTAGGCAAAATGTATTCTCATGTGTGGAGAGTTTGCCTAGTAGGCAGGCGGAGATACCCGTCTGCCACACACAGGTGCATGCGTACGATAATTTGCCTACTTTTCTAACATCACTGGCACCACACACTTAAAATAAAATGTAAATTTACAAGACAATACCAGTAATCCAGTACATAAAAAGTAATGTAATTTTACAGAGTATGTCAATATTACAGGTGATTGTGTTGTAAAATTATAAGTTTTGGTAAAATTGCAGAAATAATGTCATTTTACGAGAAAAACTATAGTAAAGTTACCAAATGCTGTAAAATTACAATCATTTTCTGAAAATTTTACAGAATTTAGTAAAATTACAGACTGTCTGTAATGTACAGTACAGAAAATTTCCGTAATTCTCCAGAAAAATGGGTACGGTAACATATTTTCCAATGTTGAACGCTTATGTTTGTCATCACATAACGTGGCAAATAAGATTCAGTTTCATAGTAAGACAAAATGTAAAAAACTGCAGAGAAACGATGGAAGTAGAAGGGTAAGTCTCTGGAGTCGCGAAGAGAATGGGATCAGGTACGAGCCCTATTCCCGCACGAGGCGCGTCACAGCGCAGTGGTTAAGGCATCTGACTCTGAACCGGAAGGTCCGGAGTTCGGAACCACCCAGAGTAAAGACGCTTTCGTCCGAAGGATAAAGTTACTTCAAGGTGAACTAGACAGGAAGCATATTTGTTTAGGTTATTCTTCTCTTCACAGATTTTAGAAGTAAAAGTCTGTAATTTTTTTTTCCGGGTAAAGTGTAGAATTACTTTTCCATGCATTTACAGGATTAACTTTTACAGGTTTCTGTAATTTTACAGACTATGGTAATTTTACGGGTAAAAGTATTGGCACTAACTATGCCAAGACTTTTTCGGTAAAATCTCTCCAAAAAATTTTTACTGTGCAGGGAAGCCGCTACCAGCAACACTATCGGAACGCTCCTAGCTCTGCCATAACAGTTCCTCCTCGCGAAAACAACCAAATGGACAAGAATACACATATTTTTAATCGTATATACATAGGTAGCGAAGAGGAAAAGAGGAGCAGGCGAAACGCGCGCCAGGCCACGGGTTATATGAAATAAAGAGAAATACGGGGGCACTGTGAAAAATATCCTCGTAAATTTACGACATTTTTTGTTATTTTGATTTACAAAATATGTCGTAAATTTACGACTGCCCATTCCTGCTCGTCGGTCAATTCCAAGTCGATAGGGAGTGCTTGTAAATTTACAATTTCAAATTGTAATTTTACGACTTTTATCATGGAAAATTTTCCCGTAACCCTCACGAGTATTTTTCACAGTGGGGGAGGGCAGTGAAAGGGAAGCCCCACCACAGTGAGGCAACCACCCAAAGTAAATACGCGGACGGCAAAGTTTTTCTCGCAGCAGCAAAGAGAACACGGCGCGCGGAATGTGACTCGAACCAACAGAGATGAGCCGGAGGAAAAAGACGGACAATGGAAAGCAATCCAGCTCGGAGGGATGGAAAAGGTAGGGGGGGGCAGGGAGGGGAAGGGGCGCAGAGCTTTACCCCAGTGCTAAACTCGTTGCGGTGTATTAATTCAAAGTCCAGCAAGAGGAAGAGAGAGAGAGAGAGAGAGAGAGAGAGAGAGAGAGAGAGAGAGAGAGAGAGAGAGAGAGAGAGAGAGAGAGAGAGAGAGAGAGAGAGGGGTAACACAAGAGGGTAAGAGGGCGTGCGGATGAGGGAATATAGTGGGAGAGGAGAGGGTGCAGGCAGGCAGAGAGGAGCCGAGAGGAATGCGGCCATTATTGTGGATCCCATTTCGGTGTCTCTGGACAAACTGAAATGGAATCACGCGCAGAGTATCATCCAGTTGCGCGGAGATATTCACTTTATTTTTATTATTATTAAAATGAAAATCACGCTGCTGCAGCGGGCGTGCAGCCGTGTGGCAACTGCTAGCCCGTGTGCCAGCGCCAACGGGGCCCGGCCCGGCGCTGCGCGGGTGCAAATGACAGTCATAGCCAAGCGCAGAGCCTGCATGCACTTCTCTTTAAACTCAATGTCTCTGTTAATATATTTTTCTTTCTTTCCTTTCCTCGTTCGTGTTCATTGTCAAAAAATCACGATGCGCGAAAAATCATCACGGCTGCACAATTAAACCGTAAATTGCAGCAATTTTCTCAGCATAATTTTTTTCTTTTTTTTTCTTTTTTAACGCACGATCATGAGAGTGAGAGGTGCCGCGTGAGGCGTATCGCGGGCCACAAGCGCGCGCGCGTGATCGGGGGCGGGGCGCTGTCAGGGGCAGGCTGGCTTCCCCAATCCAATCACGGCCCATTACTCGCATTCTAACTCGCGTGGCGAAACAGTTTTACTCTCAGCGGGGAGCAGCGCCACGCGCAGCCACGGGGGCAGCCACGCCGGACCGGGCCTATTGAAAGTGATCCACTTTTGGCCCGACAGTGGTTAGGGAGGGGAAACATGGGTTTCTACCAGCGGGGATGAACACTTTTAAAGTAAAAGTTTCAGAGAAGGGCAGACATCAGCTCAGCCGAAGAAATGAGAAAAATAAATTAGGGTCAATTTAATAACCTGAAAGTATCTTCTAGAATGTGCTTTAGATACATACAGACTGAAAATCTACGAGTCGATAATTCTCGCCCCCATACGAGTGAGAATTTGAGGGCAATTTTATTACTCTCTGGAGAGTAAGAATTTTTTTCCTCGTCCTTTTTGAGAAAGAATTTTGAGACCTCGCCCAAATAAAGTGAGAAATCGTGCTAAAATTAAGTGAGGTTAAAAAATCCTTACTCAAATAGAGCGAGGCTCAGAAAAATCTCGCTCAAAAAGAGTGAGGTTAAAAATTCTCAGTCTAATTTAGTATGGAAAAGTGTCCTCTCCCATTTTGGGTGAGAAATTGGGTTCCAGGGTTTGCAGTGTCGAAGTAGTAAAGAATGCGAAGGGCATAAAACAATAAAATGTTTGAGGATCGCCTGTGTTGTCCTCTCAAGAGAATTGTAATGGGAACCATCATAGAATAAGACTTCATACGTTGTTTTCTGTACGGAATTTCCCCCTCTCTACCGTATCGTCTCACGTGGGGTAACCCTTTTAGTCCCCTGCCCATGGTACTACCAGCGGAGCGGCCTGCGCACCTCTCCCGACAGGGCCTCCACCGCTACGCGCCCCAGACAGGGCAGACTCTTGCGGCCTCACCCTGTCTCGCCAGGACCCCGCAAGGCCGCCCCCAACCACACTGCCCGACCTTAGTCCCGCATGCCGCCCCCGCGCCCCCGCCCGCGCGCCATTCCAAAGCGCGGCCCCGATTGCTCTCTGCATAATTGAAGCCGCCAGCGGCTGGCTGCCCTGCTAGCCGGGCAGGTGTGAGTATGGTCCATGGTCCCACCCCCGCCCCGCCCCACCTCACCCCGCCCTACCAAAGCCCCGCCGCACCCGCTCCGCGTCCGCCGCCACGGCCACGTCGCACCGCCACCGCCTTATTCCAAAAAGCGCTCTCCTCGCTATCTCTCTCGCACCTATACGACGAAAGCCCATGAGTGCGAGAGAGACATGACGAGGAAAGCGCTATTCGGAATAAGTCTGGCTGCTGCTGACCCCTTCCCTTCATCTTCTGCGAGCCACACTCTGCTCAGCACGCAATCTTCAATTCCGGCCTGGCGCGCGCTTGTATGACCGCCATACAGTATAGGAAATAATTTGTCTTCTCAAGCGCATGAAACAGGAAACGCGCATAAAATAATGCAAATACATCGTGCCAAGCGGGAAACATTATTCCCAATGGTGTGCATATTTAAATGAAGATTAAAATGATAAAATAAATTATCGCAGCAGACACAGTGAATCAATCCCATCACCGCGCTCTTCACCCACCCACCAGCACAACGCCACAGCCACAACACTCTACGTCACAAGCACAGGGGAGGGACTGCGTGGCGCAGACAAACGCGTCAATTTTTGCATGCAGTACATGTTTTCTTTTTCTTTTTGATAGGTTGGTGGGGGTTGGGGTTTATCTGACGACCGCCCGGTTGCGGGAGGCGTTCGCGTCACGCAGCGAATACAAAAATCTCCTGCTCCGCCTGCCTGCCGCACCAGCGCTGTCAGCAGCACGCCCCGCCCCGACCCGCCCCGCCCCGCAGCACTGCCGCACCACTCCGCTCCGCATGAGCCTCTTATCTATTCTTTGCTCGCGAAAACTTAGCGCACGCCCCGTGAACGTACACATACAGGGGACTAAAAGCTTCAGAGAGAGAGAGAGAGAGAGAGAGAGAGAGAGAGAGAGAGAGAGAGAGAGAGAGAGAGAGAGAGAGAGAGAGAGAGAGTAAAGAGACGGCAGGGGCAGGGGGAGTGTGAGCGAAGAGGGAACATATGTGACTCTGGGAGGAACAGGAAATTGTGAGGGTACACTGCCGTCTGAGGCGTGTAACCAAACTAAAGCAAGCATTCGGGAAATGGGCAAGGAGGAACTTTCGCAATGTGTTTAAAACGATGTGCTTGTGACAGCCCACAGCCCAGTAAAATATATGTGATCCGTTGCAAACGGAAGGACAATGCAGTCGGGAGAGAAAAGCTGAAAAGAAAAGAAGAAAGAAAAAAAGCTCTGGCCAGCCGGTTTGTCGCGGAGGAGCGGCGAGCTCTAGGCCAGGCCAGGGTGTCACTCTGGGAAACGTGTTCTACAAAGTTGCTGCAATGTGACCCACTTGGAGTGACGGGGCGGAACGGGGCGGGGCCGTGTGCTGGTGCCTTTGATGCCAGCCGGGGCGGTGGTGGCCGGTGGTGTGGCTGGCACCCTGGCCTGGTGGCCCTGCTGGCTCTCTAGCCTGGGCCTCAAATGCGCCGCGTGCGGCCTTCTATAGCAGACCAAGCAAAGGGTACCAGCAAGGGGATATTCACATAGGAAATTGTATGAACGGAGAACTCCAAATCACACGCAAAATACAATCATTCTAGAGCATAGTGTTCATTCTATTTCCTCAAGTGCCGCAATAGAAGTATCAACACATCAAAATAGATTCCAGATGAGGTGCACAAAGGAAGACCCCTTCGGAAATCGAAGAGCTTCCACCTCGCGCTGCGGGAATTCATCCAGGCGGGTTTCTTTTTCTCCCTTTGGAGAGCGGTAAAGGAGAGAGGAACAGAGAGAGAGAGAGAGAGAGGAGGGGGGGGGAGGTTCGACGGATATCGGACAGACAGCACCACTCACCCCCACCGCTCCAGCCCCGCCGCGTCCCGCCGCGGCCGCAACACAGCGCGCCGACTTCAATCTCCCGAAACAATGAAAACAATTTCACATGGCTTTCCATTCCCTCCCGCGCGCCGTGCTCCTATACCAGGGCAGCCGCGAGGCGATACGCCGAACAGGCCTGTCAGGGGACGAAACGGGACGGCAATCCCTGGCCCCCGGGAGCCGCGCTGCCAGGCAGGGCGGGGGCGACAGGGCGGGCCGGGCTGGGCAGCTGCAGAGAGTGTCGACCACCCCCTCCCTCTAGCCTCCGCCGTCTGTCCCACAATCCAGCCCTCCTCCCTCTCCCCCCACCCCCACAAGCCACGACATCTAAATCCACAAGCCCACCGCATCGCACCGGGCCCGGCGCGCCACTGCAGGCGTGTTTGCGTGCCTCTCTAGGGGCTTCCCTCCCGCCGGGACGGGACGGCCCAAAGTGGCGACGGTATCGCTCCTCGGCCCGAGTCCCCAATTACTTATCCGACTACCTCGTCACTCGTATTAAGAGGTTTCAGGACGATTCTGAGAGCAGGATTTAGACGCGATTCTCGGCAAGAATAAGGTGGTTGATCACCACGTCCACCGTGCGCCCCTTCGCCCCGCCCCGCGCATGCCGCATAGGTTTGCGTGGTGATGTCTGGGGGCGGGGCGGGGGCGTGGCCGAGATAGCGAGTGGCTTTAGCCATTCGCGCCAGGCCCACTTGTAATCGGATCCGGTTCCTGATCGTATCTACGAGTTGCCGGTGCCGGCGGCCGGGCACGCCACGTCCTGCCCAGCCAAAGCTCCGCCCCGCCCCGGTTGGGCCCCACTCAGAGTCCTGCACCCCATACGGCGGCGGCCCCGACTGTCCAGCCCCGCCACGCTCCGCCACGCCACACCTAGCCCCACCCCGCCACGCCGCGCCGCCCGCCAACCGAAAAGGCGGCTACTAAAAACGGCCGCGAGATGTCTTGGGGCCGACTTGTTGCGCGCGCCTCGCACGGCGCGCGCGTAACAAAAACGTGGGGGAAAAAAACAGAACGCGCGCCGTCAACTTGTATATATCGCGGTGCAGGGGGAAAAAAAGAGGGAATGACCGCGCAGGCAGTGCAAGGGGGTGGGGAGGGTGGGAGGCCGAGGGAGCAGGAGCTGCGTGACGAGAATCGGAAAACAGCAGCCGATGGCGACCGCGGAATCCAGATCGCCTTCCGGCCCTGCCCTGCCCTGCCCCACCCGCATCACTGCCCGCCCGCGCGCCCGCGCTCCGCTACGGCTCACCCTCCCCACTGGCTGCTCCCCGGGCCCCGGGCCCCGGGCCGCCTCCTCCTCTGCCGGCTCCGGAAGAGACTAAACGCTCGCCACCAATTTCACTGCCATTCACGTCGTGCTCCGGGCCGCGGGCCGGGCTCCCATCACGTAAAGAAGAATCGACCGCATTTCAACGGGTGAGGCGCGCCAGTAGCTGAGGCTGGCAGCGCGGTGAACTGCAAGACGAAAGACGCAAACGTAAAAACAAGTAATAGTACGTGGAAAACTACCGCGGGGCGGTGCAATACAGTTTGCAATATTGGAGCGGACATTTATGTTTTGATTATCTCTTTCCCGATAGTGGAAAGATAAGGGAGGAGGGAGGGGCGGCCAACTCAGACATGCTTGTGTATTTCTTGTATTATTTTTTTTTGCATTTTTTAAGTGCATTGCATATTTATTTCACCATAGTTTGTCTAAACGACGAGCACGAAAGATTTCACAACCTGTACGCATCAATGCGCGCGCGCCTGTTCCCGCGTCATGTTTGTCGACCAGAGACGTTAGCCCCTCTTTCCCGCTTTTTTTTCTTTTCAAACGCGGGCGCTCGCTTTTCATTTCGCAAATGAGTGACAGGCGAGGCGAGATAATCGGAAGCCCAACGGCGGCGCGCAATCAGCACGGCCCGTCCCGGCCGCTGCAATTACCCCGCCAGGCCCGCCAGGCCCGCCAGCCGAGCAGAGCTTTTTAAAGCTTCCGCCAGGCAAATCCCTGCTGCGAACCAAAAACACAGTGCGAGGCGGGAGCCTCCCCCAACTCCACCACCCCAATTTCGGACACACACATACAGACACTCACACTCACTCACTCTCACTATCACTCACACACACTCTCTCTCTCTCTCGCTCTCTCCTGGCTGGAGCGAGATGGAGGAAGAAAAAATGGGCATAAACTTTGGCGGGCGCGTGATTTTGAGATTATCTGACAGCAGCCGCAGATGGAGTTATGAGAACCGCAATAACGTCGTTGCACTGTGATAGGGATAGGATTGGGGGAGGGGAGAAGGAGGAGGAGGACAAGGCGTTGCAGTTGGCAAAAAGTGACGGAACGTAAACCCTCCACATTCCGGTTTGACAAACGAACGAAACACGCAGCGGAGGAAAGATTTATTTCCTGCGGATTCGCAGCAATATACGCGAGAATTTGTCTCCGTGGTAACGGTGATAGAGAACCCTTCCCGCGAAAAGCACAGGCTCTATTTTCTCGCCCAATCGTCCTGTACAGGACCTTGTATGTTGTTTCTGGTATGTCAAATAATTTTTACATAATGGAGGCCATGTGATTCTACGCGAGTAGAGACAAAAACAAAAGGGTAGGTAGAGATCGAGGCGAGGTAAGCCCCGGCAAAGAAAACGCATTCCCTTGCAGGACGTGGCGTCACGTCGCGCTGCTTCAAGCACAGGTGTCCATGCAGCAGTTGGCTCAGCCGAACAACTTTTCCTTCTCTTTTACCATTTTCTCTTCATGGTTGGGCTCTGTTTCTTTCCCCTACGATCCGCGTATTTCTTTTCCTCTTCCCAGCACCCCCCCCCCCCTCCAAGCTTTTTCTCTTCGCCTCCTGGCACCCGTCTCCCCTTACGCCGCGCGGACTCGACTCGAGCCAGAGGGAGCCGGATTCCTACAGGAAATCACCGGGAGATCCTGAGAGCCTTCCCCTAGTCAAGAGGCGGCCCCACCCGGCCCCGCCGGTGCGGAAGGGGAGGTAGCTACGTATTCAGCTCGCGGGGCGGGGCTGGTGCACCGGGGGCGGGGGAGCGAGGTAGAGTGGGGCAGAAGCCAGGCACTTATTGCGCCGTTTGTCGCAAAAGAGGCTTGCAAGTATGACGTTTTATTTTCGCCTTTTTCGTCAGTAGCACGTGAACGGTGTGTACACTCTAAATTCTTATGAACTTTTTTATACGCAGCTACAGCTTTGTGTGAATATGCACGGTAAAAACGATGTCTGATATTTTGATGGAAAAGGGAAAATTTTAAGGAGTATTGATATACTTTGAGGAAAAGTCCTCAGATTTTGAGGTCTCCTCAAAATTTTAGGAAAAATCCCTCATTTTTTGAGGAGATTTCCTCAAAATCTGTGGAATTTTCCTTAAAGTACGGGTGCACCTCAAAATTTTCCTTTTCCCCTCAGAAAATCAGACATCGTTTTTACCGTGTGCTCTACTTACACGAATAATTTTGTGGCCAACTATGAACAAAATATAAGCTGACTACATGGACAATTTGGTCCATAGTTGCGCACAAAATTATGCGTAAATAGAGCATGTTTACAGAAACCTGGAGCTGCGTATAGAAAACGTTCAGAAGGATTCAGTTTGTAGAAGATATCTAGACGAGCTATGGTTCAGTTGACAGCTCAGATTGTACTTAAATTTCTTCACCTTATGACTCAAACTCCAAAAAAATTGTCCTTAGGGACCCGGAGCGAAAGGTTAAGGTTTGTTGACATGAGGCAGTAATGATACGGCCTCTGCCTTGGCCTCTGCCCACCGCCGTAAATAGTGAGACACGGAAGTCCGCCAGGTCGCTAAATAATTGTCAACTTATTGATTCGCGCGCCACGCCATACTCTCCCATCCCACTCCACTTGTTCCTATTCTCGCCCCCCGCACGGCACGGGCACGGGCCCCTAGCAGCGCCTCCAGCAGCACCGACAAACCTAATGACATTGCCGGTCATGGAGACGTGTTTCGCCAGTTTATTCTGTTGGCGATACTCTCTGGCCGGGGAGGGCCCGGGCCCGCCGGGCGCGGCCTCACCCGAGGCGCCGCAGCCGAGCGATTCCGAAGATTGCTTTCATACTTCTGTCCTCGTCGCACTCATGGAGCACTACCATCGCCAGCATAGGGCACCGCTGTCGGTGCAACAAGGACGGAGAGATGAGAGCGATCTTTTGAATAAGTCGGCAGGCCCCGCCGCCGCTGCTGCTCGCTGCTCCGCACGAACCTCTGATTCGATCAGGCGGGAAATGCCAATAGAGTCATTATTCCTGCAGGGAGCACGGTTTTTCCCTCATAGTTGACGATTTCGACCAAAAATTTTTGAGAGAGTCCCCTTGGGTAGGAGAGAAACCTGTCAAAATTTGGTTGGTCTAGATGCCGCCGTTCGGGAGATAAAGCCATTAAAGCGTTTTCCGACTTCTTAGTGAAATTTCATCTTTGGCAGCCCTAAAGGACATGAAGGAGGGCAGCTAGCGATTTGCCATTTACACCACATATTCAGGGACTCAAATAGAACATTTTAGCCAAAAATTTTTTTTTCTGAAAATTTCTATCTATTTTTGCACTTTGAAACTAGAATTTTTTTTTCAAATATCTCAAAACATGCCCCAAAATTTTTTCATGAAATTTTTTTTGCAAGTTGCCCTAGTTGCCCTAGAAACACATGCCAAATGGTATCTCGGGAGGCCAAAGGGTTTGGGAGCTAAAAATAAAAGTATATCTAGCTATTTAATTGAATTAATCAGTTTTCCGCTATTATGTTTATAAACGCCTTAATATGGGCGAAGAAGTGGACCTATCGGCTTCCAATTTGTACTACAGATTCAGGTGAAGAAGGAGAACAAGTTGACCGGTAAAAACATAAATCCCGCCAAAACCAAAAGACCCTCCTGTGAGGCGGCGATAACGCTATTTTTTACCAACTGGAGGAAGGGGGAAACGCGATTGACCTACCCCCTCGCATCCCAACGCCTTCGGGCACCCCGACATCTCTTCACTTCAAAAACCGTAGGTGTCAGAACGCCCTCTGCAAAGGAGGTGGCCGCTGCCGACAGGCATGGCCACCGCCCCAACCCCTGGAGGTGCTTCTACGGCGCGCATTTGCCTTGGGGTGGCCCCGGACGTCATAACGCACTCTGCCAGGGAGGTGGCCGCCGCCACCGGGTCTGGCCTCCGCCGTCAACGTCTCCAGGTTCCTCGACGGGCACCTGCACCGGGCTGGCCCAGCGGCCGTCAGAGCGCTCTCGGCCGCGGAAGTGGCCGCCGAGCTATGGGCCGGCGCGCCGGGTCTGGCCTCCGCCGTCAACTTCTCCAGGTTCCTCGACGGGCACCTGCACCGGGCTGGCCCCGCGGCTGTCAGAGCGCTCTCGGCCGCGGAAGTGGCCGCCGAGCTATGGGCCGGCGCGCCGGGTCTGGCCTCCGCCGTCAACGTCTCCAGGTTCCTCGACGGGCACCTGCACCGGGCGGGTTGGCCCCGCGGGCCGTCAGAGCGCCCTCGGCCACGTAAGTGGCCGGCGCCCACCGCCCCGGAGCTGGTCTCCGTCGTCAACGTTCAGAGGTGCTTCCGCCACGGACATCGGCATCTAGGTGACACCGACCGTCGCCCAGCCAGGCGCAAGACAGGTCGTGGCAACCGAGGGCCCCGCCGATGCGAGGCGGTCGCCGATGGCAGGCGGCAGTGAACGGTGAGCACGGAGACGTTGACGAAGGTGGCCAGACCCGGCGCGCCGGCCACCTCCCTGGCAGAGTGCGTTATGACGTCCGGGGCCACCCCAAGGCAAATGCGCGCCGTAGAAGCACCTCCAGGGGTTGGGGCGGTGGCCATGCCTGTCGGCAGCGGCCACCTCCTTTGCAGAGGGCGTTCTGACACCTACGGTTTTTGAAGTGAAGAGATGTCGGGGTGCCCGAAGGCGTTGGGATGCGAGGGGGTAGGTCAATCGCGTTTCCCCCTTCCTCCAGTTGGTAAAAAATAGCGTTATCGCCGCCTCACAGGAGGGTCTTTTGGTTTTGGCGGGATTTATGTTTTTACCGGTCAACTTGTTCTCCTTCTTCACCTGAATCTGTAGTACAAATTGGAAGCCGATAGGTCCACTTCTTCGCCCATATTAAGGCGTTTATAAACATAATAGCGGAAAACTGATTAATTCAATTAAATAGCTAGATATACTTTTATTTTTAGCTCCCAAACCCTTTGGCCTCCCGAGATACCATTTGGCATGTGTTTCTAGGGCAACTAGGGCAACTTGCAAAAAAAATTTCATGAAAAAATTTTGGGGCATGTTTTGAGATATTTGAAAAAAAATTCTAGTTTCAAAGTGCAAAAATAGATAGAAATTTTCAGAAAAAAAAATTTTGGCTAAAATGTTCTATTTGAGTCCCTGAATATGTGGTGTAAATGGCAAATCGCTAGCTGCCCTCCTTCATGTCCTTTAGGGCTGCCAAAGATGAAATTTCACTAAGAAGTCGGAAAACGCTTTAATGGCTTTATCTCCCGAACGGCGGCATCTAGACCAACCAAATTTTGACAGGTTTCTCTCCTACCCAAGGGGACTCTCTCAAAAATTTTTGGTCGAAATCGTCAACTATGAGGGAAAAACCGTGCTCCCTGCAGGAATAATGACTCAATAGTAAAGGCCCCGATCAGTGTTGCTAGCAGCTGCAGCCCGACAGGGACTGTGCGCCAATGCAGATGCGCGCGACGCGTCGACTATATCCGTTGTGCTGTTATTATGAAAAGGGACATCCATACCGTACGTATAATCTGCTTTCAAGTTTTTTCTCCACAATATTGCTCTAAAAAGGACGTAACAATAGGCCAGAACACTTTTTTGGGGCGTAATTAATAATTTTGACTGCGACATGAATTTTGACTTTACCAGTTTCCTATTTGCTGCATGGAAACCTTGATAGTTTTACCCGTGTCGAAGACCGGTCTAAAACAAGCGGAGTGCCCGGTACAATAGATCTCTCTCATGCATCACACACGGACGCAGAGCCAGGGTCACGGCCCTGACCCCAAGCAGCCACAGCCTCCGGCTGCCAGGCCGCGCAGGCAGGCCCGAGCGGAGCGAGCACCTTGTACAGTGGCTGACAGTTCCAGGGTCACGGGCTGGACCGCGAGCAGCAGACGCAAGGCGCCTTGCCGGAGTCCTCCTCAGTCGGTCTCCGCGTCTCCAGACCGAGCACATCGAGCCCAACTGTCCGGAGTATCTCCTCCAGTCGCAATGAGGGCCCTGGTACTGACCGCCCCGCTGCTCGCGCTCGCAGCGATCCTCCTACCGGCTGATGGCGCAGGTACGCAATGCACTAATTTGCCTCTATTATTTTGAAGAAAGGACAAGATTATGCATCAGGCTTACTATAGATACAAACAAGGAGTCCACCACTCTGGTACAAAATGCCACCCAATAACACGTGTTCTCATTTTTTCGTGGACTTGATTTATAGTCGAGGAAAATGAGCTTGTTTTGAGAACATTGGGATTGTAACGAGTAAAATTTGTTTCAAAACAATAGTATTTTCCTCGACTAAATCAAGAACACGAAAAATCAAGCGCAATGTTCTGATGCAAGAACACACTTTTTTGGGGGTGGTAATAATATTCCCCAAATCACTCTATTTGTTGTTCTACACGACACTGTGTCGCGTTTTACCTCATACAAAATACGGAAGAAATTATATGAATTTCTTGGTTCTTCAAAAAATATTTCCGAGCACTGATGGTAATCACCACCGGTAATCGGTCGTCGCTCCTGAACCGAGTGATGGACCCGCTGGACCCCTCGGATACAAACCATGGCACTTTGGTTTCAACCATACTGACTGAGCTCTGAGCTGGACCCAAAAATTTATGAGCGCAACAAACGGGTTGTCACCATTTCTGTCGGTAAAGAAAGCAGCTACAAGCTGTCTCCCAATGACATCGTCACGGCCACGGTCAACCTCGGCCCCGAGGACCGCTGGATCGAGATCACGCTGAAGGACGCGGCGGGGAAGAACTTCAAGAGCCACATCCAGGTGGGCGGCGTGTACAAGGACGGCAAGATGGCGTTCTCGGCGACGAGCCGCTGCAGAGACCTCGGCTTCTCGCCCGACTGCCTCCTTCATCACGACGTAAGGCACTCTCTAATCGAGTCTCCAGAAAGGGTTCATGAGAGAGACAGGAGAGTAACATTTCTGAGTTGAAGTTCCACGGTGACTTCGACCAGTTGCCGAAAGGAGAGCAGAGGCTGCTTCTGCAACTGCGACCGGGAAAGCTCGCCGTCTGGCGACCGGAGAACCCCGTGTCTGTGGCAAAGGTGCCCGCCCCGGAGGGCAGTGACCTGGTCGTCATCAGTGGTGTGTCGCAGCCAGCAACCTTTACTCGTGAGTTATTAGTCAGTCAAAATAAGTGTCCGAGATTCTTTGGAGCGCGAAAAACTGCCCACTTTTAAGATTTTGATAATTTATGTTTTTCCTAATGTTTCACAGAGGGAGGAGACGCCGCCATGGATCCAGAGGAACCAAGCACGCCACCCCCAGTGGAACCGAATGCTTAAGTCCTTTAAAGCGCGCGACCACGAGAGTGACGCTGCTCAGGTTCCGACATTCTACCAAATTTTTTCCACTCCGGTCCTGGCCGGTGTTTTAATAAAGCTTGTGACATAACTGGATCAATAATTGTAGAGCAACTATACAATTAGAGCCCAAACGGGTTTAAAAAGGGGTTTAAAAAAATGACATATAATTTAGCCGAGTAAAACCAAAACACCTCAGGCAGATTATTATTTTCCGTTGACAGTGCGTTATCAGAACCAGTGACGTGACGTGAATTAAACGATCGCCTCATCATCAGCTGAGCGCCGCCGGCAGCGTTACGCGCCGCGCGCTGTGTGTGTGTGGGGGCGTGTGTGTGTGGGCGTGTGTGTGTGTGTGGCGCTGGGCTGGAGCGAGGCGGGGTGGTGGGGCGCGTTGATTTAGGAGCCCCGCGTTCACACGCCGCTAAACTAAACCTGGGACGAGCTATAACCGGGAGGAGGAGGAAGGGGAGTGGAAGCAGCAAACGAGAGCAGCCAGCGAGAACAATAGCAACAACATCAGCACCATCATCCCCAGCACCAACAAGAACAAGGAAGTCGAGACAAGTTCCAAATAAATAAAAAAAGACTCACCTCACCTCACCTCGCGTGGCCTTTGCTGCGCGCCCAAGCCCGCAGGTCCGGAGCAGTGCGGCTTAGCCGACTTCTCGGCAGTAGCCGTGGCCGTGGCGCCGCTGGACGGGTCGCCACGCCTCGCCTTGCCCGCCCCACCCCGCCCCTTGAGCCAGGAACTAGGAGTTTGCCGGGCAGAGGGCTCCTGAGCCCCGCAGCTCGGCACGGCTCGGCACGGCGGCGCCCGGCACACGATACGTAGCGCACGGCCAAGTTTGCTTTGGAGAAGGAGTACAGTACAACCCACCTGAAGCTGCAGCGGCGTCTGGATCAAGGCAGACCGCGAGGAAGGGGATCGCCACAGGCGACAGGCTCTCCATTCCTCCCCGGCCGGCCCCATCCCGCCCAGGCATGGCAACAGTTTGCTTGGTCGAGTTGTTTGCCTCGCCCCCCCCCCCCACCACCACCACCCGGTGCTACGATTGCATTTGAAATTAATGGGCGGCGAAGCAGGCAGGCCAGGCGAGACTCCAGCAGCAGGCTCCGCGCTCCGTCGCGCTGACGGCCCTGTCTGGTCCGGTCCGGTGCAGAATGTTTGTGAATTTTTGATAGAATTTTTCCGAATTTAAGTAAATTTTTGCAAATTTTGGAGAATTTTCCTAAATTTTCCTAAATTTTCATGAATTTTGCCGAGTTTTACTATTTTTTTCGTAATTTTTCTGAATTACGACGAGTACAAAAATTTCATACTTGTTTCGTCCTCGCCTCTTCCTCTGACGAGAAACCATGCGGCGCCGTGCCTGCATCCCGGGCCACAAACCATAAAAGGCAACCAGCTCCACGCACGAGTTACAGTTTTATGCCCCGTAGCCGGGTGCTAGGTCCCCTATTCTCCTTGGGAGCACTATACTTTTCTGCGAGCCACGCGTGGCCCGGTTCACATAGCAACGCTTCGGCTTCGGCGACGCGACACTTGACGACAGCTGCCAACTCAGGAAAGCGGAGAGGCGAGGCGGGGCGGGGCTGGGTGCGTTAAGAGAACAGGAGGGGCCGCCGTGTCGTCCGCTTCGCCCTGGGGGGACGGGGACAATGACGGGTCAGACAGATCGTGAGCGAATTTTCAGTGACAGAAGACGACGACGCAAGTGCGCAATCTTTCTGCGCAAAAGAGGAAGATAGGGAGACAAGGAGAGACACAAAACGAGAGAGCGAGAGCGAGCGAGAGATAGAGTAGAGTGAGGAAGGCTGTGCGAGCCAGCACGACCTCCCGTTTCACACGGGGCACACGACGCCCATTCCATCAGAAGCAGAGCGACGTAGCGCTTAATCCCCAGGGACCCCGGCGCGCGGCCCGCCCGCTCCGCCTGGCTCGCGAGGTCTAAGAGGGGTCTGAAGCCCCTCACAGAGGGACATGTTTGTAGTGGTCTTGACGGGAAATTTTTCCATGATTAATGATGCAAAGTTTCGATATATCAGACTAATTAGGACATTCCGATAACACTTCTAAAACGAAAACAATTCACGCTTTAGCAGATTTTTGAAACCAATCGTAAATTTACGAAAGATTTTTAAAAATCACAACTAACGAAAAACAATTAGGAATATATTTTTGACAGTGTGGCACGCCTATGGGCGGGGAGCTCTTAGGGGCAGGCTGCAGCGCCACCGGCTGCGCGGGCTCGGGCCCGATCAGCCCCCGGAGCGGGGCAGGACGGGGCGATCACTATAAATCATTTGATTGGTTTGATTGATGACCAGGAGCCGCCAGGCGCGGGCCGCGAGACCCTTACAGGGCGCTGCTGCGCCGGGTCGGACGCGCAAGTGCGGGGGAAACGAAATGGAAATGAACCTGCCTGCCGGTAGGCGGGGGAGGAGGGGGCCGCAATATAGCACTGCACCCTGAATAGGAAATTGGGCCAGGAAAGCACGCCGAACATGCGAAGCCAAAGTGAAGCGCCTTCATATTTTTTTCCCACTTGCATATTTTTCTACTCTGGTAAAACAAATATGCAGCTTTGCACACTTAAAGTGTGCTTTTTACTACTTTGCACATTACATGGTGTCGAGTTCTACTAGACATTACAATAACAATAACGTATAAACTTAAAACGTCTCGCAAGTGTCGAATGTTGCACACTTGGACACATGCACCAGCTATTGGGAAGCCATAACAGACGTCGAGTAGCTGCAAACCAAATGGTGTGCAGTTTATTGAACGTTTCGGAAGTGTCGAAACATTGCACATCAAATGACGTTAAGTTAAGCTCGACACCTTGAAGTGTGCAATGTTTGCACATTTGGAATGATGCATTAAAACTAAACATTTGTTTTACCAGTGTACCATCTGCGCCACGCGCGGGAGTACACCACCGGGTACTCCTCTTAAGCCCCTTCGAATAAGCACAGCCAGCGCAGAGCATGCCTCGAGGCGTGTGGTTTCCTGTTGCATGCACCTCGAGCCAACTCCCACCCTGAATATAACAGGGCGTCTCCCGAAGCTCGCCCGCGGGGCCTGCGGGGCCTGCGGGGCCTGCGGGGCCTGCGGGGCCTGCGGGTGGCACGCCGCCGGCGGAGGGACGTCCCGTCCCACCCCAGTCACACGCAGGGCACCGGCACCGCCTCGCCTCCTCCCCGCGCCAGCCGCTCGTCTTGTCTCGTCGGGGGCGCCGCACCGCACCGTCCCCGGGACGTCCCTGGGGGCAATTACTGCGCTTGCCACCTCGTCAGCTTCCCCCCCCCCCCTCCCATCCCCGTCCTTCTCTCTCTCTCTCTCTCTCTCTCTCTCTCTCTCTCTCTCTCTCTCTTAGAGCCTTCTCCTTCACCACCTCCCCTCCGGCCAACGCCACGCCGCGGCCGCCGCCGCACCGCCCGAAAGCCACGCAATAACCGCTCACGAAACCACTCGCGGCGACCACGAGCAAACACCTACGCACTCCATCTCTTTCCTCGCTGACGCGGCCGCGGCCCAGCAGGCTGATTTCGAAGATCGCTCTCGCGTCCCTCCGTCCTTGTCGCACCTATGGCGGTGCCCTATGTCGGGGGTGTCAGGACCCCGTGAGTGCGACAAGGACGGAGGCGCGAGAGCGATCTTCGGAATCAGCCTGCAGCAAGGCGAGACGGATGGCCCGCACCATCGCGACCCCCCCGCAGCGCGGCGCTTACACCAAAACCAATCCGCGTGGAGAGTTATCGCCGTCAGCGACAGCTACGCGCGCAGAGAGCCGGGCTGAGCCGGCCGGACCGACGACGCTGGCAGCCAGCAGAGGTGAGAAGCGTGGAGGAGCGAACGCGGCCAGCCGGGGCAGCCAGGCAGCAGCATAAACTCCCCCATGTCCGTCGTGTGGCGCCGTCGCCGTCAGGCAGCGCAGCGTGTTTCGCGCGACGCGCCAGCGCAGAGCGAATCGAGAGGAGACCGTCTTCTGATTCCGAAGATCACCCCCGCGCCTCCGTCCCTGTCGCACTCATGGGGCCGCGCCATCCGCAACAAGGGGCACCACCATAGGTGCGACGAGGACGGAGATACGAGGGTATGATCCTCGGAACCAGACGGCTGCGCCCTATTTCCGTCCCTTTTCCTGTCTCACCGCCGCTCCCTCTCGCCCCTTCACCCCTGCGTCCCTCGGGCGCTCACACGCGTCGTCTAGTTTTTCTTCCTTTTATACGATCTACTCAAAACGGTAACGACAGCCATGCGTCAAGTCGGCCGGCGTCCGCTCTCCGCTGTCGCTATTCCAGGAGGACGTATCGACCGACGCGACGCAGAGGCAGCAGCAGAGCAGGGCAGACCCCGCCCGCCGCGCCCGATCAGACAGGGTGGGGCGGGGCGGGCGGGGCGGGGCAGGCTGCATCGAGAGTCATTTACCGAACCATTATGCAAGTGGGGCTGTGCTGACACGAGGCGCCGCGGCGCACCGCCTCGTCTCCTCCGCCTGCTTGCGTGCGATGCGCGCGGAGGGATTTTCATGCATATTAATAGCGCACTCGTAGTGAGCCTGGCCCTCCTGGAGGGAGAGCTCGCCGTCCTTCTCCTCCCCATCCCACTTCCCTGCTTCCCTTGTGCAGATTTTCCTTCACCGCGAGACACCCGACCCAGAACCGCCCTCCGCATCCTACAGTTTTCCTCTCAGCTGACATTTCAAGCCCTGCGCGCTGATTACGCCTGCTGCTCCCCCCTTCCGGGCCCGACCCTTGGAGGGGTGGAGTGGAATGGGGTGGGGTGGGGAAGAGTAGGGTAGAGTAGAGTAGGGTATGGTAGGGTACGGTAGGGTACGGTAGGGTAGACTCGGCTCCTAGTTTTGGACGGTCCAAGAGAGAATGTAACCTATCAGAGTCTACTGAGTGTTAGATGTTATGAGAATTAAACTGAGGTAATGCACCGGCAAGCCAGGTGGATAGAGAGAGGGGGTTCTACTTTGGCTTTAATTCCTCTAAAATAAATGGGCGCCAGGTACAGAAAGTACCGCCAAAGAAACAAGGCTACGATCGTAAGTAATCACCAAAACAGTTTAACTTTAATAAAAAGGAGAGGAATCCTCGATAACACTGAGTAAATTTATAACAACACAGGACGGTATTCAAACTACCATAAAGATCAATAAAACTTACAATAAAAAATCTATAACACAATAGAACGGGCCGCGGCCACGTAAAACAAATACCTTCACTAGGGCTCAAACTAAGCCAATAATAAAATAACTAATACTAAAGACATGGAGCAAGAAACTCCTAACACTCAAAGAAAACAACGGCTCACAGCCAAACACAGAGCAAACTGCTCCCTAATATCTCCGAAGAGCAGGCTAAACTCAGACTCAATTAGTCCCGAAGGCACAGAACAATCTAGAAAGACTAGAGGGTTTCACAATAAATAGCTTTTAAAATGTCATACGTAAATCACAATAACGCACGACTAGGAATAAACACTAACAGTGCGACAGCACATAACTAAAACCAATATCACAAACAGCGCAGTAGCGCGAAGCTAAAATCAATATCACAAAACAGTGGCTTCATGTAAAAATCAACATCAAATCCGGGAGTTCTTGACAGCAAACCATAAACACAGCGCAATAGCGCGAAGCTAGAATTATAACATTCAAAGGGTAAACCCTGAAACAAAGGACACAACAGTCACTCAGTGCACCGGACAATATGGACCAAAGGCTTTCAATAATCTCAGGTTGAGGCTCAACTCACCGATGAGGTGAAAATAAATACTGGTTATCAGAACGTCAACACAGTACCACCGGGTTTACACGAGTTCCTAAAATCAAGTATTCTATCAGTCTCACAGTCTCATCTAATTCTTCTTCACTGATAAATAAAATAAGGAAACTCACCCGAGAAAATAAATCACGTGAACAAATCACACAGACATCGGGAACTAATAAAAATCCTTGCTGTCAACCTGAGAGCACATGGAAACAAGAGGTTAGGTGGGCCATGCATATGGGTCTTCTCATAATAATTAACCTCCAAGATCACTGGCACTCACCATAAAACTCTCAAAGTAATAAGCAACTGCTCTACGCACGAGAACTCATCTCTTCACTCTCAGATAATACCGCAACTAACGGATGTTTCAAGATTAAAACTCCTTGACCACTTGACAGCAACAGAACTCACACCGGACTGACCGGAAATCTCCTCACAGCCTTGTCGGCCCGGAGCTTCTCTTCTCCTTCCTCTTATCAGTGTGACCAACCTCGATTTGCCAAGAGCGGGCCAGGGTGCCAACTTCAAATTATATGAAAATGTTACGAGGCGGGAGAGGGCGCGTAATTCAAATCCGTGATCGGCGCCGAAGCGACCGAGACAACCGAGAAAGCGGTTCCTTAGACTACCAAGAGCCGCGGGAGGGGAAAGGAAGCATAGATATAAAATTCAGACAACCACTAGATGACACCATGAAATAAATTTAACGATGGGCCATCTGAGACGGTGGCGCCAAAATTCAAAACGTCAACCGTAACGAAACTGGTCGTTACATCCCCCCCTCCCTACACTCTGGAGAGATGTCCTTAATATCCTTTAAATCATTCACATACCAAGGTCCATTTTCTTCGCCCTCCTCATCTTCCAGTAAATAAGCTCTAAGACCAATTCTCTTCTTAACCTTGAATGGACCAATGAATTTGGGGGCAAGTTTAGCGGTAAAATCCTTCGTCTTATCACTCTTCACAAAATTTCTGCGATATACCAAACTACCAACCTCAAACTCTACATCTCTTCTTCTCAAGTTATATCTCCGGGCATTTCTCTCATAGGCAGTCTTCAAACGGTCTTCAACTTCACCCCTCAGATCTTCAAGCTCTTTTAATTTCTGGACATGACCCTCTCTGTCGTATTCAACATCTTCACCCTCTTGAACGGGACTTCCCTCAGAAGCTTGAGCGTGGAAATTTAATTCCCTACCAAACATTAAAAAATGCGGTGAAAACTTGGTAACTTCATTCTTAGCAGAATTGATAGCAGCCACTAACTGGGGTAACTTCCTATCCCAAGACTTCTGTGTACCTTCTACATAAGATGCTAGCATGGTTTTCAAGACCCGATTAACTCTCTCGGTCGGATTACTCTGCGGGTGATAGGCAAAGTTAAATAACATCTTAACTCCATACTTCTCGCACATGCTAGTCACCTCCTTACTCTTATACTGCTGACCATTGTCACAAGCTAGAGTTTTCGGAGAACCGAACTTCCAAAACACATCTTCTTCCAAATGACAGGCTACCGCTTTCGCAGTGGCATCCCTGAGCGGGCGAACCCAGACATACTTAGAGAACCAACAATTGGTAACTACTATATAAGAATATCCACTGGAAGAGCGGGGAAGAGGACCCATGAGATCACAACTCAAGATCTGCATCGGGGCCGTAACTACTCGACGCGCACCCATTAAACCAACTGGAGCAGTATTCTTTGCCTTAAATTCAAGACAAGTCTTACAACTAGTGACATAATCCAAAACATCCTTTCTCATATTTGGCCAGTAATATAAAACTCTAATCCTGTTAAATGTTTTGTAGAAACCAAAATGTCCAGACAATGGTGCATCATGACACTCTTGATAAACTTGTTTCCTTTTCTCCTTGGGCACTAACCGAACCCACGTTGCTTCAGGGGATACACCAGTAAAAATTTTCTTAAAAACTTGATTTTCTTCTACCTTCCAGTGAGGATAAGCTGAAGGATTTGCAACAACATTATGCAACATCTTATTATACCAAGTATCTTCAACAGGTGAATCCACAGAAACTAACTCAATATCAGGAGTACTCACAGGGGCTCTTGACAAGGCATCGGGTGCTTCATTATCTTTTCCCTTTCTATGCACTACTTCATAATCATATTGCTGGAGCCTCACTGCCCATCTTCCTAACCTTCCCACAGGATCTTTCATCCGGTCAAGCCACTTCAGACTTGCATGATCAGTGACTACTGTAAATTTATAACCATCCACATAACACCTAAATTTCTCGATCGCCCATAACACACACAAGCATTCCAATTCGGTTGTTGAGTAGTTCCTTTCTGGCTTAGATAGAGACCGACTGGCAAAAGCAATAACTTTCTCCCCATCATCAAACTCCTGAGCAAGAATTGCCCCCAGACCAACGTTTGAAGCATCCGTATGAATTATGAACTTTCTATTAAAGTCAGGGCAAGACAAAACTGGAGCAGATGACAACAAACTCTTCACCTTTATAAAGGCATTCTCACATTCTTCGGTCCATACAAATGGCACATTCTTCCCAGTTAACTTATGCAGTGGACTCATGACCGTGGAGAAATTCTCGATAAATCTTCTATACCACGACGCAAGGCCAACGAACCTTTTGATTGCAGTGGGACTAGTGGGCCTAGGAAATTCTGTGATTGCACTAACTTTCTCAGGATTAACTAACAGTCCATTCTGATTAACAATATATCCAAGGTATTTTAACTCGGGCAAACAAAAATGACACTTGTCAAAGTTGATAGTAAGGCCGGCTTCAGTTAGTCTCTGCAATATCTTAGAAAGTATTTCTTCATGATGATCAAAAGTCCTCGATACAATGATAATATCATCCAAGTAAACAAACACATTACAACTCAAATCAGAACCAACAACATTATCTATAAATCGTTGCCAGGTTGCAGCGGATGTATTTAATCCTTGAGGCATCCTTGTAAATTGGAAAAGTCCACGGCCAGGAATAACAAAAGCCGTTTTCTCTTTAGAAGCTTCATCCAATGGTATTTGAAAATAAGCACTCTTTAAATCTATTGAGGACAAATACCTCGCATCACGCAGACTATCCAGAATGTCATGGACTCTAGGCATGGGGTATGCATCTGGTTTGCTTACTTTATTAAGTTCCCGGAAATCAACCACCCAAGGTTGAAGGGGGGCCCGATGGCGGCAAGGGCACATCTTCGGGCCGAACAGAGACCGAAGCCTGAGAGCGAGTACGTACACTCCAAGCCGAATGCACACTACTTGTATCATCTCTAAGTGTAGAGACGGTTACAACCGAAGGAGCTTTAAACTCTCTTCCTTGACCCCGACTGCGGAAATTGCTGGAATAAGCTTTAAGGTCTTTCAAAAGCCGCTTACAGCGCTCACGCTCGCCTCCCTCACATTGCGATAGCAACCGAACTAAACGAGAGTTGAGGTGGTAGATTAATGTTTGGCATCGCTTAGTCGTTCCTAACGACGGTTCAGCCTTCAGACAATCCCTAACTTCTTGAATTTTGGTAGCACATACTATCAATTCTTCCTCCGAATCAAAACCTCCTTCTTGATAAATAACTCCCAAAGCCTCTCTCCTTATAGCAGCCTTCAAATTCTCTCTCAGATTATCAACAGTTGTAGCAAGGGCGAAATCCGCACCTCTGCCCACATTAAGTTCATAGAGAAGTTCATCTTTCCTGAGCCTTTCAACTTCCATGGTCCTGTCCACAAATGGTGCACTGCTGTTGTGTCCTACCTTTACTGCGACCAGCCAATGCACAGCAAGAAGTACCAGTCCAACGTCAATCAAAAGAACAGCCAGAAGAAACACGGGTCCGACTTGAGTAATGAAGTGCAGGTGAAATTACCTGGTACAATTCAAGATAATTTTAGCACATAAATAATATAAGATGCATAGCTAATATTCAAAGATGAAAGAAGAAAGTATAAATAAACCCTTCAATTAAGGTGCTATTAACCTAGACAGGTTGCACAAAAACAAGACAATAAAAAACTGCACCAAATAAAATAAAGTCACAATCACAGCCAATGAGAAGGAATACTTAAGTACATGAATAATAAACAAACAACCAGAATATCAAAACAATCGGACACTTAAGTCTAAATACACAAAGCAAATATAACAACTCCTAAAAGTATTATCAAACAGGAGAGATCTTAGTCCTTATAAAAAATCACAATGCCCCACGTTGGGCGCCAAAAATGTAACCTATCAGAGTCTACTGAGTGTTAGATGTTATGAGAATTAAACTGAGGTAATGCACCGGCAAGCCAGGTGGATAGAGAGAGGGGGTTCTACTTTGGCTTTAATTCCTCTAAAATAAATGGGCGCCAGGTACAGAAAGTACCGCCAAAGAAACAAGGCTACGATCGTAAGTAATCACCAAAACAGTTTAACTTTAATAAAAAGGAGAGGAATCCTCGATAACACTGAGTAAATTTATAACAACACAGGACGGTATTATTCCAAGACTACCATAAAGATCAATAAAAGCTTACAATAAAAAAACTATAACACAATAGAACGGGCCGCGGCCACGTAAAACAAATACCTTAACTAGGGCTCAAACTAAGCCAATAATAAAATAACTAATACTAAGGCATGGAGCAAGAAACTCCTAACACTCAAAGAAAACAACGGCTCACAGCCAAACACAGAGCAAACTGCTCCCTAATATCTCCGAAGAGCAGGCTAAACTCAGACTCAATTAGTCCCGAAGGCACAGAACAATCTAGAAAGACTAGAGGGTTTCACAATAAATAGATTTTAAAATGTCATACGTAAATCACAACAACGCACGACTAGGAATAAATACTAACAGTGCGACAGCACATAACTAAAACCAATATCACAAACAGCGCAGTAGCGCGAAGCTAAAATCAATATCACAAAACAGTGGCTTCATGTAAAAATCAACATCAAATCCGGGAGTTCTTGACAGCAAACCATAAACACAGCGCAATAGCGCGAAGCTAGAATTATAACATTCAAAGGGTAAACCCTGAAACAAAGGACACAACAGTCACTCAGTGCACCGGACAATATGGACCAAAGGCTTTCAATAATCTCAGGTTGAGGCTCAACTCACCGATGAGGTGAAAATAAATACTGGTTATCAGAACGTCAACACAGTACCACCGGGTTTACACGAGTTCCTAAAATCAAGTATTCTATCAGTCTCACAGTCTCATCTAATTCTTCTTCACTGATAAATAAAATAAGGAAACTCACCCGAGAAAATAAATCACGTGAACAAATCACACAGACATCGGGAACTAATAAAAATCCTTGCTGTCAACCTGAGAGCACATGGAAACAAGAGGTTAGGTGGGCCATGCATATGGGTCTTCTCATAATAATTAACCTCCAAGATCACTGGCACTCACCATAAAACTCTCAAAGTAATAAGCAACTGCTCTACGCACGAGAACTCATCTCTTCACTCTCAGATAATACCGCAACTAACGGATGTTTCAAGATTAAAACTCCTTGACCACTTGACAGCAACAGAACTCACACCGGACTGACCGGAAATCTCCTCACAGCCTTGTCGGCCCGGAGCTTCTCTTCTCCTTCCTCTTATCAGTGTGACCAACCTCGATTTGCCAAGAGCGGACCAGGGTGCCAACTTCAAATTGTATGAAAATGTTACGAGGCGGGAGAGGGCGCGTAATTCAAATCCGTGATCGGCGCCGAAGCGACCGAGACAACCGAGAAAGCGGTTCCTTAGACTACCAAGAGCCGCGGGAGGGGAAAGGAAGCATAGATATAAAATTCAGACAACCACTAGATGACACCATGAAATAAATTTAACGATGGGCCATCTGAGACGGTGGCGCCAAAATTCAAAACGTCAACCGTAACGAAACTGGTCGTTACAAGAACCCCTTGCTGGTCGGGCCGTCCGGGGCAGGGTGGCTTAGCCCCGCCAAGGAATTTGCGGTTCTAGGGCAGGAGGGTCTCCCTGTCCACGAGAGAGGCACCAGCAGCAGCCTGAGCAGCACTAGCGGCAGGGCCCCGCCGAGGGGGGTGATCACTCTTACAAAATGAGTACCGTGAATTTCTTTTTCTTTGAATATGCATAACAATGTTGCGGGATTGCATACTCAAAAGGGCTTCAGGGGCCATGGTGCCTTACGGGGAATGGGGTGAGCAATCCCGCAACACTGTTACGCATTCAAAGAAATGCCCGGTACAAAGATTTTGTTTAACTTTTAATTTGTTTGTTTGTTTTCTTGTTTTTTAGGCAACGGAGTTGCCTTCTAAAATCGCTTTGAAACGTCTGTCAATTGTTTTATATGGCCCCTTACGGGAGGAAAAAATCCGCTCCAACGATTTTTATAATATTACCTACAGTTATAGTATGTAAACTTGTATACTCACTCTGAAAGTTTAATAGAAATTTAAACTACACATTTTCTGTAAATTTGAATTGAAATTTCAGTTGCTATGGTAATGCTCGACTTGTCAGCTGAAATCACCAGGAAAAGGGGATAGTTTTTCGTGGTGGGGCTAGGCGGAGTCGAGCCAACACGGAGCGAAAGAGAAACCTCTAAAGTCTGCGTTCAAAACAAAGCTCTGCTTCAGTGAAACGCTCAAGAAAGAGATGACACCACTGAAATTCGCACGTGACCACCATACCGCCCTTTCGAAACCTACTTCATTTTTACCGAACGAACAGTCGACTGCGGCGCACTTCTGCCAACCTAAGATAATAATTTCAAATCGTAACGTAGGGGGATTAGTGATCCTTTTCATGTTTTCTAGGTTGGCACGTTGTGTAAACAAGGTTTGTTTGAGGTGGACGCGCGTGCGCTGTGTCGCCGGCCGTCTTTCAACCATGGCCGCCTCGGCCGAGAGCTGAGGCTCCCACCTCGCGACTTTAAATCATTGTATAAAGTTATCGAAACGTTGACAAGGCGAACTGAATGCGTAAATAGTACTTTTTTACCTGCAGAAAACGGTTTGGTAAGTTTGACTTCAATCTGGTGAGCAGAATTCTTGAAATGGTGTACATTTACGTGTATCATTTTCGTAAATCACTTGTGTTCCTACGTTTTGAACCTCCATGAAACTTTGCAAAACGATTTCCGCAGGTCTGGAACTGCTATTTTCACATTAATTTCGGCTGCCTAACATTTCGTTCAGCTAAAATAAATAGTTAAAGTCGCTAGGTTTAGGGCCCCGGTTCGCCCCTTCGGTGCGCTCGGTGGAGGGGACGGTATTGTTGACGTTCCGCTCCGGCCGTGACCTCGCCGCCCATTTTTTGCTGTCAGAAGGAGAGCTTCTTTTCTCTCTTTTTCCTGGCGTTTAGATGACGGCCTAACAGTCGGAGAGTATTCATTGCTTGAAACCCGCCTTATCAAATCGAATTTATAATTATTTAGTCACTATCTTGACTATCGTAAACTAAACAAAACTACTGCGTTTTCTTACAGTCTTATGATACACTCACAATAATTTTACCATAGTTATAGAAACTCCGTTGTCTACCAGGATTTCGTGAAATCGTATTTTTTTTTTTTTTGGGGGGGGGGTTTCTCAAGGAAAATTTCTGTCACTTCAAGACACATTTTGATCTTCTCTCCCTATTTCTGTCTGTTTAATATTTTGATTTTTCATTTTTGTGTCCATTTTCCTCGATTTTTCGGATTTTTGCGTATCTTTCTTTTTGATTTTCTTTGATCCTTTAAAATGATTTTTTAAATGATTTTTTGAGGGGGTCGTAGAATGATTTCTTGAAGTGACTATCCCCTTGCCCACCTTGCCCTGCCCCCGCCGGCGGCCCTCCTGAAGCCCCTGCTCCGGCCCCACCGCGCTGGCCTGCGACCCCGCCAAGGTACGATCGAGTCCAAGGGGACGGGCGGAAGCTCTCTTGGGCAGCTCCCAGCCTCGGTCCCATCCCACCCCCGCCCCGCCCCCACCCCCGCATTGATATCCGGATATCGCAGCCAGCCCCCGCCGCCACCCCGTCCCAGCCGAGCTCCTCGGTCCAGGCATTATCTGCTCTACAACTCCAACTTCATAATGTACCCCTGAGCACGAACTGGCGACAACCATATTGATCCTGATATGGCCTCCTCCGGCCGCGGGGACCGGCCCGCCCGCGTCCCCCCCCCCCCCCCGGTAGCACCACTGAATCTCTCATGAGAGATTAATGGTCAGAGACGACGCTTTTCAATGGAATGGGAAGGCAGCGCCGCCGCGGTCCTGGCCTGGCCTGGCCCGGCCACCGGGCGAGATAGTTAGCTGCGCACCTCCCACCGCTCGGCCCATCCCGCCCCGCCTTGCCCGGTGCGCACTCCTGTCCCCAGAAGTTATCACCCAATAACTTTCCCGACTAAAAACTCAATTACCAGCTTCCCCCCCCCCCCCAAACAAAAAAAGAGAGGGGGATAGGACCATTTTCAGTATGTGAGTAGGTTATCCTCTTACCATTCACAACTTCACTTGTTCACTGTGCGAATGGAAATTCGCACACCTGCCTGCAAGCGTTCCGCATTCAAGGGGATTTCCAGCGCACTTTGCAGGGGATTTGGCTGTGCGCGGGAGGCCACACAGTGCCCCTGCTCCTGCCCTAGCAGCGCTCGTTCCTCCCAACCTCTCTCTCTCTCTCTCCCTCCCCCCTCTCCCTCCCCTCCACCGGCACATCCGCCAAACACAGCCCCCGTCGGGCGCCACCAGCGCCCCTCCGCACTATGCACACTTGGGGCTCTTGTGTCACGTGACTAATGGTGGAAACGAGCCTATCCTAGTGTGACTGGGGGAGAGAGAGGGAACGTGACGTCACTAAATGGACGAGAAGTCCTTTGTCATTTGAGCAATACACCCCCTCCCCTGACCGCGGACCTGCGCCTTCGAAGCCCCCGCCCGGCAGCCCGCCCGCCCGCAGGACGGGCCCACCTCGTCACAGGCAAGTGAAAACGACTTGCGCCAGACTTTTTATAACCCCCATTAGGCCAATAAGTTTGGCTGCGCGGCGCGGAGGGGGGCGAGGGGAGGCGTCACCCGCCCGCCCCGCGCTAATATTTTAAAGATTCAGACAGGTTGAAATAGACGGTGCTGCGCGGCGCAAGATGGCGAAGAAGCGGGAGCAGAAGAGAGAGGGGGAGATAGGGGGGTGGGGCGTGGTTTGGCAAGGGAAAAGAAAAATCACGGTTCACACGAGCAGTTTGGGGATCTTCTCTCGTCATCGCTTAAAAGCCACGTGTCAAGAGTAAAAGGTGATTTTTTTTTTAATGTTTTGGAGGGCTAGCAGCATCTTGTCAGTCTGTACACTGAAAATTCTCATTGATATTTAAAATCTTTCGATATTTGATTTACAAATGATGTTATAAAGTTACGATCAGTATACCGTAAAGTTCACAACTCTATTTGTGCTTGTTTAAGAGTGACAAGTTGACACCAAGTGTCACTATACAATTTTGAGAGATTGTTACTTGATAACGATATCTCACGACATTTCTCACGGAAAGTTTTCCGTATCCCCTACAAACGTTTCTCACTGTTGGCAAAGCAAAATCCGCCCGTGAGCGGAGCGCACGGTGTGGCTTGCAGGCCAGGCCCGGCCTGGCCCGGCCGCGTGCAACTTTTATCTGGCTCTCGGCTCAGGCCAGGCCGAGCAGAACCATCGCTTGCAAGGAAACTGTTTCATTCCCCGCGAAAGCAGACTGCTTAGAGTGAGAAAAAACTCGAACTTTGCTGAAGTGAGAGTTAAGGGAATTCACTGCACAGCAGCATGGAGTCTCCCTAACTAAACAACTGTTTCGTGAAAAAGCTTGGAGCGAAATACACAGCATGATAATGTATCATTATGGATTGATGCTGGTTTGCCAAACCGAAATTCGCCAGAAACGATAAACACACTTTTTTTTTCTCTTGGATGATACTCTCGGTCCAGCAGGGAAGGGACTGAAAGGGACCCATATTCACCCAGCCCAGCAGTGCGTATTTAGATGCGGTTTCCTCACTGTGTAGCCCACCAGCACCAGTGCGGCGCTGCGCTCTGCGCTCTGACAGCTCGGCTCCAGAGAGAGCTCCGCATCATTTATACATGGCGAGATTGATTCCGCTCCGCTCAGCCTGACTGTTGTGCTAGGGAAAAAAATGGAACTTTTATAGACTCGTAAACAAATCACAGAAAAAAGAACATTATATTTTGAGACATCTCAGTGGGGTGGGGATCTCTAAAAAAGGGGCAGATTTTAAAGAGGAAAGAGAAAACACCGAAATGTGCTCTTGATGGCTTTTTAAGGCCTTATAACGCCTTTGGATTTCTCTAAATTATCTACTGCGAGTCTGGTCTACATGTTTTGACGTCTAGATACGTAGATGACTAAAACACGTTGGACCACGACCACTGACCTCTTCTGACATTTCAGTCGACACTGGACGATATATTTTCTTATCTGGTCCAAGGCTCAGTAATAGTGATGTAACTCCCATCATCTCATCTGAAATTTTGCCATCTCAGCTGAGTTCCAATAGACCGAGGGGAAGAAATTGGAGCGCGGTAGCAGGACTAAGCACATGGGGGCAAGGGAGGAGGTTGAGCTGCTGCTGGGCTCGAGTTTCCAAACAGTTAGGATGCGGCGACTCCCGCGGTTGTTTCGCTAGTGGCTTTTCAGGCCCGCCGCAGAGTGGAGCCCGTTTCGCCCCGCGGCTCTACTTTCCTCGCTTGGTGAAAGGGTAGGAGAACGGGACGCCGCCGAGCCTACTTGTCCTGCTGTGGGAAGGCGAATGAGAGCTTGGGAAAGGGTATATGAGAAAGAGGAGGTAGACGCAGTAGAGGCATCAGAGGGATGCCTGCCAAAGAGCCCTATAAAAGTCGGCTAGGCGTCGCCAGGCAATACCCCCACCCCCATACCCCCTCCCTGCAGGGCGGCGTCCCCGTCCCCAGCCCGCTAGCCGCGCGACTCCGCGCCCCAGTCCTGCTCCAGTCCATAAATAAAGTACTCATGCAGTGGCGGCGTCTCTCTCTCTCTCTCTCTCTCTCTCTCTCTCTCTCTCTCTCTCTCTCTCCTCTCTCTCTCTCTCTCTTTCTGCAAGCCGCTCCGTACACACCAAACAGCACAGGGTGGGGGGTGGCCTAGTTTGACGCCGACGAATTCAACAAGGAGTAATAAGGAGCGACAAAAAATAAAATCTTGCTTGACAGTAATTAGACACGACTTTGCGACTATGACCTTTCCAACACGCCTTTCTCCATTTAATTCCTTTGAAAGAATGATTGAGGAAGATTGTTGTATAACAAGTTTCATAATTTCAATGAGTGCGAGGCAAGGCTTGTGAAAATGATGAAAGGGAGGGGACGGCAACCGCGGGGCTACTTTAAACTCGAGGATAATCTCGCACCACAAGGAAAAAAGGAATGATCAAAGCAAGGGTAGCTGACATGTTTTCTGCTACCGCGATACGCAACTTTTTTGATAACATCGCGAGAACTTTATAAGCTGCGACAACTAATGCCTAGCTGCGCTGCGATAGACTAATACCCACGCATCTCGGATAGATTACAATTACATCTCATCAGCTGAATCAAACAGCATTTGCTCCTGCGAGGTGGCACCCACGCCGGCGCTTCTCAGAGCCCGACGAACGCGACGGGTTTAGTTGACTCAGTTTCGTTCACAAACGAGAAGAGGAAGACAGCGAATAATGCCTGGGGCCCGCCCCCCCCCCTAGCCTCCCCCACCTCTTCCTCCCCGTTACCATTCCGCGCAACAGACAATTAATTTCCCATCCTGCCTAAAATATATTTCCCTGTGGCTAATCTGGTAGGGGACACAGTAGAGCCGAGGGAGAGGGGGGGGGGAATACCGTCGCTGCTCCTCAAGGATTCTGTGTGGCCCCCGCTCCCTTTCGCTCCCTTTGCATCCCCCTAGCTCGCCACCCCCTCTGACCCCCGCCTGCTATGCCCTGCTCCTCCGTTCCTCCTGCAGGGCAGCTCTCTCTCTCTCTCTCTCTCTCTCTCTCTCTCTCTCTCTCTCTCTCTCTCTCTCTCTCTCTCTCTCTCTCTCTCCCCCCCCCTTTCAGTTTCTCGCCGGCTCCTGGCCCGTCCCGGCCGCGCCTCGGGTGGTCTCGCCCCCCTGGGCCTCCTCTGGCCTTGTTGGGGTGGGTACGGGGAGAGGAGGGGGAGGGGCGGCTCAGGCCGCTCCCAGGCAAGTCACGCTATTCAAGGTTTTCGTTGGCTGTTCCGCGCGCTGTCCCGGGTCACCGCCACGCTACCCTATACCCCACCCCACCCCACCGCTACGCTACCCCTCGCCTTACGAGCATACACACACACACACACAAACACGTACTACTTCCACTCCGGGGGGCACCCCCTCTCCTCCTCTCTCTCTCTCTCTCTCTCTCTCTCTCTCTCTCTCTCTCTCTCTCACCAACAGCAGCACCCCTCCTCTGCACTCCGACACAACCCGGCCGCGCCCCGACCGCATCGCACTATACCACGGCAGCCCGCCACGCCCCCCAGGAGACGAGGGGAGGGGAGGGGGGAGGGAGCAGCGTCGCACCCACCGCGCACACAGCGTTTCCCTACTGATAGATGACCTCGTCCCCGGGATCGTTCGGGTTAGAGTTTTGGAGCGGGCGAGGAACGCGAGCGGGCGGGCGCGCAAAATAGGGAAACCGCATACCAAACCCACCCAGCCAGGGCAGGGTCGCGGGGCTTGTGACGTCACTTTTTGGTGTAGCCAGTGTCACGACCCCTGCGCCCTGCAGCGCTATGTGGGCGGGCCACCATCACTTTTTGCTACCGGGTGGGGCGGGCAGGGGAGGATTTGCTCCATTTTCCCGTTTAATTGAATAAGCGTAATTTACAGCTTGCAGGGAAGCGGGACGACAGCCGCGAGGGCTGCGCGTGAGACCCGGGTAAAAACTGGATACGTTTTTTACACACCTCTGTTTTTTTTCTCTCTCTTCTTTTTCCCCTTTTCTGTTTTAATTTCTCGCACTCTATTCTTTTCTTTTCTTCCCCACCAACACTGTTTTCAACACAACGCGACCAGCTACGTACACGAAAGGGGGGAAAAGGAGAGAGGGGCGGGAGGGAGAGGAAAGGGGTTGTAGAACCTGCTGTTTCCTACGCCCGGCCCCCCCGGCCCCGCCCGGCCCCACCCGCACGTAGACATCAGGCAATCCCAGACCACTCTCCCTTAATGAAGTTACAGGTCTAGGCCCGGCTGGGCGCGGAGCGGCCTGGTGCGGGCGCAGCAGACGTACAGCACAGCCAGCGAGCAGCCAACGCAGACGGGCGGCGCAGCCTAGCAAAAAGCACAGAGAGCATGCCCGCCTCGAGTGCGAGCAGCGACAGCCCTGCCCCCGCATCCATGCCGTCGTACCCTCATTCCTAGCTATATTTACACGTTACCTGCCGCTCTCTCTCTCCAAAAGGCGCGAGTCAAATTCCTCTCTTCAACAAAGTAGGGAATTCCAGAGCGTCGCGTCGTCGAGGCCGGCGTGCGATCGTGTAGCGGTAGGTGGGGGATCTATCCTCCCCTAATGTAGAGATATTCTGGAGCGAGCAGGTGGGGGGGGGCGCAGCGCACTAATGAAAGCAGGAAGTCTTTGTGCTGCGGGAGCCGAGGCCGAGCCAGGCCGGGTAGGGGAAAAGGAGAGGGGGCGGGGATACGGGAGGTGGCTCCAAGAGATCTCTCGCGCAGACACTCACCCCCGACCAGAAAAGGTAAGTGCGCAGCGCGAGGAAATGGTAAATGTATCTTGTCCGCGTTTCTTAAAAATAGCATCGCTTTGCGGGAGCCATGCTTCCTTCTTAATTTCCACGTCGTTTCCGCCCACGGAACAAGCACGACCACTTCCAAGTCGAACAACTCTTTCTTTCTGCCTTCCTCCTACTTTACCCTCGATACCAAGATCCCTGCGGACTCTCCGCCCACTTTTGCCCACCTGCGTCCCTTCTTTAGAATCTCACGTCTCTCTCTCTCTCTCTCTCTCTCTCTCCTCTCTCTCTCTCTCTCTCTCTCTCTCACTGACATACACTGCGCCACTTATCTCCCATCCCCAGTGCGGGGGGAGGTGGAAGTGGGAATGAGAACGGTGGAGGTGGGAGAAAACCTAACAACCCGCGTGCTGCTCCAGCGTTCTGCAGCCGCGCTGCGTAGTGCGTGGTCTAGAAGCTGGAGCAAGAGCAATAAGAGTTTGAGCAGCAGCTGGGACTAAAGCTGGAGTTGGAGCTGCAGCTGGAACAAGGGCTAGAGATGACGCTAAAGCTGGAGCAAAAGGTTGAGCTTGAGCTGCGCTTGAGCTTGTATACTGTGAAACCTAGTGTGCAACTGCTAAATACTTGAAAGTGTGCAATTCCCAGTTCCACATGTACAAGCACGTACAAGTGTTCAATCCATATAGTTGAACAATTGCGAGTGTTGAGCTAGGGCAGGAGCTAGGGCTGGAGCTAAAGCTGGAGCTAAAGCTGGAGCTAAAGCTGGAGCTGAAGCTGGAGCTAAAGCTGGAGCTGAAGCTGGAGCTAATCTGGAGCTAAAGCTGGAGCTTAAGCTAGAGTAGCTAAAGCTGAAGCTAAAGCTGGAGCTAATGCTGGAGCTAAAGCTGGAGCTGAAGCTGGAGGATGAGCCCCACCCCACAGGCCTCACCCCACCCCACGCGCGACTGCCCGCGCTGTCCAATAAATGGCGGCTGGCCTCGACCGGACCGGACCGGGCCCGTTAGGCCGTTGTCCAGACGACAACAACAAAACGGATTGACAATAACGCCGTGCTGTAAGACAAAGCCGGAGGACAATGACGGGGAATCGGAGCGCGCGGCGGGCGGGGCGGGGCGGGGAGCCACAATTATACATAGCAAACAACCACGCCAGGCCAGGCCACGCGGCAGCGGCGACTGAAAGGGACGGCCGGGCGAAACAACAAAAGCCGCGCGGGGTTTGTGGAGCTGAGCTGAGCATGAGCTGAGCGCGGGGAATATAGTTTGAGAGAGAGATGATGACTGGTCTGGACCGGACCGGCGGCCACGGCCCATCCCCTCCGACCCCGCCCCGCCCCAGCACACCCCACCGAACCAGACCCCAACCCTCCCCACAGCGCCTGCTATAGGGCCGAGCGACAGCAGCAGACGAATTGATGTGTCACAGTGTCACACACGACGGGGGCCGGGCCGGCGGGGAGGGCTGCCACCACCGTCCGTGCGCCGTGACGAGTAGGCCTATGTCACTGAATCGCTGCTCGCTTTATAACGGCTTTGTACCGCCGACACACGGAGCCGAGTCTTTCACTGTCAAAACATATGAAACAGATATGCGATCCGGTAGAAATGAGCGACGAGTACGGACCATGAGGGGGGGGGGATCACGGACACAAAATGTGTACAGTGATTTTTATTTTAAATTTTATTTTTACTTTAGATTTTTTAGATTTGTTTTTGTTTTGATTCTTTTCTTGAGTTTTAAAGAGAATATAATGAAAATGTCTGTCACTGATAAATTTTGATTTTTTAGCCCTCCTTATTTTCTCTTTTTCTGTAACTTTTTCCTTGATTTCGTTTTAATTTTGTATGTGTGTTGTTTGATTTTTGAAATGATATTTTGGGGGCCATACAATGATTTTTCGAAGTGATTTCCCCGAGGGGTAACTCACCTTCTTCAATCAGTGTACACCCTGCGTTCCAATCATTTTCCAATCACTATCCAGTCACATGATTTTTCGACAAAATTCTATTTTAAGCACCTTAAAATTGCAAAATATCGTATTGGTGCCAAAAATGTACGTATAGCTTTCTTCAAAGATTTGTCAAATTTTCCTTCCAATTACGATACAACCCTCCAATCAGTGTACACCCATTCAAAAAGTGAGGTACCCCTCGGATTCAATTCCTCTGTCATGCTGTTCGGCACATCATGGATCTGCTCTGCCGCCGGTCGTGTAGCGTGTAGCGAGATGCCGTCGCCGTTGCCCCGCGGTGTAACGCTGAGTGGGGTAACAAAGTTAATATCTGGGCGTTCCCTCTGCGAGCGGGGTAGAGCAGAGCGCGTAGCGCCCTGGTGGGGGGGCGGGGTGGGGTCGGCTGCTAGTACAGAGGGCCAGGCGCGCACAGCGGCACACAGCTAGGCCTGTGCGATGATGGGAATTCATCGAAACCGGTCGATGATCATAATCATCGCGATTGTTGTCGATGCCGATGCGTCGTCATCGACCATCGATTTGCCATCCGATTAATCGGTTTAATTCGATAAATCGTTTATTTCCGATAAATCGGATTATTCCAATTAATCGATTAAATCTGATCAACTTTTAAGTACTGTTGACTTTGACTTATTGAGTGATAAACCGATGACATGAGTGCAACAATTTATCGTAAATTCGAAGAAAGTTGACTGTTTAATACTTAAAACTGGATTAAACTGTTTTATTTTGTACGAAGTATTACAAAAAATGTGTCAAAATAGTTTTAATCTCTCTCAGGTAACCAGATAATAATCGGCCATCGACAATCATCGAATAATCGTTTCAAACATGGTCATCGGTTAGGTCCAAATCGATGTTCGATGTCGGTCATCGGAATCGACAGGTCAAAATTCATCGTCGATGGCCAGAAATATCGATGACGATTTCGATTAATCGAACAATCGCACAGGCCTACACACAGCGGCGCACAGCGCGCGGCCGCCACTCCGCTCTCCCCAGGCTCTCGCTTTCCGAGTGGGCAGCCCATGAAAGTAGGACTAATGGAGTCGGAGCGGTTCGCTCCTAGACCTCCCCCGCAAACAATACGGCGACGGGTTTCCTCTGAACCGTTCAATCTCTAGTGATTGCACTCCCCAAATAGGAAAAAGAGAAAATAATAAGGAGAAAAAAAAACACTTAGTTTAAGGGACCAAATCAAAACCAACCAAATTCTATACCTTTATGAAGTGAATTTGAATTGATTTGATCAAGTTCGCTAAATCTGTATTGAAGCCACACTATCGATGGAATATCTAACAGGTCGCTCTCGCCGTATGGCACGGTGAGATCCACAACATTTTACACGTCTGTGGTATAAAAATATTGCAATATTTGAGTCGTCACGCAGCATAACGCGCCGCGAAGGCGTTGTTGTCCGTATCAAGGCGGCACAAAGCCTAGCGCCCGCCCGCCCGCCCGCCCCGGCGGCCGTCTCGAGCGGAGAAAGGACAAGTACGGAAATAAATAGCCCATGGCGTGTCTGCGTGGCGAAGGCAGCACAGGGCGCGGCCCCCGGGACAGGGGCGGAGGGAGAGGCATAGAACCGAGCAGCGCGCGGCCCCTTTTGTGTCGACGGGGCCGATGTGATTCGATGTGTGTGGTTTGTGTGAGGGTGTATGAGGGTGTGTGCAGGGGACACGGCGGTGGTGGGGGAGCGGCGGGGGCGCGGTGGGGGGTGTTTGTGAGTGCGATCCAGGCCACGACCGTACGCGGACCCCTGCGGTGGCACGCGGTGACTCAGGTCCAGGGCCGTGGCGGGATGAGGCGGGACGGGGTGGGGTGGGGTGGGGTGGGGTGGGGTGGGGTGGGGTGAGGCGAGGAGGAGTGGGGTGGGGTGGAGAGGTGTGGGGTGGGGTAGCAGGGCGGGGTGGTGCGCGCAGCCGGCTGCTAGCTCCTCTTATTTGCGGGAGTAGCATCGACACCGCATTGCACCCTGATCCCCATCCCCATCGCTCTCGACAACGGTGGCAAAAGGTCTCCTACCTCCCAACCACAAAAAAATAAAAATAAAAATATTCGTAAAACTATGACTTTTTTCGTAATTTGTGAGTACGACACAGAGCTGTAAATTTACGAGCTCAGTCGTAAATTTACGACAGCAAATTCGTACTCGTCAAAGGAAACTAGGAGGTCGACACATGGTGTAAATAAGTTATCGAAAAAGTTCAACTGGAAGTTGTAACTATACGACATCGATCACGGACAAATTTTCCCGAATAACCCTTACGAATAGTTTTCACAGTGCACCTTATAGAAAGGCCGGCGGCCGCATATTTCTACCTCCGGGGTCTGGAAGCGCTGCTAGCGGGGCGAGGTGCGCGGCGAGGGCGGGGCGGGGCGGGGCTGGACTGGGCGGATGGATGGATGGATGAGATCGCCTGCGCTCGCAAAGCCGGGCTGGGCCCCGCCCCGCCCCGCCCGCACCCCTGTACCGCCAGCGCTGTCTATCGCCGGGATTGGAGACGGAGAGGAGATCCCGTTTCCTCTCTGCAAACAGGCCGGGCAGGGAGGGCAGGGCCGGGCCGGGCAGGCTCGGCGGCTCGGCTAGTCAGGCGTAGGGCGGCGCGGGGGTGGAGAGAAGGGAGAGAGCTGGATGACGGACGTCCACTTTACTCCCCCCGTCCCCGAACCCCTATAACCCAGAGCTGCAACCCTAAAGGTCTCCAGCAAGAAACTCGCACCACAATCATTTTATCCCCTCTCCGTCCCAGTACAAACATCTGCTTTTGCGGTACATTACAACCCTCCTCGCCAGCAGCGGGATCAGCGCTATAGGTCCATCCACCAGCAGCGCGCAGCAGCGGCTCAACTGACCCCGAATTCAAAAGATCGTTTTGTAGTGCTCTCTCACTCACTCCTAGTGGCCGCGAGACCCATGCGTGTGACAAGGACGGAGATACGAAAGCGCTCTTCTGAGTCTGACGGCTGACCGCAAGAACGCTGAGGCACGCAGCACAGCATGGAGCGGGACGAGGGGGAAGGGTGGGGGGCGGGATACGACCGGCAGGAACCAGGAAGGTACTCGTTCGTACGGCACCCACTGAGTTCGGTTGGGGAGCGGGGCGACTCAGCGGCTACCCGCCCGAGCGCGCCAGTCTGCTGCTTGCGAAATATATTCCCTCAGCGTGGCGTGGAACACCCACGCTGTTCAACCGCCCCGCCTCGACCTCGACCACAACTTGTTTCGCCACAGAGCGGGAGACACAGAAGGGGAGAGAGAGAGAGAGAGAGAGAGAGAGAGAGAGAGAGAGAGAGAGAGAGAGAGAGAGAGAGAGAGAGAGAAGAGAGTGAGTGGGACGGGGAGAATAAGTCGGCGGATGGTATATATCTGGGACGAGCTGCACTGAGGAAAAAGACTTCCTGCCCGGCACCAAACAGTTGTTCAATGCTACCAGCATAGTCCTGGATCTAATTGATTTGGTTCTCACCTTTGAGATTTTCGTGGCAAATCCTTTAGCCCAGCAAAGAATGTTTAGTCCCTGGAGCTAAAAAGATTGAAGGCTGCAAACACCTTCAGGAAAAAAGTATTTGTGAGCAATCTGCTTTACGTCCGAGAGGAAATGATGATTTTCAAATCCACCTCAGTTCAAAAGTAGAGGAATCACTCACAAGCTTCAGACCTCACCCAGCCAAAATGAACTCAGGACTCAGACATTCGTGTGCATGCTAATATCAGACAGGTCCTGATATAAAAAGTATACAGGGCGCGGACAAGTCTCATGATCGAGTCCAGACAGTCGGCGTATAAGTTTCAGACAGGTTTGACTGAGAACTGTCCGAGGACTAGCTGAAGAACATATGAAAACGGAATAAAGTTGCCAAATACCGCAGACAAGTTTCAGTCGGCAGACATTCACGAGAGAAAATCGCCGGCACGAGCGTGAGTAGAACATTCGACTCCTATATGCACTGCAGTCACACAACCAACTGAGCCATCTGGGCACACGGGCGACGTGATAGCCCCGGAGCTAATGAGAACCAAACGTTTTCGTGCGCGGTGATATGTTTTTTTCCCCTTTTTTTCCTTTTATTTTTCTCAGGGGGTGCGCGGGAGTCGAAAGCAGACGGCCAAGCCGGGCCGACCCACACCCAACACTGCCATGGCCATGCACAAGCAGCATACACTATGTGCTCCAGGTCCAGCCAGCATCCAGCCTCGCCAAGTCCGGTCCCGTCCGGTCCGGTCCGATCCGACAGCGGGGCCGACGGAGAGGCGAGCCAGCGACACGAACTCTGCCAGCAATTTGTTTTTTTCCCCTTTTATTTTTTTCCCCTCTCGGTCCGACAGCAGACTAGCGAATCCCATATACCGACCGTCAACGACGACGCAGCGATTGTATCGAATCCTCCGTCCGAGCAGTCCGAGAGAGACAGAAAATATCTCGAGGACAAATAATAACGTAAGCGCGGCGCGCGCGGCCAAAGAGAAGCAGAGAAGATGGGTCGAGGGAAGGAAAGGGAACAGCCCATCTGGTTGTAGCATCCACGGCCCGCCAGTCACACGGACAAAAGGGGGCCCGCTGTTAACGGGATTAGCTGGTCCGATATGGGCGGTCGGGCGGCTTGGGGGCGCCTCGCGGGGGCGGCGCGAGGGCAGCGTGGGGGTGGCACGGGGGTGGCACGGGGGCGGCACGGGGGGGGGGACGACAAGAGGAGGCTCAGGGGCGGTGCTGCTACCCCAATGGACATGGCGACGAAGCGATGGGATGGGAGAGCAAGGCGGAGCGAGGCGGCATGTTTGGGTAGAAATAAAAAACGTTTGGGGCGGCGCGGCGGCGACGGGACGGCGGCGGCTGGGGCTCGCTAGATGGCGGGGGCGGGGGCTCGGCGGCGCTCGACGGAGGTCGTCCACGTAGTCTCCAAACTCTCCAACGCAAACACGGATATTTTGGGAAGAGGCGAATATAAGAGGCTGCTGGCGTGAGGGGGCCGCAGGGGCTGGGGGCTGGGGCCTGCCGCCGTGGGCGGGTGAACGAACCTGTCAGGCGTCGGGCCCGCCCCGCCGCGCCCCGCCGCGCTCCCACCTGAGCCTGGGCCGCGCCCCGCCTTATGGCCCACCCCATCCCACCCCGCCACGGCACGGGTGAGGGTTATTTTTTTAAAAGCCAAGGCGAAGCTCCGGGAACGGATATTAGATGTGCGCTGCCGAGCCGGCCCGGGCAGCCGAGGCGTATGACGCCGGAGACGGCGGGGAGGGTGGTGAGATCAAGGGGAGGAGAGGGAGGGAGGGTGGAGAGAAATGGAGAAGAACCTCCACACCAGTAGGACTCACCTGCTATCTCCTCAGCAGAAGGGCGAGCAGAGCCTCGCTGGCGAGAACAGCATCCGGCGGCGCGACCTCCACGCGAACATCCAGCCCCAGCACCTGTGGAACGGCAAGAGAAAGGAGGGGCGTTAGCGGCGGGCTGGGCACGGCGGGGCGGCGCGGGGCGGCGCGGGGCGGGGCGGGGCGGGCAGCAAAGCCCGTTAGGTAACGTGGGTCGTTGGGGTTGGGGTGCAGTGGGCTGGACTGGGCCGGGCCGAGCGGCAATGACGCGTGGCGGAGAGTGGCGGGGCGGGGTGGGGCGGGGCGGCCGGGCGGGTTCGGGAGCGTGGCTGCGAGCGGCCCCCCCAGGTCGGGTCCGGACACCCCTTGCCCCGCCCCGCCCGCCCCGCCGGGGACTCGCTCAGGGGTGACCTTCGCCGGCGGCGTTGATTAAATTCGCCGCTTGGCTGGGTTCATATACAGTCCTCAAACAAGGCGCGGGGAGACGTCTTCGGCCTAACCGGCATAAAGCCCTATAGGACGTCAGCAGGGGTGGAGTTGGGTATGGTTCAGGGCGCGGGACGGGGGCGGGGACGGTGCGCGTCGTGGTGGGGGTGATCACGATCGGGGGGTGGGGGCGCTTACACATGCACTCACAGACGGGCGCACAAGGGGTGCCACAGGCGCGCGGCAAAGGGGCGGAGCGGAGCGGCGGTGGGGACGGGACCCGGGGCTGCGGCCAGGCGAGTGGTCGTCGTGTACCGCATGTGATGTGTATCCCGACGGCGCCCCAAATGGACCCCGAGCCCCGAGTGATTTCAGACTCTACTCCCACTCCGGCTCAGCTGCTCGACTGCGCAGCGGTCCAGTCGAACTGTACTGGTGTACTGATTCACGCCCACTCATGGTGGACCGAAAACTGAGTGACTAAAAATATGACTCAAAAATATATACCGCGATAAGGTTATGGAGGCCAGTAACTGGAAATGCAATCACAAAGACTCAGGACAACTCCCACACACACACGCCTTGACAAGGTAGGAAGGCAGGTCTGTTTTGAGAAGAATGTCAGCCACTAGCAATGGAATTACAACACTTCAAAACTTTTGTAGCATTTTCCTGATAACGATAATTTTTTAAAATAAGTATTCAATTTTTATAAAGACTGGTTTTAGTGTAATCACTCAGCATAATTATTAAATTACAAGTATCGTTTCTCATCTATATCCTACTCACCCACAGTATTGTCTCTAATATTTGTAAAGTCAAATCACAATGAACTTGCAAGTTTTTAAAAAATATATTAGATCTCTGTCAATAACTCGATAGAGTTGTTTTCCTCTATTCCAAATTCATAGCAAAAACATTTCACATTTGGTTTAGCGCACAAGACAGCTTCATCAGAAATCATATCACGAAGAAGAAAAGGATAGCCTCGAAACAAAATACTAATAAATTATCCAAAATAATATATCAACTATCTTTTTTATATGTGTTACGTTTGAAGGTCCTTAAATTGAAATACTTAGTGCACACTTCTTTAATCTACCCTCTATGGTAGAAAGTCTCACCAATAGTTTAATTAATTAAATGTAATTATTGAAATTCACATATTTTAAATCATTGTGCTTACAATGATCACACTGTCACTAATCTTATGAAGTATCCCTACCGGTTTATGGAAACTGTTTAGCTGGGAGCTTGTAGTTGACAGCTCAACAAGAAATCACAACATTGAGGAACCGAGCAGAGGTTCAAAACAAAATTAACCAAATGTAAGGAAAAGAAATAATGTCACAGTTAGAAACTCTCACTTGATTATCAGTTAGTTAAATTACCAGACCATACTCTGCAGTTTCACAAGCATTATCATAACTGTATTATAAACAACATTGCCTCTGTTGAAGGTTATGTCACTCACCCAAACAATAAGTCCAGAAAAAAGTTGAATCGATACTGGATGTCATTTCAATAATAATTAATACTTCGTGTGGTGATTACCGCCAGTTTCCGCAACTCAAACACATGAGGCATCTTTTCGTTTCGCTACCACTACGCCCGCGCCAGTCCCCTCCCTCCCCCCTTGCCCGTTTTGGTTGCGAGGTAGAGCCGAACGAAAAGACGCCTCAGGTTATTCAATTTTCAGCTTCGATCTAAACGGCCGAGAACAGTTTTTGAGAAATTCGCAGGTCCCGAGTCGGCCAAGCCAAGTGGCATCGGTGGGTTGGTACCGCGCTCTGTCGGTGGGCGTGTCAGTTAAAGGTTGGTAAGCGTGTAGGCCTTGGCGACATGGCATTCCCTCCTCTCCTCCGGTACAGCTCACAGCTTCAGAACCACCATCAGCGAAAAAGCCTAGGGTACCACCGGAACCAAAACCAAAATCATGTTTTACACCGGATGTCTGGCAGATAATTTCGGTCATGATTCGTCCTCTACCGCCTCTACGAATAAAATTCCAATTCTCCCTCATACTGAGACAAGTTTTAACACCTGGTGAAAGTTTAACTGGTTTAACGCACATGTTGATGTTGAATACAGGTATTGAGTTGTGTGATGAGTGTTCCTCAGAAAAAATTCAGTAACGTACTGATTATTATTATTATTATTATTATTATATTATTATTATTATTATTATTATTATTATTATTATTATTATTATTATTATTATTATTTACGTTTTGTAAATAGGGCGAGACGACGACCGGATCGTACTTTTGTCAAACCCGCGTGCTCCACCTTGCCGCGAATAAATTATCCTATGACGAAACAGGCGAGACTTATCGTTCGTGACCCTCATCATCCGTCATCATCACGCCTCGGGGGAAAGAATTAGATGGCGCTGGGGGGAGGGGCTGGTCGGCAGAAATAGTTCAAAGAACGATTAATCGAATGCCTCTCATCTCGGCCTCCACCACATCACCACACCCCGGCGCGGCGGCCTTCCAGCCCAGCCCCAGCTCCCCCCCAGCTCTCACGGCCCCGCCACGCTCAGCCGTCTGATTCCGAAGATCGCTCTCGCGCCTCCGTCCTTGTCGCACTCATGTGGCCCCGCCCCCGCCATCCCCCACACATAGGGCACCCCGGCACCCCCCTCGATGCGACAAGGACGGAGGCACGAGAGCGATCTTCGGAAGCAGCGACGGCTGTAGCCAATGAACCATTAAGGCGTTCGCTACGGCGCATTACCACACCACGCCACATGCGGGTCGGGTAGGGCGCCCACCACCGCCCCGCCCCGCACCGCGAAGACTCCAGCCCGTAGAGGAGCCTTTTTCCAGCGATATCTCCAGCGCAGGACCCTGCTCCGTTCGGTTGGAGGGGAGGAGGGCTGTGGGGAGGAGGAGAAGGGCTCAAATCGACGCGACGCGACGAAGTGTCGCTCTCACGAAGCGCCGCTTGTGTCTGGACTGTCGCCTGTCGCATCGCCTCGGGGCGGGGCCCGGGCGGACTTGGGGTCCCCCTAGTTGATATCTGACAACGATTTCCCGAACCAATCATCTCACTGGGGCGCGCCTTCTCGGGTCAAACGGAGTGCGATACGTCATTGGTTGTAACGCGGCCGTCACAGGCCCTATTTCTTCGGCAATTTTCCAAACCGACTCCATCGGCAGAGATGAAAAGCTGATCGACAATCCAAAAGCAAAACACACACAAAAAAAGGCTCGTAGTTTCTCTGACAGGGTTTAATTTAGCTGTGTTTCAAAAAAATTGATTTCACGAAATGAACGAGCCAGACCATGGCAGATTTCTGCTCCAAACCACGCGGGAACAATCGTCACGTCGAGGAGAAAAATTACGCTCGCTGTTTCGAGTGGAGCAAAAGAGGGGCGGCGATAGGGGGAGAATAAGGGGGACTCTGGAACTCCCCCCCACCCCCCGGTTTCCCGGGCCACTCGCAAGCACCCCGCCACGCCCCGCCGTTCTATCGGAACCATTGCCATGATCAGTGAAAGTAGGCGCAAAGCCCGCCCAACCCCAGCATCCTCTCTAAATAAATCCGTGCTGGGAGAGAAAGAGAGTGAGAGCGTGAGAGTGAAAGAGATTGAGGGACAAGGAAAGAGGAGATACAATCGAAATAGCAAACAGGCTTGGGATTCCTTTGCCTTTAATTCGCGTCGGTGCTGGCCCATATTTTTCCGTTTTCCGATGGAGCAGGGGAATTTTTTTTCGGGTTGGGGTGGGGGGCTTTTTAGGGTCAGTGAGTGCGTATGTGCGTTTGTGTGTGTGTGTGTGTGTGTATGTGTGTGTGTGGGTGTGTTGTTTTTGTTTTTCCCCCAAGCCAATCTTGGCGAACAGATTGCCCTACTGTAAATCTGTGAGCGCGGTGCGGCGAGACGGTACGGTACATGCGGAACGGGGCGGGTGCGGGACAAGAAGGGGGCCGCGCGAATCTCGCGGACGAATAGGAATGTCAAATAGCTGTCGACAGCAACAGATCGCGGTGGGTCGCGGCTATAAGCAACAGATCTGGCCGGGCGGGGAGGGGAGCGGGATAGGGCACAGTAGACGGTGGTTGTGATAGCGGTTGGGATGGGGGAGCCCTGACCTCTCCCTGCATGGTGGAGTCACGAACTGCTGGAGCAGGTCGCGGGTAAAAGGAAAGAGAAACATGTTATGAAACAGAAAAAAGAAAAAGAAGAAAAGAAGAAAAGAAGGAAAAAAGGAACAGCGGCATTGCAGCACGCGCGATTCAGATCGGGCTAAATCAGCTGTTTCGCACGTGGGCGACTTGAAGCATCTCCCGTTCATGGCGTGTCAGACTTGTCTTCTATACCTTCAAGATTGGCGATTTAAAAAAAAAGTAACAGAGTGGGTCTCTGAAAAAGTTGTGCGGGCTGATTGAAAGATGCAGAGAAGTGTCGCGAGGGCGGCGGCGGCAGCGGAGGAAAAGAGGCGACGGTCGAGCCATCGATCCTCGCCTCGGCCGCAGAAGCGATGTTCGCTGCCCGAACCGTAGACCCGCCAAACCAAAGGGAAGTTGAGATGAGAGGGCAGGGGGAGGGGGGGGGGCAGGGCGGAACTGGGCTAAAGAGGGCCGAGAGGTGCCAAAGAATGGCTGATGGAAGGATCGGCTCCGCAGCGGGGTGGGGGGGTGGGGCTGCGGGCGAGTCGAGTCGAGGCGGGGTTGTGGCGGGGCGGGGTGAGGTGGGGCGAGACAGGGCTGGGGGTGGCAGCGCGGGTCACAAAGAGGGACTGTCTCGGCGGCGCAGGGGCGCGGGGCGCGCGGGGCGCGCGGAGCTAAGTGCGGTGTTGTGCGATGGAGGCGCACCGGAGTGGCCTCTCTACCACCCCCCGCCATTTGCCTCCCCTCCCCCTCCGCCCTTAACCCCAGTCACCAACGCGCCGCCCGACACACCTTCCCTCTCTCATCCTCCCTCTCCTCTCTCTCTCTCTCTCTCTCTCTCTCTCTCTCTCTCTCTCTCTCTCTCTCTCTCTCTCTCTCTCTCTCTCTCTCTCTCTCTCTCTCTCTCTCTCTCTCTCTCTCTCTCTCTCTCTCTCTCTCTCACTCAGCTACAAGCAGCCCGACAAGCGCCCGGAGCGTAGGCCGGGCACTCCACACCGTGAGCAGCCGCGCCTAGCAGGTTGCCTATCCTCCGATTTGCGGGCGCTCTCTAGGCCGCGCTCGGTTTACTCAGTAGAGGCCTGCAACGAGTGAGCTGTCCGAGCTCCGGCTGTGCGACTGCCTGCCGCGCGTGGCGCGCAGCTCGGTTAGCTCGTATGAGCGGAGCTCACGAGCTATCCGAGCTTCGAATCCCGCGAGCTATTTAGCTCGTAGGAGCTCGGAGCTCGCCCCGCCGGCGGCTGCCAGCTCCGGCTGGCTGCCGTTTTGCCCGAGGTTTTGTCCGAGCTCGTCTGCGAGCAACGTCCGAGTTGGCGAGCTGCGTAGCTCGCGAGCTCGGTCTCTGGCGACTATCTGATACCCCCGCAACGCAAGCTCGTAGTCCGAGCTGCGGAGCTCGCTAGCCCTTGGCGCGCGGCGCGCAGCTCGGACAGCTCACTCGTTGCAGGCCTCTATTACTCAGTCCCCTCGGCAAACACGCGGAAGGCGATCCCGTGATTAGGTACGTTTGTCTTTATATTGCTTCTCTTAGATTTCGACAGTACACCGTCTGTAGTTGTAGGGACACAAATTAAATTACAGGCTGTGGCGGAGAGGGGTTGGGGGGAGTACTGTGTACGCGGTGCGGGTGCGACAGCACTGGGAATCGGGGCGTTGTGGCGGCGGTGTGGGGCTTGATTGAGCCCTGAGGACCGCGGGGAGATGCGTGGCGGGCCGTAGCGGGGAGGTGAAGGGCGGTGGGAGAGGAGTGTGTTGTGTGGGGAGGGTGGGGGGGGGGTGGGGGGGCTTGGCGCAGGCTCCCCCATATTGGTGTCACCGCACCCAACACAGCAGCGGCGCACGGTGGCCCGTTAAAGTTTAGAACTCAGCGCACAGCGGCACAGCGCGGCGGCGCGGCGGGCACGGCGGGCGAGGTTGCTTGAGGGAAAAGGGAAGGGATAGGAGGAGGAGAAAGAGAAGGAAGAGGAGTAGGTGGGGTGAGTAAGGAAGAAAGGGACAAAAGTCTGCTCGTTGCGGCGTCCTCAGCGCGGACCCACCGCACTGTACACTTGCGCGCGCGCGCGTCTCCCTCGGAGTGAGTCAGCAGTCGCGAGGTTTGTCCTCCTCTCTGCCGAATGTGGAGGAAAATTATTTTCATTTCGTCATTTCTATACCTTTTCAACGAATCTGGTGGTTGGGTGTGGAAAGGGGAAGGGGCTCCTGCTCCGCCAGCATTATTGTTTGCTGAGTGCTCCTGCCCCACTTCATCTCCACCCCGCCCAGCCCCGCCCCGCCTCACCCCGCCTCACCCCGCTCACCCCGCCTCACCCCTGCCCCGCCCGACCCCGCCCTCGGCGCCACAAATCATCCCTGCTTCGTCACACTGGATCCTGGGGCCCCTGGAGCACTGCCTGCTGTGCCTGACGCTGCAGGCGTCCTTATTTGAAAGCGGGTTGGTGGTGGGGAGTAGGGGCGGGTAAAACTGGGGAAGGGGGAGGGGGTTACCGCGGGGAGGGTGGGCCCTATTTCACAAGCCTCCTCTCCTCAGCAAAGCAGCCCTGTGTTCTTTTCGGTCCCTCCCATTTCACTCCCAGCTATTTGGAAATGTACAGTCTTCAGAAGAAACGGTACTTCGTTTTAATGCCGTACTATTAGTTATCATTATATAATTCTTGAGGTAGCATTCTCCTTGGCCAAAGAGCCGGCAATCACGATAAACGTGCTCACTACGCTATTTTTTAAAAAATGTGTACCCTGACTACTTTTCGTATGCTAATTTTTGAGATTGCTTATGTCAATTTAGGTAGATTTGCAAACTTGCAATAAACCCAAATGAGCACATCAATTTATTGAATAAGGAGGACAAATGGCCATATTTACAAAACCACTACCAAACATAAAATTAAGGTGGTTTCAAACTGCTTGGCAGCAATCATTTTACAACAAACGCCATCAATTAACAATCGTGGCGTGATGAGCTACAAGTGGATTTATATGGTCCATTCTAGCATAAGCTCTGTAAAAGTGCAGTGTATTTTTTCTACAGCGTATACTGAGAGGTGCTGAGAGGCTCTGCATTAACATCTCTTCATACCCAAAATTTGAATTTCACTGGAGATAATTATTATCCTTTTCCAGCCTGGGGCGCGTCCAGTGGCAAACCGCGGTCGATTTCGGGCTGGAGCGAGTTTGTACCGTTACCGTTTGCACCGGGGGGCGAGGTAACAGGGGCGCGGGGCGAGATGTCCATCACCCCACTCCGCCACCTCACCTCCCAGCACAAAAGCGCTCGCGGCAGTTATGTTTCGCAGCAGCAAATGCAATGTACGCCCCACATGCCCGCCACACCCCGCCACGCCCCGCCACGCCCCGCCACGCCCCGCGCTCGCGTGCTGGAGTGGACCACAGGGAGATGAAAAAAGTGGGTAGTATAAATGCTTTGCAAGGGAAAAAGCTCTCCCCTCTCCCCTCCGCCCCGGAGCGGCACCGGCGCACATCCGGTTGGCGCCCCGCCTCTCCCGCCCCACCAGCCCAAGAGGAGGGAGTGGGGGGGGGGAGAGGTGGGAGTGGGACTGTCTAAAATTCATCATGATCTCACTGCACAAAAACTTTCTGCCAAAGGAACCGCGCCCCGACCCGCGCGCTATGGCCGCGAGAAGGCGCGGGGGAGGGGCGAGGGAGAAAGGAAACTGTCTTTTCGAACTGAAGGACGGACACTTAGCGAGCAGTGAAAAGCCTAAAAGCCCGCGGGGGAGCGAGAGAAAGAGGCCGCAATATGTGATGGGTACTGTTTTTTTTTACCCTCAATGAAGAAAGTTCAACCTCTGCTGCTTCTCTAGAAAAGAGTTTGATATATTTTACATTTTTTTTTATAAAGAAGGCCCACTTGTAAAGTATATAAAACAGATGTGGCCGAACGGGCTGCCGGGGAGCGGAGTGGTTCAGGTGGGTTGTGTTAGGCCCGCGCGGCAGCACCGGATGCAGCCTTGTGCGAGCTCAAGTCGGAGCGCTTTGGCCAAAGCCTGCAGAGCGCTGGTGCGGGTAGTAATGAGGCAGAGAGCTCAAACGGGCTGACTCGGACGGGCTCCTCTCGCCGGCCCCGCTCGGACAGTCAGACTGTTGCAGCGGTAGTCTGCTCCGAAAGAGTTGCCGTGCGGTTACGCTTCTGCCAAAACTCTCGCGGCGCGTCTAGCAAGCAAGGGAGCCCGCCTGAGCCCGTCGTAGCCAGCCCGTACCAGCCCGTCTGTCCCCGGCAGCCAATGAGAGAGCGCGATTCTGGCGCAGAACCGGCAGAACTCAGGCAGCCCGCCGGAGCCCGTGGCGGGCTGGTGCGGGCTCTAGCTCTGGTAGGCGGGCGGGCTCAGGCGGGCTCATTTCTAGACGGGCTCCGGCGGGCTCATACTCGTCGCCCTACGCGCCGCACGCCGGGAGCCCGTCCGAGTCAGCCCGTTTGAGCTCTCTGTAATGAGGAGCGACAGGGCCGGGGAGGGCCGGGCGCGGTAAGAGGGAGAAGGAGAGAGCAAGAGCAGGCAGTTGGAGGAGGTGGAGGACGTTGGGAGCTGTAAGTACGCGAGCAGTTCGGCGCGGCGCACGCGGAGTTGCGAAAAGCCATCATCCCGGCAATGTGTGCTCTCTCCCCCCTCCCCCTCCTCTCCCCTTGCTGAGATACTCCCACCCCTTCCCAGCCCAGCCCAGCCCTCCCCGATTCGGGACGGGCCCGGCATGCTTGGTATAGCAGCCTGTTAATTAGTGCAGCGAGGAGGCTAAGAAGAGCAGCAGGTATATAGGCGCGGCGTGGCGGAGGCGGGGGCCGCTCATATCGTCTCGCGGAACGCGAAATTGACAAGCTAGGCCAAAACAGCGGTTAGGATGCCGCACACTCGAGCGCGCAGCGGAACGCGCAAAAGAGCAGCGCTACCTTAAAAAGTGAAGGGGGAAAAAAAGAAGGAAAAAACAGTTGAAAAAAGGCGCGGATGAATACACACCTCTGTCGGAGGGAGCAGGGGAGAGATCCACGCACGTTTACTCGACAAACTCCTAATGCACGCGGCGGATGTTTTTTTTATTTTTTATTTTCACTCCCAAAAAGGCAGGCGCAGATACTGCTCGCCTCACGCAGCTGCACGCTCGTTCGTGGCCTGTACTTTGAGGGAGGTGGAGGGGGGATAAGGGGGGGGGTGAGCTTACAGCCTGCAGCGCTGTGTTCACCTCGCCCCGGGCTTCCGACGGCGCGGCGCCGCGGGACGCGGCGGGGTGGGGCGGGGTGGGGCGGGGAGGGACGGGGTGGGGCGGGGAGGGACGGGGTGGGGCGGGGTGGACGGGACAGGGAGCGGGGACCCCGCGCGTCAAACGTGCGCCGAGCCGACAGTCCCCGTCAAACAGCGTCAAACAGGAGTTTGGGAGGCGATAAGGTGAGGGCTCAGGTGGGGCGGGGCGGGGAGGGGCTTGACGAGGCGGGGCGAGGCGGAGCGAGGCGGGGCGGGGCGGGGTGGCTCCCTATCGACCACCTGCGGCTCGCGGGCTTCGCAGGGAGTCAGGCCACGCCCGTCAAGCGTTCCGAGCCGGGGCCGGGGGCCGGGCAGGGCAGGGCAGAACAGGGCACAACAGGGCAGAACGAGGCTGGGCAGGACAGGGCAGGACAGGGCAAAGCTAGGGTATGGTGACGGCGCGGCGGCCAAAAAGAGGCGCTTTATTATTGATCACTCTCGCGGCATATCCCCCTATTCCCTGAACCTAGGGCAGCTCACGCTGGATTATATTCGAGAGGAAAATACACAGAGAAAGAAACAGAAAAGAAGACAGGAGGGAGTCGGAGGCAGAATGAAAGGAGAATGCGTAACCAGAGAACGGAACCGTTCCTCCGTCTTCGTCTTCCCATCATTTCTCGTCCCGCCTTTGCTGCGCGCGCGACTTATTCATGTTCTCGTCGTCCGCACGTGGGACGGGACGGGACAGGGAGACGAGCGGCGCTCTGCCTATAGCTTCCGCGTCTTCGCGTAACAACGTTTTACCCTTTATTTTAAACATTCCACTCAACTCTTTTTTTAAAAAAAAATCAATCTGCCGCTAGCGAGGGGGAAACGACTAAGGTAATCCGGCTGACAGCCGTTAGGTAATCCGGCAGGGTGTCATCCAGGGGAAATTCGAAGTAATCTGGTGTAATCCGGGGAGATTTTAGCTCGGATTTTAGGGTAATCTTGGGTAATCCGAGGAAAAAAGCTCCGTTATCCGGATGACACTCCAGAGGTATCCGAGGAAATCCGGGGTAATCCGTAATCCGGCTGACACGAAAAATGACAGTCGTTTCCCCCTCGGCCGCTAGGCCGGAAGTTTATTCAGACAGAACACCCGTATGCCGTAGGCGCGCAGAATAAGTGAGGACGTACGAGGGAGCGAGCCGGTGACAAGGGGAAGGCCAGGCTACGGCGGCTGTAATAGACTGATTTGGAAGAGCGCTCTCCTCGCTGTCTCTCTTTCACCCATGTGGTGCGCCATATATGTCCCTCTCGCACCTACACGGCGCAACCCGTGTGATTGCGAGAGAGAATCAGTCAGCTGATTCAGAGCAGCAGCACAGCGTACATCGCCGAGGAATACGGTTCCAGCGAGTCCGGACGGCGTAGCGGCGGGCGGGGCTGGCGGGCGGGCCCGGGCTGGCGGAGCGAAAGCAGATGAGCGGCACTCCCCTGATACCCCGCCCCCGTCCGCCCGCCGGCCCGGCCCGCAGTGCGCGCTCCGCTGCCTTTGCTGCCCTAAAGCCCTTGTCAGCCCGGCGTGCCGTGGGTGCATTTAGAGACGGATGATGTGTGGAGGGAGACAGGGCCGCGGGGCGGGGCCGGGGCCGGGGCCGGAGCCGGGTCAGGCAGACCGGGTGGGGAGCAGCAAAGTGGGGTCGATAATACTCTATGGTGGGTGAGTCACTGTGGCCCGGCCCGGCCCGGCCCGGCGGGCTCGCGAGCCCTCACGCAAAACGCACGGCACGGCCGTGAGTGCAACCCGCAACGTCGCGGCCACGTGTTGGGGAAACCAGGTCGCGCGAAGCAGGGCAGCGCAGAGGGCTAAATTCAGCAAAGCGGTTAGCGATGGCCATGACCATGGCCGTGGCCACCTCGCGAGCTAGCTTCTTTGACGCTGCTTGCAAGCATCACCCAGATGAGATGCCTGGCGAACCACGGCGACAGGCTAGCGCACCGACTGCGACCCTCCGCGAACCACTAGCATACTCAAAGTATCTCAAAGGCGAACAGATCTTTTCGCGTCGGGTGCCTTTCACGGAATCCCGAGAGGAATAAAGATCGTGGCTAGGAGACTCGAGAGGCGTCCAGCCATCGCTAACCAAGGTGGAAACAACTCTGAATTTTGCTGTTGCTTGAAGTTTACGAAAAGTTTTTGTGGATTTCTGTGAATTTTTGTGACTATTTTTGAATTTTTCTGAATTACGAGGTGTACAATAATGTCAGAGTTATTTCCCCCCCGTCGCTAACCGATTTGCTGAATTAGCCCACAGTAGGGGGCAGGGCGGATAGTAGGCGCTCCATGCGCTCCACGTGGGTTCGTAGCGCTAGGGACGCTCCTTCGGGCTCCAGGTGCCGCTGGCCGGGACGCGGCGCGGAGGCGCACTTGGGGCAGCAGGAGGAGCAGGGCAGGCAGGTCACCGATATAGGGGCCTCGGTTATAGGCTGGGCCCGGCGGCCCGGCCCGCGGCGGATCGGATACCCAGTCCGCTAAAGGCTCCCATGCGATAACGACCACTACTACGGGTCCCGACCCGACCCGCGTCTGTGTCGGGACCTCCATCAAGCCGTCAGCGTCAGCAGGTCGACGGGGGATAGGCGCGGGGTGGGGTGGGGTGGGGCGGGGCGGGGCGGGGCGGTGTGGTGCAGGGGCGTGGCCGGGCAGGCCGGTTGGCACCACTTCCGCTCCTCCCTATCTATCGGGCGGAGCGTCACGTCACGTCACGTCACGTCACGCCATGGCACGTCACACGCGCGGCGCTAGGCCTACGCGGCGGCTGATGATCCTAAGCCCCGCCGGTCTGCCTTATTGATTCCACACCTGTGACATGAGAGGCCGCCCCATCCCGCCCCGCCCCGCCCCGCCGACAGCTGACCACCTGCCATGGCAGCGCGCCACCGCCCCGAGTAGCGGCATGTCAACCTCACCCTTCTCCCTCCTTCGCCCATACCTCCCCATTCATGTCACCCCGCCCCCCTCCCCCCCCTCCCCATTCATGTCCGCACGTGCCGCTCCGATCGCCGGCTGCTTTGTCGCTTTTACGACAATGTCGTAAAAGTGCGCGGCGCACGCGCGCGCTAATTCAATGGATCGCAATTTGAAGCGACGGCAGCGAGGCTAGAACGGGGAGTTTTTCGGGGGGGGGGGGGAGTTGGGGGCCGAAAGAGAGGGGTGGGTAGCCTGCGTGGTCTCCCAGCCCACCCCCACCCCTCGTCCACCTCTCCCCAGCCTGGCCCACATTGCCGCTCCCCGATTATCTCCGCGAACTGTACCGTCGCCACCCCACCACTACGCCCCACCACGCTACGCCACAGCCTTTGGTCTGTTTTTCATTTCACTTCACCGTTTCGCTCTCTCTCCTTATTTATTTTCCCCTCGTCCGTTCCTTTTCGCGAGGAATATTTTCAATGGGGGCGCGCGGGGCGGGGCGGGGCGAGCAGTGGCAGCAAGCAGTAGGCAGGCAGCGGTGGCACGCCTAGCGGCCTGGAAGGGTCATGGGCGAGGGGTGGGACGGAGCGCACTGTGAGATGCTGCTTGGAAACTGCTTGCCTTGCAATTTGTTGAAAAGAATTCCGAAGCATTGCATTTGGAACTGGTTCTTTGCAAGCTTACAAACTATTTCTATACAATTCGCACAAATCGTTGAGAGGTTTTTATCAACATCTTGCAAAATAAAGACCTCGAGAGCAAGGGGAAAAAAAAGGAGAAAAAATAGGAAAAAAAGCAAAGGTTGCAGGGACTTTTTACGGCGGGTAGGGAGAAGTGGCTAAGTTCGTACAAGAGCCTGGTTCGCACGATCGCGAGGCATCGGCTGCTAGGCAAGGACAGGGACCACTTTACCCAAGCGCGTAGCCTATTCGGTGTGCGCCGGGTCTCGCAATAACCCGACCGATTGATAAACTCTGGGCCCGATCCAGTAGGCCCAGACCCAGATCCCCGGCCCAGGCTCAGAGGGGTGACAGGCGAGATCGAGATCCTCAAGAACGAAGAGGTGCGCCCCGCGGCCCTGGCCTCGGCCCCGGCCTACACCCCTCGAGGCCTTCCCCAGGCCCCTGCCCCAATCATCCTCCAAACGGACTCCAGATAAGGCGCCACACCCCCAGCCCCAGCCCCACCCCCACCTACCTCGCCCCCGGCCCCACCTCCTTCCTACCCCGCCGCCGCCTCCTACCCCAGCCCCCGGCCCCCGGCCGCTCCTCTAGCCGGCCCCCCGCAGCCGCCCCCGGCACCCCCGGCACCTTCCACTGACGCCTTCCTTGTTACCGCAGGCGGGGTGGTGAAGGCAGAGGTGAAGGCGCTTGGGTCTACTTGCTTCTGCCGCCGCCGCTGATACGAAAAGGAAAAGATTAAGGGTCGGGGAGCCTTCCGACCTATAGCTTCCGCGACCCGACCACAGGCCAGCTCGCCGCCGTGATCCGCTGTATTCCGGCGCTTTGCCAGTTTGACGGCGCGGCGTGCCCCCGGGACAGCGAATCAAAACACGACGGCCCACGGCCCACGGCCGTGTAGCGGGTCGGTGCAGCGGCACTCACAACCGGACTGATTCAGAAGATCGCTCTCATCTCTCCGTCCTTGTTGCACCTACAGGGGTGTCCTATGCCGGTCGTGGTAGTACTCCACGCGTGCGACGAGGATAGAGAGGTAGGAAAGCGATCTTCTGAATCGCTCGGCAGGCTGCCACACTCTGCCACACTGGGACCGGGTAGGGCCGGCGCGACGAGGTGAGGCAGGGCGCGGCGTGGCGTGGCGCTGCGGTCGGAGGGACAGGGACAGGGACAGGGCAGGCCTCGTCCACACTGTGGAGAGATAGCCGACTGGGGTTGGTTGTTGGTGGGAGAGGGATGGCATGGGGTGAAGTTCTGGGAGAGGGATGGGCATGCGGGCCCGGCGGGCAGGGCAAGGCACGGCCTGGCCGGGGTGGTATGCAGTACGAGTGGAGTGCTTATCGTGTGCACGCAGCTGAACGCCCCGCCCCGCCCCGCCCCGCCCCGCCCCGCCCCGCCACGCCCCGCCCCGCCCCACCCCGCCCCACCGCACCCCCTCTCGACCTAAAGCCGATCTGTGGGCCGCGCACGCACACTGCCCTCCCCGCGCGTGGCGTACTGTACTTCCCTCGTCTCGCTAGCCCGCCGCTAGCCCCCCTCTCCTAAAATCAACCACCATATCCCCACGATGTTACCACAACCACACCCACTCTGAAGGCACGCGTGCAAGTGACAGCTGTGACTTATCATTGTCTTAACTACGCCGAAATTGAAGCTCAAATGATAAGCGTAATGGATTCGTGGTAATCCATAAATGCAACCTATTCCCCCCTCCCCCGTCACCATGCAGGAGTCTACGAGCTTGCGCGGTAGTAGATTTATGCACATATGGAAAGCAGTGAATTATCATTAGTGTTGATCGCTAATGCCTTTCTAAATGCGATATATGTTGTGCGTCTCTCTCTCTCTCTCGCTCGCTCGCTCGCTCACTCACTCACTCACTCACTCACTCACTCACTCACTCTCTCACTCACTCACTCACTCACTCACTCCACTCACTCACTCACTCACTCACTCACTCACTCACTCACTCACTCACTCACTCACTCACTCACTCACTCACTCACTCACTCACTCACTCACTCACTCACTCACTCACTCTCCCTCAAACGCAGCAAACACGCGAGCTGCCGGGTCTTGCGCTCGGAAAAATCACGGGATCTTTTCCTTTTGGGCGAACCCGGGCCCTTTCGATACTCGGCCCCTCCCCTTCGTAAAAAAAAACAAAACAAAACAAAAAAAAACACTCCGCTGCGCCCTGCGCCCCTGTGGCATGGAGCAGTCTCGCCCGAAGGTGAACAAGTATGAGGATGGATGGAGGGCAGGGTGCAAGTACGGTGTGAGTGGGCCAGCTCAGCTCCCACCTAAGACGAACCATCGTCCGTCAGCCCCGGCGCGGCGCGGCGCGGCGCGGCTCGTGGGCCCGGGATGTTGCCTTGTGTTTGCGGCGGGGCCGCCGGCAGTTATCCCTCACCCTTCTCCCCTCGACAAGCGAGCCCCCTGCGAAAGCTGCCAGCCGACTTATTCCGAAAAGAGCGCTGCGTCCTCGCTCTGTCTCTCTGCTCGCACATATTCGGCGCGAAGCCCATGGGTGCGAGAGAGACAGGGAGAGGAGAGCGTTCTTTTCGGAATAAGGCGGCTGCCCCTCTGCCACAGCCGCCACTGCCGGGGCCCATATGTGGCCATAGCCGAACCCTTCCGAGCGGGGCGCGGCGTGGTGCGGCGTGGCGCGGCGGGCGCGGTGCGGCGGGGGGCGCGAGCTGGTGCGCGAGAGGCGAGGCAAGGGGCTCGCTTCCCCCAACTCAAACAAGAGGCGAGGCGAGTGTCTGTTTGCTTTTTCTTTCCCCTCCCCAACTTCCGTAATCCTCAACGTAGATTGGATCTGGCCACTGAAATGACGATAAACTCGGCGGCGGCGAGCAGAGGGAGAGGATTGTGGACCCCCGCGGCCGCCACAACGAATGTACAGGCATAAATAATAACGGCGTGTCGGGCCGACACGGCCGGGCCCGCGCCGGCATCTCCTATCCCAACCGCCCGCCGCCCCCACCCCACCCCCGCCCCGCCCGGAAGTATTCGGATTGTATTTCCTTTTTACACTGCCCGGTCAGAGTGGACGGGACTTTGTATACTTGGAGAGCGCGTGAACACCAACTTATGAAATCTGGCGCACACTCTCCGTGTCAGGGGATTCCGAGTACTTTTGCTTCTTAGTGCGGACACCGTGATACTCTCTCCTTTTTTTTCCCCCTCGCCCCTCTTTCCTGCGCCCGCTCCGAGCAGAGCCACGCTGCGCTTAACGTTGTTGTTGTTGTTGTTCTTGTTAGCCGAGTAGGCTATTCCCCGGAAACATTACTGGCTGCGGCGGAGCGCGGACCATCTATTTGCAAGCCCGGTAAGTGCAAAGGGCGAAATGGATGTCTGAGGTCATGGGAGTGTGCGGGGTGTGGTGGGGTACGGCGGGGCGGAGAGGGAAGAAGAACCCTGCTGTGGAGCGGGGCTGGCACCGCCCTGCCCTGCCCTGCCCTGCCTTAGCCGCGCACTCCCCTGCCCAGCCCATCTCTTCGGTGAAAACACTTCCGACGCCTTGACAAGAAGTGGAATGGGCGGTTCTCTCTACACGCCCGACTCCGTCGCGGCCGCGGCAGCGGCCCCACCCTTCCTCGAAGTACAACCGAGCCGAGCTGAGCTCCCCCCGCGCCCTCTGCTCTCTGTGGTGCAGCTGAGTCCTGCTTACCTAACCTTGCCTCACTAGCGCAGCCCTGCTTCTTCCTTTGTGCTTTCCAGCGCGGCCTGGGGGGAGGAGAGGGGGTGCTGTGAGGTGCCACAGCGGCGTCAGCAGCGTGGGGCCGCTACAGCCCCGACGCGAGCGACGCACATTCAATCTGCTGCTTTCATAGCAAACACATTTCACCGCCTGCAGCCCGCTTATCCGCCGCCAGAACTGGACTAATAAAAATACATGACGTTCCACGAATGGATATTTTATGGTAATGCGCGCCAGTCCGGCCGCGGTGGGCCGAGCCGGGGCGGACGCGTCCTGGAGACCGATTCCGCTCCCCGCACACGTTGCTCTGTCTCTCTTGCACTCATGGAGTTCCCGTAGAGTGTGCGGCCGCTGTGTCTCTCTCGCGCTCAAGGAGTCCGCCGACGAGTGCGGGCAAGCGGAATGGGACAGCACAGCACGGGGTGGGGGCGAAACAGATAGATACACGCCACCTTGGAAATGACTTCCCCGCTCCTGTTGGGAGAAGAGAACCAACATCCAGAGTCTCTTCTGCACTGGATAGGACGTGTGTACCGAGCGTTCTGGAGAACACATTGAAGTGTTGCGGGTCGGCCTACCCAAGGATCCAAGGCGCCTTTCGGCTACGGCTGAAGTGGGTAGGCGTTACGGCTTCGGCTGAAGTGGTTAGGTGAACCCGCTCAACGAGGGGGGAGGGGGTCACTTTAAATTATCATTGTGTGCAAAAAAAAATACAAACAAAAAAAAACAATTAAAAATAAAGTCAAGAATGAAGATGCAGAAAAATCCGAAAAATCAAGAAAAAAATGAGCATAAAACCGAAATATTTTTTTTTAGAAATTCGGAAATGGGGATAACAGATCAGAATTTTTCAAAAAAGTGACAGAAAAAGGAAAATCAACATACACACATTCACACACACAAAAGTTAGTTTTTAAAAAAATATTGTACACATTTTGTATGAGTGATCCCCCCGAGTGGGTATTCACTTGTAATACTCTGTACACCTGACTGGATGTGACACGGTATTACGCGTACTAAAAAAAATAACAAAATATATGCTCTGGAACTGCAAAATTTTCTATGGAATACCAGTGCAATACCACGCAATACTGTGCAATACAGTGTAATACGGATTCTTATGTAGAAGTTTTCTCAGAGTAAATACACCCTCGATCCACCACCCCTCACATCCTGTTGTCTGTGTTCTCTGAAAACACCCGGCACCGCAGCCGTACGGGGTACGGGTCGTGAAGGCGAGGGTAGGAGGGGTACGCCGAGGGGTCCCCCCACTCCCAAAGTAGGAATACAACGAGTTGGCGAGTTGATTCATTTTCGCGAGTTGGGCGCGAGTTTTCGCGAATTGAACGCAAGCTTTCGCGAGTTGACGCGAGTTTTTGCGAGTTGAAACGAGTTTTCGCGAGCTGAACGTGAGTTTTCGCGAGCTGAACGCGAGTTTTAGCTAGCTGAACGCGAGTTGGGCTCGGGCAAGTGTAGAAAGAGTTGTCGAGTGAGGGACCCCTCGGGCTACGCTGAGGGTGAGCTTGCTGCTGAGCCTACCTACCTACCTTGGCGGGGCGGAGGAGAGGCCCGGGCAGCGGAGTGAGCAGGGACGAGGTGAAGAAGGGGAGGGAGGAGCAGACGCCTGCCTGGAGCCAAGAGGGCACGCCACTTTCCTCTCTCTCTCTTTTTTTTTAAAGGCCCCTCTCGTTTTAATCGCTGTGACCTCGCAAAATACGAGCGGGGCCTCCGGATAGAAGGGGCTGGACCGATGGGCCCTGCGCTAGGAGACACTTTCCGATCAGAGTGAAAGGTATGGACTGGGGCTGGTGCGGGGCGGAGAAGGGTTCGGAGGAGACGCGCGCGTCCGCCAGCCGTCTGCCTCCAAAGATCGCAAAGTCGCTCTCTTACCTTCGTCCTTGTCGCACCTATGGTGGTGCTCCATGTTCAGAATGAGTGCGATAAGGACGGAGGCGGAATCAGACGGCTGCGGTTTGCGGCTCGGACGGCTCATCGGGCCATCGTGGGGGAGCTGTGCTGCTCCTTTGCTGCCGGATCAGCAGGTTGACTCCGAATGCGATCCTCCCTCTCTGCACTGGACGCCGACCAGTCCGAGCTGCGCAGCAGCAGCAGGCAGCCTCGCGCCAAAATGTGATGTGAGAATGAGAGAGTGAGGTAACGCTCCCGGGCGGGACACTACGATGTGAGAATGAGAGAGTGAGGTAACGCTCCCGGGACACTATGATGCCACCCCTCAACTCGCCTCGCTCGCTCCGCGCGCACCATTCAATCCTCTTATCGTGTTGGACCGTTTGATCCATTCCCGCGATGGACCCGCTTCCAGCCCGGCTCTACCGGGCGTAGCCACCACCGCTCCGCCCGAGGCAGCAGCCGAGCAGCCGGGTCAGGTTGAGGGGGCTGGGGCACTCCTCCTCCTCCCCTGGGCCGGTCGGTCGGGGCGGGGCCGGGGCCGCCGCTCAGCCGTCTCATTCCGAAGATCACTCCCCTGCCCGCGTCCTTGTCGCACTCATAGAGCACTGTCCTCCCCAACATGGGGCACCGCCATGGGTGTGACAAGGGACGGAAGTAGTACGTGAGAGATCTTCGGAATCAGACGGCTACGGGTGGAATCCGCAGAGCTCGGACCTGACCTGCGGGACCACAGCGGCGAGCCAGCGCGCCCGCATCCCCATCTTTCCACCACCCCGACAGCAACTTCCTAAAGTTTTACTGTGCACTCCAGCGGCGTGCCACGCTCCGCCACGCCTACGCGCACTGTGTTACTGTTCTCACCGTAAGAAAAAAACACGGTTTTGCAACGGTTTTGCACCGTCAATTATTTGACAGTTTGAAACCGTTATTTCACTGTACCAGGTACAGTAAGTTTACAGTATCATACCGTTATTCCACACCGTTCTTTACTACATGAGGTTAACGGTGCCGTACTGAATCAAATCATTTTACGGCACGGCACTGTTACTTCTCCTACCGTACCGTATGCTGTAAAATCCATGCCGTTATTTCACACTGTTAAAAATGTTTGAAATTTAATGACATTTTGTAGATCAATTTTAAGGAAAGTGTTATGAAATTTCATGACACACTAAAATTCAATACAGTGTAATGAAATTTCATGATCATTTCATTACTCTGTTCTGAAATTTCATATCATCTGTAAATTCATTACTTTTTAGGAAATTTTCATGACATAAAGTAGTATTGATTTCTGCCGCTAGATGGAGTTACGGTAACCGAATGGAATTTCTTGCTCGCGGCTGACCAGAAACGGCAGCGAGATGACGTCCACTGCCTATTTCCGATGCATTCGTCGTTGAGGACGGTTCAGTCCTCACGTGCGTCCTTCAATTTTTGATCATCGGTACACTTGGCAGCGTTCGAGTCTCTCGAACTATACCTCTGCGGAGGACAGCGGTTCAATAGGATACCCTTTACCACATATTTCCATACTACGCATGATTAAATTTAGAAGAGTAATTGTTGGAAGAAATTTCCGTAATAATTGTGTGTTTTTGATTTAATGACACGTGTCATTAAATTTCATTACATAAAAATAATGAAAATTTCATTACATTGTCATGAAATTGTAATGAAAATTGCTTCATTACAATGTAATGAAAATGTAATGAATTTTTTTTCACAGTGCACCGTAAGAATGACGGCTTTCTTTACAGTGCTCCCCGCAAGCGGCAGGAGGCGCTTTCTTATCTCGCCGTCCTTGTCACACGCATGGGTCTCGGCGGCTAGGAGTGAGTGAGAGGGCACTACAAAAACGATCGTCTGACTCTGGGGGTAGAACGGCAGCGGGTAGCAGCGATGGAGAGGGAGGCAGCAGCGGGGCGCCGACGCCATGCCTCGCCCCCGCGCTCTGCCCGAGCTGAGTCCCTTTCTCTCTTCGCGCTCTATGTACGGGAACAGGTCTGCAAACACGTCGCGCACGGTACGCGCGCGCGCGCGCTTTTTGCGAACCACTCAGGTGTACAGCAGCGCGCGCGGCTACCGCGAGTGGAGCGTGGGAAAAGGGGAGCAATGTGGTGGGCGGGGTGGGGCGGGGTGGGGCGAGGGTGAGGCGAGCTGAATCTGGTCGGCCAGGCCAGCCTTGCCGAGCCGAGGCCAGGCAGGCAGGCAGTGGTGCGAGTGGGGCGGGACGCATTGTTCGCGACTATAGTGGTTGAAGTTTGCGTTTTATGAGCCGCGGCCTGGCCTCTGCCGCTATGGTGGCGTGCTGCTGCTGGTGCTATGTCCCTGCCGGAGGCGAGGCGTCGCAAACGTGCAGCCATGACCAAAAGCCGGGGCAGGGCGTCGCAGGGTAGGGCGTCGCGCGTCGCGGGGTGGGGCGTCGGGGGGTTGGGCGTCGCAAGGGCGGGGTGGTGTAGGCCGCTGCTGTCGCTGCTGCAGGGGTGGGTGCGGGCCGGGGCGGGGCGGGGTAGGGGCGGGGCGGGGCGGGGCAGGACTGCTCGGCCCGTGAAAACGACAATTGTCGTAAAGATACGGTAGAGGCGCGGCGAGACTTCTTTATTTTCTCTTTACAATCGGGGTGGGCGGGGGGAGGGGGGGGCGTAAAGGTCCGATCACGCCGGCAAGAGAGAGAGAGAGAGAGAGAGAGAGAGAGAGAGAGAGAGAGAGAGAGAGAGAGAGAGAGAGAGAGAGAGAGAGAGAGAGAGAGAGAGAGAAGAAGAGTAAGAGTAACGTGGCGCTCGTAAACCAGGCGAATAATGACGGTGCGGGAAGGGGATGGGGAGGCCCTGGCTACCACCTTAGTCTGGCCGTGTCCCGCCATTAGATCCTGCTTGTGCTACTATTTCCAAACCGAGGTAGACACTTGCTACACTTATTGCAGAGCCACATAAAAACGGATAATTATATTTAATCAATATCAAAAGGTGTCTGAGTTTACAAGTTTCACCACCAATAATTACTATTGTCTCTTTTTCCGCATCTGCTAATTCACTTCTATGAAAGTCCTCGTTCAGCATGAACACGCTGGAGAGTTTTCTGGTCCTATCACCCGCTTTGCTTGATCCAGATCACGCTCCAGCTCCGGTATCGGATCCGGCCAATCTGCCGGGGACAGCCGCAGCAGCGCCCCTTTTAACAATTCATATCGACACAAATGAAAATTGGCGTGTTTCCCCTACAGCATCGGCCGGTGAGGGGCAAAGGGGAGGGAGGTCGGTGGAGCCGGACCAGTTTCCCCCAGGACAAACAGTAGGCCTGGCCCCTGACACGAGATATAGGGACAACGCCGACCAGACGGCGCGGCGCATGTACCGAGTCAAGCCCGCGGGAGGGGGTGGGGGTGAACTCTTCCGGAGCGCTCGCAGACTTGACGATTTGTGTGCGAGTAGAAAGAGTGCCCCCACGATTCTGTATAGTGCCAACCTCTGCGCCCGGAACAGGGCACACATACCTTTCGTCAGCCACAAGAACGAGCGGGACCAGTCCCGCGACCCCCAGAGATATCTTAATGCATAAAGTCGCCGACAGGTTCTGCTCAACAAGTTGTCTGGGGTTCGAACCACGCTGGATCTGCTTTGGATTTTCGTATACTCTGAAAGTAGAGGTTGGCACTGCGTGTCCGTGAGGTCACACTCCGTCTCTCTCGCACAACGTCTCTCTTTCTTGCATTGAGTTCCCCCTTGCGGTCAAGCCGCACCGCGCGCAGTTAGGTCCTTCGTGGTCCTTCCCCGCGACGAGACCGCAACAGCGAGCCGGACAGGGCCGAGGGCTTATTGCAGGGAAGTCCGTTACATACAGGCGCTCCGTCGAAATCTCGCGATCACAGTGAGGCGTCGGGAGTCGCACATCACACGTGACTCATAATCTTTCATTGCACGCAAATACGAGTCGTGAGTACGAAACAATTTGTGTCAGATTTCGCAGGACCATGCAACGCTGAGTAGATTTTGCCCCCAACGCGCGCATACCCATAATCGCCATACCTACAAGTGTTCGAGCGAGGATCTACCCATCCAAACAAGAGTACGGATAGTTTTTCGCACAGCTGAAAATGTGTGAAAGGGGGGGAAAAATAATAATTCACTCAAGTGCAACTGAGCGTCACGCGTACACATGACTTTCCAGAGTGCACCTTAATGTGGCGGTCGCGGTGTCACGTGCCTTACCTGCTGGTCCGCGAGCACCGAGAGTCCCCCCTCTGGATCAGGAGGGGCGGCGCGGGGCGGTACGGCGCGGGGCCGCGCGGGTCCGGGCCGACGAGCCGCGGGCCGAGCGCAGCGGGGGCGGGCGGCAGCGAGGGTGGTGCTCCGGGCGAGGCGACGCGCGCACCACGGAGGCTCACACCAGACTGGGGGGCGGCAGTGGCGGGGCGTAACGCGCCGGGGAGGGGTGCGGTGCGGTGGGGTAGGGCGGGGTGGGGCGGGATGGGGCGGGGCGGGGTGGTCGCAGGTGTGCTGCGAGGAGGCATCAGGGCAAAGGAAGGGGCGGCGCGGCCCGGGGCCGGGGCCGGGACCGGGGTGCGCGGGCTGGACCCTGCTGCAGACCACCTCGGCTGAGAGCTGCACCGTCACTGTCTCCTGTGCCTGCCTATACATAGCCTACAGGGAAGGGAGGGCTAATCGAATCTCACTATGGTTATAAAAATGCTCGCTGTATGACAGTGCAAGCACTCTGCAAATCTTAGTGTGTAGTAGTTTGCCACTTTAAACTGCAAAACTTAAGTTCTGCAGTTATAAATGCAGAACTTTTTTGTTCTGCAGTTATAACTGCAGATCTCTGTAGTTCTGCACTTGTAACTGCAGAACTCTTTCGTTCTGCACTTGGAACTGCAGAACAAAAAAGTTCGGCACTTTAGTTTTGCAGTTGAAAGTGGCAAACTACAACACATTTAGGTTTGCCGCAGAGCAGGCTGATATATTCGTATCATGTGCAAAAAAAAATGGTTGTAAATTAACAGCAAATTTGCTGTTAGTTGTTATAGCAGCACGTATTGTTGTACAACAACATAACTTGTAATGCAACAATGATGTTGTCCACCAAGAACGAAACGTATCCACTAAAATTTAATTACGCTGGTAAGTTACAGGAAAAGTTGTTCAGTTACATGAAAAGTTGATAAGTTTCAAGAAATTTCTTGTTTTCAATTTTTAAAAAAAAATTGTTTTAAAACAACTTCTGTTGTTCTCGAAAAACATGGATGTTGGCCAACAGCACCGCCGTCACAAAAGGACTTATTTCTCAACAAACATTTTTCACACTGCGTTTAAGCAGCTTTGCCTACCCTCAACGCTGCAGGCGCTCCCGCCGGAAGGCCTTTGGGGGCGGAGCAGGTGCGCAAGTGCACGCAATAGGCAATCATAGGCAAGCACAGGTACACTTCCGGGTGCGCCTACATCCAGACAGCGTCTTCCGCGTGGAAGTGGAAAGATAGGCCTCGGCGCTGCTGTGTGGCTCTGGTTCTGCAGGCCTAGGCCACCAGGGGTAAGGCTGGTACGGTCCAAACCATACAGTGAGCCGCTTGGCGCCGCCTGCCCCGCCCCTGCGCCTCAAGGCGCCGCCCGGCCCGGGTTGAGGCCCCATGGGGCCCAGGCCAGGCCGCCCGCCTGGGCTCGGGCTAGCAACAGGTTCGGCTCTGCCCTGCCTGGCCGCGGGGGGCACAGGAGGGCCCGGCGACATCTGCACTGTTAGAACCATTTTGTGAATTAACAAGAAAAAATCTTGGTAATGTTGTTATCAACACATATTGTTTTGAAAACAAGCTTTTCATAATATCACATCTTGATTACTATTACTAGTTTTTTTTTCTTTTTTTTTTCTCTCTCTTTTTGATTTTTTACTTGGGACTACAAAATTATTAAGATTTTAAAAACTTCTGCACCTTTCAGTTTAAAGTATCCCTTTGTTTTGCTCCATGAAAAAAAAGGAGTAATGTCACAAAAGGGCTTGTTTCAAAATTAAATGTTTTGTTCAGAAAATTACAAACATAAGGCTACTTAGTCAGTTCTACAGTTGACCTTCATGCTTAATCATGTGATATGACGCCAGCTGCAGGGTACACGACACTACTCATAGATTACATCACAAACGTGACCAAAACTACGGTCACCCTATATGTTAGACCTCCCCAGCCCCAGGAGGTCACAGTGTGTCCTTGTGATGAACTGGTATTAGTGTTTGCCCAAATAATGGCTTATGGAAATGGGAAAAATTTAAATCAAATTTAAGTTACTTTTATTGAGGCTCAGAAGTACAGAAAGTGGCGAGCTATAAAACTATTTTGAGTATTGGTTTTGATATGGTACAAGAAAAAAGATGATAATGACGATTCCAGTAACACGGATCCCTACTTAATTTCTCACCAAGTATTCATAGCAATTATGTTAAAAATAAAACAATTCTGATGCAACTAAATTGGTAGTCAAATATGAAGGGAGTTCTTAACGCACTGGACTTTAAAGGTCTCTTTACCTGCTTCAATTAGCAGAATACTCAGCACTGACAACAAAGCAGATGAATACTTTATGCATTGCTGCAGTAGAGTAAACTTTTAATTTTATTTGAAGGGTTTGGGGAAGATTGCTAAGCAAAGGCTGTTATTTAAAGCATTCATTCAATAGTACGTATATCCCAAAATTTAATAGTTGTAAATGAATTTCGCAAAGATGATTGCGACAAGGAAAAGAACAAAAGACTCCTGAAGTGCATGATCTGTTCCTTTTGGGGAAAAGGCAAAGTGGCACTGGGGTGTATATCACCCTCATAGGTGAAATAGGCCACACCAAAATCCATTTAACTGTCACTTCAGTTCACTGTGTTGGTGATCATTTTCAATATATAAATTATGGGCATCCACACCTAAAGAAAGATCTCATCTGAATTGCTGTGTAAGTACATGCACTTAAAACGAAAAATACCCTCATCACACATGAGCAAATTAGTTTTAGTTCCAAGTACAGAAGTTTGAGAGGAAGCCCACTTTTGCACACATCACAGCAGCATTTGCATATTGGATGAAAGTTGTTAGTCCTTATTGATAATATTAACTTGAAATAGTAACCAATGACAATGAAGTAGATTCTGGGAAGGGTTGAAATTATTGGAGGAAAGGGACAAGGGAAAGAAGGTATTGTTTAAAGAAATTGTTTAAAAAGGAGAGTGGTTACTTGATAAAAATGAAAAGAAAAAAATAAAAGAAAAAAAGAGCAAAGAACATAGTTTTAAGTGACAATATGAGGCACATGAGAAAGAGGCATGATGCCCTACTCTGCTGATGGTGCTTCAAACAAAATATTTCCATTTCTAATATCATGGACAAAGAACATAAAACTAAAGCATGTTATAACTTTGAGGTGTTTCTAAGCATATGTCACATTTTTATAAAAGTCTCTCAAACAGTTAACAGCCACAAAACTTAACAACTTGGTTGCACATGCTGTGGTAAAGTTAAAACCAGCAGCATTGCTGTGCAGGGATGGCATCACAACATCTTTATTGTAATTATTTAAATAACTAGATTCCCCTGGGCCCATGCACATTATTTGTGAAGCCCTTTAACATTGTTATAAGAAAGAGCAACATAGGTACAGATTAACACCTTTTGAGTCTTTGAAAAGTAGATGTTTATTGCAAAATAATTTAGCAATCATCTCTACTTTTACTTGGTCTTCTCTTTCCTTATCCCTTTTCTTCACAGGTAATGCTTTTAAAAAACAAGAAAATAAAATTGATTAGGTTCTTTCTTAGCAGCACTGTTAGGTGGTAATACTCGCACCTACTATCATGCATAATAGAAATAAAATCAATAATGGAAAATTATCAGTTCTAGGCCCTTGATTAAATCTGTACTACTGGTTGTGAATCCCAGTACAAACACAACCAATCATATCATGTATTTTACAATACTGAACGGAATAGATCACCTCTGATTTCCAAGACACTCTTGCTCTTCGCATCATTTGGCACAAGACGTGCACTTAAGTGAACTGGTACATATAACAACTTTAAGGCAACCACAAGAGCTCAAATTTAATGCAAACTTATCACATACTTCACGCCATCCCCATTTTAAAATGATTTCTTCCATGGAATCTTTAATAATCTGGAGTGTATCTCTTAAGTGCAGTAGAATATTTAAGTAAAGTTTAGAGCAGATAACAATAAAAATCGTGTGGTTTCCACTTCAAATATTAACGTTAATGTTAAAATTAATATCTCCTGTCCACGTTAGATATGAAAAGTTTCTTTCTTTTGATGATAGGCTAGCTAACATGCAAATGAATAAAAACAACTAGTGTCCATAGTCTATACTTAAAATTTATCTAAGGGTACAGGAGTACTAGAAAATATCACGGGAAGTGTCTTGTCTATGAATTCACTGATCATATATTTTAATATTTAAATGTTTTACAGAAATTCTTCAAAGAATGATCTATGAAAAGATTAGGACTAAGTAATCAGAATCAGACGAACAAAAATTGAAATCAAAGCAAAACAATCTAGTTCTCATTCCAAAATAAAATTTGGTACAATGATTCATTAATCCTTTGCAACAAAATTTTCACATTGTAATAAAACTGGCGGCATTAAATGACGTCCCATCAACTGCACAGGGCCCACACACTTGACCATGTGAACCACAGACAATTAACTTCGTACCCAACTATAGTTGTCCAAGGTTTCTTGAGATGACTACAACTACTGCAATACTTTGTGAAAATATTAAACTGTTTATAGATAATTAAATTTTTTTTCACTGTGACATAACATGCAGCTTTGAAAGATATGAAGATTACACAGTCAAACATTTAAATGAATGTGCTTGCGGCAGATGAAATGCAAAGGGTAAAATTCAAAAGAGTAGAGTAGAGCCCAGCAATCATCAAAATTATAGTCAGATAGACAAGCAAACAAAAAATATGAAAGAGATGATGAGGAAAAAGAGATTAAATGTCAACAATTAAATCCACTTTTAACTTTTAATTCAAATTGAAACAATTGAAACCTATCACAGCTTGCTAAAGAATGGATAACATGCTTAGTTTAGTAATGTATTATCTCTTCCCATTTTAAAAGTAGATAATAACAAGTTAAAACACATTATAATAAAATACTTTTAAAACTTCAATAAGTTACCGCATTAGAACATTATACATCTGCTTAGCATATGAATGAAACAAAACTTTGATAAAAAAAAATATATATAAAAAAAAGAGAGGGAGAGAAAGTAAATGAGCAGCTAGAACATGGAAGGGCAATACAGAGAGGGTAAAGCCAAAATTCAGCAAAAGTTATAAGAAATGCCCATGATTATGAAACATGATGATTAATACAGTTTGATATTTATTTCACATATAAATTGACTTCCGGATACTGTTCATTTTCACCCACCTCTACATTTATTGGGGGGTAGACTGGTGGGAGGGGGAACAATAGATGGTAAAACTTTACAAATGTGCCAATACATAACAGAAAATGAAGTGGTGTAAATTAAAAAGAATGTCTAAAAATGCAGGCTTGACAGCAGACATAGGAGAGCACGCTTCAACAAGCAGTCGATGCTGAGATGGAACTGCTTCTTCAAAGGCACTTGCTTTGGTCAACTTTGACAGCTACATTGAAAGATGTGAATGCAACACATACCTCTATAAAAGGGAAGCAGTTCTTAGATACTAGACATAATACTCAGTTTCATAAGAAGCTTCCCGAAAAAATTTCATCACGCATTTTAAATTATTATTACAAGTGGACTGCCAGATGTACAACAAATGTTATGTTCATAGCGGCCCAAGAGAGCTGAGATATTGCAACAAAGCCTTTCATTTCATCATCTTTACATCCTTAACAGATAGGTGTTCAAAATTGGCTACACTCTTAACTGCCAGAAAAGAAAAATGCATCTGATGGAATAGTAGCTCTTTACGATTGGAAATAGACATCCAGACTTAGCTAAAGTTTCTAGAGAAAAATACAAATAAATAATTAAAAAGAAAAGTTGTGCCTGTGGTATTTTTTTTAAAGAAAAAAAAACAAAACAGAACTGTTTTATATTTTAAAAATTAAGGAAGATGTCACCTTTGCCACTTACTAACTCCAGCAGAAAATGATCTTAAGGACCAAATGGTTGTATCATGCTGGGATAAAATTTGTACTCGTACAAAATTTATATATTGCTTTAATATCAGTACCAAAATTCACTAAGAGTGAAAAAATCTACTGATGGATCGGGATGCAACCCACATTTGTTATGACATCAATGTCACTTTCAGGGTACAACCCATCAGTAGAGCAACAAAGACAATCAAAATATGAAGTTACTTCACTAAACTTACATAAACTATCATATCCGCTTGAGATCACATTCTCAAGTCATTCACTCAAGGTGTAAGTCAAAAAGTGACGAGAACCAAGAGTACAAAATGAGAACGTGTGACAGTTATATTTTTGCCGATTTGCTTAAGCACCATTCTCCTCAACAAAGAGTAATACAAATAAATTTATATAATTTACAAGTACTAGTGCCTCCAGCATTATCATTAGGTACACAGCTCCAATACCTTACTTATTTTATGAAATAAATCTACAGCAGCCCGTATCATACAGCTTCATTGAGTACACCCATTGCATTTAATTTGGAATTTTCTTTTAAGAGCAGAGACTAACAAAATATAATAGGCTAACTGGTTAAAGCTAAATAAATTTTGAAAATTTTATGAAAAGATTGGATAATTTGCAGCCCAGCACTGGGAGAAGGGGAAGAAAACTTTACTTCAGTAAATCATGAGCCCGCTGGTTCGCAACTGCTATCCTTGTCTCATTAGACTCCCCCTGTAAAATAAGAAATGACTTGTTAGTATTCATTAATCTTATATACGTCACATGCAATTTGTACAATTAAGGTTACGATGTTGTAATGGTAACAAATTAAAATAACAAGTTGCAAACTTACTTTGCGGTTGATGCGGTCAATCTGCCTGTTTTGATTTTCAAGCTCTGATCCCATATCAAGAGCCATATTACGTAAGTTCCCGATCATTGTGTTCACTTGCCCCATGTTTTCTTCCATTTCATCTTCCCTTGCATCATTTGTAATCCTGAAAATAAAAATGGAAATTTTTATGCCATTCTAAGAATGTTAAAAATGTGCTTTGCAAGATCGTTGACAATACTTACTTGGCAATGTATCCAGCTTGAGGACCAATGCCGTTGCGATCGTCCATAACACGCTGAGGCTGGTTGTTCACAACTTTGCCGTCATCATTTCCTTTCCAGGTTCCTTCATCTTCTTTGAAAGATGCAGACCTAAATTAGCACATCAAAAGAAATCAATTAGTTGACCATACTCAATAAAAGCAAAGAAACATTTACTAAATTCAGCTTACTTATTGCAAGGCAGAACACATAACCCGCAACATTTTTCCATTCCAGTCAAGTTCTTTTCAGCCTCCTTCATGTCTGCATTGATCTGATCCATTCCCTCCTCGATACGGTCCAGTTGCTCTGTTAAAATGTTTAATTTCTATTAAGTTCTGTTGAAGTAAAACTTTAAACTTTCGGCAAATATTTACAGTTTTAGCTACCATGTTGGTACGCAGTTAATTATTTAAACTTGAAAAGGATAATTCTGAAATGTCAACATTTGACATGACTGCATCTACCTCAGAAAAATATATTGCAGTACACATATAAAAGCTTAAAACAAAACATGCTCCCTGAAAACTTTTTCATGCATTTACATGTATGTTGATTGTTTTTGAAAAATTACCATTCGGGTTTTAGCAAATGCATGCAAATTCAGTAAGATGGATCATACTTCAAACGTGTAATTTATTATTATTATTGTATGTTTTTTTGGTTTTTTTAAAATTTTTTAAGAGGAAGAAAAAAGAAAAATTGTTTTTTCGTTTTTTCTAAATTTACAATTTGAAACTTTCTCTTTAAATTTTGTATCATTGATAAAATCCATCTCACTTCATTATTATTTCCCAAAATCAATGCAGGTTTTAGAAGCTGTTGTAAAGCATCCCACCACAGTTATAAACATAGAAGCTCAAATTTGTAATCTAGTGAGTTTTCTTATTTTCCACATTGAGGAAACATTGTTACGTCCACATAATGCTTGAACAGGAAAACGTAGCATTTTGCCAAGAGGAATGTTAGAACACAAATCAACACACTGACAAGAAGCATGCAACAGCTGTTATGTGGAATGGTAAGTCTTCTGTGTGATCCTCTTTTCTTCATTTGTGTCTCCTACGTCTTCTTGAATGTCTTCTGAATGAGTTTGTAGAATATTATCTTCTTAATCCTTGCTCCTACATATTTATTACATATGTACATTTAATAAATCAGACTGTTCTCATGTCTCTATCTTTAATACTGTTGGCATGATTTTTAAAGTTGTTTGGTGCATGGTGCGGTGAATGATCGACCGAATGGAGCTGAACTTGGTTGACACCGAAGAGTTTAGTGTGAATATTCAGCTCTTCTTCGGAGTAGTTTTTGAGTAGTAACTGTTGCTCCTGTAGAGATGATTGCCCAGCCCCTTACAATAAATTAACATAAGAATACAAAAATGAAAAAAATGAGTGACAAAATGGAATAAGATTGGCATGTACTCTGTTGAAAACAGTAATGTACTGGACATACTCCTATCCAATGCACGCACAAAGAAACTGTTTAAAAGGAGATAATAACAAGTGTATTCTGTTTGATGGTGTGATATTACAGCAAGAGACATTAAAAGCTATCAAATCCAGTGATTAGAGGTATTTCTGCCAACAAAAGAAAGCCATCAGAAATAACCAATAATAAATTGAATGCAACAATGATTTCACCATTACTTTTTTTCATGATAAAAAAAGACACATACAGAATAATGAAGAAAGTTGAAGATACAGTAAAATTATTTTCACTCTTTACTTTCACAACTGGATTTGATATAATGTCTACAAAAACGTTAGATACAAATAATTGAATGTTATGAGCATGTTTGAGATGTTTGAATACAAATAAAAGCAGTGCAAGAGAGGAAAGATAGAAGTAAGCCAATCTACTAAATATTGAGAAAGGGAACGAAAGGGAAGAATGTTGAAAAAAGATCAAGAATGAATAGACATGAAAAAGATAGACAACATTTAAGGCAATAGACGAGACAGCAACAGAGACAAGACAGCAGGTGGGGAAATACGACTAACAAATCTTACCCCCTTGCTCATCCAACATCACTAGGGACTTCATTCCCACTTCATGGCTCTACAAAACAGTAACACACAAGTCAACATTTTTTAAGAAATTTAGTTCAACACTGTTGGTAATCAATACAAAACTCCCTTTATCAATAAACATGGAGAAATAGAACAATCCTTTCCATAAAAGATTAAAAAACAAAAACAAAAAACAACAGAATTTCCCCCAGATAGTCTAGCTACCTACAGTAAGTTTATCCTGGAGAAACACAAATACTTGTGATAATTTAAGAATTTAGTAATTTATCACAAGAAAAAAAGTAAAACAAATGCTGCACAAGGAGACACCAAAATTTTTTGGACACTCAAAGATACTACAAACACTCCTTTCAGTGAGGGCACTTGAAAATTATTTGGTCAGTGTAACAAAATGGTAACGTAATGGTTACTTTAATGGAAGCTATGAAAGAAACAAAGTTTCAACACGCAGACCAGACTGACAACTCATGCAGTTGTGAAACCACCTTCCCACGAGTCATACCAGTACACATTCAAGGCAACAGTTTGCAACAGAGACATGTTAGTAAAAAGCTCCCTGCATCAAAACTTTCCTTCATTCATACATTAAGGACATTAAGTAGGTGACGAACAAAAATGAAAGATTTGGGTCAGTAAAAGCACATTTCACAAGTAATGATTTAGAAGGCCCATGATCCAGCAAAATGTTGAATACCCACAAAAAGCAGTGCTCAGTTTTTCTTCATTAGAGAAAATTTATAGCTGCCTTCAATCATCATTACTTATGTACAATGATGCGGTAATTCTTGATCCACTATTCAGGTACAAAAATAAACATTTAAACATCACTGAATTTTACGGAATTTTAGAAATCTGCTGAGTGGTTCAAAAATTCTGCATCAAGAATTAATGTTTGCAGCCCAAAAAGCTTCTAACACCAGACATATTTTTATCACAGAATCATTCAAGTTTTCTTACCGCCCTGGTGATTCAACATCTGCAAAGTAGATGTTCCCGCTTCTTCGGTCTAAAAGTTCAAACAAAACCAAAAGAAAAAAATGTGCAAAATAAAACAAAAAAAGAAAATAGGCATAAGGCAGAATGTTGCTAAATTGTCTAAATTGTAGGACTACTTATTGCTACGATTTGTATCAATACCAAGAAAAGAAAAAAAACTTTTCATATAAATTATCATCATTTTGTTTACCCTTTCTTTTACCCACAAAAGAGAGAGAAAACAGGTTCAAAGAAGAATAAAGCAGAAATCAATAAAAAAAAATAATTAAAAAATGAAAGCCAAGAGATGGATAATCCCAAGGGCCAACAACAACATAAGGAATTTCGGACATCACTATGACTGAAAATACAGTAAAAATGTTATGAAAAACAGAACTCACATATTAATGAAATTTGGAAACCTATGTCAACACGCATTTGAAATCACAAACAATTATCAACATATCACATTATTTTGGATTGGCAGCAATTGAAAATTATTCCATGCCACTGAGTTGTCTGGCAAATACAAATGGGCCCTTGGTTACACTCCATTCCCTTGGCAGCAGATCAGCAGGACAAAATAATATGTACAACTAGGGCTCATGCAGGCCCAATCGCAAACACATTGTTAGCAGGAATGAACTGTTCACAATGTGAGCTAAAGTGATATTGTTCTGTTTTCTTCTAGAAATTTTTGATGTGAGAGGATAAAAATGGTTACACTTTAACTTGGAAAGAATAGTTGAATATGTACTGTCTGTTAAATTTCAAGCTGCTTGTTTTCTTTCTGCAGTACGATAGTGGTGACTGTCACAAGTCTGCCAGTAAAAATGTGAGGTATAGCTTTATATTGTTGTTTCATTTTAAAAAGATTTATTTTGAACGGAGTAAATCCAAAAGCAGTGGCATGGATAGATGTGCTCAATCCTTACAATCTTGGTGTTGTTAAATAAAACAAAATAGAAAACAAAACCCATGACAAGAGGCAAAAGAGCAATTTGAATGGCAAATTGTGGAAAAAAGTTACCTTATTTTATGAACATAGCACAGACTGGGGAAAGCACGAAAAGATAAATGAAAGCTATTGACAGTTGAGAAGGATGAGTGTCGTTGTATAGACTGTCCATATTGAAGGTGTTGCTGCAGTTTTCAATCCTTGAAAGTGTCCACTTAGCATCAGCTAATGTGTAAGGACTTCCACCTCCCACATATAAAGATCAAAAGCTTCATCATGAGGACTCCTTCTCATAGGAAGGACAGAAGAGGAAAATGAGAAGCGGGTAAGGCAATTATTAAGTTAGAACTATTTCTTTATGGATGACAAAGAAATATAAATGAATCTAGATGAAGACAAACTCAACTAGGGATGAATACTGATGAAAATATTTCATCACTGTATTTACTTATCTAGGACGAAAGTTGACAATTACAAATGTACGCATGATGCGCGATTCTCACATATTGCTCATTTGTAACAATTTTTGGACACAACAATCAGTTACTAACACATATGAGACAAATTTTACCACAATTCTCAACTGAAGTAAACAAAGAAAGCAGTACTGTGTCTTTTATAAATTAAAAGGAAATTTCTTATAATTACAGGGATGACTGTGGTGGCATGCTGGTGAGTTAAATATATTGAGCACAAGATGTGTTTCAGAAAATTAAAATCTTAAAAATTTTGACACATCTTTAATGCTTTCACCTTATAAATATGAATTAGATATGATGCACATGTGCTATATTAATATGTATAGAAAGGGAAGTGCAAGGGAATGTGACACTTTTCAAAAGCCTTTAAGTGCGAGTTAAAGGTGCTTTCACTGAACTTAAAGGTACACAAACAAATCAGGCTCTGGCCCAAAAAGCCTGTTGCTATGCACTTAATTTGAAATTGGAAACAAAAACCACCAATGAGCTTTCGGAAAGGGAAGAACTTGGTCAATGTGAAAGTTGCTTGAAAGCGGGCCATAACATTTAAGGGGTATAAATGGTTTGAAATTTGGCATAGTATATAATATTGGGGGGGGAAAAAAAGGAAAAAAGGGGGTGTGGGGTAAAAATCTGGTGGTTTTGAAAATAATTGGGTCTCTGGTAACTGAGAATAAAAGGGAGGCTGATCACTCACCTCCCTGATCATCCAGAGCAACCAATGTGCGGATGCCTGCTTCCTTGCTCTGGGCAGCACCAAAAGACACACATACATGTTAGAAGCAAGAATAGAAACACATGGTTGGAAGAAGATAGAGAGTGGAAGTTCTGCAGGTCCATAGCATGTTTATAGATGTAGTGATGTTGGCAATAATTCTGGTGATAGAAGATGAACAAGTAATATTAGTAGAGTTAGTGATGCATTAGTGATGATGAGTGACCTGGACGGTGAAAATGTTACGTGAGATGTCTGAGTGAGCAGAGTACTGATCACCGCTTTAAAAATAAATTTCAAAAAATGAAGGGGAAAAAAAAAGATGAAAAGAAATTTTTTTTAAAAGAAAAAGAGAAGTGGCTAAGAGTAGAGAAATAAGAATAAAAAGGGGAATAATATTTATGTTGTAAACTTAATGAAAATATGAAAATATGCTGAGTAACTTGATTGAGGTGATGAGTACAATGCAATAATGTGGAGCACTCAGTACATGCAGGCCCTGGCAACACTCCATGTGATTGATATCCAGCATTTAGGCGAATCGAACTAGTGATTCAGTTTTAAATTTTAAATGCCACTGAGGAAATGGTTAAGTAATGATCCACATTGAGTGTTGACGTAACACCAAGCAACTACTGAACCTATGAAATTTCAGTAGTCAGCTCAGGGCCAAAGCCAAGAAAACACCGACACACAGAAGGCACAATAGCAGCACATCAAAGCCAGAAATCAAAGACTTACAGTAAGTTAGATAAGAGCTACTAATTATTATTTGCACAAAAACCTGATTTACAAATATGCAGAAAAGAAATAATAGTTCATCAAAGTACAAGCAGAAATGAAACGCACTAGTGCTGAGAGCACCTTTTAAACTGAACAAAAGAGCTTAAAAAAAAATATATATAAAAAAAATTTAAGGCTCTATCGAGAGGCTTCTCTCATTAATCCAGGGATTAAGCAGCTGATTAGAATATGGTCAAAAGCTAGTATGCAGGGTGAGAGGGCATAATATTTGGCAAATGCATCATGATTTTAAAAGAATCTTAGGAAATAACAATGTTTTGTGCCTGAGAACCAGAGAAAAAAATGTTACTCAACAAATCCTTTTACAGTATTGTTATTGGCTTAGAAATATTAATTATGTAAAAGCAGCCTGAAACATTTGCCATATTAATAATGTGTTCACACTAGTCCACATTCTCTACATCTTAGTATTTTTGAAGAGCTCTTCTAAAACCACATTGGATTAGGAGAGCTCTGCACAACACTGAATATTTCTCAGTGAAAAATATGAAACAAACCTTACCTTTATAAAGAGAAAATTAAAATTGCAAACCACAAACTCAATAACAAAGTGAAATAGTTATTTAAAGTAAACACTCATATCACGCCTAATGAGGGGAAATTCCAGACGCTGTAAGCACACATAGAATTCTGGAAGTATAAAGTTGAATAAACCTCCTTGGCAGCAATTAATTGTCAGCAATTTAAAATCAATGCCTGCAGGAAAATTTCTGAGAGAAAGAAAGATTAGGGAAAATCTTCAAGCAAGATAATAAAATGGTGTTTCATGCACTGACTTTGTTGCAATGATTGATTGATTGATATTGCAGCACACTTAATGGTGAGAGAGGCTATACATTGTTGAACACTTGGGACATTCTTTTTTTTTTTTTTTTTTTTTTTTTTTTAGTTTGTTATAAATTTGAAATTTAAGAGACTGTTGAGGCACAAACTGCCTTTTTACAGAATGAATAAGACAAAACCATCAGAAACAATCAACAATGTATATGACAAAAGGGACATCCCAAAAAAAGCACTGTAAAGACACACTAATAAAATGATGAGTAGAAATTGTGTTGAAAGCTGATCAGGCCAAGGATGAACTGTAAATACATTACAGGAACAACTAAAGGCTGAAAGAAAGTAATAGTAAAACATCAGGATTAACTGCATTTCCAGTGCTAGTGCGCAGAGGACGCAATGCTGTTGTTGAATAAAGCAATGTTAGGGGCTACTGGAAGTAAACCTGTTACTGTATCATCTTCAAATTAAATAAAGTACGTAAATTATTCTTTGTTTCCTCTCATTTTTTTTGTTTCAGCATCCCATGAAAAGAGTTTATCAATTTAAATTCTCAAAGTCTGATTGAAACTCACCTCCTCACAGAGCGCTAACATACGACGAGTGCTCTCCAGCGACTGAAACAGATACAAACATCCGTTGTTAGTGACGGTCAAAAGCTCGAGGTAGAAACCCCATTTATATGCATTTCTCTGCTAAATTCTTATGAAATCATCCGGCTGCTCAAAATGTACTCACCTCATCTGTGACCTGCCCCGCCTTGAGCTGCAGCTCCTGCAGCTCGGTGCGGGGCGGCCCCTCGGGCGCGGCGGCGGGGGCGGGGGCGGGCATGGTGCTCGCGCTAGTGCGTCTGCAACAGAACGAGGAACAAGGTCAGGTACACCGAAACCCCCTCAATCAAATGCTGTGCAAAGCTCTCAGTGAGAATTTTAGTTTTTTTTTAAAGAGAGATCGAAACGATATCGCTACATGTCGAAAGAGGGCATACAGTTTTGTGTGGCTAACGACATCGTTTCGGTATCGTTACAAAAAAGATTTCTCACTGGGCTCTTTGTGCACCTTCTGCCCAAAACAAGCAAGCGTTTTGAGCACAGCTTTGTGGAACCATATTTCGGACACACACACACTCACTCACACAAAATTAAAATTTTGAATGCGATTCCGGTATCCGGAATCAGGACTCATTGGTCAGGTCAGGCTAGATCCAACCGGCCCCGGTGCGCGCGCCTCCAGCCCCTGCCCACGCACTCTGCGTGACGTCACCGCCCCGGTGGGGCGGGGCGGGAGACGCCGTGACGTCTCCTTGGCGGACACAATAACGCGGCGCCACGCGGGGTAAACGCGTCGCGTCATCGATAAGCCGAAGCGACGCCACTCACCATGGACAGGAGGGGAGGGGAGCCGCCGCCGGAGCTGCGTCAAATGAATGAGCACCCCTTCCCCCTTGCTTATCCAACCCCTTCACCCTTCCAAACGGGGCCTCAATGGGGTTATCATCGACGGTAATATCAAAATGTATTCTGCTCCAGTCACTCATGACGAGAGAGAGAGGGCCAAGGGGAGGACGACTGGACGGCTCCCCTGTGTACAGGCCAGAATGTACTCCGGGTTGTACTCCTCCTGCATTGGAAAACCAAAGGTAGGACTCGAAGGGTTCTAATGCCTTTACAAATGCATTAAAAATTAGCACCCCTGCAAAGGCATGAAAACTGCCCAAAGGTGTTAAATTTTAATGCCTTTGGACAATTTCGTGCCTTTGCAAAGGCATTAAAATTTCGCGCCCCTAAAGGCATTAAGTCCTACCTTTGTTTTTCTAGTGTGTACTTCGTGTCCGTCTGTTCTGGACCCAAGTACTACGCGTACTCCGGCTGTACTCCAGGTGTACTCCGCGTACTCCAACATGCAGTACGCTGTGTTCTCCGACTGAACTCCACGTACTCCGTACTCCAGCAGTAGACGTACACCGAAACTTCGAGTCATCCACCCCTTGGAGGGGGAGAGGGCCCGCTCGCTCACGAAAAACCTGAGGAACCAACGATAAATCTGTGCGCAAGAGTGGATACTGCAGCGCTTGAGAGGGGTGTGGGGTGGTGTGGGGTGGAGCGCGGGGCGTCCCGCGCCTAGACATTTTGTCTATCCCTTGACCTTCGCTTCAACGCCCCCCACCCCCACCCCCCACCCCACCCCACTACGGCACGGCTGCCTGGGTCGCCAGAGAGAGCCTTTTCGCACGGCGCGGACTAGACGGGGGTAGCGAGTCGCAACGATTAATCGCGCGCGACTTAACAAGCACACACAAGCAGAGAGCAGAAGGTAAAGGAGAGCGGGGGAAATTGACGCGCAAAAAGTAGAATTTGATCCTATTACACAGTGGCCCGGCGGTCGTGCTCTGTAAACCTGCTTCCCCTTATAGTCTAGCCGTTTTTAGACACCACAGACTTGAAAGAGGGGGGCGCTTGGGCTGGGGGCACAATCAAAGGAGTGGGGAAGGGCAGCTTATACAGGGAGGGAGGGGAGGGGGGTAGGGCAGGGCAGGGCAGGAAAGGAGAGGGGAGATGAGGTTAGGGTCGCGCGCGAGTGGGAGGGGGTGAGGGCTCGATCAATACTTCCCGCCACAACTTCCACTCCTGCCGCAGCTGCCCCCCCTCCCCCTCCCCACCCCCTCTCTTTCCCTATTCTCCCAGGAGATTCCTTTGCTGGCGCTTCTCTCTCGCGCCGCGGTTGTCTGCTGTTGTGTGACGGGGTGACGGAGAATGTATTGTGCAGGCGAGGGTGCTTGAGAGGTAATAAGAAAATTTAAATATAAAATGGACCCTCTTCGGTTGGGTTTAAATGTGGGAAAAACGCACTAGGCAAACTAGAAAAAAAAAAAAAAGGAAAACGAAATCAAACTCCGAATAATTTTCAGTGACGCCGCTTATATATCGTGCTGGCACTACGGACGGAGTCAGGCGAAGTTACCGGCAAGGTTGTACGGAAACAAAACCCAAGGTCACACCCTGCTCCGCCCCACACCCCTCCCCCTGGGGGCTCCGGCTGTAAAGGGACGGGACGGCCCCACGGTAAGGGGCGGGGCACAGGGGCACGCAACAAGCCAGCGTTTGGCGGCGCGGAACTCAGAATACGCACCTAGAAAAGACACTCGCTCGCGAAATAGCCTGATCGCAAATTGCCCCACCGACGAAATGGGCCAAAACATTTCTTCCATGAACAAATTTCGAATAAAACCTAATGAGATGTATAAGCAATATCTGCAGTCGTGATTGGCGCTGGCGCTTTCTGTGCGGGGGGACTTTTTGAATACTGCTTACTCACAGGTGCGAACGTGCGTTCTTTCATTTTCATCAGAGGCCGAGGAAAATTTCACAATCGACTATTTAAGACTCTTGCTAGGAACATTACGGATCCGCACGACGTGGATCTGCTGCAGAGCCGCGCGGTCGGTGCCGGGTGCCGGTCCCCGCACAAGTGTTGCCAGAAAAGTTAGGGAAAAAACCGCGTAATACATCTGTGCGCAACGGGACTGTATCTCCGCCTGCCTACAAGGCAACTCTCCCTGCACTCGTGCCAAGACGTTGCCTAGTAGGGCAGGCGGAGATACAGTCCCGTTACGCACAGGTGTATTGCGCGGCTTTTTTGCCTACCTTTCTGGCAACACTGCCGCACACACATATGTTGAGCTTTGGCTTAGAAATGGTCCCGCGAACATGAGCCCCACGCGGTCCCCAAGCCTGCGGGGACCCCGACCCCCGCCGGACCGGGCCACGGTAGCGTCATATGGCACTCTGAGAGACGTGCGTCTAGCTCAGAGGGTCACGGCAAAGTTCCCCAGGAGAATCGTCGTAAAGACACGATATTGAAAAATCAAAAAATTTCACAATTTTCATGGTACGTAATTGCTTGCAATATTGACCTGTCATTCTTAAACAAACACAAAGTGGCTTTCCATCATTTATATAAATCAAATCATATCACGAAAAAAACGTTGTAGATTTACGAATTTTCACAGAGCGCGCGGAGCGGCGTAAAGAGAGCGTGAAATGCGTTGAAAGGGTCACGGCTTCCGCGGCGAGCGCGCGTGTGGTGTGGTGGGCCTGCTCGCCAGTCCTTCACCGCCACGCCACATCGGCCTGCTGGCCTGTGTGCGTGTGTGTATGTGTGCCACTGGCTTGGAGAAGACAGGAGAGGAGAGGCCGGTGAGAGAAGGGGTGATGTGAGGGGGGGGGGGGGGGGGGGGGGGGCAGGGGAGGGATTAGGGACTTCCGCCCCGCTGCGCCGCTGCGCCTTGGCTCCCCGCCCCGACGGGACGAGATGGGCACCACCGGCCCGGACTGGATCGACATGGGACCCGAGACACATGTCGGCACATTTGGCGCGCGTTATCGGCGCGCCGCCGCTTCATCACCGTTTCCGGTCGACTCCGCGCGCGAGTGTGTCCGACAGCGCCAACAAATAAGAGAGTGTAAGGGGTGGTGTGAGTGAGGGGAGGGGGTAGGGGTGGGAGAGATGGGAGAGAAATGAGTAGACGAGAGTCAGAGAGGGATGAGAGGTGAGAGAGTGAGAGGGAGTGCGAGAGAGAATGCAGATGATGACGAGATGAGGAGAGATGAGAGAGATGAGAGTGAGAGAGGAGAGGGAGAGAGGGAGAGAGGGAGAGAGGGAGAGGGAGAGGGAGAGGGAGAGGGAGAGGGAGAGGGAGAGGGAGAGGGAGAGGGAGAGGGAGGAGAGAGGGAGAGAGAGAGAGAGAGAGAGAGAGAGAGAGAGAGAGAGAGAGAGAGAGAGAGAGAGAGAGAGAGAGAGAGAGAGAGAGAGAGAGAGAGAGAGAGAGAGAGAATCAGGACTTTTTTTTCCACGCCTGAACTGAGGGACTGGAGTGCAGCAGTTAGGGCCCACCTGTGAGAATAACGACGCAACCCGCAGCGGCGCGGCGGTCTTAAAAACGCATTTGTATGGCGGTGCAGAGCCGGGGCCGGAACTGATTCTACGGGTTCGCCTCGCCCTCGCCCGCGGGGGCCGGCAGGGTAAGCGGTTTGGGGAGCGCCGCAAAGCGCCGCTGAGCCAGGTGGGGGAGGCAACGGCGGCACCGGCCGGGCCGCCACCGTGAATACTGAATAGGGTAGGAGGAGGAGGAGGATACGCATTAGGGCGGCAAGGATAATCCCCACGCAGCCCTCCGCTGTTTCACATGAAAATTAAAGCCAAGCCCTATGGAAACGACCCAGTTATTCTGGCAGGTGATACAGGAAGTTCTCAGTTTGCCAAGGGTACGGAAAGACCACTTGTGTTTCAGCTATTTATGAGATCTAAAAGATTGAAAAAGTACTGACAGATTATTAGGAGACGAGTCGATTTCCTTTCAATGGGCACATTGATTTACAAGAAAACGGAATAAAGGAGACGTTTCATGGAGTACTGCATCCCTTGCACGCAACCGGCTAAACACAGGCGTTGAAAGGAACCGTGTATCTCGAACCCCCTGAAACGGTGTAACAGGTCGAGTAAAGTTTCTCGCGCTCCGGTAAGCGAGTTTTGTGTACCAAATTTTCATGTTTGGGCAAAGCGAGGCACCGTTCACACAAGTCATTTTGGCGGCATTTTTGGCAGGGCTTGCGAATTTTGATGTCATGTAGTAGAACCATATAAAATTACCAGGTATACGACTCGTTTTGAGTCAATTTAGTGAACAAATGCTCTTACTGGAGAAAGAATTCGATCAATGCGGGCGAGAGATGTCATTGTTACATTCAAGGTGAAGGGACGAGGTCGAGGTAGGCCACAGAATCTAGAAGAATGTCACACAGGAAAGTATACTCAGTATACCGAATATCTCCGCTGCGATACTTGTGTTCGAGAAAAGACTATACACAAAGCAGCTAAACACTCCCGCTTCCACGCACATGAACACGCATGACCTCGCAGAACAAAACTGGAAATCCAAATGAGTCCACTTGCTTGCGAGTGTACAAATGGGACACTCGCTCACCTAGAAGTGTGTAAATAGTTCGTCGCAAACCTCGAGGTGCGAGGAAAAAAAATTAACTCAACGACGAAATGCGCAACATTTTCATACACTTGAAATTTCAGCAGGCCAGAGGCACTGTGGAAAAAAGTCGTAGGTTATTTACGGAAATTTTTTCCATGATATGAGTCGTAAAATTACAATATTAAATTGTTGTCACAAGCACTTTTTCTATCGACTTGGAATTGATCGACGAGCAGGAATGGACAGCCGTAGATTTACAACATTCTTCGTAAATCAAAATTAAAACAAATGTTGTAAATTTACGAGGATATTTTAAATTTTTCACAGTGGGTCAGACTCAAAACTAACAGCGCGGCGACGGGACGGGGCGGGCAGGAGGTACGTGCGTGCTCTGATCCCCTTAAGTGTATACGAGTGGAAATACAACACACAACTAGAGCGTGACGATGACACACTTGGAATTCCAGTGCGGAGAGGGTGGCCTAGCCTCAAGGGGTACTTTACTTTAAAAAATTCTTTAAAAAAAAATTAAAAAGAAAACGAGAGAAAAAAAACAGTTAACAGACTATACAAATTAAAAAAAAAACTATGAAAGAATCTAGAAGAGGACGTCAAGAAAAAATCAAGAAAGAATAAAAAATAAGAGAAAAAAGGGAACGATCAGGAAAATTGGGGGAAATCAAGAGAATATCAAGAAAAATCAGAAAAAGAAACACAATCGGTGTACGCCAGGGTTTATAATAAAATATCCCTCGCCTGGACAGGACAGGCCCTGTGTCACGGCCCACGCACAGACAGCGGCGCGACCTCTGGCGGCCCGGGCCGGTACCGGACCACGTGGGGCTGGGGCTGGGGGCGGCGGGCCCTCCAGCAGCGCACCGCGGGAAGCGCCCGCCCCGCCCCGCCCCGCCCCGCCCCGCCCGCCATCATGCAGATCGCCACCCTCCCTAAGTCGTGCTCGGAGACAAGACACACAGGCGTGCTCGCGCGGCGCGCCCCCGGGGCCCTGGGCGGGGCGGTGCGGTGCGGGGCAGCCCTGCGCGCACAGGGCCCGGGCCCCGCCGGGGCGTGGCACGACACCTCTACCGCGTCCAACGCGCGATCGATGGTCTGTAACCCTTCTCATTCTCGACGTACACTCGCACTCGGACACACACACACACATACGTCGACAGAAAAAGAAAATGCGCCATAATAGCGCGTGGGAGGAAAAAAAGAAGGCGTGGCACGGCCTCGCGCTAATATACGCACCGTCAGAGAGACACGCAGAGGAAGAGAGAAGGAGAAGAGGACGGAGGGAGAGAGAGAGAGAGAAGGAGAGGAGAGCGGCGGAGCGGCGGAGCACACCACCACCACCCTGGGCCAGCGGCTGGCGTCGACTGAGGAGGCCCTGCCCCCGGCTCGGCCCGGCCCCAGCGCGCCTGCCCGGTACGCCCCCTCCCCGGCACGGCAGCGGGGGCGGGGCGGGGCGCGGCGGGCTTGGGTGTGTGGGGGGCGCGGCGGGTTGGGTTGGGTTGAGTTGGGTTAGGCTGGGGGTTGCTGCTGAGAGGGACGGTTTGGGGCGCGACGGGGCGCTCCCGGGGCAAGTCGCATAGCGTGGCTGCACGAACAGGTTCAGGAACGGAGGAAAGGGGGGGGGAGCGGGGGTTACAACCCCAACAAACTCGGCTCTCTCCTCTCCCCGGACATGCTGTACCCTGGTGTACCCATAGTGCATCGCGCCCGGTACGCTGCGGTCCGTTTCAGCAGGCAGTGCAAGGGGACGACGTTTACATTTACATTAAGTCGCATTAAGTAAGCCGCGCTTTAATGTGGGGGGGGATTCTTGATACCGAAACAGACACAACCTCATCACAGTTTCTGCAGCCATAATGCCCCCACCGTTTGCAGAAAAGTGACGTCACTTTTTCAGAGGGGGAAAAACATTGGCATTAACGAGAAATATAGCAATTTAGCTACTTAAAAGAAGGCACCCACAACTCCGTCATTTGCGGGGAATTCACAATTGCCAAAATAACGCGCGACGTCAAGCTCTCATGGACTCCCCTCCCCCTGCTCGCCCACACACACACGTCACATTATCACAATCCCCTCAACCCCCACCTCCATTGACGTAATATATGGGCAGCCCCTAACTCGTCAGCAGTTATGGACACGACAGCTCCGAGCAGCAGAAAAAAAAAAGAAGAAAAAAAGAGGTCGACGCGGCGGTTTTAGGTCACGTACCGTGCCATGCCAACACTATGTTCCTACCACTGGCCGCAAGTCCGCCGAGCAGACAGCCAGTGCCCTGCCCGCCGGTCCCCCGGGGAAATGTTTGCCCCTTCCAACCGGCTCCGGTCACGAAAACGCCGAGCCGGACCGATCCGAACCGAACCGAACACGCAATGTAGACAAGAGCCCTGTCGCTGCCGAGAGCTTTCTAAAACTATCCTGCTTCGATCCCGCCCGCACGGCGAGGGGCGGTGTGACGGGCATATCGTGATGAGTTCGTATCAGTGTTGTTGCAAAAGTAGGCGCTATAGTCCGCAAACACCGTGGAGCAAAGCGGTATCTGTGTTCGCGCCTGCCTACACTGTTCAACCAAGTGTGAAACTGTTCAACACTTGTAAGTGTGCAACTCCATGTTTATCACGTGAAAGTGTTCAACTAATCAGCGGTGCGATTGCAACTGCTCAATTCTACGACTGTGCAATTGCAAGTGTTCAACTGCGCCGGATAACACTTTCCTTGCTGAACACTTCCAAGTGAATAACTGTCGAGTTTAACATTTACAAAAATAAGATTAGTGACACTGGAAAAACAAAGGTAGGACTCGAAGGTGTTTAATGCCTTTACAAAGGCCTTAAAAATTAGCACCCCTGCAAAGGCATTAAAACTGCCCCAAAGGTGTTAAATTTTAATGCCTTTGGACAATTTCGTGCCTTTGCAAAGGCATTAAAATTTCATGCCCCTAGAAAGGCATTAAGTCCTACCTTTGTTTTTCCAGTGGAATTAAACACTCGTTGTTGCTCAACTCTTGGTTGAACACTTACAACTGTTTATCAGTTGCACAGGTTTCACAGTGTAGCGGGCAACATGCACTCACTTGCACCGATGTCTAGCCTATGGTAGGCATATAAAATGAGCAGAATGAGACACTTGGAAAGTACCTCCAGCAGCTACGGATACTATAAATACTGCTGCGGGCTCCGTCGTCGTGTCTCTGGGCCGCTTCCAAGTCGTCCACTAAGAACTACAGCCGCGCGCCCATTGACCAGCCGCAGGAGTAGCTCCACCCAAAGCGTTCAATCGAAACACTTGCCAAAACCGCCCTCCTTCCCCCTTCCCGCCCGCAGCCAAGCGGTTAGGGTCCTTCGACTCCACGACCTCCGGCTCGGGTCGCTCAACTGTACTGGGTGTTACGGAGAACACGTAACGGGATGCGGGCGATGCGGGTTTGTTCGAGGGAGAAACAACTCTGAAATTTTTGTACGCCTCGTAATTCAGAAAAACTCAGACAAATTCAGAAAAAATCAAGTTAATTCACAAAAGTTTTTTAAAAAAAAATCACAAAATTTGTACACCAAAATTCAGAGCTGTTTTCCCCTTGGGTTTGCCACACTCGACACTCGCTCCAGCAGCAAGGCGCCGTGCCGTGCCACGGCTCCCAAGAGGGTAAGCAGACGCGCAATACGTGTTGCCTGAAACGCCCCCGGTACAAGTTGATGCTCGACCCGGCGGGGGCCCGCGCTCGGGCGGGGTCGACGACCAGGCGAAGGCTCTTCCTCATCTCGGCGCCAGTTGGCGCAGCGAGGCCGTCGCCAGATCGTGTAAGACTTTCCCGCGCGCCCGCAGCTCAGATTTCATTCCATTCCATTTCATAGCTTCGCAAAACGAAATACAACGAAATACAAGCACGTAAGAGGTGACCGTTGCGGGTGACACGAGGGAGAAACAACTCTGAATTGTGGTGTACAGATCTTGTGATTTTTTGTGAATTTTCTTTATATTTTCTGAATTTTTGTTGATTTTTTAAAGTAATTATTGCTCGATTTCCTCCCCAAATTTTTTGTGAATTTTCCTGAATTCTTTTTCTGTATTTTTCCGAGTTTTTCAGCATTTTCCCAATTTTTCTGATTTAAGAATTACGAGGTATAGAAAAATTTCAGAGTTGTTTCCCCCTCGGGGTGAACTGATGGGCATTTAGGGGGAGAGCTGCGCGCTGCGCGCGCTACGGAGCCCGGACCCCGTACGGGTAGGCCACCACCAGCGGTGCGCGCACAGCGCCATGTCGGGTGGCCTACCCTCCGCCCCGCGGGCGCTCCACCCGAGGCTCTACCCTACCCAGCCCAGCAGGCTGATTCCGAAGATAGCTCTCGTGCCTCCTTCCTTGTCGCGCCTGTGGCGGGGCACCATGAGTTCGACAAGGACGGAGGCGCGAGGAGCGAGCAGCGATCTCCGGGGAATCAGACGGCTCTGCCCCGCCGCAGCAGCGCTACGTCAACGAACGGTCAACGCAATATCCCATCAGCCTTGCTGCCGTGCTGCGCGCGCGCGCAATAAAGAAGATATCGACGGGCTCCTCCCAGATGATATTAAATGTCCCCTCTTTTCCGCTCGCTTACTTCGAGGCGGGCATCTGCTCGTACGCGCGGGGCGGGGGCGTGCTGGAGGAGGCCTGGCTCGTCTATCGGCTTCGGCTGCCGCTGAGCTCATGCTGAGCTCATGTCCGCCTTGCTCCAAGCTCGCTGATAAATGAAGGGTCGGGCTCGGGAGAAGAGAGGAGAGGAGGTGTATGGAGGCGGAGAGAGGAAAGGAGACGCGAGAGGAGAAAGGAGAGAGCTGGAGTGGGGGGGAGCTGCGGGGCGTGTGCTCGCGGATCAGAGTGGGAGGCGCAGGGGGGGGGGGGGGGGAATATGATGGAAGCCCAAGAGAATTGAATGGCGACGGTCGCGAACGCATCGCGCTTGAAGCAATCAGCGGCCGGCCGGCATGTAGACTGATTCCGCACGCGACTTTCGTACCACCGTCCTTGTCTCTCTCATGAAGCCCTGTGGGAGAGGGAGAGAGAGAGAGAGAGAGAGAGAGAGAGAGAGAGAGAGAGAGAGAGAGAGAGAGAGAGAGAGAGAGAGAGAGAGAGAGAGAGAGAGAGAGAGAGAGAGAGAGAGAGAGAGAGATGACAGCGTCTACCTCCCCTAGGGGAGGTCAAGCTTGACCGATGTGCAGAATCAGCCTACTGACACTGACAAGAGAAGGGGACACGCGGGTATGGAGGCTGGCGGCGAGGGGTCGCGGCCGCGAGTACGCGAGTACAAGCAGAGGAATTTAAATACCAGACGTTATTTTAACGCGCGCGCGCGAGGTTTCATCGCGTCGACTTTCCTTGCTCTTCCGCTTTCCTCCCACCCGTTTCTCCCTCCTGCTCGCGGGCAGAGCTGCCTTGCAGGAAGGGACAGGACAGCAGGACACCAACGTCAATCACGCCGCCAATCTGAAGACCCACACGAGGCCGCGGAGCGGATGGGTGGGTGTGGGGAAGGAGGAGGAGGAGGAGGAGGAGGATGGTGTTGTGTCGACGGATGCGGATGATTGAAACTGATGCCACCTGTTCCGCTCCGCTCCACTTTGCTGTGCTTTGGGGGAAAAAAGAAGGGGGGCGGGGGAGGTCAGTAATATAATAAAATAGTACACTGATACAAAAAAATATGTTCAACTGACGTGCGCATTAAAGTGTTGCACACTACGTCGCACACGCACACTTTTAGGTGTTTGACTGAAAAATTGGCATACTAACAAGTGTTCAACAGTAAAATTGAACATTTAAAAGTGCTTAACTTAAGGGTTAAACGTGCAGGTTTGGACACCATAAAGTGCTCAAATTTACTGTTGAACACTTTTTAGTATCCCAAATTTCCGGTCAACAGATGGAAGTGTGCAACGTAGTGTTCAACACTTTAATGTGCACACGGAGAGAAAAGTATGCCGAAACCAGCCTTCTGATGCGTGGTTTCCGCATACAAGATACTTGGTTTTCCAACAAGCATATGACGGCTGATGTATGCATTGAATGTGTGGGTCAAGCATACGGCACTTGATGCAACCATTCACCAAGTGCCTAGATCTCACACTGATGCGTAGATCTCGCATCTGATGCCAGAGTCAAAGATACTTTTTTAGAGCCACCACGCATTGGTGCATTTGCCAAATCACGCATCATTTTATGCTTGGATCAGCTAAACTTTTTTCTCGGTGCACGTCAGTTGAACACTTTTGTTATCAGTGTAGCGGAGCGGGAAAAGAAAAAAATGGGTCACACATGAGAGTGCAAAGAAACAAAATTTATAGAAATTTGTTGCTATGATATGTTTTTTCCCCGCAGTAATGATTCTCATTCCAACATGAAATTATTCTCCCGAGACGAAAACTTGCTATGTTGGTGTAAAGCGCAAGGGGTGGGGCGGGGCGGGGGTGGGATTAGCAAAGGAGACGGTGCAGCCTCCGCGAGCCTGCAGAGCGATTCCGGTGCACGCACTCCCCTCTCTGTCTCTTTCGCTCTGAAGGGGGTCTGCTGAGGGTGCGAGAGCGCTCTGACTCTCTCGCACTCAAGGAGTGGGCCTACAAGTGCGTGCACCGGAATCGCTTTGCTGGCCAGGGGCGGGCAGGGGGCGGCCGCGCGCGGCACAGCAGGCGCAGCGTGCTCGCCGCGGCTCGAACTGGCCGTCAGATTCAGAAGTGCGCTTTCGTATTGCCGTCCTTGTCACATGCATGGGTCTCGGACACTAGGAATGAGTGAGAGGGCACTATACAAAACGATCTTCTGCGAATCTGGGGGCGGCAGGGTGCGCAGCGCAGAGCCAGGACTCGGCGGGGCGGGGAGGGGGCTGCTGGGGGTGTCAGCGGGGCGAAGCGATGCGGCTTTGGGGTGGAGAGTAGCAGGGAAGAGTGGGGAGTATCGATTCAGCTTTGTGCTGCAGGAGGGGGTGGAGTGAGAGAGAGAGAGTGAGAGAGTGTGTGAGGGAGAGAGAGAGAGGGGGGGACGCCTGAAGAGGGGCAGCCGTTTCACGCGGGATGGGGAAGATGGAGAACGGAGCGGGGTGGGGGTGGGATAGGTGATAGCAGAGAGGGGTTATGGGGAGTCGCAATTCGAAATGTGTCATCACTTTGTGCAAGGAAGGTTTCATGCAATGGGGACAATGAAATAAGAGAGAAACGCGCGGCTATCGTGACGCTCGTCAACCCGCCCTATATAGTGTTGCAATATCCCTAAATGGAACCCCCTCCCCCTCCCTGCCCCACGACATGATTAAGGGTGGAGGTACTACGCATTGCACTGGGGCGCTCGGTGCAGCGCGGAGCCACTGGGCGCGAGGCGGCCAGGGGCCGGGGGCCGGGGGGCCGGGAGGGGGCTCCACGTCAGCGACAGCACCGCGTCCACCCGGGACCCGGGGTGTTTTAGCGACGCTTGGGTAATTGACGACAACGGTCATGTGCGGCAAACAAGAAACGGCGGCGGTCTCTCAGCCGGGAGAGAGAGAGGGACCGACAGCAATGTTGCGGGAACTCGCACCGTGCCGTGCCCATCACAAAAACAAACAAACAAACAAAAAAAATCACGAACAGAAAGAAGTGCTGAGGAGCATTATCGCCCGGCACGCATGGAAGGGGGCGTGGCTGGCTGATATACACATCTATTAGGCTAGGCATATGACACCGCACTACGCTGTGCTCCAGAAATTAATTGCCCACAGAGGGAGACACTCAGTTTTTTAAATTTTCAGCACCACCGGAGTGTTACATATGTTTTAATATGGAGAGGAATAAGACAGACAGTAATAACCATTCGTCCTACTTCGTCAACTATCACCTCAATAAAAGATTTTAAAGATCCCTTTCATTTCCACAAGTGATTTATTAGTTTTTAGTGAGTTCAGGTTGACATTTTATGGCATGCATGAAAGTGGATACCCACAATATATTGAGCTGTTGAAAATTAAAGTACCTTGTGGACACCTTGTGGAAAACCAGGAAGAAAAAATTTTTGGTCTGTGATGAAGTAATAATGAAAATTTGATTCATTAATGTGGCTGAATACATCTTGAGTTAAACCAGTATTCAAAAGAAGCACTGGGCGCATCACAAATTCTGATACAATGCACGTCAAATAATTAAAACTTAAACTTGTCGGATCAACCTTCACACACAATATGTTAAATAAATGACACTCTGACCTTTAAATGGTTGCAGAAGTTGTATTAAAAGAGAACAACACTGAAAAATTATGAAATAAATCTTGCAGGAAATGTGCAGGTTGAATTAAATAGCAAACCTGCTACGCCCCTACACATTGTGATTCACTTGACAGATATATTTAGATATGAGGTCAGAACTAATGCTTCAAGAAAGTTTTGACACAGGCACTGTGGTTATTCAAATTCTCTCTTCGTACACTCACCTGTGACACTACTTCAACAGGAAATCTGATGAATAGAACTGAGGTAATTGAGCTACCTCGAGCTTATCAGATTCGAGAAAAATACTCAACAACCGGGTGACAGCAACTTTTAACCTCAACAACACGGCACAACACAGACGGTTGCCAAGATCCGTGTCCCTCGTCACGGCACACTGCGCTGCGTCGATATCGTGGTCCCACCGGAAGAATAGCCTATCTCTCTCTGTCGCACTCATGGGCTAGCCTATCCTTCCTAGTCATTTGGTGTGCTAAACTCACGGTGGTCGGACAATAGGCCGATGGGCGTCGGCTTCGGAACGACATCTCTTGTTGACGTGGTGAACTACTTCGGGAGAGTGAGCAGCTGGTACGTGGCGCACTCTATCGGCCAAACTTTACAACTACATAGTTGACTCGTGAAACGTAAAGTGGTTGGTTAGGTGTGACTTGTAGTTTTCGAGTAAATTTGGAAGTATTGTCGTCGTCGCGTCAAGTTTTTCAAAATAGGGAACAGATCATCGCAAGAAATGGGTTGGGGAGGTTTGTATTTAATCATTCTCTGTGTTTTCCTGTTATTAAATGTACATGAACTTGAGTACACATTAGTAGCAGAAAGGAATCCGGGTCGACTGCTATGTAATCGACTTAAAATATGTCTCATTGGATATATTTATCTATCTCAGCTTAACGATTTTCAATACTATTTACTTAATTTAACTAGAAGCATTCCTTTCGATTTTCATTTACGAACTGCGAGAGTATAGTCTCCGAAATACCATGTACCTCAACAATATTTAAACCCTCAAATTTCTTCTAATTTAATTTCCATTCACAATTTGTAAATTTTTCAGAGGCCAGAGACAAGTTGAGGTCGTGGAGAGAAGAAAACGAAAGACGCAGCCTTGAAGTTGTTGATTTGTGGGACAATTACCTTCAGAGCAACATCCATAAATTGGGAGATGAAAGTTTGTATTAGTTCTAAAAAGTTCTATTTATTGATTGTAAACGGTCGCTCTTATAACTATCTAACTCATTTCATACAGGACTTCTTGTTTGGGAGCAAGTCTGTGTTGCTGCCCTAGACTGTAACAGAATGGATGTTGTTGATGTCTGTTTGGTTTCCCTTGCAACTGAATTCCCCTCTAGCATGAGAGTACGAAAGTTACAGGCCATGAAAATGGAGGCGTTGGAGAAGTATGAATAATTCCACTTGTATTCCTAACTTTTAGAATATCCTTGTAAACCTACATTTATTTTACTTTTTAAATAGGTATGACGAGGCACTGGAATTATTGGACCAGATTATCAAGAGAGATGAAACAAACGCAGCACCTCGTAAGAGAAGAGTTGCTATCTTAAAAGCCAAAGGAAGAATCATGGAAGCAATTAAAGAGCTAAATGAATATTTAAAAAAGTAAGTCTTATGAAAACTTGTGTGCTTCTATGCTTAATACATGTACTAATTTTATTGACAACTCTTGCCATGTATTCAGATTCATGAGTGACAAGGAGGCATGGCAAGAACTGTGTGAGCTTTACCTTCTGGAACAAGATTATGCCAAAGCTGCATTTTGCATGGAAGAGCTGATTCTCCACAACCCTCACAATCATCTTGTTCACCAACGTTATGCAGACATTAAATACACTCAGGTGAGTAGTACTAAAGTACATTCCAATGGATCTTAAAATGATGAGCTTGAGTACAATTTTTTCATCATTCAATTATTTCATAAATCAGGGCGGTTTGGAAAACATGGAAGTAGCTCGAGCACATTATTGTTTAGCACTAAAACTCAACCAAAATAACATGCGAGCATTATATGGTCTCTTGTTGGTATGTAGACTAATTGCATTTGGTAAGTTAAAAAATTGCTTTATGTTGTCTGATATCCTCTTTACCCTCATTTAGGCTGCTACCAATGTTTCATCTATGACAAAGAGTTTATCTGCTCCTAAAAAGAAGGAGTGCAGCAAATTGATTGCCTGGGCATCCAAACAAATACGCAATAGGTAAATGAATTTACTATGAGTTATTTTCAACTGAACATCTTACCTCAAGAGAAACTTCAATGTAGTTTATCTCACTCCACAGGTATGAAGAAGTTTCTGGACGTTCTCCTGAATGTGAGCTTGAAGCCCTCAGTGGAATGTTGGGTTCTTTACAAATCACAGGCTCTCAATCCTCATGATCAATTGGATTCCTCTTATCTTACAACGAACAAACTTTAAGGAAAGCTAAGTTTGGCGCCCTCACCTGACCAATACCAACTTCTTGTGCACATTTCAGTTCAATGTTTTTCAATGTGTGTGCTCCCTTTCTACCAGCAGAAGAATAAAAATTTAAAAATATAAGATGGCAAATGCTGTAAAAATACATTAAATAATATTTATAGATTTTATTGCGTCATTTCCTTATTCTCACCAAATGTTTTTCATTTTCTAAATGATTTTGTATTCAACTACTGGAGTAATCATCAATGTCTGCTTGTAAGATAAAATAAAGAACTGAACAATCTCTGTAAAACACTAGTGTGCTGTGGTTATGATTTCTAAAAGCAGCTTTAGCATAAAATTTTTGTAAAAAGATTTTAATAAATATATTTATATTCCCGTTTACCCTATACATTCAATAACTGTTCGCCAGGTTTGGTCACCCTTGATGATGAATAGGAGAAATGATGAAAGTCAGAATGTATCACAGCCATGAAGCTTCAGTGCACGGAGGTGGAGATTCATGAGTTTTCACTATTTCTTGGAGCCCATTTGTGATATAAGTTTTTCTGCTTTCGAACGGCTCTTGACTCTTCACAATGATTGAAGTATTTATCTCTGAAGTTTTCCAGATTGGGTGTGAAAGTCCTCCCACCAGTCTGAAACCCCCCAAAAAGTGGTTTTATTTGTAAATGTTAATAGATCAATTTTATATGTCTGGAATATTTTAACAAACCTCAGCACAAGAATTAGTTGAAATTTTTTCAAAAGTCAACAAACGTCTGGAGATGTGGGCTGATAAAATTTGCTCCGAGTTGGAAATTAGATTTAGACATGGATGCTTGGGCAAGTTCTCTTCACAGTACAGTTCACTGCAACAGTAAATTGAATTTTACTCAAAACAAGACAGCAGGGAGTAAAATGATATGCATAAAAATATTCGAGAGTACCGCAATATGGGAATAAATGTGACTAGACGTCCACCCAATTTTAGGTGCCTAGCAGCAAAGTTCAATAAATCTTGATATAAGTGATCATGGTCATAGTCTATTTTTGAAGGAATATGTGTGGCTGCCTGCTCCTCAGTGATTTGAGGAATTTTGTGAGTGCCAACTCGCTCTGTAGGCTCTCGAATACCATAAGGAGCTGTAATAAAAAAATTCAATGCAATGTAAATCAAACCATAACCCTACAAAGTAAACAGGGCTCAATGAGAAGTTTGCTATTACGGTCAGTGATGATTGCATCCAGTTCAAAATTTCTAACCCACAAAGGGAGAGATGAATCAGCAACAACAACATCAATATATTTGTTCTGAAGACCATACTGACAAAGATTGGAATGTATACTTTCATCAGCTTCTCGAACCTAAAAAATTTAATGCTTAAAATATTTCTTGCAAAAGAACAACCATAACATTTCTTTTCCACAAGCTTAATAAGAAAAAAAATTAAAATTAATGAAAATTTACCTTTTGTTTAATTCGACTTGGTCGTGTTTTCCCATGTAGCATGAGATAATCTATATCTGTTCCTAGGACGTAGGCTCCAAAATAAGCAGCAGGTACCAAGAGAGAGCCTGCAACAAACATAAAGATAAAGTAAACATTGAATTCTTTAGAAATGCAATAAATGAAAAATATTTTGCTACCTGTGCCAACAAAAGGATCCATAACTAGATCCCCAGGTTTGGCTTTGGCTTGATTGGCCATCAATACTGAAATTTGAGCATCCATACTTGTATTACCAATAAATTTTCTTGTTTTTAAGGAAAACTCTTTGATTAAGTGGCGCTGCCCCTCAGTTATCTGGAACATAGATAAATAACAAATCATATGATAAAGAATTTGAATTTCAAGTAAAGATGTAGCCGAGTGGAATACACACCCATCGTCCAAAATAATAAAGATAAGGTTTAGGTGGAATATTATTTGGTTCAAGGCCATAATATTCCATAAACCAGAGTTTCACATCAGGATTTTTCAAATTCACAGGGCCAGAAAGTGGAAGGTAGCTAAAAGACTTGAAAAAATTTGTTGAGATTAATAATACTTCTTAGATGGATCAATGCTAAAAGAATAGAGAAAAAATAAAAATTACTTTTCATTTTTTTACCTCAATTTTTTCAACTCGTTCTGCCATACTTAGATGATTGCTAAAGGTTTCTACCTCAACTTTGAAGGATAAATGTGGTTGAAAATAATTTTTGAGAAAGGAATGATCCAATTTCTTCAGCTGTTCATGCAAATCCTCAATGTGACTAGAATGAGCCCAGAGGTCGATCACACCTCTCAAAGATATTGACCGAGATGCTAGTTTTTTGACACACTCATCTGATTCTAGTTGAACAACCCAAAACGGCTAAAGGAAAAATAAATGTATTTTTAAAGAGGATTTACTCGTGCTGTACAGGGGTTAAATATTGGTGAAAATATCAAACTAAGCTTACGTGGTCAGAGGGTTCTTCAATCCACTTCATTTCAATGCGCAGCAAAGAAAGAAGAGACTGCATTTCCTAAAAGAAACAGTAATTTCAGAAATAAAACATTGAACTCAGTGACCAAATTAGTGACAAGACCATAAGATATTGGTACTTACAGCCATTCTGAAATCAACAAGATCATGTGCGAACCAAAGCAAGTACCTCTTCCACGGAGAACACATTTTTCGAAAATGTAGAAGTAGGTACACAGTAGGTACTCTAGAGGAATAAATTTCACATGTAAACACTTCTTCGTCAACTTAACCTTCCCTCCTCGTGTATTTCGAATGGGACGCAGCAGAAGCCACAGAAGCGCCCTCTAGCGACTACCGAAGAGGAGTTTAAGTGCGATATAGCAAAGGCAGTGACAACTGAAAGAAGGCGTTCACCCTCACCCGTGCTCACCCGTAGCCCGTAGGCTGTTCCAAGATCCATTCAATCGTCTTCGCTCTCTTTATCTCTTTTCTCCAGGGAAAAAATGGTTTGTAAGAAAATCTTGTCCTCTGCTGAAACTGTCCACTCCTCTTTTTAAAAGGTGTACATTATCAATGGTGCATTTGTTGATTAATAACTAAAGTGATACGTTGACTTTGGTTAGTTTCCTCTGTCAAACTTAAACTAATTTTGTTAACTATACATCTTTCAGTGCTCTAGAAGGGCAAAGTTTTCGAAATCTTGGAGATGTTCTCGGATCGAAATTTGCGTGAAGATATCTGGATATACTTTTTACCTGCCCCTTTATCATGCCCAATATGTTTTTGTACATAGCGAATGCTGAGACTGTTCTCGCATCAATAATATAACTGATGTTCTACTTTTGTCTGTTACAGATTCGCTTCATTCTCATACAAAACAGAGCCGGAAAGACACGTTTGGCGAAGTGGTATATGAATTTTGATGACGATGAGAAGCAGAAACTAATCGAAGAGGTGCATGCAGTAGTCACTGTCAGGGATGCAAAGCACACCAATTTTGTTGAGGTAATTTCTTCTTTACCTTAAGTTACTTTTTTACTTAGCACTATGTTATTGTCTACACCTCTCATTATGTTCCTCATCATTTTTCATTTCTTTGAAACACTCACACCTTCAGCAACATTTTAACCCTCAGTGGAAATAACTCTTGTTACAGTTCCGCAACTTCAAAATAGTCTATAGAAGATATGCTGGTCTCTATTTCTGTATCTGTGTGGATGTAAATGATAACAATCTGTGTTATCTTGAAGCAATCCATAATTTTGTGGAAGTTTTGAATGAGTATTTCCATAATGTCTGTGAGTTGGATCTTGTGTTCAATTTCTATAAGGCAAGTACATAGAGTAATGTATTCTCATTGGTGCAATTTTTTTTATCAGTGTGATTTTATTTTTTATTTCTTTTTGACAGGTGTACACAGTGGTTGATGAGATGTTTCTTGCTGGTGAAATCAGAGAAACCAGTCAGACTAAAGTTTTAAAACAGTTATTGATGTTAAATTCATTAGAATGATTCAATCATGTTTACCACGACAGGTGTAATATGAACGTGGATTTCAAATGCCATATCTTTACGTAAATTATTTTTGATCTGTACAATCTGAGTTGTCTCAAAGTTGTTTCAATGTTGTTTTAGCTCTACTCCTTGATCCTGCTCTACTCTTCCATATGTGAAGGTTAATGATATTGGTTTAATCTAAGTCCAAAGTAGATCATCTACTTAACTCTAATTATTGTTGCAAATGTTTCTTTCTATCTTGAAAGCTGTACAATATGCTAATTGCTTGTAAAAATTGAAATGGGCTTTATAATTTTAAATATTGTTTTAAGCGTTAAGGTTTTAGAACACATTCATTCCATTTGCTTGTATAAATTATAAGAAGTCTAAATGAAATTTGTTTGCAGGCAGGCAGGACCAATTTTTAATGTGCTTCAAACATGTATTGCCTGCTAACAGTATGCAGCTTTAGCCTGTTGATGTTTTGTTGGAACTGTTGAGCACAATGATTGTGTCTGGCAACTGCTATGTTCCACCTGCACTGCCTGGGCTATAAGATTTCTTGTTCTGCCTCCTTGTACATTAGGTGAACAAGAGGTCTCAAAATGGCAAATTGTTATGAATTACTCGTTGATTATGTATTAAAAGTGTGTATGTAAGTTGATTTAAAATTAGTCTTATTGTAAGTTGGAGTCCCAGATCCCACATCAACATACGACTATAGAAAAAAAAACAGGCAAGTCATCAAGCCCCTTCCCTTAAAAACGAAAACGAGGGTTCAGTGGCAACACAGCACACATGCACCCGCCCCGCACCTGAGCTCCACTGACAAGCCCGCTTTTTTGCTTGATTGCTTTTCCTACCCCTCCACGCTCCACTACGTTTCGCCTCTCTGGACGAGTTCTTCATGCGAGTACTGCGAGTCGAGCCGGATCTCCTCAAAGACACTACGACACCCATCCCGATCCACTGCGGCCAGGCGAGGCGAAAACGACACGCAGGACACAAGAAGAAAACACGGCACGGCACGGCAGGGGCGGAAAGGTCATCCCCTTTCCTCCGCAATGGGATGCGTCCGCGGGTCTTGTCCGGGCTCCGGCTGGCAGTTGGGTGCCGCTGCGGCCGCGGCCGTGCTTGTTCGTCCACATCCGTGTGACACTGTCACCACCACTTCTACGACCTCGAGACGACAACGGTACGTGAGCATACTTGCTTCGTGCGAGTGCGTATCCGTTACATTGCCTAACTTTCCTTCGCGCGCTTAGGACCTTTTCGAGCATGTTCACAAGGGGTCGGGGTAGGTCGGGTAATCAACCAAGATATTTTGCCTGCGGCACAGGAGGGGTTGTCGCGGTTTTCTCAAAACAATAAGTGAGTGAAAGAGATGGGCGCCTCGCCCTCCCTTCCATTCCATTCCCCTAGAACGTTGGCGAAATGTTTCGCAAAGTTGTGCGAGTTACCGAGTTACCTCCCGCCCCGCAACGAGGCAACCCCAGCATGGTGATTCCGAACACCACCTAAGTAGTGTCCTTCCTCTTGCTCTTTATATGGCCGTGCACCATGAGTACGTCAAAGACAGAGAGACGAGACCACTTGGGGAATGACTCTGCGGGGGCACGTTCCCGCCTCACCCCGCAGGACAGGCAAGTGTGTCCCGGACGCACCTACTACGAGTCGGGGGTAGGGTCGCGGACGTCGGGGTCGGTGCGGTCGGCGACCCCGTTGTGCCTGTGCCCCTTGCCCTCCGCGGACGCGGCCAGCCTCCTGACGGACGACGCACCCCGCGCCGCGGCCGCGCCGTCGCCGTTCGGACCTGTAGTGGACCTCGTTTTCCCCACGCGCGCGGGTATCGGGTCGGGAATGTGTGAGTGCGGAACGTCCATTCAAGGAAGGGGTACGCGCGAGCCGCGCGCCAAGTCCTGGCCGCGGGGCGGGGCGGGGCGGGGCGGGGTCACGGGCTGGTCATCTATTCGGCCGGCGGCTAGGCCAGGCCGGGGCCGGGGCCGGGCTGGTGCCGGTTACACACCTGGTCCCTGGTCCAGACCCGGCGCGCATACGTTAATATTTCATCCAGCGGCCTGGCTAGCCGAGCCGACCTGGCGCGGCGGCGGCGCTCCTCGGTCTTGGAGACGAGGAGAAATTCTGTCGTGGCGGCGCACTTGAGCACGTGGTGCTTTTAATATTCGGAGGAGACGGAGGAGGTCCGCCGGGCCGGGCCGGACCGGGCCGGACCTGTGCACCACGCCGGCCAAATAAGGGAGGCTGGTCGCAGGACGGGCGTCGCGGCGCGGCGCGGCGCAGGTGGGCAGCCGTGCCGTGCCGTGCTGCGGGGCGGCGCGTCGGGGGAAATGGTTGTTTACCGACTAGAGCCTGAGCCTGAGCCTGTGCTGGACCTGGACGGAACGGCCTGCTTTACATTACCCTGCTGACCCCAGCTACTTTTTTTTTCCTGCCCCTTAGGCGGCGCGCGGTGCTGTGCTGCCCGAGTGCCTTATGCTCGCCGTCGGATGTCGGCGTGGCGACAGGCGACAGGAGGATGTCCCCCCACAGGTCAGGTCACCGCAGGAATTCGGCCATACAGGGAAGAGTTCCTCTACTTCATGATATCTCGGAGGACTGCGTCGTCGTGTGTTTTCGCAGTGCGACAGCGGCGGCGTCCGCTATATGGACATGATCGGCGTGATGGTGGCACGGCCGGCAAGGCAGCGGCGGCGGCGGCAGGGGAAAGGAAGCAGGTAAGTTGGGGCTGCACTTAGTTGTGAGGGGAGCCTGGGATAGGCGCGGCCAGGCCCGGCCTGGCCCGTCTCTATTAGCAATGCATAATGCATGAGGTGTAGCTGCTTCAGCGCTGGGCTCGGGGGAAGGCAGGGTGCCCTGGTCCTGGAGCCCCTGGTGCGGGCGCGGGCCTTCTCCGCCCTGTCGCGCATGTGGACGCGGCACTTTTGGAAATTCGCACAGTATGGTTTCGTCTCTCTATTCTTGTCGCTCTCAAAGGGCACAGTCACAGGGAGCGAGCGAGCGAGCGAGCGAGAGAGAGAGAGAGAGAGAGAGAGAGAGAGAGAGAGAGAGAGAGAGAGATAGAGAGAGATAGAGAGGGAGAGAGAGCGAGAGCGAGAGAGAGAGAGAGACTACTAAACGCTGTTCGGAATCACCCTGCAGAAAGGGCCGTTGGGACCATAGCGGCCAGCAGCAGGCCGCATGGTGTCCAGCAGGTAGCAGAGCCAGCAGGACCGCAGTTTCAATACAATGTCAGCGAGGTGCTTACGGCACAACAGGACGGTAGCGACGCGGCGTGCGTAAGGAGCCGCGCGACACCCGCAGGATCCGCAGGAGGACGTCGCGCGCGCGCGCCGTTCAATGCTATACTGTTGAGTGGATTGTGTGCTCTTCCCTCTCTCTCCCACTCTCGCTCACAGTAGCGGTGGCCCATTGGTGTGACAAGGATGAGTGTAAGCCAGGATAGTGCTGCCTCTGCCGAGAGAGCCGCCAGCCCTGCAGTGCAGCAGGGCGTTGTAGCTGGGCGTGGCGCTTGGCTTGGTGCTTGGCGCCGGTGAGTACGACATTGTATGTGAGCAGGGGAGGGGGCTGACGCGATGGCAGACCAGGCTGCATGCTGCGGGCCTGGCCGCCGGTGTGGTGTGCACGGCCATTTATTAATCATAACCAAAGCCGCCATGTTGCGACAGGTCTGGAATTCTTAACGCAAATCGAAATAAATAAATTTTCAGAGACATAGGTGGAGCCGGGTGGAGCGTTGGGAAAAATCGAAACAAAATTTGCGTCAATTCATAAATTTGCGAAGTACTAATAATGTTGAGAAGTACGAGGTCAGTCGCCTGCCCTATAGCCTCGCAACCACCGATGGCTTATTCCCTTTCGCGATAGTCACGTTTGCGTTCTGCGCGCGCCAAACGCCAATTCTCATTTTGCTCTTTGGATTTACAAATCAGTCGTTGTTCCGGATCGAGGTGGCGCCGCGACGGAGCTGTGCGGTTTCCTCCTCGGAAGGGATTTTAGGCCATCACCATCTGTCCTCCCGCAGAGTTATGTCGCCGTTTGACCGAAATGGGGGGAAAACCACTCCGCCGCTTGCGGTAATCTGACAGATCGGAAGCCCTCGGCTACTTGGTGTGAGTGTGTTGTGTGCGTGCAAAGCTGAAAGAAAAAAAATCTCTGCCGCTGTCACCTCATCTGTACGCTTAATTTCGCGTGCCAGCTATTTTTCCTGCCCCCCCCCCTTTCCCTCCCGACATCTGAATTCCCCGTAGGTTGGACGCTGCCGAAGCGACGCTGCGCCGATGATTAATTCGGTGATATATTAATCCGAACTAAGGTTTCCTCGTTTCTAACGCGATCCGTTCAGGGGAGCGACCGGTCAGTCGGCCAGCCTAGCCGAGGCAGCCGCGGCGCGGCGTCCCCGCTCCCTTTGCCCCACCCGGTGGTGGTGGTGGTGGCACCCCTGCCCCCTGCCTCGCCCCACCCCGCCCCGCCTCGGCACGTTTCAGATTCCTGCTGTATCGAAATTAGTCACGTCCGTGAAATATTCGACTGCCGCTCCGCCCCGTTCACCCGTGCGCTGCCGTTCTGGCCAGGCGATGGCCAGTCCGGCAGAGTATCGCCTCTACCCTTAACCCTCTCTATTATCCTGTTTGTTGGTTTACTCGGCTGGTACTTCCCTTCTCTTGAGGAGATGGTTCCCAGCTGCTGCTGCTGCTGATGTTGCCTTCACCAGCACTCCGCGGCACTCGATCAGAGATCCCCCGCGCTGATCCGTCCGAGGGGGGGTCCAGTTCGAAAAATCATTGCAGCCCCGCCCCCACCCCCCCAAAAAAGACAATCATTAAAAAATTCAAAAGAACAAAAACGAAAAAGTCAAAATAAAATCAAGAAGAGGGATGCAGAAAAATCTGACGAATCGAGAAAAAAAATTGGAAAAAAAATAACAAATAGGGGTAAAAGATCAAAATTTATCAGAGTGACAGAAATTTTCCTTGAAAAATCAGAAGAAAAATTAAAAAAAAATCATTGTACTCATTCTGTATGAGTGATCTCCCACTCTGACCCGTCGGGTCTCGCCGGGCCAAGCGAGCGGAGACCGATACACGACCGGTCACAGGTAACGGACGTTATTAATAGGTGTAGGGCCACCTGTGCTGTGAGTGTGTGCGTGCCGGACCTGCCCCGCCGCGCCCCTGACCAGACCAGCCGCGCGGTCAGCAGCAGGCGACCGGAAGGGTCAGACCGGGCCGCGGGACCCGCCCTGCGCATCTCTAAATGATTATACGGTGGTATATCCAACTTGCATTTGTCATCGGCAAGTGGTGAGTGACGCATCGGAAAGGGGATCCCAGTTCTGAGAAGTAACGGGGGCCGTTTTTTGGACTGTTCTTCATGACATAGGGACAAGACTCTTTACCTACACGACCAAAAGCATACTTTTTGAGTGACAGCTGTCGCGATTTTTTTTTCCGCAGGTGCACTCGAAGTATGGGAACCTCGTGCTGGGGTCGACAGGGGTTCCACCCTGTCAAAATGAATTTAAAAATCGCATCCGGTGGTCAGCGTCAACCTTTTTCCTTTTTTTCACTCCCATGCCGTTGCAGCGCCTCACACTCAGCTTGGGCTGTGCACCATCGTTCCGAAGCGATGTTTGGTTGTGTGCGTATGTACTGCAGGTATATCTGTACTTCTTGACCCAATGGTAAAATATCTCTGGCCTTATCAGAATACTTCTTTTGTTGCATGCCGAAGAACCAGCAACGTTAACACAACACTCAAAAATTCACCTCCCTTTTTTAAAATTTTTTATTTTCCGATTGTTTGTTTGTGCTGAGTTCAGCGAGGCACTGTGTTTGGCTTTTGAACGTAAGTAGGGAATCTATACTACTAACGTAGAAAATGCCCCCCCCCCCCCTTTATCAATTAAGGCTTACCATATGGGCCAAAAGCGAGGGGGCAACCACTCCCTATCCTAGTGTACACAGGATTTCTAATGATATGGGATTTCTATGGATTGCGTAAAGATTTCTCCGGATTTTGTAAAGATTTCATATGGTACATTCGGGTACTTTTCACAAATATATACCGAATTCCACAAAATTCTAAAAGATTTCACGAGGTTTCATGGGATTCCTCAAGGTTTCACGAGATTTCACTGATTTCTGTGAGATATTTTATGAGATTTCTTGAGATTTCTCAGTTGGATTTCGTAGGATTTCATCGAGATTTCGGAGGATTTCATCGAGATTTCTGAGGGCTTGTACACAGGATTTCACGAGTGGTTGCCCCCTCGGCCAAAAGCCTCCCTGGCTAGTAAGTTTTTGAAGGGGAATGCGTAGCACGTCGCTCAGGGAAGTCCCGAGTCGGGCCCGCGTCCTCTGAGCTTGCTCTAATCCTTGCCTTGCCCCGCCCGAGTAGGCAAATGCGCCCGCGCGCCGCTCTGCGCGTCCCTAGTTTCTCTCCCTTGTCTTGTCAGTGCGAGCCGAGCAGAGCTGCGAGCCGCCTCTCGCATAAAGAGTGCGACTGTCCCCGCGCTTGCGTATGCGCCGGACGGGGTCCGTCTTTTTACTGCATTCTCCGCGGAGTGAGGCTGCGAGCACTACACGCCTCAAAACAGGGGTGAGGAACGAGTTTCTATGTCGTAGCAATGGGCGCTGCTGCTTTTCCGAAATCGTGGCTTTGCTGCTGGTATCGTTTCTCTGAGATGAAATAATGGCATGAAATAAAAACCTTCATCCTTTATAGTGGGAGTGTTTCACCTCTGCACGGTAAAAACGGTTCCTTGGTGTCCAAGGACCATCGGACCGATTCAAGGACGGAGATAGAAAGATTTCATGCAGCCGTCCTTGAATCGGTCCGATGGTCCTTGGAAACCAAGGAACCGTTTTTACCGAGTGTGAATGCATCATAGCGTACCGTCCGCTATAACGATCTGGGACCCCACATCCACCTCTGCTGAATTGGTCATTTGTTATTTCGCCTCGGAAATCGTGAGCTTCCACCATTTCCACTCGAAATTTCCGTTAATCTTGCGATCGCCTGGAGCTCCTAGGGCGGGCTGCGCCCAGCGTAGCCAGCCTCGACCCGCTCACCTCTCTGACACACCTCGGCCCCGCCCCGCAATACTGGCGCCCTCACACCTGCGCTGCGGTCGTGGACCACTACTACTACTACATGAGCACCGCCCCCCTCTCCCCGCAGAGAATGAGGTGCTGATGAGAATGTTTTTACGTCGGGTCGTGCCGAGCGGACCGGGCTACGCGCCGTCCGAACGAGATGAGTTACCTCTTGCATCTTCCTCTTGAACAATTTTCGATAGCGGGTCCTGTCCCAAACCAGTATGTGCGCGAGGCCCGGCTCGTAGGAAACGACTTCGCGTCAGTCCATCCCAGTCCATCCTCTTGTCGGGGCGTAGAAACGGAACCCGCAATGGAGATGGAAGATGTGGGGGATCGGGATCGAAAGCAGCGGCTGTCGTTCGCGTTCGACGTCAGTTTTCTGCCTTATCGTGCACGAAGTTGAACAGAGAAGCGACATGTGTGGCTGCTGACACGTGCGCTGCTGACTTCCACTCCACGCCCTAGAAGGAGGTGACATATCTGTATGTCATCAAGTGTCGCCGTCACCCGTATAGATTGTCCGTCAGGCCTCTCCCCGGTTTTGTGTCAAGCTTCACCCCGCCGCGACGTTGCGTGACAAGTTGCGCCACTCTTCTTGAAAACTGAAGTGCAAAATCTACTCACTAGTATCCCTAGTATCGCTCGCTAGTAGTCACTTTCTCACACCGCTGTGGGTGGCCTCTGCAGCCACACGGATCGCCGCTAAAGTAATGCGAAAGGTCCGGCCGCGGAGGCCGTACCGGACCGTACCGGACCGTACAGAACCGGGCAGCTGAGCTGGGCTGGGGCCGCAGCGCAAATGAAGACCTTTTTGGACGACAACACTTTCGTCGATTAGTACCCGTCAATGAGAATGGACCACCTGGGCGATTATTCTCCCGTTACCACCTCATCATGTGCAGTTTGTTATTATATCCCCTGCGAAGTGCGTGGCAGACCGCTCCGGTGCGGTCTGGCGGGGCGGGGGGTTGGGGGGGGGAGGGGGTGGGGGGTCCGGTAGGTCCAGCCGGAGCACCAAAGCGGAGGAGTTGAAATGCCTGCGTACTCTGTCCTGCCGTCAGATTCAGAAGAGCGCTATCGTATCTTCGTCCTTTTCACAGGCATGGGTCTCGGCCACTGAGCAGCGGTGCCAACCAGCGTCCGGTAATTACAACGGCATACGTTAAAATGCTTGGCTTACGGTAATGACTCGTACGGTTTAGAACGTAATTCAGAGAAAATTTGGGCTAGTTTGAGCTGATATTGGTCGAATACTACAATTGTTAGGCTGTTACGACTATTTGGTTCGGTTGGTACGACTACGTTGGTACGATCGGTCGGTGTAACGCTGACTGTGAGTGAGGGTGCACTAAAAAACGATCTTCTGAATCTGGGGACTGGTGACCCCGAGAGGTCCTCCACTCAGAAAAATCAGTGTTCCCCTTTTAAACAAAATCAGTAAAAGTTCATTAAAAAATCAGCAAAAAAAAAGGGGGGGGGCTCAAGAAAAGTCAGAAGAAAAAAATCAGTTAAAATCAAGGAAAATCACGTGAAACCAGAAAAATCAGTGTACACTTGCATTTATAGTGCGATGGACCCCTCGGGTACCCCGCCCCAACCTGTCCTCCTACTGGCAGCACTCCCATAGTGACCCGGTGCGTGACCCTGGCCGGCCTCCTGGACCCGCCCGGTCCGGGCCAAAGCTTGCGGTCGCCGGCCGGCTCCAATAACGCTTACCCGCGGCCGCGGCGCGGAGGCGGTGGTTCCGATGATCCCCAATTTCCCGCGCGCGCGAGGCAGAGGCGCGGGCTATTTGGGGGGCGATGATTGAGTTTAGCGAGGTGATGGGGTCACGTATATTGTCGTGCTGCTGCTGAACGCACACGCTGCGGGAGAGAGAAAGAGGAGGGAGGAGGGCGTGTCCCGTGCGTGAGGGGAAAGGCCACAGGAAATTTTAAAGGGAAGAAATTAAATGATAACAATTTATTCACAACGCTCGTATGACAAAATTTAAAATCCATTTTGATAGAAATATTTTTAATTGGGAGAAATTCTCGTAGAAAAATTCTCGAATTATATTTTATGGTACTTATACTTGAGTTAAGAGAGTGCAAAATGCTAAAGCAGCCCTATCCGCATAGTTGTGCCTCACGTCGGGGAGCGCATAAATGATGGGCGCAGCCACTTATACCAGCTTTACATTTTTCTGTGTGTGCATGGTGTGCGCGTCGAGGAGAGAGAGAGAGAGAGAGAGAGAGAGAGAGAGAGAGAGAGAGAGAGAGAGAGAGAGAGAGAGAGAGAGAGAGAGAGAGAGAGAGAGAGAGAGAGAGAGAGAGAGAGAGAGAGAGAGAGAGAGAGAGAGAGCTTTCTCCCCCGACTGTGACACTGGACCTTGCCTCTTTGCGCACACTTGCACTCAAAGGTCGCGGGAGGTACATGCAGGTGCACCCAATGGGGTCCCGGAGGCAGCGCGGGGCCGCGGGGCCCCGGCCGGCGCGACGACAGAACCAATGGCACGCTACTGCAGGGTGATTCCGCACAGTGGTTTCGTCTCTCTGTCCTTGTTGCACTCATAGGGCACGGCCAGAAGGAGCAAGAGAGAGAGGACAACTACTAAACGCTGTTCGGAATCACCCTGCTGCGGGGGGCGGGGCGGGGCGAGGGCGGGTCAAAGTGGGCCGCGAAAGTAAGGAAGGGACTTTATCTAAAGCATGCATTGCTGCCGCCGCCGCAGTAGAAGCAGCAGCGGCAGCAGCAACAGCAGCAGCATCCCCGTGTATCAGCGCGCGCGGCTCCCTGGGAATCTCTTCTCCTCTCTCCCTGATTCTCCTCTCTCTCCTCGGCCGGACGATCGGCACGAATTAGCCCCGGGGCCAAGCCAGCCCGGGGCGGGGACAGGGACAGGGCTGGCCGACCCGCGCGTAAAATTAAGTCAGAACCTTGCAATTACTACCGTTTTGCAGTACCCATTTTTTAAGACTACCAGGATGCCATGCATAACTCGTTATGGCAAATAACATGCGATACATTTTACATAGAGTAAAGTATTGCACAACTTATTGCGGTAACTTTTTATCGCAAAACCAAAGCGACAACTATATGGCAAGTATTTTTTTTATTCAAAGTTATCACAATTCATTTTGGAATACATTTCTTTTTATAAAATGTATCGTATTTTATTCGCCATATTATGGTATCCTGGTTGTAATAAATAATGGGAATCGAAACATGGTGGTTATGGCTTTTTTTTTTTGTATCGGGAGAATCCTTAAAAATTGGGTTTAAAGAATCATTAAAGGGCTAAGATTGTAACAGAATGAACAACAAAGTATACTTTGCCCAGTATCCACAGTAGCGAAAACCGTAAACCGTAAAAACCGTCACATGGAAAAACGGCAACAGACTATGCACTCTACGTCACCTTCCCTACAATTTGCATTAAGATTTTACGATTTATTATTGTGTTCAGGAAGAACGGTGCTAACCGTTTTAAAAACTAAGTTGATTTTTACAGGGCCCAGTTCGTCCCTATGTTGCAGCTACTACAGCTGACTTTTCTGTCATGCCGAACTTTTCAGTGCATGTTTTCTACGTCGAACTCTGTTGTATCGGACACTTCGGACTTCGCCGCTTGGAAGCATCGCGAAACAACCACGCACCCACCTTGATTGCACCACAGCACTGTTACTGGTAGAGTCAACAGTCTCTCTCTCAGGAGAGCGATATCAGTGAGCCAAATTTTATCGCTTCTAGGAAATCGATCACTGTCAAACCAAGTGTGAAATTGTTAAGTACACCTGCACTCTCAGACCGCTACAGACATTTCTGTCTATAAAAAAATCCTTATGAACAAATTTACACTAAAATAACTATGGAATATTATTCTGTATACCGAAGAATAATTTCAGAGGTTCAATATGGCTATGCAGGCAATGATGATTTAGTGCACATTTAAGTTAATAATACACTGTTAAACCAAAAGTGTTCAACACTTGTAAGTGTGCAACTCCATGTTTATCACGTGAAAGTGTTCAACTCAACAGCCGTGCGATTGCAACTGCTAGACTCTACGGCTGTGCACCTGTTAGTGTTCGACACGGCAGTTGTGCACTTGCAAACACTTGGATCAACAGTGATATCGGTGACCCAAATTTTATCGCCCCTGTGAGAGAGTCATTTATTTACTTCACATAACAAACGTCAAGATTAGGGTAAGGCTTTGTAGAGGATATGATTCACTTCACTCCTTTTGAGTCGTTTTATTAGTGTAAACCATAACCGTGATGACGGAAAACATTGCGTCATCAAGGAATATTCTTAATAGCCGTGCCAGCACACGTCACTCTGAATGAGCGCAATGAGCGATATCGAATCCGGTCACTATTTTTGGGCATTGCAGAATATGTCGCGTGGTTTTAGTCAAAGACTTGACTTTCAGATTTACAATGAGGTAACAATATTTTCGAGAGGGCAACCACTCGTCAAATCATATACGTACAAACCCGGGGAAATTTCATGAAATCTTGTAAAATCCTAGAAAATTTCATCAAATCTGAGAGAAATCTTGTGAAATCACATGAATTCTCAGAAAAATCTCTTATAATCTAGGAGAAATCTTGTGAAATCAGTATAGAAATCCTTGAGTGGTTGCCCTCTCGACTGCTTCATTCCCTCGTTAAGACCCCTTATAGAAACCAAGAGGAAGAGGCTCTGAGAGATTGCAAACTCCATATCTACATACTTCAGAGAGAGCTCTCACCTAATCTTTCACAACGCACACAGATGTACACGTACGCGCAATAGATAGCCCGCCTCTTACAACCGTCGTCGTGTATAAATATCTCAGAGGATACCTACTGAAAGCAGTCAGTGCGTCTACGCCCAGCTCAGTCCGCGGTCCCCGTAGGACACCCACCTTCAAAGTGTCACATTCTCCGTCAGAGTGGGGTAAGTTTTCCTGGCAGGATGGGTGCCACCACAACAAAGCGCGCGTCGGGAACATTCCCGCGGGACGGTCCAGACCCGCAACGTTCGTATACGCTCGCCTGGCGTGCTGGTAGATACACAATAACGGGAAGACTGAAAAAAACCAAGTGTGCAACTACTCAACAATTCTGTATGAGCCATTCCCAAATTAACACGTGTAAGCGCGCAACTCGGCAGAGTTGTGCAACAGCAAGTGTCCACCTAGACACCTCCACGTGTCAATATTCGGTCGGAAAGCGAGCTATCCCCACCACCGCGTCTCCCACCCGCCTCCCTTCCTCAGTCCCCTCGCCTGGGGGCCAACAAACGAACGTCGTCTGCCGCGGTCTGCTCGTCGGGCAACGCGACCGGCAACAAAAATCGAAATGAAACGGGTGTTTTAGCATTATTTTGACATTGACATTTGTTTTGGATATATATTTATGCCTGGAGGGTAAACAAGGGTACTTAAAATCATATTGATAATTGAAAAGCGTCTATATATGAGGCGTAAACCACGATGAAATATTAGCTGTACCTGCGGTGAGTCCCACTAAATCGCGATGCATTTAAATATTATCACGTTTTGTCACATTTTATTTTATTTTATTCTGATGTAATTAATTCCCAACAAGATTCAGTTTCAGTAATGAAAAACACAATAAAATACTGTACCTCACTCTTCTCACTAGGGTTGGAAAAACAATAGTTTTATTCGGTTAATCGACAGTCGGTGACTAATTTGCATCAAATTATCAGTTAACTTGTTTGATTTTCTATTAGTCAAAGCACTCTTTCGGCGAGGGTTAATCGAATAATCGTTGCTTTTTTTCAAACAATCGAATAACCGATCGTCTGTTCTTCCAACCCTACTTCTCACCCAACGTCTACGACGATTCGGACTCTTCGGAAAGCGATGGAAAGAGCAACTATTTTTCCCCGACTTGTGATTGCAGTCTGGCGCGAAGCAAACTTTCATTTTTTTAAACACAAAAATTCACAAAGCAGCCGAGAATACAAGTAATCCGACGGAAAAACAGTGACGACAGCTAGGTTATTGTTGCCCTGTGCCGCCAGACGCCGACCAACGGCCTTCTGCTTGTTGGCCCCCAGGCGAGGGGGCTGAGGTACGGTGGAGGGGAGCGGTGGGGGCATACCCCGGGTGGTGGGGATAGCTCGATTTCTAACCGAATTTGACGATTCTACACTTGCAAGTGTTCTACAAGGGAAGTGTTGCAGTGGGCAGTTGAACACTTGCAAGTGCACAACTATCGAGTTGAACTCTCACAAGCGTACAACTAGCGAGTACGACACCTGCGAATGCGCAACATTAGAGTTGCGCACTTGCTCGTGTTAAAACTTTGTGTGCATTTTATGCGCATTGTAGATGGGACATGCTCTCGACACCATAAGCCAAAAGAACAAAAACGTACATGTTGGTTCCGATGCATAAACGATTCTCGCTTGAGTGTCGAAAATGCCACAATCATATCACCGTTATCGTCTCAAAAGTCGATCAATTGATTTATTTTTCCCCTATCCACATCCACGACGGTCTCATGCCACTTGGGCCACATTGTGCAATCGATAAGAAAACGCCCACTCTATCATTATATATTTGTATCATCAGAAGGGGCAAGGTCTCTAAGTCCAGCTTTAAAGAGCAGCATAGGTCTCTTACACTCATTAGTCGATAGGTCCACAAAGCATATCACCTACCTTTACTCCGTCTTTCTGTGACTGTTTTTCACTCTTTTCTATTCTGCAGAGACTCGTGTCGCAGTCATGGTCCGCCTGTGCGTGGTCGTCGTCGCCCTCGCCACCCTGGCGTGCGGCTCACCAGCCCCAAATGACCAGAACGAGACCTATTATTCTCTCCCCGACGAGCTCCTGATCGGCGCGGGGACGTCGGCGATGCAGTCGGAGGGCGCCTGGGATGAGGATGGTAAGAAGAGCAGCTTTTGTACACTGTAAAAAAAATAGTAGTCAGGGTTACAAAAACTATTTCCTTGAAAAAATTCATAAAATTACGAATCAGAGTTGTACAGGGTGGCCCTCGCACCCCTGCCCATTTCTTCGGATAGGCAGACCCGCAACAACAAGCTTCCTTTTTCTTACAAATTTGCTTTTATTAATAATAGAAAAAAGGTAAAAGTTTCCATGAGTTGCTGAAAGTTTAAGGAACATCGAGCATATTTTACCTTTTGTCTTCTACCAATATTAGCAACCATGCGTCACTACGTATGGTTAAGGATATTTTTTGACATCACGTGTCGACTTAGTTTTCTTTAACGGTCAAGAATAAGCGCTCGTAAATTAACGACTGCAGTCGTAGATTTTTTATTCCGTGTGGTAATTGTTAAGTAAGGAAAAAAAATCGTCCATTTACGAAAAATTTTCTCACAATGAGGGACAAAATTGAACTATCTCTCAGTATATATGTTATATATGTATATATGTATATATGTATATATGTGATGGGAAAACACCGTTTTTCATTTAAAGGGAAAGCAGAGAGCACGGTGGATTACGTTTTCCACACTGGTAAGCTGGAGACCCAAGGCTTTCAGGATGCTCACACTCATGACCGTGGCGCTGATTCGTACCATCGTTACAAGGATGATGTCGCTATGGCGGCTAAGCTAGGGGTGAGTTACTCAGTCGTTGATATACTGTATCAAACTAACCTTACGCTTTATTAATATTTATTTTCTTGAAATAAAATTGTTTTTACAGCTTCAAGTGTACCGATTCTCAATTTCGTGGTCCCGTGTACTTCCTGAGGCGGATGCTACGAGACCCAACAAAAAAGGCGTTCAGTTCTATCACGATCTAATTGATGAAGTCCGTGCTCACAACATAACACCTCTGGTTAGATATTTTCCCACTACATGCTGCAAAAGCGTCGAGAATTTTGTGCCGTCTTTTGATTTGCTAATTTAGTGCAAATTCCTTTTTCTGTAGGTCACGTTATATCACTTTGATCATCCTCAAATTCTGGAGGCTGAATTCAAGGGATGGCTTAACAGAAAAATGGTGGACAAGTTTCGAGAGTACGCCACTTTCATTTTTGCAGAATATGGCCACAAGGTAAGTTCATAATTTGTTTTAAAAAAAATATATATATGTTGTTGTTTTTATAGAAAATAGTAGTTTACAATTTCAAAAGTATTTAGCCTGTATTTTAACTTAGGGATTTTCTTTCAACGGAAATTAGGTCAAACTATGGACCTCAATGAATGAGCCCAACGTGTACTGCTCCTACTGGCCGAAACTTGAGGTCGATGTCGGATTTCTTCAGCCCGAAGACACCCAAAACATCTACCCCTGCCTGCACAACTTCGTTCTGGGACATGGCGAGGCGCGCAAAGCTCTAACTCAAAGTGGCCACGACGGTATGCAACACTTTGGTATTCAAAAAACTCACTACAGTCACTGCAAAAACAAGCATCTTTGAAATCTGCAATTTTATCTTAAAATGAGACGAAAAGCGAGATTAAGTCATGGACAGAAGTTTTAGATGGTAGATTACAAGTGTGTTGGAGACATGTCAAAAGGAAGTTTTCCCTTTTTCCTCAAAATATCTGACATTGTTTTTACCGTGTTAAAAAGCCTACTCTCGTTCAGGAGCCGTGTGTAGCTGACGGTACGAAACATTTTGCAGGCCTGCTGGGCTTCACGGTCACCACTCTGAACTCGCGGCCCAACTCCACGCGGCCGGAAGATGCCTACGCCTCTGAGGCTTTCAACCAGTTCTACACCGGCATGCTCCTCCACCCCCTCGTGTTCGGGGACTACCCACCCCTCGTCAAGGAAATCGCCAAAGATATACTGCCGGTGTTCAGCGACGAGGAGAAGGCCATGCTGAAAAGTAAGCTCAAACTCATGACAACTCATGGCGCAGTAATAGCATGACATGAGCACCGTTCATGCTCATGCCAATACTTGCGCTGATAGTGGCGGGGATCGAGAGAGAGGGTTTGGTATTTTCCTCTGACCTCAACAAACCACCTTACTTGTTGTTGGCTATATCTGCGCCTCACTCCAACCAACATGAGGCAAAGGGCAATGAACAGGCCCTTCTCCGCCCCCACCCCTCCCAAGTACTCTAATTTTAATGCTGCCAGACCTAGGTTCCAATCTTGGGCATTCGAAGAGTAAGACTCGACAACTTTGAAAATCGAAGTATACCCACAGTGTTCCCTTTCAATCCTGTTCCCAGACTCGACAGACTACATCGGTCTGAACGTGTACTACGGGCTGGTGGTGTCGTACCGGAGCCCAAACTCCCCCCGGATCCCCGTCATCATGCCCATGACGCAGCTCTTGGAGCAGCTCGACTTCGTCAATGTCGGCTACCGAGATCCCCAGGGTGGCACTCTCGCCGACTACCCCCTCAATACGGTAAGTACCCGGACACCCATGAGGATTTTTCTTTGCAATGCGAAGTATTGCTTTGTGTGCTTAAAAGAAATCTGTTCGCACAACGGAAGGATTTTGTTCCCAACTCCAATATATAATAATAATAATAATAATAATAATAATAATAATAATAATAATAATAATAATAATAATAATGATAATGATAATGATAATGATAATGATAATGATAATGATAATGATGATGATAATGATAATGATAATAAGTCCTAACTCTGTTTCTTCTCTGCCTCTTACAGATCGCCCCCGACGCCATGAGGAGTGCCTTAGCCTGGACCTGGTTTCAGTACAAGAAGCCTATCATGATCACGGAGAACGGGTACGGCGACATCGACAATCATGGCACCGAGGATAATGCGCGCGCCGTGTACCACAGCGTAAGTATGGGATTATTTAGAGTTACAGAGTTACTTCTCTACTTTACGTGTAAGGGAAGTTTGATTTTTCTATTTTGACTGACAGGCCTTCATGAGATCCATGATATCAGCTGTGAGGGACTTCGGCGTTCGCGTCATAGGGTACTGTGCCTGGAGTCTCGTCGACAGTTTCGAGTGGAGCGCTGGTTACGAGTAAGTCAGAGGGGTTGGAAAAAAGAAGGGGGTTTCTCGCAGTTCCATTGCGTAAAACTACAAGTCGATAGGAAGACAGGCTTACATCGTCAAGAAGCTTCTCAAATGACAATCGTTCAACCCTCTCTGTTTCAGCCGTCCGTTCGGCCTGGTTCATGTCGACATCAAAGGCGGCAGCTACAACCGCACCCTCAAGGCCTCGGCGTCCTTCTGGCAGGAACTCGCGGAGCGGAGAATTGTGCCCCTCGTCGAGATGCCGATGCCGTCGTCTGCGAGCGCGCCGGCAACGGCCTCGGCTCTGGTGGCGCTGCTGCTCACCACGGCCGTCAGGGCCCTGTCCTGCTGAGGTGCTCCTGCTGGCCTCGGCTCTGGTGGCGCTGCTGCTCACCTCGGCCGTCAGGGCCCTGTCCTGCTGAGGTGCTCCTGCTGGCCTCGGCTCTGGTGGCGCTGCTGCTCACCTCGGCCGTCAGGGCCCTGTCCTGCTGAGGTGCTCCTGCTGGCCTCGGCTCTGCTGGTGCTGCTGCTGCTGTTGTCCTGCTGAGGAACATCTTCTGGGACAACCGCCGTCAACTAAAGTGATTACCTGAATCTCAGAAACTGTAACTTTTCCTCGAACCAAAAACAATACTAGGGATGTTTCTGCTTTCTCTTTTTTAAATAAAATTTTTTGGGGAAAAAAAAACTATGCGATTTTATATATGCCTTGTACTTGGCATGCGCTGGGGGTGCTTGCGGTGCGTCCAGGCAGCCGCGCGACCCACATACGGCACATCCCATGCATACGCGGTCGGTTTGAAAATGAAATTTATGTGGCGTGTGTGTGTGGGGTGGATGCGTTGGGCGGACCTGGAGCTGAGTGAGTGAGTACTGCTAGCCTGTTCTGCTGCCTGCCCCCGGCCGGGCCCCCGCGGCCCCCAGGCGCGGCCCTGGCCCTGGCCCTGGCCCTGCTGTTGGAGGCGGCCCCAGCGCCGCAGCGGCCAGGGCGAGACACAAACGGCTTAGTGCGATACGGCCGGTCGCGGGCGAGGGGCTCCACCACCATGGTGATCTTTCACCCTTCGCACAATAATTTACTGGTGATCAAATCCCCAAAATTCCAAGTTTCGTTGTTATTTCAAACTAATTTGGGTTTTCCCCTCGTTTAAATGTGCAAAACATCAAATTTCAATGTTGTTTTTTTTCGCAAATTTAACTGAAAACTGTTAGATATCAGCGGTAATCAGTAATCGTGCACTCTTAAATTCTTGCCGACAAAATTCTTGTATTACAAAGAATTCTACGCAAACGTAATACAAAGCCAAATTCTCTTTGTAATTCAAAGAAAAATGTTTGTAGTTCAAAGAAAAATCTTATTACTCCAAAGATTTTTTTTGTAATACAAGTAAAATTTCTTGAATATTACTGTTGCTCAGAATTCTTCGTACTACAAGAAAAAAATCTTTGTAGAAGATTTAGAGTGTGTGTGTGTGCGTGCGCCCCTCAACCGAGTAATGGGCCCCTCGCGCGGTCGGACTCGCCGTCGTATACCCGCGAACGAACGGTGCCAGTCCGCGGCACGGCGTTGGTATGGCCGGTGGGCGCCTACCCGATGCCCGAACACCCCAATCTTGCGCCTCCATCCTTGTCGCATGCCTGGTACCCTCCCATCCCCAACATAGGACGCTGCGACAGGTGCGACAAGGATAGAGGTGCGCGACAGCGATCTTCTGAATCAGACGGCTGGAGGGCAGAGAGCAGCGGGGAGGGAGGGAGGGCACACGCCGCTTCTGGTCCCTGCGGTCTTGCCCCGCCGCCACCGCGCCTGCATGGTCACTAAGGCCACGACTTTACAAGCCGCGTAAGAGGAATGCGACGACACAGCCCTGTCCCCCGGCCCGGCCCGGCCCGGCCCGGACACCCCTCCACCGGCCTCCACCTCCCACGGTACACCGGAGGTACAGAGGTGTCCCACCGCCGCGCGCCCGCCTGGGCTGCTGCATATGCGCTGCGCCAGACTTCTCAAACGGGTGGGGAGGGGAAGGCTACCCGGAATGAGTATCCGAAAGCGCAGGTGAGCGAGAAGGAGATACTGTTTGGTTTCAGCATCTCACTCGAACCTACGGTTTCGGACGCGTCCCGAGGAAAACAACTCTGAAATTTTTGTACAACTCGTAATTCAGAAAACATCAGGAAAACTGAAAGAAATTCAAAACAACAATTCATTTAAAAAAAATCACGTAAAATTAGGTAAAATTTAAGCGAAAATTCACAAAAAATTCTTTTTAAATTCACAAAATGGGTACACCAAAGTACAGAGTTGTTTCCACCCTCGCTCCCCTACCAGTTTATAAAGAATTCTGCGCTGCGCGCAGCTGTGCGTCACCGCCCCAAACCAAACACCTCCCTAATGGTTCGAAATACCGTTGGCTTTGCCGCGTTAAAGCCCGCCGCCGCTGCCCTGTAGCGCAACGGCGAGCCGCGCGACAGGTGGGAAGCAGCAGCAGTGTCGCGCGCGCGCCGCGCCGCATCATGGTCGTTTAGACCGAGCGCAACGTGTGTGAGCGCGCGGTACCTTACGGGGAGGTCGTCAGGATGATCCTGGACGTCTTAAGAACAGTGGGATATAAGCCGTTAAGCGTGTTTGCTTTGTGTTATTGCGTGTGATTCATGTTCCCCCGGCGTGTAACGCCCTGGTTAGCCTGCGGGGGGATTATTAACTCCCCCCGTTGGAAAACACCCTACCTGAGTATTTATACTGTCCTACTGAAAAACATCCTGGATAGCTTGCCCGAGGAGTAATACTAACTTCCCGGCGTGTAAAAGAAAAGAAAGAAAGAAAGAAAGAAAGAAAGAAAGAAAGAAAGAAAGAAAGAAAGAAAGAAAGAAAGAAAGAAAGAAAGAAAGAAAGAAAGAAAGAAAGAAAGAAAGAAAGACAGAAAGAAAGACAGAAAGAAAGAAAGAAAGAAAGAAAGACAGAAAGAAAGACAGAAAGAAAGAAAGAAAGAAAGAAAGAAAGAAAGAAAGAAAGAAAGAAAGAAAGAAAGAAAGAAAGAAAGAAAGAAAGAAAGAAAGAGAAAGAGAGAAAGAGAAAGAAAGAAAGAAAGAAAGAAAGAAAGAAAGAAGAAAGAAAGAAAGAAAGAAAGAAAGAAAGAAAGAAAGAAAGAAAGAGAGAAAGAAAGAAAGAAAGAAAACTCTGGGACCTTGGGTGTTTTCTTTTCTTTTTTAAAAAAAAATGCTTATCTTAGACGGAAATTCAAAATTCGTCGAAAAGCCATAAAAAAAAAACAAAATGTAGGAATTCTGGTGTGTCTGTGTATTATGGAATTGCGATGCGTAGAGCACACACTATAATAAGAATGTCGGTCACGCTACTCTAACGTGTGTGCACATCTATCTATCCGTGCCGATGTAGCCGCAGCCCTGCTGCTCCTGCTCGGTTCTCTTTCGGAATGCCGTGGAAATGCGAGCGGCTCATCAGTCGAGCCCCGGCCGGGCCGGGCTGGACCAAGCCGCTACGGAGAATTGATTTGGCCGCGGAGAGGACAGGGATGAGACGCTGACGCGCTGTCCGGCGTCAGCCGACTGATTCAGAAGATCGCTCTCATCCCTCCGTTCTTGTTGCACCTACAGCGGTGCCCTATGCTGGCCATGGTAGTGCTCCATGAGTGCGACGAGGACAGAGGTATGAAAGCGATCTTCGGAATCGCTCGGCAGTGGCTGCGCGCTGCGCTTGTCATCGGGCAGATGGACGCGAGCGCGCGCCGGCCGGGCCGGGCCGGGCCGGGCAGGACGCGGGAGCTTGTTAGCTGTGAGCCGGGCCGCGAGTCCTCCGGCCTGTCCCTGTCTCGCACCGGGGAAGAGGATGAGGAATCTCTTTATTTTTCCGATTTTCATTCACAGTTTAGAAGTACGTACTGCTCCTTACATTCCCCTCCGTGGAAGCAATGCTTTCTCTTGCGCTGCGAAATTTTCAGCCGGGTGGTCTGAATTTGTTAAGGTGCCTCTTTTGACTGTGTAAAAATATCTGTTTAAATTTTATGAAATATTTGCAAGACATAAATTAATTTCAGCAGAAGCATAGAAAGATGAAATTCAAACAAGTCCCATAAAAATCTGCAATTTTTTTTTTAAGGAAGCCACGGTAAAAACTGTAACTTTATATCTCAACTTAACCTTAAAACTAGGGGGAAAATACTTGAAAAGAGCCATGTAATAAAATTATCTTGATCCAATAAATTGAGGTTAAAAATTATCATTTTAATCGTGCAAAGTATACTCTCCATTTTCGGATGAGAATATGGATGCGAGTTTTGCAATGTTGCGGCTAAAATATGTGTAAACAAATAAAAAAAAATAAAAAAAAAACTTTTCCCAGAGTTGATGCGCGCGATTTGCGGACTCGAAAAAACTTGTTCTTCATTTGACGCCGTCCAAGCACGGAGCCGCTCCTCGCGAACACGTAATGGTTTAAAACGGAAATGCTGTCGACGGCCGCTTTGCAGGAGCCCGACTGCCCGGCCCGGCCCGGCCCGGCCCAGTCCGGCGCACCGCGCTGCGACAAGCCTTTCACTGAATGAACTCCAGATTTCCGCGCTGTCGGCATAAATCTCGCAGACGTAACAGTCCAGTGGCGCGATGCCCGTTCTGGCCGGGCGCTGCGCGTCGCAAACGGTCAAACGCTGCCGACTGATTCAGAAGATCGCTCTCATCTCTCCGTCCTTGTTGCACCTACAGGGGTGCCCTATGCTGGTCGTGGTAGTACTCCACGAGTGCGACGAGGATAGAGGTATGAAGGCGATCTTCGGAATCGCTCGGCTGGTCGGGAGCGCGCGCGCGCCACCGGGCGGTACGGGACGGGACTGCTGGCCGAGCCCCGTGGACCGGCGCGGCGTAAGCCGCAAGCCCACAGACACGGCGCCTCATTCGCCAGAGATCCTCAGGATTCGTTAACCGCCGGGGTTATTTCCAGACAATATTGTTTTATAGGCGCACGAGGGCGCCTGCCGGTCTATCGGGTAGGCAGACCCGCAGCACTCGGGCACGTGGCGGGCTTGCCTACCTGAGCGGCGCTCTTTACGCAGGTGCGGTTAGTGAACCCCTCGATTCGTACACACGCTAACCGTATTTGTACAGTTTTGTTCTGACGTCTGATCAAAGCTAAACAGCAAATTTGATCCGGCGTTTTGAACAAATTTGTATGCAAAATTTCATGATTTTACACACAATTGCGCAGAAAAGTGTTCAAACGAACGCACAAATATGTGTAAAATGAATAGTACAAATACAGGTGGTCTGTAAAAGGACGCATCACCAATACTGGCAAATATAGTTTTTAAATAATTAAATTATGCTAAGCACGGCACGGGCATTTGTAACCACCCACACTAAACATTTGAGCGTACACCAATTTCCCTGATTTATCTGTTTTTTCGCGAATTTTCGTAAATCTTCTTGGTTTTTACTGATTTTTTCTTGATTTTTTTGCTGATTTTTTAAAAATGATTTTTTTTGTTTTTTTTTTTTTTGTTTTTTTTTTTACTATATACACTGATTTTTTGAGTGAAGAACCCTTCGGTACGAATCCCGACCCGCTTGCCCTTATCCAGCCCTGTTAGTGTTTCCGGTGCTGGATGCGTTTCAGTCTTGCGGACAACGAACCAAACGTCTCTGTCGCGAGGGGTACTGCTGCTGCTGCTGCCATCGTGCCCTGTTAGAGGAACTTGGCGCTGGTCAGCGCGGCTGCCTGCCAGCTTCCAGCAGTGCGCGGGGACTTGCTTCCCCTCTCTGTGCAACAGGTGCCTGCCCCTCCCCCCCTCCGCCGCTCCTGAGGTTCGCGGCGCACGGTGCGGCGCTCCGGCCGGGCTCCGGGCTGGCTCCGGGCCCCTCAGTCCGACTCCGGATCTCGCGCCGCCAGGACCCCGTGCCCGCAGAGCTCAGCGTTAGCGCGCAACCCTACCGTGACGAGATCCTAGCGCGCGCGGCGTGCAAGTCGATTTCGCGGGCGTGTCGTGCCGTGCCTTGTGGACGCCTATAGTGGATTTCGTTTCGCGTGTGCTGCGAGTGCTAAGTGGATGCAGAGCTAGTAGGCGATTTGCCGCTTGGATTTGCTTACAACCCTTTTCCAGGTAGGCATCAGTGTTTTAAATTTTGTTTTTGTTTTTGGGTTTTCGGTGTTTGATGTCGCCTGTGTTGGGTCGGTGTCGTTCCTAATTTTTATTTCCGGGCCAATTCTGCACTGGATTATCGAAGGTGTGACTACGTAACACCTTAAAACAGAGGTTTAAAAAAAATGTAAGCGAGCAATGCATTGGTAAAAGAACTGTTTAGTTCGTATACATCATTGGTGTTTAGTTCCAAAACGTTTAAAAATGTACACCAGCTGGTGTATAGTTGAACTTATTATACACTTGATGTCTATTTGGTCAAACTAAACACCAGCAGCAAGTGTATGGCTTTTGAACATTTTGAACTAAACACCAATATATGTATAGAACTAAACATTTGTTTGAACAGTGTGCCTTTGCAGAAGCACGAATGAACCCTCAACACCGTTTAGTTACACCTTGGGTTTTCCAGAGTATCCACGCTGGCGTGTTTTGATGGCTGTCGCGTCGTATCGACCAGCTGGGATAATTTGTGTTCCCGTCCATTTCCGTCCCGTGCGTGAGATTGTATCGCTTGCGCCCCTGCGATACCCGGCCCGCCTCGCCTCGCGCGGTCACTGACCCCCGAATAACCACCCCTTTGCTATGCTGTCCTCTGGTGCCTCTGACCGGCCTCAGACCGGCGTGACCTCATCAAATATATGACTCAATTACTGCGGCGCAGGGCGCAGAGCGGTGGGTATCAGCCTGCCCCTATAGCGTCTGCTCCGTGAACTCAAGTGTCGTAAAGTATCACAGTATACAGTGTGAGACGAATGGTTCCACAGTGAAACGTCTGCCTAGTCGTACGAGTAGGACAACACCATGTGTCCGCGACGACGATTGCTCACTTGATGATGTCGAGTTGTGATCGACTCTCTATAGATGTGTGCAAAATTTGCACAGTATTTCGGAAAGCACACCAGTTGGAGTTCAACTGGTTCAACCGAGGGAGAAAAAACTCTGAATTTTGATGCACACATTTTGTGAATTTTCGTCAATTTTCGTCAATTTTTGTGAATTTTAACCAATGTTTTGTGAATTTTACTTAATTTTTCTGATTTTCCCCCGAATTTTGCGGAATATTGTGAATTTTTGCTACTTTTTCCTGAATTTTCCTGAATAACGAGGTGTGCAAACCTTTCTGACTTGTTTTCCCCCTCGTGTTCAAATTTCTACATTTGCGTTTACCATAGTGCGGCGGGGTTTATCTCGCGGGGTCAGCCGCGCTATAGGCGCTGAGAGGTTTGAGTGAGTCCGGTCGGGTCGGGTCCGGTCCGGTCCGGCGCGCCTGTAACTCGTCCCGTTCCGTTCCGTTCCGTTCTCCTCTCGCTAAGCTCCGCGCGCCGATCAGCTCAGCCGCGACGCGCAGCACCGCGCCGCCGCCGCCGCCGCGCTGGGCCAGTCCGGGCCACGCGCTATATCGTATCGCCTCCGGTTTTCGTTTTACGGTTTCCGAATATAAGCTCGCGGTGGAAGTGATGATGAGCCTCTTCTGTATGCCTGTCGCCCTGGTGGCGCGGGGACTGCGGGCTTGGACGGAATGCGAGCAGGGGCAGTAGCAAGAGCAGCAGGACGCATGCCCGGGCCGGGGCCTGGGCCGGGGTCCGGCGGCACGCGACTCCATGACAGGCGTGGCGTGGCGTAGCGTAGCGTGGCGCGCCGATGGCGATATCATACGATGGTGCATCGCTTTCCTCGCGGCGCTGCTGCCATGCTGCTGCTGCTCGGCGCGCGGCGACCAGTCTAATGTGATGTGCTCCAATACGGCGTGCCGCCCCGCTCCGCGCCCCGCCCTGCCCCGGTACACGGCGAGAGTCGCACGGCGGCGCAAAGTACTGAAGCGCAGCTGACGTCAGAGCAGTTCAGATCGCATTTTACACAGAATTGTAAAGAGAAAAAAAATATTAAAATAAAAATAAACAACCTCCAATACGTTTTCTTTCGATTGCACGTTATACGTTATGGCTTTTACATTTAGGAAGGCTATAATATTACGGACGTACTTGCCCTTTTTTTAAAGTCAGTTAATATTTTTATTTCCCCTGCCGAAACGCACGGTGCGTAATTTGGACCCTGTCAGAAGTTTGGTCAGAAGGTGCGCACACACCGAGGGGTCGTCAACTGCCTTTAGCCGTGTACGGAGGAATATTGGTATTATCAGTAATATCAGCGTATTATTAGGGTAATATTGTTATTGTAGGTAATATGGGTAATATTGATGTAATATTGATGTAATATTGGCAAAAAGATGGATAATATTGATGTAATATGAAGGTAATATCGGTAATATTGAAGTAATATCGGGAAATATCATTTTCGTGAACGGGGGAATATCAGAGTTGACGACCCCTTGGCACACACTGCAAAATCGTACGCATGTCGTACGATGACAGCCTACCTCACCTCTCTTATTTCGGGACGGTATCATACGGCAGCATACGACCGGGTGCCGGATTCGCGAGGACCCTGCCCGGTATTTTCCGTCCACTTCAAAGACGCGCGGGTACATAACGAACTAAAGTAAATGGTGCGGTGTTTTGCACGCCCTGCCCCCTGCCCGGTGAGGCGGCGGGAAAACGAATTTCTCCCTCGTCTCGTCTCGCTCGGCGCCGACTGGTCTAGTTGCGCAGCCCGTCCCGTCCCGTCGTCCAGCCCGCCAGGCCAGGCTAGGCCAGGGCTCCCTTTCCAATAAGTGTCGATTACGGGGCGGGGATGCAGCGGAGCGCGGCTCGTCCGCCTGCCGCCCCCACCACACCCCCGCAGCCTTGCTGCTCACCCTGTTCAAGTCCTTCCCCTCCCCTCCCCCTTCCCTGCTCGCGCCTGCTCCGAGCTTAATCGCGCCTCTGATGCGGGGCGCGACGACGTTACCACCTGGACGCCCCGCCCGGGCTCGCCCTGCTCTCACTCTCCTCTTTCTGATCACCGTGCGCGCACTCCCCGTCCGACTGCATGCCCTTGCGGTACATCACCTCCGCTGTCTGGAGAAAAAAAGGGGGGAAAAAACGAAAAGAAAAAGCAGCAGTAAACGTATGGCTGGCTAAGAGATCAAAACTTTCTAGTACACGCGGTAAATGCAATACTCACAATTATTCTCGCCCAATCTAATGGAGTGATATTTCGATCTTCCTTACTGACTTGAGAGCGAAGGGGAAACAACTCTGAAATTTTTGTAATCCTCGTCGTAATTCAGAAAAAAAAATCAGAAAAAAATAAGAAAAATTCAAGAAAATTCACAAAAGTTCACAAAATATTACAAAAGTTTAGTTAAATTCAAGCGAAAATTCACACAAAAAAAAAACAATATAAATTCACGAATATTCACAAAAATTCACAAAACTTTGTACACCAAAATTCAGAGTTGTTTCCCCCTCGCTTTAGAGCAAGCATGTAAATATATGGTACTCAAAGCGTTCGCTCTCCGGAGAGCGCGAAATTTGATTCCACTTGTCACAGTGCACAGACAAATATTTTGCGTGACATCGCGGGTAAAAGCAACCAGTCTCCGCCAAGCATTCCTCATTGCCAGGGGCGATCTCAAGGGGGTGAAACCGATCGTTCGCTAAACGCCCAGGAGAGGGGCGAGGCGGGGTGCGAGGCGGGGCGTGGCGGGGCGTGGCAGCATCCACGCGGAGCAGACAGGCTGCTGCTGACGAGCTCGCGGGGCGGGGCGGTGGCGCTGCGCGCTGCGGCGTAATGGTGGTAGCATCCTTGACACAAGCTGACAATCTCATCCCAGCCGAGCCGCGCCAACGGCGCCGGGCAGATCTTCCCTGCTGCTGCTGCGCCTCTCTTGGCGCAAGCAGGTATATAGGCAGGGCAGTACTCAGGCGACCCCGCCTCGTCTCGTACCGCCCGCCCAGCCTAGAGTCCTAGAGTGACTCTATGACTCTAGCCCAGCCCTGCCCTGCCCCGCCAGGCGAGTGCAAAAGGCCCAGCCTAGCCCAGCCCAGCCCAGCGCCGCACCGCTCTTGCAGCAAGTCACCGTAAAAAGCAGACCTGTTTGCTATGAGCGTGAAAATGGAACAGAAGCAGAGCAAGAGCGTATACCGGCCCTCCACACGCTCCGCCCCGCGCCGTCTGGCCACTCGCACTAGGCTGTCCTGTCGCTGTCTGTCCCCGCGGCGACGCGACGACAGTCTCATGTAAGACGTTGTCGTTTGGTTCTCTTTCTTTTTTTTTCTTTTTCGTATTTTGTGCATTTTTTTTCCCTTGCGTTATTTCATCCCAGACGCGTTTTAATTGATCGCTGCATGCGACAGTTGTGACAAATAATTCCTCATTATATGATGGTGCGCCGAGTTGGGGCGGGGTGGTGTGGTGGGGTGGGGCGGGGCGGGGTGGGGCGGGGCGGGGTGAGGCGACACGCATGCGCGCACGCGCCTCACCGAGGCCACGGCGCTGCACGGTCCTGGCCTGCTGCTCGGCACGGCGGCGAGGTAACGGCCGCATTGCTTTTCGTTTGCAGCGACTAATAGCAGAACACGGGGCAAGTAACCGTTTTCAAATTATTTCCCAGCAGCCAGCCGGGCGGGCGCGGCGGGGCTCGGGCCCGGGGGTCGCGAGTCTGCGGGGTGGGGCGGCATCCTCGACGGCAGCGCGTGCGCACTTGCTAGGCTGTAGAGACGTAGCAGCAGCTTAACGGCACTCGAGAGGAGTCGCAGTACCGAAATACTAGTTTCTCTGAGAAATAGTTAGGTAACGGGTTACAGGAAAAATTTCTGAAAATTTTCTGGTAAGTTACAGTGTCAAATCGCAGTTCTTTTTAGTTGTTTTTCTTACAAACTTAGTAACTTATGGATTTATGGAAAGTTTCTTTATTCCTAAACGATCACAATATTAGGTCTACAGAAATCTACGATACACCGATCGTAACTCTAAAACTTCAGTTTTCGATCACAAAAGCCGAGAAATGTAGTAAAATTTACGGATAAAGATAAATTTTACAAGGGCAGGCGTTCGAGAGTTGCGTGTTTAAATTGTTCCCTTATCGCTCCGGCTGTTCTCGCGCTACGCTTCCTGTGGCCACACACCAGCTGGGAGTACGACGCGTGCTGCTGGCGCGCCTCCTCCCTCTGTAACCTCCATGTCCACTTTATATACGTATCTATATCCGAGAGTATCTGTCCCAGCCCCGCGGGCGGCTCAGCGTCCCCGCGGCAGCCCCTTGCCGCCGCGGCAGGGAAGGGAACTCTGTCCCACGATTCTCCACCGCGCCGCGGCTTACCTGGAAACGTCCCGGCCCGGCCCGGCCCGACCGTCCTGGTGGTGCACGTCGCCTCCCCGGCGGTCTGCACGTCGCTGCGTGCCGCGGCGCGGCGCGGTGCGTCCCCGCGCACTGCACACTGCACGTGCACTGCACGTGCACGCCCGCGGAGGACCCTGCCCTGCCCTGCCCCGCAGCGCGGTTAAGGCGCGCAGAACGGTGCGGTGCACGTGCACGGCTGGTTGCGCCTTCCCTGTAGTTTCCTCCGATTACGTGGATCGGTTTAATTCTCCTACTATGTGTATGTATGTGTGTGAGTGTTGTGCTTAGGTCTACTGGCTGTTCTGATTTAATTTTTTATTTTTTTTTGCCCCCTCCGCAGCCCGCGCTGCTTACACTGGTAAAACCGGTAAAACTAAGGCGTACCTGTACGCTTAAATGAAGCATACATCCCCATAACGGTCGGAACTTTCTTAAATTAGTTTTATCTGTTTTGATTTAATTTTGAAAACGTTTTTTGGGGGGTTTCTCCCCCCAATAATTCCTATATTCAACGCGTATTGATTTCGGCCAGCTCATGTCTTTGAGGGTTAATTTATTCAGTTTTTTCTCAGCGTATCCGGTGCTCAGCTGGGGGACCCGTGTGAATACTGCGATATATGGCAATAATGCATGTATTGCCCATTGTCTCCACTTTGACCTGCCGCGCGGCTTGGATAATCCCCTACTCGTTATCTCACTCACTCACTCACTCACTCACTCACTCACTCACTCACTCACTCACTCACTCACTCACTCACTCACTCACTCACTCACTCACTCACTCACTCACTCACTCACTCACTCACTCACTCACTCACTCACTCACTCACTCACTCACTCACTCACACCTCGCACGCCACATCTCGCACGCCACACCACCGAGACCGCAGTGCCGAGTGTTGCTCGTCCTACTGTTTGGATCAGCGCATGCACTACCGTACCTGCAGCAGCACCAGGGTGCGCTGTGACGCAAAGCGACCTACCCCACCCCACCTCGCCCCGCCACGCCCCATCCCACCCTTATGTAAGTCTGCGGCTGCATCCGATGCACCACAACGCAGCAGTGCAATTAATATTGATTGCGGCGCGCTTCAGAGGCGCCCCGAGTCATCAGCGCTGTGGCGCCGCCGCGCTGTTCTCGAGCGCGGCGGCGGGCGGCGGGGCGGGGCGGGGTGGAGTGAGGAGGAGTAGAGTGGGGTGGGGTAGTGGAGCAGGGTGACGATCGACCATAGAGTCGTGTGATCTCACTTACAAGCAACGCAACCCTATCGCAGTTAGATAATTATTCCACCTGGACCCGTGCCATGTACTTTTAATTCTGCTCTTCTTCTCCGGCCGTTGGCGCCGGCGCCCAGCCTGAGGAGGCCATGCGCCTGCATTTGCATACCCGACAGAGGGGTGCCTTACTACAAAAGTGGTTATTCACGATAAAAACTATGTCTGTTTTTTTGAGGAAAAAGGGAAAACTTTGAGGACCTTGTAGACTTTGAGGAAAATTCCTAAGATTTTGAGGAAGTCTCTTCAAAATTTTTGGAGATGCCCCTTACTTTTTGAGGAGTCTTCCTCAAAATCTGAGGGGTTTCCCTCAAATTACGGAGGTTCCTCAAAGTTTTCCCCCTTTCCTCAAAAAATCAGACATTGTTTTTACAGTGTTGTTTACTCAGGAAAAAAAATTCTAGCCCCCCAAAAAGTATGCTTAAAATTTAAATAATACTACGTTTTGCTGCGCGGCCAGTAAAAATATTTCTTGAACAAATAAAAAATACTCAAAATAAAGCAAACAAGTTCTTGGTTCTAGAAGCCCACAATATTTGTTTCCTAGGTATTTTTGTATTGGTTCGGGCAATTTTGTTTTCATTGGCCGCAGCAACGAGTAGTAGCGGTGTCAATATTCAAATTAATTAATTAAAGTTTCCTTTTTCGGGGTCACAAAACTTTTTTGTGAGAGACTGAGTTACAGTAAAAAGACTGGAAAATGACGTGGTGTGATTGGATGTGACGAGATGAGTGATTGGATTTCAGGTGCAAATCTTTCAGTGACCGAAAGCGCTAGCTTTTCCCCAAGCTTCACACAAATTTTCACTGTTCAAGGGAATTTTTGAGTGGTTTGCCTGATATGTCCTAGCACTGGACCATTGCGGCCCAGTTGCGCAAGCGAGCTTCAAGCTTCCAAATTGAAGGTGCTGCTGGTGTTTGGCCGCCGTCCCTGTTGGATCGCGTCCCATCCCGCCCAGGAGGAGACGGCAGAGCTGGACAAGAAGAGCGTGAGGGTGTCCAGCTGGCGGTGCGCGCTGGCGCCATAGCAGACACCTGCTGGCTGCCGGCCGCTGGCTGCTGGCTGCTTGCTGCTGTTGCTGCTGCGGCTGCCAGCTTGGCGTTAGCTACTAGTGATTACCGCCGCTGTGTCTCCCCGGAGGCGAGGGAGTGGCGCCAGATGCTTTATCTCCGACAGAGGATATGATACGTCTCTGTCTACTCCAGGGCTACTGCAGCGGGCCGGGCCGGGCCCGGGCCGAGCTGCGCTTGCTTAGCGCAGGCAGGACTGCCGTTGGAGCAGAACTCTCCCGGTCCGGCTCCGGGCGGCACGGTCCAGCTCCGGGCCCGGAGCGCGCGCTGCTCTTGTGTGCCGTGGCTCTCCGCACCGTGCAGAGCCGTGTGGTCGACGAGAGGATGATGCTGTGTGTGTGTCTCATCTCATACGGCGGCGGGCGCCTCCTCTCTCAGAGAGCGGCAGAGAGGCAGAGAGAGGTGGAGAGAGGGAGAGAGAGAGAGGCAGGTCCCGTTTCGCCTCTCCGCGCGCGACGATTTACTGTTTTACAACCTTGCTGGCCCGGGCCCCGGGCCGGTCCAGCAGGGGGAATGCTGCACCCGGCATGAGACAGCTGCCGTGCCGTGCTGTCTCATCCGCGCGCGGGGGGCGGGACGGTCAGTGTGAACTGGTGTGAACGTGATTTTTGGAGAGGAGAGGGGAAGTGGGGTTTCGGAGAGGAAAACGTTTTCAAAACACGATACAGCGCTCTTTTTTATTATTTATCATTCTTCCCTTTTAATCAAGGTAAGAAGTTGCTTTACTGCTTAGTGTGTGGCGCCATGCCAGAGCCGAAAAACATACGATCGTGTTTCTTTTCTTTTCTTTTTCTTTTTTCGCCGTCATCGGTGTCGCTGACATGTTCTTGATCAGGCCCGCTCGGAGTTAGCGGCATCTCGTGTGCATTGCGTGCCGTCGTGCGCCGGCTCGATTACACGTCAAGAGCGAGATAGCCATCGAGAACCGAATAATCTGCATATACGCGGCTGGACCTGGGCGGGCCGAGCCGAGAGCCGAGCCGGGTACACAGCTCTTGCTCGTGCAGGGCGGGCCGGGGGCGGGCGGGGGGATTGCCCTCCGCTCACTCTCCTGCCCTGCCCCGCGCACCCTCTCGCCTCTATGCTCCCTCGGTGGTGTCCATGGCTCGTGATTTTCGCCCGGACAGGCCGGAGCCGGGCTGACCATGCCAGGCCGGTACTCACGCGGCGAATCTTCCTGTCATTGACGCATCAAAGCCGCTCGGACGACGGCGGCGCGGGGTGAGGCGAGGCTGCGCGGGGCGCCGGGCGCCGCCGCCGCCGCTGCTGCTGCTGCTGCTGCTGCTGCTGCTCCTGAAAGGCCTGCGATGCGGCGTGTCGTGGACTGGAGTGGTCAGATCCTAGCATTCTCCGCCTCGTCGCTCGGCGACACTGCCTCAGGCCAGGCTGGGAAAAAAAAAATGAGACATGAAAGAAAAAGAAAAATGGGAGAGAAAAACACGGTGACAGTCGCGCGACAGTCGTTCTTTTCTGAGTTCGGCAGAAAAGCTTCCCCCCGCGGCCCGCGTCGGGCCGGGCAGGGCCGCCGCCACGCCTCTTGCCTCGCGTTGATGTTCGCCATAATCCCGCGCGGCGGTGAGGTGCACCCCTAACTCGGCGTCTCCGCCCGAGCGCGGCGCGCCGCTGCAGCAACTCAAGTAGTTTCACTTCTCGCTGCAGAAGGAGTCTGGTCTGGACGGTGTGAGGAGGAGGGCCGCCGCCGCCGCCGGGCGGGGCGGTGCATGACAACCTGCTATCTATATAAACGCGACCGAAAACTGCGCAGCCTCGCGGACGGCATCGCTGCACATGAGCGCGAAAACGAGGCGCAAGCTCCCCGGCGGCGCACTCGCGCGTGTTCGTGTTGCCTGCCACACAGGCTCAGGTGCGCTGCACCTCTCTCTTTGACGGCGTCCTGCACTCATCGCCCGTCGCGTTGACACTTCCTCCCCCGCGCGCCCTTTAGCAGCAGAGAGCATAAAAAGCCATTCAGTCGCGTGCCTTCTTTTTCTCTATGAGCATCCGGGCAGAATATATGGGTCACGACACGGCGGCGGGGCGGTAGTCTCCGTGGCGCGGTCGCGCGGCGGCGGGTCAGGTGGCTGCAGCCTCGCTCTGAGCTCAGCTCCGCTCCACTGAACATCATCATCATCGCCCTTCTGTCTGCGCATGATCCATCTCTCGCTGTCTCTGCGCTTCTTTGTCGCCGCTCCAGTTTAAGCAGCGCCTCCGCCCCGCCCGCCCCGCCCGTGAGGTGCTGCCTCTCTACAAAAATAGGTGTCCTCTGATTTCGAGACAAAATATTGGAACTAACTGTGAAAAATAATGACAAGGTGTGTCTGGATAAAAAAAAATGACTGGATTTAACTGGACGAATGATTGGATTCCAGGTGCAATTAGTTCAGTGATCCAAAGCGCAAGTTCTCTCCCTCAAGCTTCATACAATTTTTTCATACTTTTTTTTCTTTTTTTTTGCGCTGGTTCACCTGGTTTTCCCTGTTACTGGGTGATTGGAAAGTGTATTGGACGTAACTGAAACATGACTTTTTAGAGACTTGGTACACTGACTAGTGCTAGTGCTTGGTCGCGCCCCTCGGCCCCAGCCGGGCAAGGCGCGCAAACGCAAGCGCAGCAGCGCGCTCGCTGTTTCTTGTCGATTTGTTGGAGGCGTCTGCTTTGTCTTCATCCTGCCTCTACCTCTATTTTTCTTTTGTCCCGCTGCCCCGCGCCGGCCCGCGCGGGCTCAGCTCAGCTCAGCTCCTGGAGGTGGTGTCCACACCTCACCTCGTCGTGCCTAGTCTCTCCTCCGTCTTAATGAACTCGTTGTGCAAGGGAAGGGCACGGCAGCGCGGCAGCAGGACAGGAACTCGTTGTCGCCGTCCGGTCCAGCTCCGGCAGCCCGTCCCGCCCAAAGGCCCACTAGGCCCACGCGCGCGCAGGGAGGAGGTCGCTCAGCAGCGCGCGAGGCGCGGGCCCTTGAAGCGGCGCAACCAAGGGTGCTCACGGAGAAAAAAAAATTAGTTCCTTTGACCAAAATTTTAGTTAATGTTAAGACAACAAAAATTTTTTGTTCCAAACGCCGACTCTTTTAGCTGTCAGAAACAAGTTTTTGTCACCAAAACTATAATTTGGTCGCTGAAATTAGCGTGTTAGTTACAAGAGCGAAACCGACAACAAAAATATTTTTCATCTGTTTTCATCCTTCTAACCAGCACGGTAATTTCAGGGACTGAATTCTAGTTTTGGTGTCAAAAAAGTGATTTTAACAACTAAAGCGTCGATATTTGGAACCAAAAAACATTTGCTGTCGGAAAAAATTAACCAAAATATTAGTTCGGGGAACTAATTTCTTTTCTCCGTGGCTTATGCTGCAGGAAGCGTCCTGCAGCTCCGCTCCTGTTCTGCTGCTCGCAGTTCCAGGCGGGAAATGAGAGCCGGCGCCCGGCCCCGCCCCGCACCACCCTGCCCCGCAGGCCGCCCATTGGCAGCGGACACTTCATTACGCGCGCCCGCTCCGTGCGTATACGCGCGTACGGGGGCTCCGCTGCATATCGGCGCGGAGGGAAACTCGTGTGGGCCTCGCGCCTCGCCTCGCGCTAAACCACAAGTAGTGCGTCTGTGTGGACGCGGACGAGAGACAGAGAAAGAGAGAGAGATGGAGAGGGGGGGGAGCGACTAACCGACTCTCCTGTGCTGTAAACCGGCGATCAGACTCTGCCGGTCCGATATCGTCCCGTCTCTCTCACACGCGTGGTGTATCGACACCAGCACCGGCGCGGAAACAAGCCGTAATTGGTTCAGCATTGCGGGCCCGCCCGTTGCCGTTGCCGGCCGGCCGGCCGGCGCGGCGGTGGCGAAAAACGAAAAAAAGAAACAACACGGCGAGCCCATCCTCCCGATATACCTGCAACATAATGCGTTTTACTTCTTGTCTGGTGATGTTTCGACGTGTTTAGAGCGATCGACTGCTGTTCCCGGTTGCGTCAGGCCGTGCAGTTAGGCCTGAGGCTGGTCCGCCCTGTGCCCCGCCCCGCCCTGCCGCGCCGCGCTCCGCCCCGCCTCGACGGCCCGGGATGCCGTGTAGCACGGTGCGGTGGATCTCGACGATCTTCCGCCGCCGCCGCCGCCGCCGCCCCGCCGCGCCGCCACGAAAAGGTGAAATTCTTTCGCCCATCATCGGGGAGGCGCGGCGGGGCGCGGCGGGCGTGGCGTGCAACTTTTCAGTAGTAGAGCAGAGAGGACGTCGGCTCGGCGCGGCGCGGCGCTCAGCTCCGCGTCCCGGCGGAGGTGATGAGGGTCATCTCGCGGGTCACAGAGCCTTCCCGCCCCTCCCCACCCCACACCGCCATCACACACGTCAAACTCTTACCGCAGCACCGCGCGGGGCGGGTGTTCTTACGGCCGGCAGTGTCGAAGCAGGGACTCATCACGCGAACAAGTTGTATGGCGGGGGCGGGTAAATGTCGAGTCGTGCGAATGCACATCATTCTGTTTTTTCTTTCACCCCGCAGCATCGGCGGGATCGATATGTATATGAGGCGGATGTCCGCAGCAGTCGCTATAGGCTGTTGTACGGCGCTGTGCTCCCGCCGTCCGTCCGCGAGCGGAAAGGTCGCGCTTCGGTTTTACGAAATGACGCGCTTTCGTTTTGAGCGAGGCGGCGTCCTTGCCGCGCGGATTCGCGGCTCGCCTCGCCTTGCCGCGCTGCTGCTGGCTTTACGACTGGAAAAAGTAAGTAGCAGAAGTGAGTGCGCCGCCCCGCCTCGCCCCGCTCCGTGCTAGCTTGACATGCCCGCATGCTCTGCATCCGTGTTGTTTAACGGCGTCGCCGGGCCGGGCCGGGCCGGATCAAGAGTCTAATGTTTTGTTGTGACTTAACCGGCGGGGTGGAGTGGGGCGAGGCGGGCGATTGACGAGCTGCTTGTCGAGCAAACGAGAGAACACGGCCGCCCCGCCGCCCCGCCCTGCCTACCGCGCCCGCGCCGCCACGAGCACGGCGGACACGGGCCGGGCGCATTGAGACAATACCTGCCAGAACAGGTGCATACGCTTTTATTGTCTCGCGAGCACGAGGCTGGAGGGACGGAGAGAGGTAGATATGGACTGAGGACAGAGGGTCGGGAGAGAGAGAGAGAGAGAAAGAGACAGAGACGGAACCGAGATAGCAGGGAAGAGGGGGCGTGGAGATCAGTCGGCGAATCGGAAAAGAAGCTCCGCGAGGGGCGGGGCGGGGCGGGGCGAGGCGGGGCGGAGCGGAGCGCGGACTCGCTCGCTCGCAGCTCTACAGAGCCATGCAGGCAGGCGCACGGTGGCGTGGTGCGGCGCGTGTAAGAGAAAGGGAAGTAGAAAGGAAAATGCATGCGCAGCCGAGTGTGGTGGCGGGCCTGGCCCGGGCCCCGCCGGCCCCCGCGCGCACGTGATGTCACAGAGCTATTTGAATAACGGAAGGGGACATGCCATCATGACGGTACCGCGCGGCATGGGCACGCGGGCAGCCGTCACACTAGGGATGGTAAACGAGTGGGTACGCGGCTGAGCAGGGCGGAGGAGTAGACTGGAGAACCGAAAGAGAGAGAGAGAGAGAGGAGTGTACAGCTTCGGTTTGGAATGGTCACTATGGGCCGTCTAGAACCTGTAAAAGCCCGAGGGGGGATCACTTGGAAAGTCATTGTACCGCCCCCAAAGAATCATTTTAGAAATCAAAAAACAATTTAATAAATCATTATGCGACCAAGAAGAAAAGAACAGAAAAATCCGAAAAATCGAGGACAAATTGAACAAAAATTGCAAGCAAATGAAAAAAAAAGGCGCAGAAATAATCAGAACAAACATCGAAATTGAACTGAAAGTGGTAGAAATTTTCATTATCCTCTCAAAAGACCCAAAGACTTAGGAACGAAAAACTAAAGCAACAGTTTAAAAAAGTCTAAAAATAAAATTATCAAAAGGAAAAAAGGTCATGAGTGATTTCCCCTTCGAGTAAGCCCCATCAAGCATGGTGCACTAGCTTCGTTCAGAACGAGAATATGCAGTATTTACTTTGTGCACACCCTTTTTTTTACCTTTTTTTCAAAGCTCAGTGCTTGCCCTGCTGGGCCGTGCGTTCTATTGCAGGAGATCAAGTCCCTCCTCGCGGCGGCGCGGCGTGGCGGCGCTCGCGCGATTACGCTGTGCACGATTGGGTGCGTTGCTGGCCGGCCCCGCGCCGCCCCGCGCCACGACCCTTACCCGTACCGCGGCCCCCTCTGGGTTTGGGAGGCTGCGGCGAGGCGGGGTGGGGCGGGGCGGGGTGGGGTGGACCCCGGGCGTGCCGTACGGCGATGATTATCTGAGGCGCCTGCCTCCGCCGCGCGCCGCGCCGCCCAAAACAAACACGAGAAAGCGGTGTACTGTACGTGCGCGCGGGGGGAGGGGCGCGGCGGGGTGGGTTGCGATTATTTGGTATTATGCCTCCTTTTACCACTTCCCCCCTCCCCCACTCTACCCCTCTTCCTTTTGCACACCATCCCTCCTCCACCCCCACCACCCCACCTCACCCCCCGACCAGATGCCCCTCGCGATTCATTAACTTTCTACGACCGATCGCCGCGCCGCCGACCCGCCGCGCCGCCATGGCGCTACACTTACTGGAACAAGTCTATATTATGCCCTCCCCGCTCCGGCCGGCAGAGCTAACCGCTCCGGATACGACGTGTTACGCGTGCGCCGCACCGGTCGACGGGTCGTCTGCTCAGCGCGGCTGCATGGGCATTTATTATCGCGCCATTGGCGGCGAGACATTGAGCAAAAATATTGGCGCCAAGCCACGCAGCCGGCAGGTCTGAGCGCAGCATGTCGCCTACCATACCTACATTACAACTTCCTATCGCGGCGCTGAGCAGACGGCGGCATGCAGCGTGTTGCGGCTGCGGTTCGGGTCTCGGGCCTCTCGGGTGGAGCCCTGCTGTCGCCATAATAATTCTCATGCCGTTTGGGAGGCGTTCTATCAATCTGGAATTTCGCGTGTGATTCGCACAACCCTAGGGGGCGGCGCCGCCCCGACCCTCCCGCTAGAATTCTTATTCTCTCTCGCGCTCTGAAAGAGCGGGCATGTGCATGATGAGTGTGAGAGAGATGAGGGCAAGGGTTTCCGAGACGCAAGGGGTCCATAGTGTGGTGGAGTCGTGTGTGTGCCTTGGTGCCTGGCCCGGCTGGCCAGCCGCGCCCATAGAGTCCTTGCCGATTTCTCTCATGAAATACGCGGCCGGGCCGCGGTGCTCATATAGTAAAATGCGCTTGCGTATACCTACCCCCTCCTCGCCGCTCGCTAGTCCTGCTCTGAAATAAAACCATACCGTGTTCAAAGATTATTTTCTGCATACTTCCCATTTTTCAGGAAATTATTCAGCAGGTGTCCTAATTAGGGTGTGGTATCGCGCAAGTCATACTTTTCACATCAATAAAATTTTCATTACATTTCTTCAATTTTGTAATTCTTAGGATTTTACTTAAAAGGCACATTATAGAGAAGGACTGGGTAAACACTTATTGAAGACTTACAGTATTTTGGATCAGCCTCTTTTTTCGTCGTCTCCTCCCCTCCCCCCCCCCCCTTTTCCTTTTGCGCTCGCGTTACAACTCTTTGACGTGCGTGGCGTGTGATTCCTAGCAGCACCCCACCGCGCTCGCCGACCGGTCCGGGGTAATCGGTCCGCGTATCGTGAGCGTTTTAAGCCCCAAATGGACGTCTCATTATGCATTCCTCGCGTTTGTATTTCGTGTGTTTCGCTAAGTGACCTCCCCACCTTTCCTCCTCTGCCTCCCGCGTTCGCTATCGACTCGCAATAAGTAAAAGCTTAGGGTGTCGCGGTGGTGTCCGCGCCACGCCGGCTCCGTGTCTTGTTCAGCATCGCCTTCCTCTCCGTGAATTCTTGTCCAAAGCTCGAGGCTGCCGGGCTGGACCCGCAGCCCGCAGGGCTCCGCTCGCCGCTCGCCTGCAAGCCCTGCGGCTAACACTTGACATTCTAAAATTCCTGGATCTAAAAGTGCTTTTGGATTGATATAGAAATAGTCTTGAGTCTTTATTTTAGGATGTCTGTGTCGCGTTGCGCCCTCTCACTCACTCCACCCATCTGCGTTTGCGGAAGTATCGGACGTACCGCGGGGAAGTGCATTGTCCTCCGCGAGGCTATGGACTGCCGGACACGCCCTACCTCAGCGTTCCCCGCCCCGCCCCGCCCCGCCCCGCCCCACCCCACCGCGCCCGGGCCGGGCGGGCGCCTCGGTGCGCGGGTCAGTTCGGTGCGATGCGCTCGCGAGCTGTGTGTTTACGGGACTCGATTTGTATAATTTTCCTCGGACGGAGCGGCGTCGGGGCGTTACGCGCTTTGCCATGCAGGCCGCCCTGTCTGTCTGTCTGTCTGTCTGTCTGTCTGTCTGTCTGTCTGTCTGTCTGTCTGTCTGTCTGTCTGTCTGTCTGTCTGTCTGTCTGTCTGTCTGTCTGTCTGTCTGTCTGTCTGTCTGTCTGTCTGTCTGTCTGTCTGTCTGTCTGTCTGTCTGTCTGTCTGTCTGTCTGTCTGTCTGTCTGTCTGTCTGTCTGTCTGCGTCTGTCTGTCTGTCTGTCTGTCTGTCTGTCTGTCTGTCTGCTCGTCGGTGCGTCGAGCGCGCCTCCAAGGTGTTGCAACGCTTGGCAGCAGCGTTGCACCCGATACTTGCACTTAAACACGATGCTGTCAACCCGCGAAGCAGCAGCCGCACAGCAGCAGCAGAGCATTCCTAGAAAGTGCGGGAGGTAGCTCTATCCGACTCAAATCAGTATAGGCGGGCACAACTCACTGCGCTTGTTCGAGGAGCTGAGCTGAGCTGCCGAGGAGGAGGAAGTAGTAGTAGTAGTAGTAGAAAGCGAGCCGTTTGCTTTGGCGATTGTCGTATTTTATGGGTCCGTAAATGTTGCTCTAATTGCAGCTGAGCCCGGCCGCGCCCCTCCCCTGCCCTGCCCTCCCCGCAGCCCCGCGGTCTCAAGCAGCCATCATAATTAATGCGCGGCTCTGCAGAGCTGTGCGGCCTTGCGCCGCCGCTGGCCCAGCGCAGCAGCCGGTGATGGAACCGCCAACAGCTCCGTCTTATCCGTCTCAGGCACGAAGCTATAGGAGGTGCAAAGCCCCGCGGCGTCGCGTCATGACTTAGACTTAACGCCTAGGGTAGGGTGTGTACTGGGGACCGAGGGGGGGGGGGGAATCACTCATATAAAATGGGTACACTGATAATAATTTTGGTTTGACTTTTTGTTTGATTTTTTGAGGAAAATTTCTGTCACTTTTTTCTACATTTTGATCTTTCACCTCTATTTATTCCTATTTTTCTAATTTTATTTATTTTTTAAAGTTGCATTTTTTCTTCATTTCTCGGAATTTTCTGTATCTTCCTTCTTCATTTTGTTCTGATTTTTTTAATGATTTTTTGGGGGCTGGACAATGAATTTTTTGAAGTGATCGCCCCCGCTGCTCTGGAAGTTTACATTACAACGTGATTCTACTGTGCAACATAACTCTTTTTCCCCGCGTTGGTTTACAGCAACTTCCACTTCAAATTCAAATCTTTGGCTGTAGGGGAATGCCCATATGCGCGGTGCGCGTAAACTTTACCGTTTTGCGGGCGTCGGTCTCGAAGATGTGCGCGCGGCTCAGTCGGCAACACTGCATTGGATGGATCCCTTATCGTGTTCCGGTCTGGGGGCGCTGCCTGCAGGGCCTGCAGCCGCGCGGTAATAACACACGCGTGAACCGTGACAAACTGGGCCAGAGTCCGCCGCCCAGCTACATGGCGACTGGGTATCAGGATCACGGGGAGCTTTGCGTACTTAAGCTCAAGCCCAGCCCGTCAGAAGTCGTGCTGGTAACCACCACGTGACACACCGACGGGAGCGTGATCGGTCCCCGAGAGAGAGAGAGAGAGAGAGAGAGAGAGAGAGAGAGAGAGAGAGAGAGAGAGAGAGAGAGAGAGAGGTATGGGACTGCGTCGACTGCGTACATGTACGAGGAAGACAGGTATCGAAGGAAAAGCACCTTTCTCACATTCACCACTACGTGTCACAGGGCGTCGCACCCGGGGACGCGGGGCGGGGGGGGGGGGGGGGGGGGGTTGTCAAGCCTATCTTCTACCCGGACGGGAATATATTACAAGAAGTGGGAGCGCGTGTTGGAGGAGGCGAGAAGGCAGCAGCTGCGGGATGAAAAGCGCCACGTTAAAATAGTCTGCGGCCGGCAGCGGCACCGACCATCTTTTGCATAATCTCTATAATGATTTTTTCCACAGAGGAACGTGGCGCATCAAAGCCCCTCCCTTTGGCAAGTGTAATATAATATAAATACCAGGCAGCGCAGTGCTTGCTGCCACCGAAACGTTTGAGGAGGTCAGAGCAGGCAGGCAGACAGGCAGGCGAGGCGCAGATAGCCTCGCGCCAGGGCTGCTGGCTGTGGGAGTCCGTCCAGCGGGCCGGCCGTCGGGTCGGGTCGGGTCACCGCCAAACCGCGAGGAGGAGAGAAGAAGAGGGCCGCGCGTAGCGGTTTAAATGGGATAATCCATGGTATGGCGAAGGGGCTTGAACGTGCCATGGGGCCGAGCCTGCGGGGCTGGGCGGGCTGGGCAGGGCTGGGCAGGCCCTCCAGTGTCGAACTGCGTCCCCTGCTCCCCTCCCGTCCCGTGCCGTCCGCTTGGCGTCCACGTGGGTTGCATCATGGGGGACAGGGGGGCACCGCACCGCACCGCACCGCACCACAGCCGCGCTGCTGGAGTTGGGCTCATGGGACCGCAAAAGTGGAATGGGAGGATGAGGACGTCTGGGACTACGAGGCCTGAGGCCGGGCCGTCCTGCTGCACCCAGGGCCCACGGCGGCGGCACCCTTTCTCCTGCCGAAAACTTGTGAAATACAAGGAACGGTCGTTTATGTATCACTGGTTTCTTTTTCGTATATTTTTTTTTTTTTTGAATGATTTGCTAATCCCGAGCTACCGCTTTAACCCGTGCTGACCACCGGCTAAGGAGGAGCAGGCGATGCCGCAGCGACGTTTGCCCAACGGCCGGTCGGGTCGGACGCGCGATGAGTGAAATATCGCGTTGGGATGCACCAACAACCTGGCTGTTCTCCTATACAGCAGGCCGAGCCGAAGAGAACAGAAAAAGTTATGCCCTTGTGAGAACAATAATTTGTGTGGCCCACAGTCAAATTTGAAAAGGTCGCTGCTCGTATGAAGTATGTGATGGCTTGTGACGTTATGTTGGCGCTTATAGCATGACACTCGAGTGCAGCGCAGCGTTGCGTACTCTTACCTGCAGCGGCGGCGCGCCCGTCCCGTCATGTGTTACTCCGGAAGCGGGCCGGCTCGGCTCTGCTCGGCGCGGCGCACCCCTCGTGCGCGCCGTAGGCCATTATTTATTTTGCTTTCTCGAAACCTTTCGGGTTGATCGCGTTTTCTAATCCCCCTCCTCGCATATACTCCTCCCTTACCAGTAGCTGCTGCTGCTCCTGCTGCCTCTCTTCCCCTTTTTGCCTCTTCCTGCTGCTGCTGCTCGCGCGGGTTCAAACTGCTGCACCGCTAGGGGGGGAGAGGGGGGGGGGAGCGCTGCACCGGGCGCAGCGATGCGCCGCACTGCACCGCAATGCATATAATGCAACGCTATGATGCGCCGCGCGGCCGAGGGGCTGAGATGTGCCGCGCGCGGCGACTCCGCTCTGTTCCGTCCCGAACACAGCAGCATGTCTCGGGCTGCCGTAGGCACTCCGGATGCGCGCGTACCAAGGGGCAGTAGTTTCCCCAAAGCCCAAAGCAAAAACGTATGCCGAAGAGTAAGAAGGTCGTTGAATTTGTCCGTGAAGTTCTCCGACATTTCTGCTAAAAGCTTTTGATCTTCAAAAGTCCATGAAATTTTCTTCAAAATTCATAAAAATTTGTTTAAGTTTTGACGAAAGCCCTCTATCGAAGTTCACAAATTAACATACACTGAAGTTCCAGGGTACTTTCCCCGGCGCGTTAAACAGCGCCACTGGTGGTCTGCTCTTGGTATTTGCCGGACCCATCCGTTCTCCCGTGCGTTTAAGTCACCATGTGAGCAGGAGATTTCATTGTACGCCACAGGCAACGCAAGACTGTACGCGTGGCTTACGATGTACAACAGCATATTGTTGGCATCACACCCCTGTCCCTGGAGAAGGGTGTGCTGCTGCTATCACTGTACGCCAAAGAGGTGTGCTGTCAGCACAAGCCACAGGTGTATTGGCATACGATATCGTACGATCGATCACTGTAAAGCCATGCCGTACCCGTACAAACGATGGGCACGCCAAAATTAGTAGTGTAAGGGGTTTGCCGAGGGGTCCTTCACTCTAAAGAATCAGTGTTCACCCTTTAAAATAAAAAAATATAAAAAGAGAAAAAATTAGGGAAAAACACAGGAAAAAATCAGGAAAAATCAAGAAAAATCACGAAACAGTAGAAAAATCAGAAAAATCCGCTGCGTACGCTTAAGTTCATAGTGAAGGACCCCTCGTAATTTGCACGGTACCTTATCACTAGTGTGCTCGCATACCCGCACGCACGTACGCATATAGTTTCGCGCGTCTTTTTCCTCGCGCTGCGTCCGCGCTCCCTCCACTTGGCGCGGCGCCGGCCGGTGACGGCGGCGCTGATACGGAGACACTTTCCACCCGGCTTGGCTCGGCTCGGAGACAGCGCGGGGTGCGGACGGAACCGGCGCAGCGTAACTGCCAAGATAAAAGCGAGAGGAGAGGTCTACGCTCCGGAGGCAAGGCCGGGCTAAGCTGAGTAGGACCACAGGGAGGCGAGGGCTTAAAAGTTCCTCAGGGTCCCCGGGTTGCTTAGGGTTCAAAGTCGAAACTGAAACCAGCACTGAAAATCTACGAGTCATAATTTATCGCCCCATACGAGTGAGAATTTGAGGGCAATTTTATTACTCTCTGGAGAGTAAGAATTTTTTTCCTCGCCCTTTATGAGAAAGAATTTTGTGACCTCGCCCAAATAAAGTGAGAATTCGTGCTCAAATTAAGTGAGGTTAAAAAATCCTTACTCAAATAGAGCGAGGCTCAAAAATATCTCGCTCGAAAAGAGTAAGGTTAAAAATTCTCAGTCTAATTTAGTATGGAAAAGTGTCCTCTCCCATTTTGAGTGAGAAATTGGATTCCAGGGTTTGCAGTGAGGTTAAGAATCATACTCTTACTCGCCTCTATGCCAGGATTAAGGGAGACATGGATTTTAAAAATCGATGAATAAAAACTGAGGATTCTCGTAATCCGCCTTAAACGATTACGCCCCCTTTCGCGATTCAATCCGCACCTAAGCAGGACACGAAAATGGTTTCACAGCCAACCCAAGGAAAAAGACGAGTCTATGCATATTTTCGACCCTCAACCAATTTTTTATGAACTTTTAGATACTTTTTTTCTTTTCCTTCTTTTACTTTTTAAAGGGGCAGGGGGGGACGCCCCAGACTCGCCCCGCCCTCACCGGTTCGTTTAGCGTGCGAGTCTGCAGCAAGTCTCGGGCCCAGCCTTGCCTGACCCAGCCGGGACAATGCTCCTCGCACCTCCTAGAAGAAAACTAATTTTGCGGGCCAACCAGGCGTTTAGTTCTCGGATAAGGATCTCATATCCGCCCGGCCCCGCGACGCCCAAAGTGCGGGAGGGATATGGGCAGTCCTCACGAGAGCGAGAGGAGAGCTGTTTGACTCGCCAGCACTAGTCTGCCCGGGCCACGCAGGTTTATAAAAAAAATTCGCTGCCTATCATATGTAACGGCTCGGATTTCAAATCACGTAGACGAATCGCCTAGTATACCGCTCATCGTGCTGGACAGAATGTTATGGCGTTTTAAAAACCCCTCGCCACATATATCAGATGTAAAAATACCCCCTCTTGGTTGTTGTTTTTGTTGTAGCCGTTGTCTTATTTTAATGAGTTGCCCTGCCCGGGTGCCCCACATCCACCCGCGCGCGAATAATACGGTAATGCTCAGCGGGGCTTACAAAGCAGGCCAAAGTTTAGGGAAGAGTAAGGTCTGGGTCCTGGGTCAGGGGGAGGTGTGGTGTGTGGGTTGTGGGGGAGTCCAGCGGCCATCGGCCGCGGCGGCCAGCCGACCGTGCAACCCCGTGCGTACTGTACTGTACTGCACCCACCCCGCGCCCGGCCCGGCCCCACACCGTTAGGACTGCAGTGCAGAGCGCTAATGGGCAGCGGGCGCCTCAGCGGACCGGCCCCGCCCCACCCCGCACCTGCGGCAGGATCCGACACACACATATTTCGCACTTCAAACAATTTTGTAGTTTGCGTCATTAGGAACGGTATTACTCAAACAGAAGTTGTGTTTTTTTGTGCAAAAATATTTTTTTTGCAGGTTCTTTTGGTGATTTGGACAATTTGATGTGTATGTGTAAGTGTGTACGATATCACGCATTTTTACGTGCGCCTTTTTTCAAATCGAAACGTAAGGTTTAACTTTGCACAAACGTTTTGCACAAAACTATAAAAACACGCAGTTCGTTTATAAATACAGCACAGTCTAATGTCGCACTGGATATGCCGCTGTCGCCAGGCTGGTGCAATCATTTAATCGAGCTTTTAGCCGGTGAAAGGAGTCGTTGCGCGGAGGCGGAGGGGACCGTTCCGCGGTGTTAATGTTTTTTTCCGTTTCCTTTTTTTTTCCCGGCGTCTCCGCGCTGCTCTGCCGATTGGATATGCCCACTGACAGCGCACCTGTTGCGCCTCGTTACTCCACCAAAATTAAAGGGGGAAACGTTAAGAGTATGCTTCCTGGGAGCAATGGATGATTTTCTGGCGAAAACCCCTCGGAGGTAGACTGTACCGACGCACAGCCATGGCGAGCGGGTCTGCCTAACTACCACGGGGCGCCTGCTTGGCTGTTCAGGGAAGAGACAAAAATTTCCTCTTTGCAAAAAATGTGCCCCTCCAGCTTAACACATTTCGCACACTACATTCTTGCTGCTCCTCCGCGTTTCCGCCGTGCGACCTGCGCCCTTTGGCGCTGATGGGCGCGGTTCAGCTCGCGCGGAGTCCGCTTTACGCGACCCACCTCGCGGGCACGCAGCCACCGCCGCGGGGAGTCCCATTGATGGGCTTTTAATGGCTCAACGCCCCAACGGACACAACGGATATGTGTGTGAACGTGCCGCGGTGCGTGAGTGTGTGTGAGTGTGTGTATGTGTGAGCGTGTCCATTTTTCGTAGCGTCACTCCCTCCTTCCCCGCGCAGCCGGTGTGCTAGTGACACTCCCTCGCGCGCTGCTCGGGCGCTGCTTTCCCAAACACCTGCGCCCGGGGTGCTCATTAATTCGTACATCATCAGCACACAAGTGCTTTGGTCAGCACGTGCGTTCGAGAGTGTGTGGGGTTCGTTTGAGGATGCGGTGATGAATAAACTAACTCGCAAATTACCTCGGTCTATATGCGCTTATTGCCCGCAAGGCCTGCGGCGCAGACATGTCGCCAATCCCCTCCCCCCCTTTCTATTTCTCTCTCTCTCTCTCTTTCTACCCGCACGGCGTCACGTTTGCCGTGATGCGCTCGGCTCCGCACGAAGAGGATAGGAGAGGAGAGGACCTGCAGTAAGGACCGGGAAGGTTTTCCCATGCAGGAGAAAGAATAATGCCGACTTTCCCGCTCTGTCGTCGTCCGCCGTAGCGCACCGCGGGGCGGACGTGGAGGAAAGGAGGAGGGGGGGGGGGGGGCACACGGGGATCGGGATGCTGCTGCCGCCGACGGATTCAGAAGATCGCTTGCGTCCCTCCGTCCTTGTTGCACCTACAGCGGTGCCCTATGCTGGCCTTGGCAGTGCTCTATGAGTGCGACGAGGACAGAGACATGAAAGCGATGTTCGGAATCGCTCGCCTGCTGCTGCAGGTGCTTCCTCTCGTCTTCGCCTGTCGATCCTGGAAACAAACGACAGTCCCTGAGGCGGCGGAGTGGCGGCGTATAACGAGACAGCCGCGGCCCGCGCGGCGACGGGGACGTGCAGTGTGACCGAGTGGCGGCGGAGCGCGGGGTGACACGGCGCGGCGGGGGCGTTGTGGCAGCGCGGGGGTCAGCGCGTACTGTCCTCACAGTGTCCTCACGGCCAGCTCTCTCTCTCTCTCTCTCTCTCTCTCTCTCTCTCTCTCTCTCTCTCACTCACTCACTCGGTCCTTTTGTGTGTCGCGGCATCCCATCACGTCCGCAGGAGGAGCAGGTATCTCTCGGATTAGGCCGGCCCGGCACTGCGGAGCGGGATCCGGACTGGACAGGACTTCTAGAGAGGAGCCGCTGAGCGAAAGGAGTGGACCTACAAATTGTCGCGCGCTGGCGTCGTCCTTTCCTCTCGTCTCCTTGCCACTCATTAGCCTTTCCGATATCCGATCGGGGCGGGGTGGGGCGGGGCGCGGGGCGGGCGGGGCGCGGCCCGCTGTCCTGCTGCCCTCAGCGGCAGCGATGTGAAACTCCCTTCCCTGCTGGCCCTGCGGCCTCCTCAGCGGGGCTGCGCGCCGCGCGGACTGGCCCTTGTTAGCGGCCTGAACCCTGCTGAGCCTAGTCGCCTCCCCTCACCCCACCCCCTTGCTCCCCGCGCTGAGATGGATGGCGCTCATGTTCAGCGCCAAACACGCCTGCTTCCTTAGCCAGCGCGATAAGCCGTCTGCTGTATGTCACACACTCCGACACCTCGTCTCGCGCAGCCGGTGCCAAAACATGATGCATATATATATGTTACGCATTCGAGGCGGAAAAGTAATTGGTCAATCATCCGCGCGGAGTGGCTGTATATCGACACTTGCTATTGCGCATACGACGACGGCGGCATGTCTCGCGGCCGGGGCTGCCGGCTGATTCAGAACATCGCTCCCATGCCTCCGTCCTTGTCGCACTCACGAAGGTGTCTTATCTAGGGTATGGGGTAGCTCCACGAGTTCGACAAGGACAGCGGCATGAAGGCCATGTTCTGAATCAGTCGGTGCGGTGCGGAGGGCTCTGGCGGCGTGCATCGGGATCGGTTCGCACGCTCTGGGGGGCCTGGCTATGCGGCGGCGGGGCCTGCTCAAGGCGATGACAGACACTATCGCCCACAGGCCCGCCCTCCACGTCTGATGAGCTGACCGATGGACGCCATTACTAAACACTCCTGCTGCATCTACAGCCGCCGGCCCAGCTGGCCATGGCGAGGTCCCGACCCTGTCCCGTGCCGGGCCAAATTAATTTAAAACGACAAGATTTATTAAAGAATGTTTCCGTTCCCGTTGGGAGGGTGGTCTAGCTGCTGTCTGGCCGCTCGCCGAGCGCAAAAGCGATGAGCGCAACGGGTGCTGCTGCACAAGAGCCTTAACAGCGGCAGGATAATTACCTAAAAGGTATGCGATTTTAAGAAATTTTCGTGCCTTTATGGATGCGGTATGGTTAAAAATCGCGTCACTTTGCGCCGATTGTTTTCTTTTTCTTTTCTTTTTTTTTCCAAGATAAATGTACACGTTCACCTAGGTGTAAAATACGCGTGCACCTACTGAGAGTAAAGTACACCTGCACCGACTTAGTGTAAAGTACTCGTGCACCCACTAGAAATGTTGTTCTACTGCCTTTTTAGGGGCCTGTGCTGTCAGCGTAATTTTCTCGCAATAATAGCCATTATACAGCAAGTGGGCCTTTTAGTCCTAGAGCACTTACTTATTGCGTTCTGTATGAGCTGCCGCGGCGCGCGGGCGTAACGGACCCGGCACGCAGCAAAGGAACACCCCCGCCCGCCACGCCCCGCCCCGCCCCGCCACGCCCCGCCCCGCCACGCCCCCGCTCCCTTGATGCTCGCACTCTACTTCCGGATTAAATCGGGGCGTGGCCGGCCAGCAGCAGCGCAGGTGCACGGCTCTGCCCGGCCCGGCGCCCCATGAAGCAGTGGGTCACGCTGATGGCCCCGCGCGCATAGTCCTTCCCATGAGAAGCAGAAAGGCACCTTGCTGGTCCCAGGCCGGTTGCCCGCGCGCCGTGCACCGCGGCGAGCGTCCAGGAGGAGGAGGCCAGCCCTGCACCTCCTGCCCTTACAAACACACACATACATTCAAGCGCGCGCGCGCGCGAGGCGAACAGGCAAGCTCACAGCGCATAAAACATAAATCGCGAGATCCACTCCCATTTACGGACGTCCAGCCCAGCCTCCGCCGCATGACCCCCGCAGCAGCAGCGCAGCAGCGCAGCAGCGGCAGCTCGGCCCCGCGCGCCGACAAAAACGTATGCTTCCTATCACCTCGCGGGCCATCAGCCAAGGCGGGACGCGGGGAGGGGGACCCTGCCCAGTCCGGCCCGGACCCGTTACAGGAAGATGCGCAGTGGCGCGGCGCGGCGTCCAGCGTGCCTGCCCCTGCCCTGCCCCCTGCTGGACTTGCCGGACGCTGCTGCCACCCCCCCCCCCATCTCTCCACATATATACTGGTTGCGGCGGTAGCAGACTGGTCCTTCCCGCGCCACACCATGCTGCGGCCGCGGCGGGGGTCAGGGGTCGCCGACGGCCTCGCCTCCCCGCGCGGGGGCAGGAGGAGGAGGACGCACACTAATGTGAACCGGCCAGCCCAGCCCCAGCCCGGGGCGTCGTCCGCCTCCACTGTTTTTATTCGCGGTTTCTTTGCTTCTTTTTGCGGAGCAGGGCACTCACTGACGCCCCCCCTCCCCCCCGCAACCTCTTTCTCTATCTCTCCCGCATACTCTCACATACACAGCTCAGTCAGGCCGCGGGCTGGGCTCACTCACTGTGGGTGTGGGTGTAGGACCGCTCGCCCCGACCCGGCCGACAGTCGGTGGTATGTGATGTGCAGCAGGTGAGGTCGGAAGCTTGGGGCCAACGCCGTGAGAGATCCACTACCACCACATGGTTCTCTCTCTCTCTCTCTCTCTCTCTCTCTCTCTCTCTCTCTCTCTCTCTCTCTCTCTCTCTCTCTCTCTCTCTCTCTCTCTCTCTCTCTCTGTCTCTCTCTCTCTCTCTCTCTCTCTCTCTCTGTCTATCTCAAGTCATGCTGCGGCCAGTTCGGACACTCCTCCCATCTGCCAATGTTGTTCGGTTGTCCTGTCCGGTCCTGGGCAGCGGCGCCCCGCCCCGCCCTGCCGGCTCTCGACCTTTCCCTTTAATTGACCTTTTGATAGAAGATCGCATATCATCCGGCTGTCAAAGCTAAGAGGCACGCAAAGTGAAACCGCGGGATTACCATGTATCACTCGCACTCGCAGAATGTGTGTGGTGTGTTCTCTTTCTCCCACGCTAGGTCATTTCTGCCTCTTTCTCCTCTTTAAAGCATTAAATAAGATATATTTGCGTGAAACCGGAAACATGGTAACTTTTTTCTTCGTACTCTACTTTTCTGAGAATATCGATTGCTGAAAAAATTGCTCAACGATAACAAGCCTTGGCCTCTCAACTTTGCAGCTTTGCAGCAATGCGCCCTTGAGATGGACACAGACAAGACAGATCGCCGGCCCTGCCGCGTCATGCCCCTCCCCTTCATTTCGATACCCAATCCTGATCCCCGATCGCATCATTGCGATCACTACTTTACGATCGTTATGTCCTGGTTATTTTTCGGAGATGACAACTTTCTCGGTGTGCCAGGCCTGTCCCGTGCCCCGTGCCCGGAGTGCGCGAGTCGAGCAGGTCGCGACGACTGTGGTCCGCTCGTCGAATTACCATATGACACAGACTTTAGTTTGTCACCCTTCACCCGAATCATGTCCTGACCGACCCGACCCGACCTGGCGCCTCGCCACTCACGCACATTCCGTGTCGCAGGCAGCCCCTTCTCGAGCACGTGTCACCTGTCTTATATTTTATTTCATTTTTTTTTGCGAAAGAAGTCGGGAATGTAGAATATGTAAATTTTTATCAAATTTTGCTGTGCCCTGTAGCAGAGGGGGTCCTCCATGCCTATACGTTGCGTGATGCCGGCGGCACTCCTGTGGTTAGTGTGCGTGTGTGTTTACGTGCGGAGCGGATACCATCGGCCGAGTTAGAATTAACACCTGATGAGTGTATTGTGGAAGACTATCCCGTTTGATGATTACGTGATTACGTGAACGAGGAAAGCTGTTGGCGGGAGCGTGAAAGGCGAACAGGCGCCTTCTCCTCTGAACCCGGGAGGGGAGTGAGCTATGTTTCGTGGTATACCCTCCATCATGCCTGACGCTACAGTTATGTAATAATACGACAAAATATAATCTTTGCGTAGTTTTGTGTGTTTCTCGACGAATCAATTATATTTCCGAATACGGCTGCACTTCTTTCTTTTTGCTTGGAAATACTGCTCAACAGGAGCTCATACGAGGAGAGGCGTTTAAAGATACTTATCGGTATTAAACACGTCGTTGACCGAAGTGTAACACACACACGGGAATCTTGTTGTTATTAATATTATAAAGCACATAATTAGACATTGCCGTGTAACGGCGATTACGGGCCGCGCTTGCTTTCTAATCATGTTTCGGCTTCATCCAAAAAAAAAAATGCCGCGCATGTATTTTTTTTTCACGGCTGACATTTAATAACTATACGCCCTTCTTATCGATCAGAGTGTTGTGACGGCGCGCTGAGCAGCGCTGAGCAGCGCTGAGCAGCGCTGAGCGGTCACGGCCGGACCTCCGGGCCTTTCAACAACGCTCAGGGTTCCCCGCCTGGCGGCCTGGACCAGCATTGCTCCCCATAGTCCAGCGCTATAATACCCGCGCACTATTTACTCCGTGTTTGCTTTTTGTGTCTGTGTGTATGTGCGGGCGATTAAGAGGCTAGTTACGGCCGGAGCGGGGCCGAGCAGGGCGGCAAACTTTACGGCAAGGAGAGCCGTGACCAGAGCGAAGGCGGTGCTCGCGCTGCTGCTGCTGATAAACAACGCGCCGAGCTGAGTTCCCTTGCCCTCTCGGGCGGGGCGGGGCGGGGCGGGGCGGGGCGGGGCGGGGCGGGCGGGGCGGGGCGGGGCGGGGCGGGGCGGGGCGGGGCGGGGCGGGGCGGGGCGGGGCGGGGTGGGGCGGGGCGGGGCGGGGCGGGGCGCGCGGTGGGCAAGGTCGCAGACGCACCGCCGCCTTTCCTCTCCTCTGCGAGCGCGCTTTTTAACAATCCGCCCTCTCTCCCTCCCCCAACACGCATCCTCAGAGCACATGTTTCTCTTTTTCTTCTTTTTCCCGTCATCCCTCAGACTCGTATGGCCAGGGGGCAGCGGCGTCGTGCCCCGTCGCGGCTGGCTGTGCCCGTAGGCGCTCGGGGGGGTGAAAGTCCTAGGCGCAGCGCTGCGCGGTGTGGGGTAGCATGCTGACCGGCCGCCCGAGCCGAGCCGAGCTGAGCCGGCCGGCTCCGGGAAAAGCTGTTTGCCCGATTCATCAAGTTTGCGACGCGGCGGTGGCGGCTTTGCCCTTGCAGTATTGGGCCGCGTTTGCGCTGGGCACGCGACAAGCACGAGGGGGGGAGGGGGGACGCGACGCGGTGGGATGCGAAAGTTGGGAGGCGGAGAGGGAAGTTATGGACCAGGCATGCAGGCAGGCAGGCAGGCAGGCAGGGTACCATGTTGCCCGCTTTTGCTCACCGGGCGCGTCGAAATTTATTATTTTGGAATAAGGAAAAACTCCTCGAAAAAAAAAAGTCCCCTCGAAAAATTGACATAATTTCCCTTACTTTTAACGGAAAATTTCCTCTGTATCTGCGGAGTTTTCCTCAAAATCAGCAAATACATCAAAGTTTTCCCTTTTTTTCTCTAAAATAAAAAAACAGACATTTAGTATTATTACCGTACAAGCATTGCATTGATTCTCAGCTCTCGCATTGATACGCAGATTTCGTATCGCATGTCAAATCAAAGATGCATTTTAAAAAAATATTTGCCGTAGGATGCAGCAGCACACTCTGCAGGAGGGCCGTGTGTCATGTACGTGTACGACCCGCGGGGGCAGCTGGAAATCAATTACACAGCTATATACGTACTCCTGCCGCTCGGCACCCGCCGCAATATTTCGGCATGAAAGATCGGCCCATGCAATTAGCTCAATCAAACATGTTGCGCTGGCGATGCATGCTTTTTTGTCAGTCTGGCTGCACCGTGCCCGGAGCGGAGCGGAGCGCTGCTCGGCCCGGGTTCCACCGCCCCTTCCCTCTGGCCTGGCTTGGACGGGACGGGACTGGACGCGACGCTTTGGCAGCGATAAATAATACTCTCACCTGCCAAAGTAATTACCGTCGTGTATACTGTCGGGGGTGGGGCGCGCGGGGCAGAGCGGGGCGTTCCCTCTCTTGCATACATTGGGGAGGTGAGGTGAGGGGGGAGGGGGGAAGGTGATATCACAGTGTCCGGGCCCGGGCCGAGCCCACAACGCAACGGCTCGACAACGGCACATGCTCTGTCCAATAAACCGGTCGAGTTTGCAGCGGGGCCCGGCCCGGCCCAGCCCCAGCCCCTGTCTCGTCCGCACCGCCGCGCGTCCATTCGTATGCCCGTCCCGCCCCGTCTCCTTCCCTGCTTCATCGCAATCCTCTCCTCTCCCGTGGACTGATTCCGAAGAGCGATCTTCTCGCTCTATCTCTCTGGCAGTCATGGTGTGCGCCGTGTCGGTGCGAGAGAGACAGAGCGGCGAGGAGAGCGCTCTTCTGAATCAGTCTACTGCGGCCCCGCATTTCCTTTGCCGACTCCATTCTCGTCAACGATACCGATAACCTGCTGTCGATCCGATGGTCAATCGTTGTCCGCCGCGCCGCGTCCTGTGCGTGCTGTGCAGTGCGGTGCGGCGGGCCTGCGCTGCACTGCAAGTTCGGCGAACGGCCTGCCTACCGGCAAAAAGTTCCTCTCCGCAATAACGAGCTCGTTGGCCGGCGGCGCGGCGTGCAAACATTGCACGCTCTTTCCATTCAATCGCCGTGTCGACAACTTCGTCGTCGTCGTCGTATCGAGCTTTTGCCTCGCCTCGACTTGTCTTTTTCTCTCTCTCCCGGGAAACGGCCCTATTGAGCGTCGAGTGTGCAAGAGTTTATAGTTACTCGCTTCATTTGAGCCTCCGCCGCGCCGCCTCGCCGGCTGGCCTGCTGAAGAGTGGTATATCTAGCGGAGGGCGTCGTGGTAACAGGGCGGGACACCTGCCACTGTGAAAAATGGTTGTAGGTGTAAGAGAAAATATTCCACAAAGTGGATTTGTAGAATTACAATTACAAATCGTAAAATTACAAGCACTAACGTATCTACTTAAAATTCAATTACGGCGGAAAAAGGGTTGTCATAAATTTTAAACATATTTCACAGATCGCAATTTACGAAATGAAACACGTAGATCGACAAAGATAGTTTTCACAGTGGGGCACCTGCTGCGCAGGTCGCGGAAGCTTAGCAAAGCCGGTGGTAATGCATCTGGGTCTCCGCTCTCGGCTTACACCAACACCTCGCTGCTGACATGTCAACCTGGCTCAGGTTACTATAATATGACTGACGGCTCGTAAAGCTTTGCTCCCGCCGCCGCATGGGTGACGGCGGGGCGAATCGCGCGCGCGCGCGCGGGCAGCAAAAGTGGTGGTGTAAGGAAGTTGTGATCGAATATGCCAAGTCAGTCCGGCTCGGCTCGGCCCACTGTCCCAGTTCTTGGCGGCTGCGGCTGGTCCATAGCGCCTCGCCTCGTGGTGACTCGTCCAGGAGGCGCCCGGCCCGGCCCGCCGGCGGCCGCGTGGCCCAATGGACTGGATGTCCATAATTCATAACACGCGATAAAAGGGCAGCCGCGTAGAATGGAGCAGCGCCGCGGGTCATTACAAACTCTGTAACATTCTACTGCAGCACACCAGATACGCCTCGTTGACGGCGGTAATCTCGGCGGCGGCAGGCCGAAGGAATTTTGAGCCGATCTGTCGAAGAATGCGGCCGGTGGTTATTGATTGTGACTTTATAATGTCGCGAGGGGCGGGGCGGGGGTCGGGACGCGGGTGACCGCCCGCCCCACTGTCTTATCGCCGGCCGCATCGGCAAGGAGTGCCCGGCCGTGCCCGCCCTGCCGGGCCGGGCTCACTCGTGCTGCTTTTATTGTGCAAGGCCAGGACAGTGCAGGTGAACCGACCTGCGACCCGGGCTGGGTCAGGCCTGGCCCAGGCACCAGGGCGCAGCGGGGGAGAAGCAGGCTTGAACCATACTGTCTCTATTTCTGCACTTCAATGAACTTCTATTTGACTAATTTCGTTTATCTTCAACGATCTTACTCGACCTTTTTGTAAGCTTTAGACAATTTTTTAAATGAAATTTCGGTGAAGTTCAGACGCAAAGAGGATTAATTTCTTAGAATTTCACGAACGATGGTAAAGAATTTCGACCTAACGTGAATGTTTTGTTTTTTTTTGTGTGTTTTTTTTAACGTATTTTCTCTCGGGCGCAACGCGCACTCGCGCAGCCGGGTGGAAGATCTGGCATGGGCCTGATAGGCCTGGGCAGGGCTACCCAACCCATCCGGAGACGTCCACTCAAGTGTGCAAGCAAGAAGTGCAACGCCGCCGCGGGGGGCTTCGACGACCTCAACTTGGGCAACTCGGTGTACTCCCTACTCCTGCTCGCCGCGCGTGCCCGGCGGACCATGACGGGGACGGGGACGGGGCGGCATTGCTTGGCGCGCGCCCCAACCTGGTGGTGGGCGCGGGGCGCAGCGGTGGACATTAGCGCGACGCCCCCGGTCGGGCCCGCCCCGCCCCGCCCCGCCGCCTCGCGAGCCTATCACGGCGGGCACGAGTCGGTATTCACTCAACTCGACTGGCTGCTCGCACTTTCCTCGAGCGCAGACTTTCTCGAGTGCCTGCCTAATCAGAGCCAAACAAGCTGCTGCTGTTCTTGTGCGTTGCCGCGCGCTGCCGCGCGCTGCCGCAGGTGCTCTGCTCCCCGGCGGTCGTGGACTCGTCCCCGGTAAAAAACATAACTTCCTCTTAGTATACTCTTCCGCTCGACCCTCTGCCTGCGGCACGGCGTGGCGTAGCGTGGCCCGGTTCGGCCGGACGGCGCGGCCGGGGGGACCTGCAATCAAAACGTCGTAAAATTCGCACGTGGATTTCGTAACTTGTCGGCCACTTGCCCCGGCTGCCTGCCTGCCTGGCGGCCGGACCAGGGGCGTCGTCCCCGCCACGCCGCGCCGCGCTCCTCCTCAGACATGCCCGGCCCGCGCCCAGCCAGCCCCTCTCCTCCTCACCGGATCCCCGCGAGCGCGCGCGCGCGCGAGCACCGCGCAAAGTGCAGCAAATTGCAGACGGGTCCCGGACACTTCCCGGGAAACACTTCTGCCCTCCATCCTCCGCTCCGCGACCCGAATTGTTATTGTCTGACCGGTTACGTAAATGTTGACACTGCTGCTCGAAGCGTCACGACTCGACTGCAGCAGAGTCGCGCAAGGCCAGAGGCCCGACGGGGCGTGGGGGAGGCCGGGCCGGAGCGCGCTGGACGTGACCTGGGTCAAACGCAGCCCGGCGGCGCGGCCACGGAGACACACGCTGTGGCGCGGGACAGGACACGGGGAGGGCCCCGTGCACATGTCGGATAGGCAACACCGATACACTCGTGCGGAGCGCGCTGCCTACCCCTCATACGCAAGGGCGTCCACGTCCATATACCAGCCTGTACCTCGATACGTCTGTACTGCCGATTGTAGTTTGGTTTAAGTTTTCAGGCATTCATCTATGCTCATCAAGTGCTGCTCATAGATAAGTTCCCGCATCGAAAATAAAAGGGATTAGTTAGTGCACAACACATGTTGGGTGATATAGTTGTAAAAATAACATTTGAAAAATTAAATCTCAGCTCTAGTAATGGTTAAAAATTAGCTGTAAGGGTTGACGATCAGATGAGTTTGCCTCTCCCTAAACGACATTTTGTAGTTAATGTACACACCACTCTCACTACGATTCTTATAAACGGAGGCTTGAGGCCGGCAGTAAGGCACTGGGCCGCGCCCGGCCGCCGGAGCACCAAAACAGAGATGCGCTAACCGACGGCGTCCCGTCGTTGTCACGTCGCTTTGCGACGAGAAACGGAAATGGGTCGACTCGGGGCAGAAAGATGGACCACCGGAAGCTGCGCGTCATGGCCCCCGGGGTCCGGGTCCGGGGCCTGAGGCGGGGCGGGGCAGGGTAGGACTGATTGGCCGCTGTTATTCAAGCGCGGCTACTGCCCACCCCGGGCTGGACCGTCCCGCCCGGCACGAGGCAATGTAATGCAGGCAAGAGATGAGACACCAAAAAAAAACGCGAGAAAAAGGTTGATTGCCTCTCCTATACGGCTAGAGCTACTCCCGCGCTCAGGTCCAGGAAGCGCGCGACTCGTGCTTGTGTTTGGGATCACAGTGTGAAGTGGGAGTAACTTCGCAAAAATCATTGTATGGCCCCCAAAAAATCATCTAAAAATTCAAACAAAAAATCAAAAAAAAAATCAAATCAAAATCAAAAAGAAAGGTGCAGAAAAATCCGAAAAATGATATGAAAATAAAATAAAAAAGTTAGAAATAGGAAAAGAAGTCACAGTACGCGCATTTTCCATGAGTGATCCCCCCTTCGTCGTGGTGCTAACGGTGCGCTCTTCTCCTGTCCCAGGGTCGCCGCCGCCGCTGCTGCCGCGGGGATGGACTGCTGGTAGCGCACCCGCGCCGCCGCGGCCGTCATGGCCGTCTCCAGCCTGGCGGTGGCGGGCCAGCTACCGGGCCTGCAGGGCCTGCTGCCCGCCGTCGCCTTCCTGTCGCTGCTGCACCTCAGCGTGGGTGAGTACACATGCCGAACTACGTTTCCTGTTGTCGCAGTTATGGGGCTCCAGCGGGCCTCCAGTCGTCTGATTCCGATGATCGCTTTTCGTATTTCCCACTTCGTCGCACCAATCGCGGTCCACTGCTATGCTGGGAATGGAGTGCGACAAGGAGGGCGGAGCGTGAGAGCGGTCTTCCGAATAAGACGGCAGGTGCCGCCAGTGGGGTCGTGGTTTGGCGATAGTGGTGGGATAGTGGGACCAAGGGGGGACCAACTCTGAATTTTAGTGTTCACATTTTGTGAATTTTTGTAAATTTTCGTGAGTTTAAACAGAAATTATGTGAATTACCACGAAAATTTTACCTTTCAGAATTTTCCTAAATTTCTTGATTTTTTTGTTAATTTTTCCGGATTTTTCCTTTTTTTAAAACTTTTCTATATTTTTCAAAATTTTCTTAATTTTCCTTAATTACGAGAAGTACAAAAATTTCAGAGTTGTTTCCCCCTCGGGTGCGACGTGTTGGCTAATGCGGGGCAGCAGGAGGGCAAGCGGGGGTGGCGGCGGCGCTCCACCGGCAGGCGCCCGGGGCTGTGAAGGCGGCGTGGTCCAGCTGGCGCCGACCTTACATGTCTGCAACAGCAGCAGCAGCAGCAACACCGGCGCACTTGCGGGCCTTGCGGATTGAATACCTCCCTCCTCTTTCCCTTCCCTCCCCGCTGATCTGATCGCTCCAATTCACGTCGCCACGCCCCGCCCCGCCACGCCCCCTCAGCTCCTTGCGCAAAACTCCATACACCGCCACACCGGCAGCGCGGAGTATAAGCAGGGGAACTCGCGCGCGCGCGGAGGATGAGTCCGCATTATCTCCCGTAAGTGCTGGATCTTCCATTATCTCGACGAAAAGGATGACGCTGCTGCACGCAGTGTCAAGGTCGACGTTGAAGAGCAGTAGTGCGTTAACCCCTGAGGGGAAAACTATTTCCAGCTCGCGGACCCCTTCTGCTGCTTAGCATATTCAGCAATTAAGAAGGGCCGGCCTGCGCGCGGAGTGGCGCGGCGTGGCGCGGCGTGGCGGGCCGGTATGGCTCCCGGTTACGGTACTATCGAAGTCCGTCCATGACAGATCGCGCATCGCGCGCACCGTTCAAAAGAGCGCCAACCGGTTCCCCGGACTGCCCAGTGGGCTGCCCAGCCCAACCAATGACCCCTGGCCGGCCGGGCCGGCGGGGCCACAGCCTGGGACCTGGGAGCCGCTGCGGCGCGGCGGGGCGCGGAGAGACACGACGGGTCGGACGGCGGCCTGTGTGCCAGCAGCTGCGGTCACATGGAAATGACCAGCGCCCCCCGGTGGCAGCGGCGTAGCCGAAGAGGACTAGGACTGCGCTGTCCTGGATGTCCGGAAGTAGGTGGCTTTTTTTTTGTTTTTTTTTAGTCGACTTCACACTGGAACAGCGTTTGCATAGTGACCGAGGGAGAAACGGTTATGAATTTTGGTGTACAAATGTCCTGAATTTTAGTAAATGTTAATGATATTTTTTTCAATTTTTTTCTTAAATTTTTCCTCATTTTTTTCTGGATTTTTCCAATTTTTACCGAATTTTACTATTTTTTTTTCTAAATTTTTCTGAAATTTTGAGGTAATTTGTTAATTTTTCGGGATCAAGAGATGTAAAAAAAAAAATCACAGTCGTTTCAGACCGGGAGTGACAAACTATAGTCCCTGCGAATAGGAGAAGACCCAGCCACGCCGCGTGGCGCGTCGCGACCCCTGCTCCTCTGCCACTCCAGAAATGTGAGGGAAGACGCACACGCACGCGGACCGGGCCGGGGCCGGGCTGGGTCAATATTAACGGGAGTCGTGGATGGCAGTCCCAGTGCCAGCCACCGCGCTTCCTGTGTCGCTTACAAACGATGCCCTCCTCGCCCGACTGGATTTTAAAAACCCTCTTCGGGGAGTGTTATACGGCATCGCATCGGCATCGGCGTGAATCTTTCGGTCAGTACCGCCAGTGGTGCAGCTCCCCGCCCCTCCCCGCCTCGCCCCGCGCGGACTACGTCGCGAGGGTACAGACGTCACGGCGCCGCCGAGCCGTGCTGGGCTGGGCCGGGCCGCGCTCGACCTGCAGAATCAATAAAAAGTGTTTGATGTCAGATCGCGAACAGATCTGCGCGATGTGTGCGGCACTGGCTGCCGCCGCAGCCGGGGTAGAGGGGAAAAAAAGGCAGAAGACTTTTATTGTTACTGCCGGTTAAGCAGTCTGTCCGCCACGCACTGCCTGTATATACATTTACTTTATCGGTCGTTATCGGGAGGCGGGCACCACCACTACCGCTGATATGGGACGTCCACTCTCGTGGCAGCAGCAGGAGCAGGTTTCTCACCACCGAGCAGACACAAAAAACAAAACGGCTGGAGGACGAAAGGGTCGCCAGGCGTGCAGCCGCGCGATCTGTACGCGGGGCTCCACCCGGCCCCGCCCCGCGGCCCCGCCCCGACCTGGTGCTCATAAGAGCCTACCTGCAGTTAATCTCGCCGTACATGCGTCTTCGTGTCGCAGAGTCCGTTATACTTTTATTGCTGTCTTGTGCGACCGATTCATCCATTTCATCTTCCGGAGCGGTGCAGCGGCGCTATTGTCCTTTCTTTCTCTCAGTCTCTTTCTTATTCTCTCTAGCTCTCTCTTTCTCTCCCTGCGTCTGCCACTGCCCTATCTGAACGGTGCAGATCGCGTTGTTTTGTTACTCCGTTCTGACGTAGCATATTATTACGACTGAAAGAAACGGTTATGCGCCTCTCTATTTCATCATCATATTTTGCCGTAGGATATTTTTTAAAAGTACAGTTCCGAAGATGCTCTTTGTATCATAAAAATTTTAGGCAACGGAGTTGCCTGCCAAAACCGCTGGGGCTGGGAAACCTCAATTGTTTTATATGGTCCCTTAGGGGAGGAAAAAAACTTGCCCGAGGGATTTTGATAATATTACCTGTCGTTAGTGTTAAGTTTTGTAAATTCATTTGTAAAGTTTCATTGAAATTTAAACTACAGATTTTCTGTAAATTTGAATTGAAATTTCAGTTGCTATGGTAATGCTCGACTTGTTTTTCTTATGTTTTTTTTTACATTATTAATGAAATTTATCGTTTTACTAAATACACATAAAGCGCGAGACATATGATTGCATACGTCTCGGCCGGTCTAGCAATAACAAAAACACGCCTTTATTGCGGTCATCGGGAGTGAGCGGTGGCCGCTCGCCCCTCCCCCCTCCCCCGTTCTTTTTGTGAGAAGCAGCAGCCGTTGGCACGTGCGGCGCGCCGGGGCGCGCGCCTCATCAACGACGGTGACTGGGACGGATTACCTGCGCCGGGTAAACACATGTGAAGTAACGCGGAGTGAGGGCGGGGTGGGGCGGGTTGGGGCGGGGTGGGGCGGGGTGGGGCGGGGTGGGGCGGGGCAGTGTGGAGATACATTTGGTAAGCCTAAGCTAAGCCTGCCCGGCCGCAAAAGGGGCAGCAGTGTGGCGGGGGCGGGGGACGTGCGGCGGCGGCGTGCACTTGCAGGTGGAGCAGTGAGCCGCGCTGCCCGGCGCAGTGGTGCAGCGCAAGGTCGGGGCAACACGCTACACCGCAGTGAAGGCCCGAGCCCCGCGTCCCGCCCCGCCCCTCCCCGCAGCTATAGGCCTGTCTTCGAACCGCCGCCTCTCCAGCGCGCGGACTCTGCGAGGCGTGGCCTGGCCTGCCACGCCTGATTCCGAACATCGCTCTCGCGCCTCCGTCCTTGTCGCACTCATGGGGTCCTGCCACCCTCAACATGGGGCACACCGCAACAGGTGCGACAAGGACGGATAGGGACGAGAGCGATGTTCGGAATGAGACGGCTGCCGCTCGGCGCGGTGGAAGCGGCGTCGCGCGGCTAGAGCGCGGAGGATAGACACGACGGCGGCGGGAGGAGCAGGGAGAAGGGGTATGTGGAGGGGAAACCAAAGGCCGACGTCCGACGCAGAATGTCGAGAATTACGTACGAATAACGAGCCCCTCGTGTGTCGTGGCCTGCCTGGCCTGGTCGCGCGGGACGAGACGCGCGCGGCACGGTTGCCCCGCGCCGCGGCTTTTATAGTTAGTTGCTTCATTTTAAAGTCTCGTTAAAAGGCTTCGATCGGTCCGTGGCCGCCGGCGAGGGCTCGGGCTGCCCCGGCCTGGCCCGCCTGACGGACGTGACACGCAGGCGTGACGGGGCGCGTCACGTCACGTCACGTCATGGCACGTCACGCGCGGCTCACGCACTGCTGTGGTGGCAAGTGGCGAGTCAGTCCGCCGGGCCGGAGTGGCGCCGCGGTTTGGAGACTCGGCTTTAGCAGCGCTACAGCAGCAGTGTGGTCGGCCCGAACATTGCGCCGGTCATTATCTGTAACCTCGCCGCCCTGCCCCGCCCCGCCCCGCCCCGCCCCGCCCCGCCCCGCCATACCCCTCGCCGGCCGGGCACTTTGCGTTCTCCGCGAGGTGCGGCGCAGCGCGGCGCGCTCCCTTTCGGACTGGGTTTATTTTACTTTCGGCGACAATTGAGGCGTTTGTCGGTGTAAAAGCAGGGCAGCTGCTCCTCGCGGCGCCCCCGCGCGGGCCGCTCAGGCCGGGCCTCTCTTCTTCCCGCCCGATAGCCGTCATTTACTTTCGTTGAGAGTGAACTTGATCTTGGGGCCGGGCCGGGCCGGGCGGGCAGGGTATCGCGGCGGCGGATCTAATCGCCCCGCGTGGCGTCTCCACAGAGAGAGGCTTGAATCGTGGTTCCAAGTAAGGTGCACTTGTACACCAAGACAAAGGAAATAATTTCTTCAAACATTTGCGTAAAAAGACTACTATTTTATATTCTTCTGGCATTCATAGCGGCCATAGTTTCCGCCGGACTCCGCGCTGCATTTCTTTTCAGGCATACCCACTCCACTCGCATGGCGACTGGTGCGTGTGACGTCAGACAAACTCTTCACATTCGGACGCGTGCGCACTCTTAAATTCTCACAAAGAAAAGTCTTGTAATACAAAGTGGAATTTTCTTTGTAAAGCAAAGAAAAATAATTGTATTTAATACAAAGAAAACATCTTGTAATACAAAGAAAACTGTTTTTAATACAAGGAAATTTCCTGTATATTACGGTTGCACAAAATTCTTTGTATTATTCGAATTAAGAGTGCGGTACAGTATCCACAGGAGCGAGAGGCATCCACCCCACCGCCACTTTTATTTAACCGAGGCGACTGTGCGGCGCAAAACGGATCGACCCGACCCCGCCGGCTGGTCGCGAGGCGCTCGCGGCGCTCAGGCCGGCGGAACCGACAGTATACCGTCGCAAAGCGAGAAAAGAGAGGGAAAAAGGCCTTTCTCTCATTTCAATGAAAGCCCTCCCCGTGCGGCGCGCCGGCCACGCTGCTGCCGCACGGCGCACGCTGCACTGCCGTCCTTGAGAGTATCTCTCGCAGCTGATCTCGAGCCCCACAACCGCACCGGCACGGCGCGAGGCTCTAGGCTAGACTTGGCGTCCATCGATATCGTTACCGGCGCGGACCGGTAGAGACGTTTCACTCGCGTCAGCGCCCGCTGCCGCCGTGCAGGCTAAAGCTTCCCACGCGACTCAAGGGATATGGAGCGGCTGACAGCGGGCGACTCATGTACGGTTTTTGTTTTCTCGTCCTGCGTCCTCAATCAGCTGCATCGCGCGGTTACGCTGTTCTAATGTGCTGAAATAATGGACTGTTGTCAACACTCGTGCAAGTATAGCATTCTGCACTGGGTGGCTATGCAATTTTTGCTTTTCCTCCCCCGAAAAAAAAAAAATAGCTGTTGAGTACCTACGTCCTGCTCAAGCGCGGTGCGCTGCGGGGCCGTGGCGGTACCGGACCGTAGTTAGTGCCGGCAGGGCTGGTCGCGGGTCGGGGAGGGGTGTTGCGCTCTCCGCTCGGCAGGGACCGCCGCCACCGCTGCTCGACGTGTTTTACTCCGTTTTACTGCTCGAGTGGCACAGAGCGGCGGCGGCGCGGCTTGGTTTGCATCCCGGCCGGTAAATATTGCGTGAGGCGCTGAGCGGCGCGGTGAGCAAACGCCTTCTGCTCCTGCTTCATTAAACGGGGCTCGGTGCGTCCCTGCCGCCGCTGCTGCTGCTGCTCCACCAGGAAAAAAAGTAATTAGGCGACGAAAAAGCGATGATGAGTGAATGGTGTTAGGGGGGTAGGTCTGCTGCTTTAGTCTGCTGATCGTCGCGCCGCCGCCGCCGCCGCGTTGTCCGTTTCCCACGATGATTACCTATCCGTCTTACAACAACAGAGCGGTGCGCGTTGTACAAGATGATTTGTCGGCGCGGCGCGGTGCGCTATCCGCTCGCGCGCTGTTGTAAAAGTATAGTGCTCATCCTGACGCAACGGTCGCGATCGTTATTACAACAAGCGGTGCGGTCTTGGTGTACAGCTCGGCCCGCGACATGTGCCAGGCGCGGCGAGGCGAGGCGCCTCAGCGGCTAACGGGGAGGAGGGGAGCTAAGACATGCCGGGAATATGCATTCCCCGCGAATGTAACATCCCACTGGTCCTGGCCGGGCCGGACAGCGCGGACGGGCTTGTGATAAGCACATGCAGCAGCAGCATGCTGCTGGTCGTGCTCGCTCGCAGCAGCCAGTACGTATAGTCCATCTGCCGCTGGCCGTCGTGACATGACGCCGCGCCGCGCCGGGGAGGAACATCTGCGCAGAGGGGTATTGTTTTAGCGACGTCATCTCGTCGCGTCATCGGCATGTCATTCCCTCCTGCAGCGAAGCTCGAGGACAAGCCGTGCGCAACGTACGCCCTCGTGTAATAATAGCCAGCCGCATGTTTGATTGTTGATTGTAAAATAGCTGTGTGTAGTATTATTTGCATGTATATACACGCGCGGGAAGATGTTTGCACGGTTCGCACCCTCGCGTTTCACGGGTCCAGTTCGTTAGGGCCGCGGTGACGTAACGGAGTCTCTGCAGCAGCAGCAGGACTCCTACAAGGTGCAGACCGTGCCGCCGGGCAGGACCGACGTGCGTGCAGCAGGAAGCACTAGAGGGAGCGGACCAGGACCAGACTGGGCTGGGCTCGCTGGCTGATGAACCTCCCGAGGTGGAGACCTCCCGGGGCGAGGCGAGGGCGAAGCAGTCCAGGTCCGCCCCAAGGCGCGTGGTCATTTACTTGTCCACTCACTCAGCCCGGCCCCGACAAGGTGCAGGGGGGAGCGGAGGGGGAGGCCCACGACAGGCTTTCGCTATCTGGATTAATGGCGCCGATACCCGCGCCACCCCGCCGCAGGACAGAAACTATGGCGTGTCAACCAGACGAGAGTGACGGGACGGTTACCAAATAAGTTGAGCAGAAAAGGGTCGAAAAACCATGGAGATGAAAAGTTTCGCAAATTACACAAGGAGTACGAGCGGCGGCACGTAGTTGCTGAGCGAATTGAGAGTTAAAAGAAATATACCCAACCACACTCAAATGCCACACTCAACCCACAGGAGTAAGCTTCGCTTCGCTCAACGAAAAGTGAAAAAGTGTCGCAAGCTTCCAAAAATAACAGTTACGAAAAAATAAAGGATACAGGAAATTTTTCCATGTGAAATATCGTTAAGTCACTACTTCCAGTTGTATTGTTTCGATAATTTTTTAGGACCATGTGTTAACTAAGTTTCTTAGACGAGTAAGAATTTGCTGTCGTAAGACTACGATTGCGTTCGCAAATTTACAACTCTGTGTCTTAAAAATTACGAAAATTTTACGATTAATGTTTGTCACAGAGAGCATTTTTGTTGAGCATGTTGTGTCTTGTTGCTCCCGTTTTGCGGCGCTGCGGCGATTGCGGCCGGATGGGTGAAGTCTTGGCGGCTGCTCTGGCGCCTGCCTGGCTGTGGTGACGGGTGACGGTCGGGGCGGTCGCGCGGGGGCGGGCGAGGGTGGGCGAGGGCGGGCGTGGGGTCACTCAGGCGAGTAACGCTCCGGCTCGTCCCGGCCGAGCCGAGCGTGTCGTCGCCGTTGTGGGTGACGCGGTGGTGACGCGGGCGTCCTTCCCCCGCCTACGCTCGGAGTTTATAGGTTTGAATGCGAGCAGCAGCAGGTCGCCGTTTTTCTCCCCGACTGGAGTCGAGGGGCCCCGGCCCGGCCCGGCGGCGGCCCCGCTCCACTGTGCGCCTGCGGGGGCGTGAGGGGGCTGTCGGCTCGAGGGGCACGGGGGCGGGAGGGGCACGGGGGCCGGGCCGCAGGGCCGCAGGGCAGGGCCGCCGCGGTTTGACGGTGCAATGGGTGACCGCGCGGTGCGCGGGCGGGTGGGTCAGGTCGGGCTGGGCCTGGGCCACCGGGTCAGGGTTGCTGCTAATGTTATCGATGGGCAGGCAGCAGGCAGCTTGCGCTATATTTTTACAAGCTTGATAATTTTGTGTGATTACTGCAATTTTTTTTATTTATGTGTGTGGACGTGTGAGTTTTTATGCAGTCATTGGCATCCTCAGCTAGAACGTAACGCGAGATCTTCTTGCGCATCCACCTCGCGCAGTAACGGGAAAAAAATTAAGAGAAAAAAATAAAGTTAACGGGTTGGAGGAGGAGACTGAATATTAGTTCCTCTTTCTTTTTCCTCGGGTTAAATATTATTTTCTCGGCCCGCGGCGTAGCGCGGGTCCACTCTGCAGTTTGCTTCCGGTAAGGAGGGCGCCGCCGCCGCCGCGCAGGGAGACTTCCGGCCGCGGGCAAGGGGGCGTGGGGCGGGTCCGGGCGCCTTTTCACCTCCAGACTACTTAATCCCAGACCCAGTCCGCCGAATTGGAGGCGGCAAGCGCTACTCGTGGGGACAGGGCGGGGCGGGGCGGGGTGGGGCAGGGTGATGGCGTCCCGGAGGCCCGCAGCAGGCCCGGAGCTCGGACCCCGGAGGCAGGGCGACTCCGGCGCGGCGACCAGTTCCTGAGGCGGCAGGAGAGGGCGGTCGGCGCGCTGGGGAGCGTGACCAGTGCTGCGACCAGCCCAGCCCTGCGGGCCCCCACGGGCCCGGCCGACACTGTTCAGCCGGTAACTCAACGCCAATATAACGATGTATAAGATATTAATTGGGGAAGCATTAGATGCTGCTATTGCCGTTTACTGCCGCGGTGCCAGGAGGGCGCGGGCTAATTGGTTTAGAGGAACGGGTTTGGTTATGGCAGCGGAGTGATGTACGGGGTGAGCGGGGGTGCGGCCAGACGCCCGTCGCGCGCGCGCGCTCCTTAATGCACTTGAAAGGGTGAGACTTTTGCGTTAATTTTTCTTTTCTTTTCGCCTCCAAGGATAGAGCGCGAGGCGAGAGGACTACTCGTGGCTCACGATTTTATTCTGGCTGCGGAGCCTGCGGCTCCTGTGACCTGATCTCTATTTAGAGTGACGCTCCACTCCGCTCACCCGCGGCGCCCCGCGGCGGCCCGGTTCGCTGCGCGACATTATCGCCAACCAAATAGCAAGTAGTCTCCAGAGCGGCTGGTGCTGACTGATGATCATCTCGCGGGTGGGGCCGGGCCGGGCCGGGCGCGGCGAGGTGCGGCGCTGAGTGGAACGCCTTCACGCTGCCGCGGGTCCAATACAGCCGGCGGGGCGGCTGCTGCTGCGGCTCGAAATATGATGACCCCCGTCGAAAAAAAAGGGGCAAGGAGGGCGTCGCGACGCGGTGATGCGAATGCAGAACAAACGACGACGTCGACGACAACAAGTAACAACACAAGCGAGACACTGGTAATTCCCTGCGCCGCCGCGCTGTGGCCAGAGAGGCGACATTCCAGCCGACCAATGGGATGAGTCGAGCAGCCGCGCCCGCCGCGCCATACGCCACTGCACGCCAGGGCCTACTTTTTGCGCGTCTGGGACATCCTCTTTAGTCCACCGACCCCCACCTCCTCCCATTCTCACTTCAACGTCAAGATGCCAAGTTTTTTCTTCTTCCCCAATTGTGAAGAAGTATTCATTATTTACTGCATACTTCTAAAATGTTCAGCAAATAGTGTGTGCATGTACATGTACACACTATTTATTGCGTGAATGTCCATGTACACACTATTTGCTGAAAACTTTGAAGTATGCAGTTAATCATGAATACTCGTACACATTTGGTTTTACTGAGAATTCCAATTCGTCCAAAATTCTAAGAAAGAAAAGCCAACCAAGAATCCAGTTCAAAATCTACGATGTTTTAACATTAATTTATAGAAGTGTAGAGTGATTGCCGCTTGCTTAATGATGCCTAAGCAGGCGCTAAAGAGGACAGCCCTCGTTGAAGCGCACTGCGACACTCCGTGGGAGCCGAGCGGCCTACAAGTCGGCGGGACAGGGATGGATGGAAGGATGGAGTGAATGAATGCTTCCTGCAACAAGAGTGTTTCATCGACGTCGACCTTTTTATTTTTTTTACTGTGAAAAATTGTGCGTGAGGTATGGTATGGGAAGAGGGGTGGTCTCTCCGATAGCAGCCGTGCGCGGCGAGGAGTGTGAAGCCCATTGCGGAATGCAACGAGGAGCATCGGGGCTTCAGCTGTAGACTGATTCCGCACGACGGGACTTTCGTACCTCCGTCCTTGTCGCACTCATGAGGCACTGCCATTGGGTGTGTGTGTGAGAGAGAGAGGACCGCTCCTACCTCCCCTTGACCGATGTGCGGAATCAGTCTACTGGCCAGCAGGCCGTGCCTCGCCCGTGCGCGCACGCACTCACGCGCACGCGCTAACGGGGCCCGCAGCGGCACGGAGCGCTATGGGCCGGCGCTGGGCCTGGGCGCGTGCATAGCGGCAAGCTATGTCCGAGTTGAACGCGAGCAGCAGCAGGGCACGTGGTATATGGGATGATGGGACGGACACGCAGCAGTATTTGAAACGGTGCGCTGGCTTCTCTTCTGTTGGCAGGATGTATGTTCTACCCGGCCGGCGAGTACCTGCGCTTCGTGCGCATCCCGGAGAACGTCCCCATCGGCGGCGAGGTGCTGCAGGTGGAGGTGCACCCCCGGCGGAACCTGTCACTGCGCCCCGTGGACAAGGTAAGGGTGGAAACGGGGACAGAGAGCACGGCGCGTCGACCACCGACCACGTCGTCTTTCTAGTTTTGATTTTCATCCACGCCTGCAAGCTGAAGACCCTCGCCATCCATGATCAAAAAGATTTCGTCGAGGGGGGGATCACAGGGCAGGGGAGAGCAACGATATGTTGTCTTGTTGACTTTTTTTGCTAAATTTTGATCTTTTCCCCCTATTGCAGACTTTTTTGAATTATTTTTGCAGGGTTTTTTTATGTTCATCTGTTCTCGATTTTCCGGGTTTGTCTGTATCTTTCTTATTGATTTTATTTTTCATTTATATTATTTTTAAATGATTTTTCGGGGGGCCGTACCGGGCCGTACTCTGATTTTTCGAAATGACTCCCCCCTCAGATCTCGTAATAGGATGTTGGTGGCTAGCACCCTAGAGCAAGATAATCTGTCAGCACAAAAAACGCAAAAAGGTCGCGGGCCGGCGGGCCGGGCGAGCTTCGGGACTGCGACCTGCCCGGCTCGATTCGGCGGCGGCCGAATAAGATGCAGTCCAAATGTATGATGGCGTTGCCCTCATGTCCATGGACTTGTCGCAGGCGGACGACGCGCGCTACTTCGCAGTGCGGGATGTGAACGGGAGCATGGTGTCCATCGTGCTGTCCAGGACCCTGGAGGACCTCGTCGACAGCGACACCCCCCACAACGTGCTCAAGTTCCGCCTCGTCTGCGACTACGATGATGGCGATGACACGGTAAGGACCTCAGTTGTGTAATTTTCTCGACTTCACCTTCACTGCCGCTCCGCCTCCCTGCTACTCAAATGTATACATTTCCTATCTGAACATTTTTTTTTTGACGACGACCGTGGCAGTTTGTCGCGTCTCCTTTCTCTTCCTCGCGTTTCCCCGAAGCTCCAGAGATCCTTGCGCTCTACCAGCCACGTAATATTTTTCGTCCTCTCCGCAGATATCGTCTTACCTCTCCGTGACGGTGTACGTCGAGGACATCAACGACCACGCCCCCAAGTTCCTCGATGCGCCCTATCACGTCACGGTGGACGAGCTGACGCCCTCTGGTGGGTATAGCGACATCAGCGAGACTTCATGGGATGTGGGATGTGATGTGAGGTGGGGCCAAACACGCAGCTCTAGAAGTCTGCGGGCGAAAAACCCCCTGCCGAGTGGCGGGCGGGCCGTACCGCAGCACAGGGGTGCAGTGCGGGGTGGCCTACCCGCTCTTCGTCAGGCGTTTGCTGCTGGGTCCGAGAGATATTGATTTTTATTGAGCTAGTACTAGTACATAAGACTGGAAGTTTTGTTTTTGTACATCATTGAACCACAGATAGCACAGTACAAGAAGTTTACAGTAATTGTTGTTAGAGAGAGAGAGAGAGAGAGAGAGAGAGAGAGAGAGAGAGAGAGAGAGAGAGAGAGAGAGAGAGAGAGAGAGAGAGAGAGAGAGCGAAGGTGAAAGAGGGGGTTTGTTGATGTACGCGCATGACACCCCGCTGGGCGGGGCCGGGGCCGCGGGAACACGCGCAGTGCGCCTTATCGGGCGCTGCCCGCGTGCGCACCTGCGGGACCTGCTGCACCTGCAGCTGCAGGCGAGGAGGCGCCACCTGTGGCGGACCTGCTGCAGGTGACCCCAACACGGGGCTCACACGCTAACACACATCCCATATCCCGCCCCGCCTCTGTGTGTTTATGACCCTGTCCATGTCCCCGTCCCCGCCCGCAGGACTGACCATCTTCCGAGGCATCCACGCCGTGGACCGGGACAAGCCCAACACGCCCAACTCGGATGTGCAGTACTCCATCGTGGGCGGAAACGAGGCGGGCAAGTTCGGCCTGGAGAGCGCGCACCGCGCCGCGCTCGTCATCCGCAAGCCGCTCGACTACGACACGGGCGACAAGGAGTTTACGCTCACGCTGATGGCCTCGGTGAGTGTGACGGAGAGCTGGGCCCGGGCCGGGCCGGGCGGCGCTACACCCCGCGCCCTCCCCACGCCCTTTTTACTGGCTCACAGCTTGACTTTCCCTCTCTGTTTTCGAACTCACTTTCATGTGTCCCACGCCTTTCGGCACTATTATGATCTGTTTCCATTTTACAGCCGTTGCAAAAAGTCGCTCTCTTTAGAGAACACACGGTTGTGACCTTTCTTGTCGTGTCTCTTTTATTGGGCGAGCTTGTCTGACGCCTCTTTTCGCCACGCTTGTGCCAACAGGACCGCGGCTCTCCGCCGCTCAACTCGACGACCAAGATATCCGTGTCGGTGCTGGACAGCGACGACCTCAGCCCCAAGTTCACGCGCGAGCTGTACCGGACCCAGGTCACCGAGAACTACCCGCTGACAGTAAGTGCACCGCTCGGGCCCGGGCCCGGCCAGCCGGCAGGCGGGGAGGGGGAGGGATGTTAGGAGGGCGGACACATGTCAGCCGCCGCCTTCTCTTTCGGGTCAAGCCGGACGAGACGGCAGTATATTTCGTTAGCGGCGCTTCGACGACGTCCTCCGTGATTTGGTATGGCCGAGGGGGAAAAATGGAGAAAAATCCGGGAAAATTCGTAAAAATTAAGAAAAAAAATCAGAAAAATACAACAACAACAACAACAAAAATAAATTTTGCAATAAATTTTGCAAAAATTTAGGTTAAAATTCAAGCAAAAGTTCACAAAAATTTGGGGAAAGTCAAGCAAAATTTCACAAAAAAAAAAATGGGGATATTCACGCAAAAATTCACAAAAATTCAGTTTTTAAAATGCACAGAACTTTGCGAAAATTCACAAAAAAAATCACAAAATTTGTACAACAAAATTCAGAGGTTTCACCTCCGGTATGGCGCGGTCAAGCGGAGACTCACGGAGAGCCATGCATGGCGGGGCAGTGCGGGGGCACGGGTACGGATACCACGGGTACTGGGTATCGGATGGCACACATGGCGACCCACAACGGACCGGGCCGTAAGGGGCAGGGCCGGGCAGACTCCCGCCACCTCGCCCCGCGCCTCTCCCCGCGAGAAAGCTGCGTGCGCCGTGCAAGTAGCATCCCGTGTAGCAGCGTCGCGGCGCGCCGCGGACCGTGGCCGAGAAATCGATATCGCGCTCGACCATCAGACGACGGACGCCGCGGCGCCGCGCCGTATACATCGCCGCGTAGCGAGGCGAGGGTCAGGACGACGGCGGCGGGTGACGGTGCGGGTCTGCGGCGCTCAAGGTCCATCCGTAAAAAACCATCAACCTCGAAGGGTGACACGTCCAGCCCGCACTCAAGGGTCTACCCGTAACCAATATTACTAGTACGAAGATCAGGCCGGCGGATGACACTTCGAGTCTGCGCTGCTCCAGGTCCATCCGTAACCACCACAACTAGTACGCGACGGTCATGGCCGCCACCCCGTTGTCGCACCAGAGGGTCTGGTGCGGTCGGCGTCCCCGTTGTCTCATAGCTGCACGCCAGCAGCACGTAGCCTCCTGGACGTCCTCTCATTAATTTTCCTGTGCGGCTGACAATAACTGCATTTCGCGCGGACCGGACGGGCGGGGCGGGGCGGGGCGGGGCGGTCAGACGCGTTGCGGCGCTGCTCCTGCTGCCCGCTCTGCACTGGACTCCTGTCTGTCTGTCCGTCTGTCTGCTCGCCTGCCTGGCCGCCGCCCAGCCCACGCAAGTGGTAGAGGTACCGAGGTACCTAGCCGGGCCGGTACGAGCGACGCACCGACGCACTGCTCCGTAATGGCCAGGTATCTGTCAGCCAGCCCCGGGTCCGGCCCGTTCCGCTCTTGCCACGCCAAGGCAACACCCTATCCGTCCTGGTCGCAGATCTGCCCTCGGACAAGGGCCAGTGTCTTGCGCTAGCCAGGACTCCTCCTGCGACCCTTGCCCCCCCCCTCCCCTCTGTCTCTCCTCCATCCGCGGGCACCCGCGCGCCAGCCGAGCGGAGGTCCTAGAAACACATCCTGTTTGTCTACGCCAGACAGGCTACATTTTCCGTCTGTTGTCGCCCGTGTCCGCTGGGCCCAGTATTTCCGATAAGAAACGGCAGGCTGAGTGGTGGTAGTGGTCGGCCCGACGAACGGCACAGCCAAGGCAGCCTGGGCCCAGCCCAGCCCAGCCCTGCACTCTAGGCAGTTTAGCTTGTCGGCACGGCGCTGTGGCAGCGGCCCCCAACTACCAACTGTCGCCAACATTCTCCTCGACGAGGAGACTGTTCTGATAAAATGCACCGTCGTCTCGTCCCTTCGCCGATTGTGGGGACTGTCCCTTGACCGTCGAAGCTGTTCGGGCTCCCACTAACCCGGCGCGGCGGGTCGGAGGTCGGGTCGGGGCCACCCAAGTTATACACCACGCACTTGGCCTTTGTATCTCCGAGACGACATCTTCACTGCTATACAGGGAGGCGCGGAGGCTGAGCTGAGGTCGAACACGCCGCCGCAGCCGGCACAGCGGCACAGGCAACCCAGCAGAGCAACGGCAGGGCAGCGGGGCGCCGCTCTAATGCCAGCAATTTAACGCTGCAAAATGCACGTTTCCTCTAAAGATATGCGACGAGGAAGGAGATGGGAGGAGAGTCGGTAAGGTTGGAGGGAGAAGGGGAGTCGTTTTCGGACGCGTGAGTCAGCCATCCTTGCCGAGGAAACAATCGCACGCTTGGATAGCTGCGCCGTGATTAGCGGACGTAACCCGTCTCTAAGTAGGTTTTTCTTTTTTCGATGCCGGCGCCGAGGAAGAGGAGATAAGAGGGGGGATGCAGATGAGCGGCAGGAGGAGGAGGAGTGATGCGGGCATGAGACGAGACAGGCACAGTGAGTGGAAATTAAATCAGGTGTTAGCTCTGCCGGTGACGGCGGGTGGCTTGGCGATCGGCGCCGAGGGGGACGCTGGGTCGGATCAGTGAGGCACACCGTCGTCGCGGCTGCACTCCCGTTTTGGAGGCGGCGGCTGCGGGTAGGGACGGGCTTTCGTACGGACCGCATCCATTAACCTGCATTAGTCTGAGCAAAGCAAGCTCGCGGTGCAGGGGCGTTGCTGCAACGCGACTCGCAGGCTGCGAAGAACCCATCTACGAATGGAGACACTGAGGAGCCTCATCGCAGCCGCGCCCCGCCCCGCCCCGCCGCACCCGGCTGCCACCCGCCCTGCCCCGCCACTCCCCTCGACGACAAGCAGCGCCAGAAGCTCCTTCTCCGGCATCTCGGTCACCTGTTGCTGCTGTTGCTGCTGCTGCTTCTGTCAACCTACCAAAACCCCCGCTACTACGGCATCCGTTTTTTTTTTCTCCCCTTCTCCTTCTCTCGAGTTCTTGATCCCTGCACGTTTTTCGAACGGGTCTGCCAGTGATTCCGGGGGCATCGGTGGGTCGGGCATTAGTGTAGTGGCCCTATGGCCGGGTCGGGCCCGGCCCCAATGGTGAGGTCGAGCGAGTTATGGCCAGGACAGGCAGGACGGGGACGCCGCGGCTCACACGGGGAATATCCAAACCGGTACGGATGAAACGTTAAAACTAACGACTTGACGCCGGCATCTGCAGATATTAATGGCATCTCGTATTGCCCTCCGAGGAGAGTGTTTCTTCCCCTCCTCGAGTGTGTGTTTGTGTTTGTCTCTGCCTCTACGGATGGAGCGTGCTGGGTATGAGTGTTATGACAAATCGCTCTTTCCGGAGCTGAGCAGGTGAACGGGAGGACCTAGCCTGCTTGCGGGCCGAGCTGGGCCGGGCCGGGCCGGGCCGGGGTGGGGCGCTCTGGACCTGGGTGGAGCCGACGACGTCCGGATGGCACGCGGAGCGCTCCGCTGCGGTTGACTGAGGCCGCGGCTCGGCTGCTCGGCTCCGCGAGGCGCTGCACGGCGCAGCCCGCCGAGGGTCCAGTTAGCTAGTCTGTTAGTTATTCGCAGAGAGGTCAGCGATGAGAAGAAGACGACAACCGGCAGGGGGGCTCGCGGCACGCCGCGCCGGCACGCGGCAGGGGAAATAGTTTCAGGGTGACCACACCAGCACCAACCGACCGGACCGGCCACCGCCTCACGATAGTCTGGTCTAAGGTAACGGCGGAAATGCGAAGTCCACGAGGCTTGTTTGTAAACTCAAGACTTTTACGCTCCGGAAAAGGGTGTTGAAAACAAACCTCGCCATGGCTGCAGGTGGCCGAGGTAGAAAAACACGCAAAAACAAAGTCATGCTTAAGAGAACGTTATTCAAGGCTTAACCTGTCATTTTGTTGTCTCAGTTCCGGCGCGCCGGGCGCGAGAGACACAACAATGAACCTTTGACAGTGTGAGTTATTAGCGTTGCGTAAGGATTGAACTGGAATCGCAGTCTGCTGGCGCGGAGGAGGAGGAGGCTGGGAGCCGCGCCGCGCCTAGGCGAGGAAAGTGATGACGGGTGCCTCGCGCCGAGAGGCGGGGGAGGGAGGGGCAGGGCGCCCCACGCCCCGCCGCACGCCCAACCGGCTCAACCTTACGTCTTAGAGCCCAAGTTTATGACTACTCCATTTTTTTTTACAGGGCATATTGTTTGGGGTCCTTTGTAAGTTCGTCTTAGTTTTTAGTTTTTCAAAGACAGGATGTAAATGTAGTTGTTCTGTGTGTTTCTACCTGCGACGACGCTTAAAAGGCGTTGCGAGACATAAGACTAAATTCTCGAGCGCAGGCTGAACAATCTGGCTGGCGCTCGCGGTGCGCTCCCGCCTGGACCGCTTCGTGCGCGGCGGCGCGGCTCTGCTCCACGATCATTTGTCAATACAAATAACACTACTTGTATTCATTGCCCCCTCAGCGCCCCCTTCGCGGGTTGGTTTCGTGGAAGGCTGAGCAGGTTGGGGCGCGGGGCGAGGCGGCCCGGGGTGCGCGCCGCGGGCCACGGCCACTGAGATGACGGTGGTTCTGCGTTCTGATTGTGATTAAGTTGATTCATTCTGCCACCCCACCCCACCACTCATTCGCTCGCTCGCTGTACTTGCCGATGCTCTCGCTCGCGTGCACGTTGAGGGGAGGGGACGGGCGTTAAAATAACCGTGACAGTAACGTGGATTTGATGCAGCGATGCAGCGCGCTGCAGCCCTCACGCCAAAAAAAAAGAAATAAATAAAAAAATTCTCCCGATATTAGATGTGAAAAAAGAGCACTACTGCTAAAAATTTAAAGCAGTGGAAAAATAAATCGCACGATCGCTATAAATTTCGCACCGTAGCTTTAAAAATTAGCTGCACCTACCACCCACACATATTCCACCTAGCTGCGCCTGACCGGAGATGCCGGCTTGCGACAATTTCCCTTTTTCCCCGCGTAACCCCCCTTTTTCCCTCCGATGCCGGCTAGCGACGATCCGACCCTTTCTACCTGAGGCCCATGCCCGCTAGCGACATACCTCCCAAGGAAGCCATAGACAATCAAAAAACAACTCCCAAAAAACATAACTTTAAATTTCATTCTTTTAATGTTTTGGGAGGAGAGGAGAAGGGGGTAAGAGGGTTGACATGGGGTCGCGTGGGTTCGCGAAAAACCTTCTGTAGGACCGCGAAAATTTTGGTCAGTCATTTTTGGATGGCGAGCCTTAAAGGGTTGAGAAGACCCATACAGAAAATTGTACACCTGCAGTGTTTTTTCCTTAGACGCGAATAATTTTTTGGTGAGGTCTTGGAGGCCTGCTCGCAAATAAGATCTGGTAAAAGTCGGGATTGGCGTGGTCCGCAGGGCGAGAAGGTGCACCGGGAGCTGGTGTTCCGGCCGCCCATCGAGGCCCTGGACCAGGACGTGGCCATCGACGCGGCCGTACGGTACGACATCATCGCCGGCAACGAGCGCCGCCTGTTCCGCCTGGACCCGCGCAACGGCTCGCTGTTCCTGGAGCGCGAGCTGGACCTGGACGCGGAGCGCACGCTCCCCGGCAACACCTTCTCGCTGACGGTGCAGGCCGCGCAGGTCGACAACCCCCTCAAGGCGGGCGTGGCGCGCGTCGAGGTGGAGCTGCTCGACCTCAACGACAACCTACCCGAGTTTGAGGTGGACCTTTACAATATCAGTATCGTCGAGAATCTCCCCAACGGCTTCAGCGTGCTGCAGGTCATGGCCACCGACAAAGACCAGGTGAGAATAAACGCCTCGTGAGAACACTGCTGGCTCCTCTCGAGGGGCCCACAACTCCGAAAAATTTTGTACACCTGATTTCCGGATTTCAAAGATTTCACATGATTTCTGGTGATTTCAACGAATTTCAAAGCATTTCAAGTGAATTCACTGATTTCGCGAGATTTCACATGATTCCAAGGGATTTCCATTGATTTCACATAATTTCCATTGATTTCAGTTAAATGTCTACCGAATTCATATGATTTCCACTGATTTCGTGAGATTTCCAACGAATTCAAGTATTTTTGGGACGACCTCAGAAAATACACGCACAGCTGATCCAAATTATTCTCTCAATTACATGATTAAATAGGATTTTTCCTAAATTATTGTGAATGATTTCTATTTATTCCAAATTATTGGAAATTAACTTGCAACTGCGCAAAATAATCACAATTATTTTAATTATTTTTTTAAAAAATTCAGAAGCAAATTTTGCTCTGCAATTGAAAGGGTGGCGTGAAAACATGGAAAATTTTTGCGGCAGTAAACCTCCCGAAGGAGGTTGCGGTTCCCGCCAGGCACAGGGCTTTTACCCCCTGTGGCAGCCAACTGCTTCGGTGTTCCATGGGAACCGGCGCTTTGCTGACTGCGATCCTATCGCGCAATTCGACAGATTTGATCCCCGTACCACCATTGGCCTACCCCTAGAGGTACGAGCGGTGTCAAGAGCGTTAGACTTCCTGATCCCAGTTTCAGAGGCCTTACCTCAGAAAGGTACGCGGGATTCGAACCCACAACCCCGAGTGCCGACACGTAGCCAGAACAGGAAGCGACCCAACGCCCAGAGCCACCGAGCCAACGGCGGTGAGACGTGTTTAACTTCTATTTGACCTGCCATCCAGCTGCGGCCAAAGGGAACGTCAAGCGCGAAAAACACTTTCCCGAGTGAGAGTAGAACTTGCGACCACTCAGTTCGGTGTTGCGCGCTCTACCAACTGAGCCACGACGCCACGATACTTGTATAGTACGACGGGTTCAAGTTGTATTTGCCCTGTCCTCCTGGCTGGAGGGTGCAGGGTACGCGGCAAATACGGCTCGAACCCGTCGCTCTGCGCAGTCAACGTGGCATCGTGGCTCAGTTGGTAGAGCGCGCAACACCGAACTGAGTGGTCCGGAGTTCGACTCCCACTCGGGAAAGTGTTTTTCGCGCTTGACATTCCCTTTGGCCGCAGCTGGATGGCAGGTCAAATAGAAGTTAAACACGTCTCACCGCCGTTGGCTCGGTGGCTCTGGGCGTTGGGTCGCTTCCTGTTCTGGCTACGTGTCGGCACTCGGGGTTGTGGGTTCGAATCCCGCGTACTCCTCTGAGGTAAGGCCTCTGAAACTGGGATCAGGAAGTCTAACGCTCTTGACACCGCTCGTACCTCTAGGGGTAGGCCAATGGTGGTACGGGGATCAAATCTGTCGAATTGCGCGATAGGATCGCAGTCAGCAAAGCGCCGGTTCCCATGGAACACCGAAGCAGTTGGCTGCCACAGGGGGTAAAAGCCCTGTGCCTGGCGGGAACCGCAACCTCCTTCGGGAGGTTTACTGCCGCAAAAATTTTCCATGTTTTCACGCCACCCTTTCAATTGCAGAGCAAAATTTGCTTCTGATTTTTTTAAAAAATAATTAAAATAATTGTGATTATTTTGCGCAGTTGCAAGTTAATTTCCAATAATTTGGAATAAATAGAAATCATTCACAATAATTTAGGAAAAATCCTATTTAATCATGTAATTGAGAGAATAATTTGGATCAGCTGTGCGTGTATTTTCTGGGGAATCCCCGTATTTTTTGCACGATTTTGAGAATTTCACTTCAACTGTGCCGTAACAAGAAGGTATTTTAAAGAATCTTAGTCGTCAAGCACTTTCACTATGTTTTATTGCTCCAGTTAATAAATAAATATTCCCTCACAAACCAGATTTGTGGAAGTGGATTTGCGTAGGACTATTATTTATATCTCCAATGGCAAAAATTTAAACAAAAAGAAATTGTTTATACATTGAGTACTTTTATTGAAATGGCACTAAGCTTTAAGAATAAATAGGAATCTCAATCTGTTATGAAAGTATCTAAAAATCTTAAAATATCTCGAATTCGCCGAACAGCTGTTAGTGCACATCGCCCCCCTCCTCCCCCCACACCGATTTGAGTGAGTTTCCCGAGACGCTTTTTAAATGTGATTTCATGTGAATTCAATGTGATTTCATGTGAATTCAATCTGATTTCACGTGAAATCAAAGTGATTTCAACAGATTTCAAGTGATTTCAACGGAATTCGTGTAAATTCAAGAGAATTCAACTGATTTCAAAGATTTCACTGATTTCAATGAGATTTCAATATGATTTCCAAAGATTTCGGTGGCCTTGCACACCTGAATTCCAGAGTTGTGGGCCCCTCGGCTCCTCTATTCGCCATCCGATCGAGCGTTCGAGCAGTTCGAGCGTTTTTCGGGTTTTTTATTCCTTCGAGATAAGTTCGATCTCAATTGGATGACGATGGTTTCTGCTTTGATGCCAGGGCGACAACGCGTTCTTCACGTACCAGCTGGAGGACCCGCTGCAGGCCTTCAACATCGACGCCCGCACCGGATGGCTGACAGTGCGCGACCAGGGCCGCCTGGACCGCGAGAAGCAGCCGACGCTCACGATGAGGGTGCGCGCCAAGGAGAAGACGCCCTCCGTGGTGCGGGGCGCCGGCGACGATGACAGCAGCTCCTCGGTCAACGTGACGGTCACGCTCCTGGACGCCAACGACAACAACCCCTCGTTCGTGCCCAGCAACTTGTACGAGTTCATGGCCTACAGCGACGCCGTCGTCGGGGACGTCATCGGCCAGGTGGGTCCAAGTAAAATAAAATTCGTCCCGCAAAACCATGGCGTCCAAGATAAGTTACGCGATTTCATGTGGCCAGGTCCAATTTTAAGGCGTGTTCCTGAAAGATTTCGCAATGTTTTCATGAGCCCGCGGTCTCTGCCCGCGACAGGTCAAGGCCGTGGACCCCGACCTGGGCCGCAACGGCATGGTGCTGTACGACGTGCAGCGCACGGGCAACCTCTCCTCCAGCGCGCTGCCCTTCGCGGTGGACGCGCAGACCGGCGAGGTGTCCGTGGCGGACGCGCCGCTGTCACCCGGCCGGCACGCGCTCTTCGTCGAGGCGTCGGACCAGCCGGCGAACCCGTCCGAGCGGCGCTTCTCGCTCGCCGTCATCTCGGTGGACGTGCTCAAGGCCGGGCGCAGGGACGGCTCGCAGGGCGAGCAGGTGCCCGACTTCGTGGGCGCGCCCTACGAGTTCTGGGTGGGCAGCAACGTGGCCATCGGCACCAGCGTCGGCCAGATCCGGGTGACGGACTCGCCCGACTCGCGGCGTGTGCTGTACGACCTGCTGCATTCGTATCACGAGGGCGGTGAGTAGAACCACCTCTTCGCGTCTACCTTGTCACTTCGTTCGGCCCCGCGTCACCGTCGTCCTGCTGATTTTCAGTGCCCTTCGCGGTGGAGGAGCGCTCCGGTACCATCACCGTAGTGGCGGACATGCGCAAGTTTGAGCGGACGCTGTACGACTTCGAGGCCGTCGCCACCGACTCGAGAGACATGGTTCTCGTCACCAACGTGACCATCCACGTCGTGCACCCCGAGGACGAGGTAGCCACCCTCTTCAAGTAAGTACTGAATCCCGTTGCGTTAGCCCAGTTGTTACCCAACCGTATTGGCCACCCCGAGACCTGACAATAACGCGGACGCGACGCTGCAGGGGCGCCAACGGGGCCGCGCGACGCCCCATGGAGTTCCGGGTGCGGGAGAACCTGGCCGGCGCGCTGGTGGGCCAGCTGCTCGCCCCGGGCAGGAACGTGACGGGGCTCAACGTGACGGACACCAAGGCGGCCGCCGCGCCGGCCAGCAAGCTGCGATTCGTCATCGCCAACCAGCAGGACGTGGCGGAGCGGTGAGTGTGGGCGTGCGGCCCTAGAGGGGAGGGTTGGGGAGGGAGAGGGCGAGGGCGAGCCCGCCGACACCTCTCACTCACACCCGCTATTCGCAGGTTCGCCATCTCCGCGGACGGCACGCTGTACACGCAGCGCGGCCTGGACCGCGAGGAGCGCGACTCGTACCGGCTCACCGTCATCGCCGAGAACGCCAAGGGGCTAGTGCGGGGCTCGGGCGTCTTCCAGGTGGCCGTCGTCGTGGAGGACGAGAACGACAACCCGCCAGCGTTCGACCGACCCGCCTACGAGGGCCGCATCGCGGAGAACGCGGCTGACGGCGCGGAGGTGATCCTGGACGCGGAGGTGCGCGCGAGCGACGCGGACGACTGGCAGCAACGCGCAGTTCACGCTCTCGCTTTACGGCGAGGGCCGGGACGTGTTCGCGCTGGACGCGACCACGGGGAAGCTGACGCTGCGGCCGGGGCAGGTGCTGGACCGGGAGGCGCGCGCCGTGTACCACCTGCGGGTGATCGCACGCGACAAGGGCGGACTCACGTCCGAGGCTGCGCTCACCGTTCACGTCGACGACGCCAACGACAATGCGCCGCGGTTCACGCGCATGATGCTGCTCCAGGACGAGGGTCTGGACGTGGAGGCGGACGAGCCCGAGGAGAACGACATCCTGGTGGTGGACCCAAGCGAGGCCAAGAACACGTCCCTCGCATCGGCTACCGCCTCCCGCGCCGGCCGCGGCCAGCACCTGCTGCCCGTCGTGAGCGTCCCCGAGTCCGTGGCCGTGGGCACGCCGCTGCTCCGCCTGCTGGCCGAGGACCGCGACGCGGGTGAAAACGCCGCCATTACCTACGCGCTCGTGTCCGAGACGCAGGTTCCCGCCGAGGCCTCCGCGCTTGCCACCGCCTCGGGACACGGCCACTTCAGGCTCTCGCCCTCGACGGGGGAGGTGCAGGTGACGCGCGCGCTGCCGCCCGAGAGCGAGTTCCACCTCAACGTGACAGCCACGGACGGCGGAGGCCTCAGCGACAGCGTGCTCGTCAAGATTTACGTCCGGGACGTCAACGATCACGCGCCGGCCTTCGTGCGCTCGTGGTACACCTTCGACCTGGCCGAGGGCGTGTATACCAACCACGTGCTCGGTCGCCTGGAAGCGGTGGACGCCGACTTCGGCGCCAACGCCAACATCTCATACTACATCATGCAGATTCAGACTTACGACGACTACTCCACCTTGCCGTTCCACATCAACGAGCTCGACGGCACCCTCACCGTGGACGGTGACATAGACCACGAAGCAAGGGACTCGTACTCCTTCCAGGTCGTGGCTCAAGACCACGGGCTGGCCGACGAGCGCAAGCGCAGCTCCGTCGATGTGGAGATCCACGTCTCGGACATCAACGATAACCCACCCATGTTCTTCGGCTACGACCGAATCGCACAGGTGACCGACGACGATGGCAACGCCGCCTTCGTCCCCGTTTACTACGCATCGGTCGTTGAGAACAGCCCCGCAGGCATCGTGGTGGCGCGCGTTTTCGCGAACGACTCCGATTTTCAGGTTTGTTTCTTTTTATGCTGGCTTTTGTGATAGCCACGCTGGCATAGGTGCTTGGCTGACGGGTCGCGGTTCTTGTGCAGGGTAACGGCAACGGCTTGGTGCTGTACGATATACCGCGGCGCCCGGACCGCGAGGACTACTTCAACGTGGACTCCAAGGACGGCGTGGTGACGACCAGCGCCAAGCTGGACTTCGAGACGCAGGGGACCCACAACGTGACGCTGGTGGCGCGCGACCTCGGCAGCCCAAGCCTCAGCGCCACCGCCCTCCTCGTGGTCAGCGTCGTGGACGTGCCCGAGACGCTGGAGGACTCCCTGGGCCCCATGTTCCTCCACCGCTATTATGAGGTAAGCGCGGGCGAAACAGCTTTCAAAATTTTGCACACCGGAAAATGAAGGAAAAAATGGAAGAAAGTCGGAAATATTCAGAGAAATCGTGGAAAATGCAGAAAAAAATTCTTTTCAAATTTACAGAAAATATGTAGTTCAAATTTCAATTAAACTTAAAGAGTTAATTTACACTCTATAGCTATAGGCAATATTTTCAAAATCCGTTGGGCAGTTTTTTTCCCTCTGTAAGGAGCCATGTAAAAAATTTACATAACGTTTACCAGCGATTTTAGAAGATTTGCCTAAAAATTCCGAAACGTTCACAAAGAAATCACACAATCTGTTTTTCCCTCGGAGGTAAGGCAGCAGCTCCGTGCTGCTGACTGTCGTATGCGTTGCCCGCCATCGTGCTTCAAAACTAAATCGGTTCCGTGTGTGTGTCACAGGTGGAGGTAGAGGAGAACTGCGCCGTGCCGATCGCCTTGCTAGCGCTCAACGTGACGGACGCGTACAAGGGCTTCAACCTGCGCTACAGCCTGGTGCCAGGCAAGCGCGCGGCCCGGGGGCTCGCGCCCGCCCCGTCCACGACCTCCTCGCAGCGCAGGGCCTCTGCGCACGGCCACGGCCCCGCGGCCTCGTCCACCGCCGCCCCTCCTGCCATGTTCCGCGTGGACCCGCGCAACGGCACGCTCGTGCTCACAGAGAGCCCGGACCGCGAGGTGCGCAGCCGCTACGAGGTGACGGTGCGGGTCGACGTCAGCAAGAAGGGCCGCTCGCTCACGAGCCCCGCGCACGTAGTGTACCCCGTCAACGAGGACCGCCTCACCGACCTGGCGCCCAACGAGGTGAAGGTGGTGGTGCGCGTGACGGACGTCAACGACAACCCACCGCGCTTCACAGTCAGCGGCCGCCCTATCGTAGCCGCCATCCCAGCCACGGCGCACTACGGCTACCAGATCGCCCGGCTGCAGGCCAAGGACCCCGACGAGGGCCTCAACTCGGAGGTGCGGTACCAGATCCTGGACCGCGTCGACGACGAGTCGCACAAGTTCGCCGTGGATCCCCTGTCGGGACAGGTCCGGTCCATCGCGAGCTTCTCGCGCGACGCCGGCCGCGTCTTCGGCTTTGACGTGCGCGCCACGGACCGGCGCGGCGCCGACGACGGCAAGTCGGCCATTGCCAATGTCTTTGTAAGTTTGCCCACCGCCCCCTCCCCACCGCCCGTCGAGTAGACTAGTGGGCCTCACAGGAGGCCCACTCGGCCCACTAGAGTAGACTTGTAGTGACAGGCGCCCTCGGCTAACCGCACTTTATATTCCCCTCCAGGTGTACGTTCTGGACGAGGAGAAGCAGCTCGTGATGCTCATGGCGGCGCGGCCCGTCGACGTCGAATTGAGCATGGAGAACATCACCAGCATCCTGTCCAACGCGACGGGCATGGACGTGCGGGTGCGCAAGCTGCAGCCGCGCATCGACGACTCGTTCTATAGCCCCGCGTGAGTGTCCATCCGAAATATCGATATCGATATTATTCGATTCTACGGCCTGCTCCGTCTTTCTCTTTTCCCCTCTTATCACCTGTGTTAATACTTTTTTTTTAAATTTTGCCACTTAGGACCGACCTGTACCTCTACGCCGTAGACCCGGTCATGAACGTTATCATCGACATGGACACCCTCTCCCAGTAAGTCTAGCCCAGCCTGCGCTGCGGTTGCGAGGCTTCCAGGGGCGTGTGGTGGGCTGGCCCGGAAAGCACAGGTGTATTGCGGGTCGGCCTACCCGATAGGCGGCCGCACACAAGGAGACATTCTCAGAGCTGCAATGATACATGTTTTAATGTATTATCAGAGTTTTCAAGGGCGATAGAGCTCCAATAACACTTACAGTAACCTACATACAAATATGTCATTTCTCTGGTTTTGCGGTTTTAAGTTTTGGTGCCATAAAAATGAGCAAGGGAAGTGTTATCGAGTATCAGTTGCATACCTTGGGACTGAAGGACTGAGCCCCTGCGTTTCCTCCCCGCAGCATGCTGACGACGCAGCAGGCGGAGCTGCGGAGGCGGCTGCCCGCGCTGCGCGGCGTGGACCTGGTGGGCGGCGGCCTCGAGGTGTCCCGCGCCGAGGCGCACGCGCTGTCCGCCCTGGAGGTGGGCGTCGTCGTCCTCGGCTGCGTCGTGTTCCTGGGCGCGCTCACCGCGGCCGTCTGCGTGGGCTGCGTCCGCCGCTTCCGCCACCGCAAGGGCGGCAAGGCCAAGGACAAGCTGGGCTTCTCGCACCAGGCGCCGCTCACGCTGCACCACAAGGGCCCCGCCGGGATGTACCCGGGCAGCACGCCGTCCTTCTTCAGCCTCACGGCCAACACCAGCCTGGTGCCGGGCGGCATGGGGCAGGGCATGCCGACGCACCCGGGCCCGGGGCCCGCCCTGTCCAGCGTCGGCGGTGGCGGCGACACGACCGACACGTACGTCGAGATGCACTCCAACAAGTCGTCCAACTGCAACAAGCGCCGCTACCCGACCAGCCAGCGCACGCGGGCGTCGCGCTCGGCCTCGGTGCACCACCGGCATCAGCACGAACCCACCTGCACGCGCCACAGGCGGCACCGGCACCAGCGCAGGCCCAGCAACGCACAGGTTACTAGCTCAGCTTAGCGCACCGGGTTAGACGAGATAAGCCATTTCAAATCTTACCAGTGCGTGTCAGCTATTCTCTGCGCCACAACTGACTCGAACTCGGATCTATTTTTCACATTCTTGAGCTGGAGTCAAATCCACATACTTAACGCTTTGTTAAAAGGAGAAAAGTTGGGTGATTTAAAAGTGGCATATTATCTTAAGCAGCACACGAATAACCAATGGCGCTTTCATTGGGTTTTTTCATTGTTACGGTACGTTTTCTTACAAGTTGTGTCTTTCTTTTTGGTGTGTACGGTACCTCTCTTTCTCGCCGGGGTGCAAGTGTCTTCCCCCGTGACCTAGAGAGAAAAACTTGCTACATAGTCGCTTGCGCCTTGGCTTGTGCTTTACGAATAAGGAATCTCTCTTGAAATGCTTTATTCTTTTATTTTTGTCGGTTTTAGCGGACAAACAAAAAATGTAACGATCTTGGTTTCTCCCGACTCGCAGGGTTTGCATATGGCGCGCTCCAACTCCAACGCAGGTTTCGACGTGGGTCTGGGCTCGTCGGCCGACTCCGGACAGATCCTGTTCGAGGAGCGAGACAGGGAGCTGGGCTGCTGTCCCTGTGGACACTCACCGTCGCACTCGTCAGCAGAGAGCTCAAAGTGAGTATATTCCCTGCGACAACAAGATGTCGGCTGACATTTTTTTTCTAATTTGGCTATCACATGCACGAGCGGGAAACAATTCTGAATTTTGGTGAACACATTTTGTAAATTTTCGGATTTTTTTTGGAATTTTCGGGAATTTTTAAGGAAGTTATGAACATGTTCATTTAAATTTTTCCAGAATTTTTCTGAATTTTCCTTATTTTTCTTTCTGAATTTACCCTGAATTTTCCTATGTTTTCTGTGATTTTTTTTCTGAATTCTCCTTAATTTTTCTGAATTCTCCTTAATTTTTCTGAATTCTCCTTAATTTGTCTGAATTCTCCTTAATTTTTCTGAATTTTCCTGTACTACGAGGTGTACAAAAATTTCAGAGTTGTTTCCCCCTCGCACATGGACGTATGCATGGCCCGATGATCGAGGGGGCCTCAACTCCTGAAATCATGTGTACACAATAGCTGATACCTTCGAAATCATTGTCAAAAAATTTGGATCTATTGCCGAAAAAATTAATTTGAGTGCGTATTTTGGGCTCTTAAAGCTCAAAATACGCTTATATTTACTTTGCGAATTATTTCTTTCAATTATAAGAGGTGTAATCATGTGAAATCATGTGAAATCTTGAAATCATGTGTACAAATTTTGGGTGAGTTGAGGCCCCCTCGCCGATGATATTGAAACGACATAGACACGTTTCCACGATATCACGCAGCTGTCAACTTTGCCCTTGCCCATTCCTTGCTTGCAGCGGCAGCTACGAAGACTCGCTCAAGTCCTCCCGCCGGCCCTGCGGGATGTCACACCCCAACACGGCCACGGTGTCGCGCACGCGACATCGGCAGCGAGAGGCGCCTCAAATGATCGGCAGCATGGGGACGCCCCTGGCTCGGCGTCAGTCCGAGCGGGTCATCATGTGCCCCATGCAGAGCTAAAGCAGACCAGCGCGTGCGGAAGAGGTCTGGTCCGGTCCCCTGGTGACGTTAGGAGCCCGCCATTTCCATTGTCAGAATCATGCACAAAATCGACCATTTTGACAAAATATCGATGAGAGACTTAAGGTACCTGAGTAAAACGATTCCTATCACGTGCCACGAAAGCTTGAACTCGCCGCCCTGTTGGCGCAGTTTATCAGTGTCTGTAGACCACTTGAGTTCTACTGTTATTTAATGAAGTCATTATTAGTACGCAGTTTTGAGGGAGAAGATTGTATACGTAAGTTCTAGACTTATGGTAAGCTTCAAAAAAGCGCCTTATGATAGGTGTAAATTGGTTTCCAGTCTTAAGATTTTCTTAAATAGATGAAATGCTGACACTTGAGGGTGGAGACAGTTTTTCCTCTGGTTTTGATACTAGGAAGAAGCGTATTGTTTGCATCCGCCACTTAATATGTTAAAATTGTGGAGAACATCAATACATTGCGAGACTGATTGGCGCCTCTTAAATGTGCAACTTCTTTTCTGAAACTTATTTTAAGTATTGCATATAAGAATTCGTTTCAGATGGCAAATGGATTGGCCATTGGAAGCGAAAGATACAGCTTCCTACCAAACATAAAATGGTGTACAGAGGAACCTAGTTAGTTATAATGTTAAAAGTAATCATAAGGTGTATAGTGTGTTAATACTGCCAAAACATGACTGACTATCCAACTCTGTCATGGATGTCTTATTCTGTAACTAATAATTATATTTATTTTGATTGAAGATGACTGTGTTTTGTAATTAAGTGTGAAAGGGCTGTATGTCTGAGCTATGCATGTGAGGGAATGAATGCATTCTTTAATTAATTCAGAATTGTACAGTTTTATTATTTGACTAGCTCATTTCAGGCTCGTTTCGATCGGATGTCAATTAAATGTTTCTGATCACTCTGCAACATTTTGTAAACGGTGCTTGAAACACACCATAATTGCTCAAACCAGATGTTGTGCATATTTTCTTTCATAAAGCAAATCTGCTAATTATGTACGTCAAAGAGGACAGGAAGTATGCCACCCTTTATCTACTATCATAATGTACCCATTTTCACATTGATGTTCCTAGGGGAAAATAGGATGTAAAGAGTATTTCTGTACAGGGACAGATAGAAGTAGCTTTTAGAGAAGCAATGGCTGTGCTGACAAGGCAGTACTTACTCTGAATGCCAAAGCTTTTATGTCAAAATCAAATTTTTCTTTGGCAAAGTATTGTTGCAGCTAAAACAACTGACTTCCATTGGCTTCAAGCTGCTGATTGCTAAATTCATAGCTGCAGTAGGTCAAAGCAACACCAAGAGTAGGATGACCACATGTGGAACAGCTGAGTTCAACAAAACCGTAGTGTGTATTCCTTACAGAACTTAGCTTTCAGCAAAGCCAACCACTTCTGAAGAATTCGGTAGCAAACTTTTGCAAAAGAAAGGGTTCAAATTTAAACCAAAATTCAAGCGATGTATCCAATCGAGTCCACCCAGAATCAGCCTAAGCTTCAATTTCTAAATGCTCTGAGCAGGGGAGTTTCTGTTTGACCATATATTTCACTCTATAGGGTGATTGACATATTTAAAAAATGTATTTATATAAAGAAATAGTTTTTAAAAACTGTCTGCTTATGAACTTGATACGACATTTCGGAAGCTATAAATAAATGTCTGTTACCGTGTTTTTGATATGTTAAAATCATGACATTTGTGAAAATAAAAACACTTATTCGCGCCCAAAGCTTACAGAATGGTTTCTCTGAAATTCAACTGGAAGTTGTCTCCACGGCCTCGTATCCTTTCCGACCTGACCAGTAGCGGATTCCAATTCGCATTGTCATGAGGTGTGCGAACCGACAGCCCTGTGTCTATATCCCCCGTCCCCGTCCCAATTCCATATTCGCCGTCGGGACGCTTACGGGTTCGAATCCCGAACGATTCGTTTTCCGTTGGTTTCCGGATGGACCAACTCTCTGGGGTTGGCCTGAAAGATTCCCTGCACAACACCCGTCGTCACGGTACCACACTTATTCAGAGAGAAATTCGCTTTCTTCAGAAGCCTCTGCCTCTATGCCTCTGGGCACCTAAACTTGGCAGCAATTGGCTGTGGGTAGGGATTTCTATTTGCTTCGCCAGTTGTGAGAACCAACTGCCTAGTCACTGGTATCGCATCATTGTCAAATCTCGATCGATCCTTTAATAAAAAAGAAGAAAAATGAAGTAAAAGTGATTTTAATGAAACAGCCCTCGGCGAATTTTTGTAAGCTATTTTGTAAACTGTGATCTGTTTTTTTAGCTGCTGTATTTTATTGTTGCAATAGAAAATGAGGAAACAAAAATTCAGACTGATTGCGTGAACTGATTATTAAAGCAAGTAATGAACAAAAGATTCATATGAATAATTGTCATCTCATCACATTCAAAAATACTTGTCCATAGCGGCAGCTAAACAAGTAGCGACTAAAATTAGGAGTGCTGAATTTCTATACAATCTGATTCATTGAAAGCAATCCAATTCCCTTTTCCCATATCATTGGGGACTTGTAGCTCATTTAATGACAATAAATTAAACAGCATGTGGAATGAAAATAAATAGAAGTTGATGTGATTAAACTGAGAGCTAGGGAATTGGATTACAAACAATTTTGCTGGGTTTATCACACTTGTATTGTATCACATTTTTTTCAGTAAGACAAACATCATTGGCCAAGAAAGGAAGCGTGAAGAGTAACAAATTAGTAGACCTCAAACACACAGGGAATATAGCTAAATGTTATTGCACAAAGACTTTCAGGTAGCCAAGATATTGTGAGTGCTTGATTCCAAAGGTGTGTGCTGGAGGAACATCAAGCTGCACCTGGAAATAAAAAATAAATAATTTGAGTTATTATCAATTTAAGTGATCAATTATAAAAAGGTACTGTAGCCTGAACCTCTCCAGATGATTATTTTCAAAAACTAGTTTAATAAATGAAGGATTCACAATAAAGAAAAATAAAACAGCATTTTCTTGATCCTTGTCATAGTTTTGAATGCGGGGGGAAAAAAGTATACAAAAATTCAAAGTGAAAATAAGAAAAAAGAGAAATTGTGCCAAATAGATAAACTCTAGCATGCAAGCCAGGCAAAATTTGAAAATGCATGTCAGTCAAAAATTCTGAGTTGTGAAATGCCCATCTGCCTCCTTTGAAAAATAAAATAATTATTGGAGACTGACGGTCAACGTCTGTCCTGTTAACATTGAGAGCGGACCAAGGGCACTTTGCCCGTCCCTTTCTCGCCGGGTCCGTGCCTACTCTACCGCTAGCGGTCTAGGCAGCTAAGCGCGCTACGCGATACCTAGCACGGCAACATGCACGGTGGCTCCGTGATTTTGATGTGGATGTAGGGCGAATGTTTGATGCCGAACGTGTAGCTCGGCGAGGCGCGGTGGATGCCCGACACCTGCAGAGCACAGAGCTGGCGGGTCAGTCTGAATTTACTGGCTTTAGACCAGGCTACAATTTGTAGTGTCTACATGCAAAGATTTGAGGGGATTCAAAACACACAATCACGTAGACAACATTCCTTTCAGGGCTCACACTTCGGTTACCACTCATATATGAAAAACAAGGTTCGCGTAAACACTGTAGACAAAAAGACTCGCACTTTCGTGGCCACAACAGGTAAGCAGGATAAATTAAGTTGGTCACGTTTTTGGTGCCGTTTGCGCGGCAGCGCGTCGTCGCTCACCTTCTCCGGGCAGTGCGCGCCGGGTCCGGGCTTGAGGGTGGCGTCGGAGGGCACGGAGTAGCGCGAGCTGATGGAGTAGGCGGGCGAGCGCTGGTGGTTGTTGTAGCAGTCGGCCACGGAGGGCTCGTAGGCGCCGGGCCCGGGTACGAGCGCGCGCTCGTCTTGCGGCTCCTTCTGGCGACCCGAGATGCTGAAGGCGGGCGCCGCCTTCTTGTTGCCCTCCAGGGTCTTGCCCAGCACGGACGGGATGTTGTACACGTTGGGAGCTGCAACCGGGAGCCGGGCGTGAACGTGAGGACCGAGAAGAGGCAACACACCTCCGTACCCCGCCCCCGCCCCGCTACACCAGGTCCTGTTCCTCCGAGTAGCCCAGTGGGTCGTCCCTCCATACGCAAGCTGTACTGGCTGCTACGCGCACGAGTTACTCAAGCACTACGGTACAGGCTGCTATATACATCTACGGTCACACAGTCTACTTTTCGCAACAAGTCTAACTACAAGAACACACGGAAAATACACGTGATAAAAGTTCCTCGGCGTCGACAACCCTTACCCATACAGGACTGCTGCATCACCTTACGTTTTACGCGCACTCCGCGGCCCGGTCCCAGCAGACTGGGAACGAGCGCAGCGCGTCGGGATGACCCGCGCGCCGTTCGGGTAGGCAACCCATCCGGCACCCGCGCGCCGCACGCAGCAGCAGCCGAGGTTTCGCCCCGCGGGAGAAAAACTCAGGCGACGTGTGAGGAGAGGTCCGACGTGCCATGCCATCGGGCGAGTACTTGTCCTTACCGGGAATGTCGTTCGGCTTCTCGAGCTGGGTCCGCAGTCCGAAGGTGTATTCCGGGGCGTGGTCGGGCTTGTCGGGGTTGTACGCGTTGGGCGCTGCAGGCAGACAGAAACACGTTATTACCATATGCCAGATAGGAGACGATAGAGCGACGCGATGCGGATGCGGCCTGTCCTGGCCGGGCCTGTGCAGTGCAGTGCGTCCCGCCCAGAGATGTTTCGATACCCATTGCACATCCACCACGACGACTCTGGCTGCGCGGTAGTGCAGAAAAGGCTCAACAGGCATCTGGGGCCTCAGAACCAGAACGCCCATCAGCGTCCACCTCCCATGGACTTTTTGTCTAGTAACAGCAAGTAACACGCTTCGAGCTTTTCTTTCCTTTCTCTCTTTTCTTTCCGAACTCTACTCTCCGCTCACCTGGGTTGCTGCTAGGCTTCTCGATCGGCGTTTTCAAGCCGAACGAATAGTTTGGACAGTGCGTTGGTTTGTCGGGATTGTAAGCGTTTGGCGCTGCGATCAAGGGAAGACATTTAGCGAAACGACATATACAAACAAACAGCGGCGGCGGTGGGACGAAACCGCACCACCACAGTCAAAGCAATTTCGCAGCGTGAACCAAGGCTTTTTTTTCCGCAGTGTGCATTGGCCGGCACGGCCCGCTGCGGCTCGCTAACCTGGAGTGTCCGCTGGCTTCTCCAGGGGAGTCTTCAGGCCAAAGCTGAAAGCCGCTACCGTCTCCGGCAGGTCAGGGTTGTAGGCGCCGGGGGCTGGGTGATAAACAAAGCGTACAGAGCAAGGCCGCCGTGCAGGGGGCGAGCGGGGCAGTGTCGGGGGTGCGGGGCACAATGGAGGCAGCGTGATTATTACTTGCGTTCTGACCAGAGATATCGGACTGGCTGCTGAGAAATGCATGGGGCCATTACAAACCTGGAGTGTCGCTGGGTTTCTCCAGGGGTGTCCTGAGTCCGAACGAATAGTTAGGGGTGTGGGTGGGCTTGTCCGGGTTGTACGCGTTCGGGCGCGGGGGTGTCCAACGGCTTCTCTAGCGGCGTCTTGACCCCAAAGCTGTACGCTGGGAGGTGTTCGGGTAGGTGTGGGTCGTACGTTCCAGGAGCTGCAACGAGAAGGAAAAACAGGGAAATTATTCTAAAAGGGAATTTGACCGAAGGGGGCTGACTCGATTGCGAGGCTTATCCTCCAACTAACCTGGAACGTCACTAGGCTTCTCCAAAGGTGTTTTGAGTCCGAATGAATAGTTGGGAGTGTGGGTGGGCTTGTCTGGGTTGTACGCGTTGGGCGCGGGGGTGTCCAACGGCTTCTCCAGCGGTGTCTTAACCCCGAAGCTGTACGCTGGGAGGTGTTCGGGTAGGTGGGGATCGTAAGTCCCTGGGGCTGCAAAAAAAAAGAGGGGAAGGGGGCGATATTCACAAGGGACTTACACCGTAGGGGATAAATCACCCGATTACAAGGCGCATCTTCAAACAAACCTGGAACGTCACTCGGCTTCTCCAAGGGAGTCTTGAGTCCGAACGAATAGTTAGGGGTGTGGGTGGGCTTGTCCGGGTTGTACGCGTTGGGCGCGGGGGTGTCCAAACGGCTTCTCCAGCGGCGTCTTGACCCCGAAGCTGTAGGCTGGGAGGTGCTCGGGAAGGTGAGGATCGTACGCCCCTGGAGCTGAAATCAACATTTTAATCAATCATACATCCAGCTCGCTGTGGCCTGTCAGGTGGCTCGGCTCTATCCAGATCACCGCGCTACCTGGAGTGTCGCTTGGCTTTTCCAGAGGTGTTTTCAGGCCGAAGGAGTAGGCGGGCAGGTGCTCCGGGAGGTGCGGGTCGTAGGCGTTGGGCGCTGGCGTGTCCAGCGGTTTCTCCAAAGGCGCCTTCACGCCGAAGCTGTAGGCCGGCAGGTGCTCGGGCAGGTGAGGATCATACGCTCCTGGAGCTGGAGAGAGACAGAGAAACGCATGAGTGAAAGGTCATCGACATCGTCTTCACGTGGATATCCGCACGCTGTGTGAATGCTGCACACTTGTTGGTGTGGTTTTTACAAGGGAGAAACAGCTCTGAATTTTGTACAAATTGTGTACAAAGTTTGTTAATGTTTGTGAAATTTTGGTGAGTTTATGTGAATTTTTGCTTGAGTTTTTATAGAATTCTGTGACTTTTTCTGATTTTTTAAAATTTCCTGAAATTTCCAAAATTTTAACTGATTTTTTTTTAATTTTTCCTAATTTTTTGACTTTCTATTTTTTTCTGAATTAGGAGATGTACACAAAATTCAAGGTTGTTTCCCCCTCGGCTGTTTCCTATTCGCACCTGGCGTATCGTTCGGCTTCTCCAGTGGAGTCTTCAGCCCGAAGGAGTAGGCGGGCAGATGCTCCGGGAGGTGCGGGTCGTAGGCGCCGGGCGCTGGAGGGGGCACAGAGCGGTCAGGTTAACGGCCCATCAAAGAGAGTGAGAGAGACGGATGCAGGCAGGAGAGTAAGAACTGCGAGAGGCGGTGGGCTGCTTGGTACCTGGGGTGTCACTTGGCTTTTCAATCGGCGTCTTCAGGCCAAAGGAATAGGTAGGTGCCTGGGTGGGCTTGTCGGGCTTGTAGGCGTTGGGCGCCGGGGTATCGGAGGGCTTAGCGATCGGCGTCTTCAGGCCGAAGGAGTAGGCGGGCAGGTGCTCGGGCAGGTGGGGATCATACGCGCCCGGTGCTGGGGGGTGCGAAGAGGCGGAAAAGCAAGTGATAAAAGCAGTGCGGAGAGGGACTAGAACCATGACCAGGGCAGGCTAAAGAATGGTGAAAGAGGTACCTGGGGTGTCACTTGGCTTTTCAATCGGCGTCTTCAGGCCAAAGGAATAGGTAGGTGCCTGGGTGGGCTTGTCGGGCTTGTAGGCGTTGGGCGCCGGGGTATCGGAGGGCTTAGCGATCGGCGTCTTCAGGCCGAAGGAGTAGGCGGGCAGGTGCTCGGGCAGGTGGGGATCATACGTGCCCGGTGCTGGGGGGGTGCGAAGAGGCGGAAAAGCAAGTGATAAAAGCAGTGCGGAGAGGGACTAGAACCATGACCAGGGCAGGCTAAAGAATGGTGGAAGAGGTACCTGGGGTGTCGCTCGGTTTCTCGATCGGAGTCCTGAGGCCGAACGAGTAGTTCGGAGCGGCAGTGAGCTTGTCAGGGTTGTAGGCATTCGGAGCGGGGGTATCCAGGGGCTTTTCCAGCGGGGTTTTGTGGCCAAAGGAGTAGGCGGGAAGGTGGCCGTTCAGGCGGGGGTCGTAGGTGCCCGGAGCTATTCAAGGAACGAAAAACATAGGAACATTTTTTTTTGGAACAACGCAACAAAATTTTCAAAAGGAGCAGTTTTCTATTCGAAGGTTATTCGTTAGGTATACCTGGCGTGTCGCTGGGTTTCTCAATAGGAGTTTTGACTCCAAATGAATAAGTGGGGGCATTATTTAGCTTATCAGGCTTGTATGCATTTGGAGCTGGAGTGTCCGATGGTTTCTCCAGGGGTGTCTTGAGGCCAAAGGAGTACGCGGGTAGGTGCCCGTTTAGCCGCGGGTCGTATGCGCCCGGAGCTGTACACACAACGCACGTATGAGCAAGCACAGAATCGGTATGATTTGTACTAGTATCGATCCGACGTGTGTGATGTAAGGCACCTGGTGTTTCCTGGTGCTTCTCACTCGGCGTCTTGTGGCCAAAGGAGTAGGCGGGCTGATGCTCGGGAAGCTGGGGGGTGTACGCATTTGGGGCCGGGGTACCCGAGGGCCTCTCCATGGGGCTCTTGTGGCCGAAGGAGTAGCAGGGGAAGTGCTCGGGGAGGTGGGGACTGTACGCATTGGGGGCGGGCGTATTCGAGGGCCTCTCCGCGTGGGCCTTGTGGCCGAAGGAATAGGAGGGAAAGTGCTCGGGGAGGTGGGGACTGTACGCATTGGAGGCCGGGGTACTTGAAGGCCTCTCCAGGGGGGTCTTGTGGCCGAAGGAGTAGCAGGGGAAGTGCTCGGGGAGGTGGGGACTGTACGCATTGGGGGCGGGCGTATTTGAGGGCTTCTCCGCGTGGGCCTTGTGGCCGAAGGAATAGGAGGGAAAGTGCTCGGGGAGGTGGGGACTGTACGCATTGGAGGCTGGTGTACTTGAGGGCCTCTCCAGGGGGGTCTTGTGGCCGAAGGAGTAGGCGGGCAGGTGCTCGGGGAGGTGGGGGCTGTACGTGCCGGGCGCTGCGGGGGGTCACGGACCGTGGCCGTGCGAACGGACAGGGAGAGAGTTATAAAGAGACAGAGATACAGAGAGGGAAAGAGGTACACAGCAAGACAGATAGAGTGCAGTGACGTAGTGACGTGCTCAGCCGAGTTCAGCTCGTGTACTCACCCGGCGTGTCGCTGGGCCGCTCGCCGTTGGTTTTGAGGCCGAACGAGTGCGCGGGGGCGTGCGCGGGCTTGTCCGGCTTGTAGGCGTTGGGCGCCGGCGTGTCGGACGGTCGCTCCACTGCGGCCTTGACGCCGAACGAGTACGCGGGCTGGTGCTCGGGGAGGTGCGGGTCGTAGGCTCCGGGCGCTGCGGACATATACAGGGACAGGGCTGGTGAATCGCGTAAGCCTTGTCCTCGCTGACGGAAGTGTTGTCAATCGACGACGTGGTACCTGCGGATTATTTTTTTTTCCAACAGTCAGTTTATTCAGGTACCTGGAGTATCAGAGGGCTTCTCCAGGGGGGTCTTGTGCCCGAACGTGTAGGCCGGGAGGTGATGGCTGGGCTTCTCCGGGTCGTACGCGCCTGGAGCTGAAAGTACCCTTATTATTACCCATTCATATAAAAAAGGCGCAGATCAGTACTTTTATTGATCACATATCGGGATTTGTTTTTAGTGCGACCCCCAGCTGTGTTTGTTTTTATTACGATGATGTTTTTTTTTATATTTTTTACTCCGGTGGAAAGCAGCGGCAGCAGCATAGCAGACCGGGTGGGTGACATGGCGGGGCAGGAGGGGGCGGCATATAGCGGTTGGTTGGTTGGCTGCCTGGCTGGCTGGCCTGCTTCTCTTGGCGAGCGGCTTTAGCGCGCAAATTTTTACAGCGATCGCGTCGCGGGCGGGCGGGCGCGGGACGCCTGGAAGGCCGAGAGGCGCGGCGGAGGAGAGGGGCTTGGGGGAGTCGCGTGGGACTGACCGCCGTCGCGCCGCGCACCGCGGCCGCTGCGCGCGTGGGCGCCACCGGCTGGGGCGGGGAGGGGAGGACCCGCCGGCCCGACAGCTCAGCTCGCTCCGAAGGAAGCCGACTCATGCGATCGACGCACATTTTCCTTAATCCCCTGACCGCGCGGCTGCCGCGTGCCGCGTCACCAAAGCACACTGCAGGAAAAAAAGAACGACGACGACCGACGACTTTCTCTCCTCTCTTTTATAGATCGGAAGAGTCTCTGGGTATCGGCGGCGTGTGGGCGGGGCGGAGATGGCGGTTGTCGCACCGGGACTGTTACTGTTATTGTCGCCTTGCCGGGCGTCAGTGTCCGGGGGGTGTGCGTAGGTCTTACCGGGGGTGCTGCTTGGTTTCTCCAGCTGCGTTCTCGTGCCAAACGAGAACTCGTGGGTAGAGACGGGCTTCTCCGCCAGGTAAGTGTTTGGCGCTGAGGACAGAGCAGCGGCAGTCAGCGCAGGGTGTGCGGTCGGGTAAAGCGCTGGTGTTCGCAATCGGGCGACATCTTCTTTCCCTCTCCCTCCGGTGTACGTCAGGTGAGAGGGAGAGAGACTAAAGATGTCGGGTGAGGCCCTTATTCCTCGCCCGATTGCAAACACCGGTAAACGCAGCGCGCCTGTGGTGGTCGGGGTAGGCAACCCGCTCGTGTTAGCAGACGGCCGGTTGCCTACCCACGCGGCGCCCAGTGCGGAAAACACTGACACCTCTACTTGCGTGCGAACTGCTGAGAGTGGATTTAAGCGCGACTGTGCTACATTACTTTCAAATTGTCGGATCGAACGACACCCACTACACTAACGTTAAAAGTCGTGCGGTGCCATGGAGTGCGACAAAAACAAGCGACAAAGTGCCAAGTGTCAAACGCATGCCTGTCACACACACACACACTTCCACACTCACACACTCTTGACCCACCTCCGCTCGGCGCGGCCGCGTCGCCATGTGACAGGCGGTGACCTTAGCCGAAAGCGACACTCAAGACAAGCAAAACGCTCAGGCAAGCGCTGCGCTGCGTGAAATGGGGATCCCCGCTTTCAGGCGGAGTTACAGGACTCGGAAGAACAGGATCAAGTTAGCCTTCCGCGGTCGGCTTCCCGTTTCACCCAAACAAGATCATCAACATCGCCGATAAGAGAAATCGTGAAGGATTATAATTTCTTTTTGATTTCAGTGAACGAATTCCCGGTGGAGGCGCGCGGTGATCTTACCTGGGGTGCTGGACGTCTTCTCGTGCTGCACTTTGAGCCCGAAGGTGTACTTGGGGGAGGTGTCGTGCAGGTCGGGGTTGTAGTCCCCGGGCGCGGGGGTGGCGTCGGGCGAAGAGTCCTTGGGGCGGGAGTGGAGGGTGGCGGAGGGCGGGCTGTCCTTACCTGCGAGACGAGGTAAACGTGTCACACAACAATCCGACGGCTGACTGGAACGAGTCCATGTCCATCCAAGCCGGTGCGATCACACCACACAGTGGCCGCCGCGGGGCGGAGCGGCGCTCGGCCTCCTCACAGTGCGGAGTCGTTATCTTTGTAGCATCGCTCGAAAGTCAAAGTTATCATCAACCGATCATTCGATTGAAATGAGGTAGTATTTTGCGTAGTGATCACAGATGAAAGACGCTTATTAACAGAACACACGTTGTGCGTTTCCGCACTGTGAGGCTGCCGTGGTGCCGCCTGCCGCCGCGGAGCTGGAGCTCACCCTTGGCACTCAGCCCCGTCACGTTGTACTGCCCCGGGCCAGGGCCGGGGCTGTCGTTTTTCGCGCCGTGCCGGCTGCCGAAGCTGAAGGCCGGGGCGCGCTCGCGTTTCGAGTCGGGGGCGACGGTCCCTGCGGATAAAAAAGAAAACATTAAGTTAAATAAGTTATTAAGCAAAAACTCAGACAGAGACAGTATGCTCTAAAAAAAATCGACCAAATTTCCAGACTTTGCTGTTCCAATTATTGTTGGTCTCTGTTACGTAAAACTTACCGATGAGGGTCGGCAGGCTGACGCAGGCGGGCCCGGGGCTCTGATGCTCGGCGGCGATCGGGCCTCGTCGTTTGGTCGGGGTCCAGGGGCGCTGTTTCAAGCCTCCCATCTGGAAGCGAAGGAGCAACAGACACTGGAGACATTTTGCGGTTCAACAAGTGCGACAGCTGCGGGCCTATTTGAGCTGACGGGACGTGGCGGGGCGGGGCGGGGCGGGAGTCGAAGGTGCCCTGGTGCCGTGTCGGGGAGGTGCGGGCGCGGGGCCCGGGCGCCGTGCCTGGCGTGTGCCTAGACCGGCCGCCCCGCCCCGCCCCGTCCGTGCATGGATTATCGACCCGCCGACGGGTGAAGGGCGTCCGACCGCCGGGACTAAGGAGGCAAAAAAAGGAAGTTTCCAGAAAAATCGAGCTTCTTCTCCCATAGAGCGCGTCGGACGGTCTAGATCGAGCACATCAGTGCGACCAGTCCGTAAGGGAAGACGCGCTTCGGGTCGCGTCGGGTCGGGGCATCTTCCGGTCAGGGTACGCGCTCTGGGCACCGGTTCGGACAGGGAGCAGAGGACTTCCGGTCGCGCTAGGCCACACTAGTTCTCTCCAGAGGCAGCTGCACTGCACCTTCCCCGAGCACCGAGCAGGAAGGCGCTCGGCTTGGATCGCGCGCGAGGAGCGCGAGGTGCCATACGGGGCGGCGAGCCCAGGCCAGCCCAGGCCAGCCCGGCCCCATAATAGGACATCACTTCACCTACCTCACACTCACCTCTTCAGCTCCACCCGCCCCGCCCCGCCCCGCCCCGCCCCAACGTGCAGCAGGGCGGGGCGGGGCGGCTCTAGGCCGCGGGACCGAGCCAGCTGATGTCACTATGCTAAACGGCCTGCCACGAGATGCTCGATTGATTGACTGTGACGTGACGGAACGCCCTCTACGGTGGCGTTCGTTACACCACTGTAAATAAACGAGTCCATTTTTCTCTGACATTTTTTCTGTCTTTTTTGAGGAATAGCAAACAGAAACAAAACTTTCCTCATCGTTTCCGCATTACTTGCGAGCTGTTTCTCTGGCAATAAACGCAGGATTTGCGTCGCAAAATAAAAGTTGGCTTGCAAATGCGTAGTATGGCGCTAGTTTGAAAGATCGGGAAAAATCAGTTCAAAACATTGTGTGGTGCGAAATCTCTTTGCGAGGAGTCGCCAATTCACCTTCGCGGCGTACGGAGTTTTATGGTCTTATCGAGCCTCACAAGGGATGTTATGATACATTACGCATTCGATATCATGAAGTATAATGTAAGTCTTATGGGGACCGTGAACTTAGTATGATGCTAGTTGGCGCGACCCCTCATCTATTTGCCAAACTGTGAAGCATCAATCGACATTTATTGCGAGACCATTTTTCACAGGCACTTTGCAGTGCAGAGTTCGCTTCCATGGTTCCTGCAAATTACTATATAAAGGCCGACTCCCCTCCCCTCCCCGCGTCGCGCCCGCACCAGATCTCGCCTGTGATTCACGAGTCTGCATGTCGCGCCGGCTCAGCTCGGCTCAGCTCGGCTCGGCTCGGCCCGACTCGGCTCGGCTCGGCTCCGGCACAGGCTTATGCATGGCCTCCTTGGGAGGGTCAAGCTGCCCACCAGCCATCGGCCCACATGTGTTCCTCCGCCCGCCCCGCCCCGCCCCGCCCCGCCCCGCCCCGCCGGGCCCGGCCCCGCCCGCCTCGCGACGCCACGCCGCCGTGTTATTGTCAAGGTGTCAAGCTCGACCAGACGTCTGATCGTGATGATTGCGGCCGGGCCGGGCCGGGCCGGGGCCCGCCCCTGCGGCCTGCGGCGTAGAGGAGGGTGATGGTGATGGTGATGGACTCGGGCGTGTGCGTGCGTGTGACAGGACAGAGAATGAAAAGGGCGCCTCCTTGGGATTGCGGGACGTGCCGCAATGAGCGCCCGGTCCGGAACCGACACAGTCGCGCTTTAAGGTCTGCCTCACTGAGAGAGGAAAAAAAAAGCTGATGTGTGGATAACTAACATTTGGAGCTATTTAACTAAAATTTGGCAATATTTGCTGAGAGCTATGATCTTTAGCTGAATGTTTTGTAGAACAGCCAATTTGTTGGCTGTACAGCTCAAAATGTTAGCTGTCCATATGTAGCTAATAATTAAGCAGCATGGGAAGGTTTTTTTCTGAGTGCTGCGAGAAATGCTTGCAGGCAGCGGTTACGGGAAAATTTCCTACGAGAGATGTCGTAAATTTACGAAGTAGAATTGTAAAATGACGAGACTGTATAACGAAGCTTTGTATCCACTTCTCATTCTCAAGCGAGCACAAAATGGGCCTTCTTAGATTTACGATTCCAATCGTAAATTTACTACGACAGTCGTAAGTCAGAAATTACGAAAAAATTGTTAATTCACAATTATTATTTTTTTGCTGTGTGAAGGAGGAGCCGGTATACTTCAAGTTGCCTACATAAAAAAAGGATTTGTCGACTGAATTGCCTACATTTCAGGAGGCTCACTAGAGGACGACAGACGCCACCTTCGCGCCTGTACTGTCACAGCGGTTGTGAAGGCTGGGCGGGCTGAGCGCGTGGGTGGGACAATCATCACGCTGGAGTCGGTCCTTCCTGGTCCTTCCCTCTGCCCCGCTCCGGCCGACCGGGAGCAGCGGCAGCGCGACGGCAGGAGGCGCGGTCTCCTTATCTCGATGCAAAGTGCGTCCAATTCAGGGCGCCTCGACTATAATTGTAAAGTTCGCCATTTGGCCGCAGCGTGCTGGGCCTGCCCGGGACGGCGCTGGTGAGGCCGACGAAACAAAACGGGCGTCACGCGAGCTGAGCCGGGCCGGGCCGGGCCGGGCCGGGCCCCTCCCTCGTACCAAGCCTTGGGCGCAGCGCCCTACCCCTGCGGGGGCCCCCGCCCTGCCCCTGCAGGGGCCTGCCCTGCCCGCCCTGCCCTCCTGTGCTTCCCTCCCCACAGCGGGGCAGGGCGGACCCCCCGAGGGGCTCACCTGCAGGCACAGCGCGGCGGGGGCGTTTCCTGCAGAGTCTGAGCTCCTATAGCTGTAGCCTTTAGCGACGCTACGGCAGTATTACACTTGCCGGATCGGTATCGGTACTTCCCCTCGACCCGGTACGAGGGTCGTCGAACCCGAGGTGGAAATCCGAGAGGAAAAAACTCGAGTTTAGGTCTACAAATTTTTGTGAACTTTTGTCAGATATTGAATTTTTCTGAATTTTTGCTTGAATTTTATCTAATTTGTTTTTGTCAATTTTTCTGAATTTTCCTGATTTTTTTCTGAATGACGAGGTGTACAAAAATTTAAGGGTTAATTTCCCCTCGAGTAAATCGTATCTTCCAGATAGAGGACATCTTCCGAACTACGTTTATCAGTCACACACAAGTCCAAGAGTAGGCCTACAAATGTCGTTCTCTCGCGGGTGAACGAACAGTCACTTGTCTGGATATTTAATTCCTGTCAGTGCAGTGGCAGTGAATAAGGTATGTTACCGTTACCTGTCTGATCGTCACACTCACCTTGCTTTCTTCCTCTTGGTTTCCTACGGTTCCCTGGAGTTCCCCTTGCGGATCTCTGCGGATCCCTTTATGCGGTTCGCGGTGGCCTTCTGTGCCGCGGTGTTCCCTCGCTGTCAGGTCGGACCGGCTCGGCTCGGGGGATGGCTCACCGGGTCGTGTGTCGCGGAGCGTTAAACAGACGAGCGTCTCTGCGCGGGGCGAGCGCGGTGCGCGGCGTCGTCTGAGTTCGGCGGAGGCTTGACGTGAAATGCGGTAGCAGCGGAGCTCGGAGCGCCCCGCGCCCCGGCGGCCCGGCTCGGCGAAGGCCCCAATAGGCCAGAGCCCCATCGCACCGCACGCTAACTCCCTCACCCTCTTGCACTGCCCTCGTACACCTCCGGGGGCCTCGCGCGCGCGGCTTCTCGCGGGGGCGCGCGCCGGAAGGGAGGGGAGGGGGGGAGGGGGGCTGCGGGGGGGACGGGGCCAGGCGAGGGGGCAGAGCGGGGCACCAAAGAAAGACACTTCCAGGTGCCTCCCCTGCGCGCTGGCACCGCCTCACGATGGCGACCATTGATTTCTCGTACTCATATCATTTGGTGATTTTGACGAGCTCGTTGCGTCCGGCCGGGTGTGGGAGGCGCCGCCGCCGGGCCGGGGGTCCTGCCTTGCCCTGCCCGGGCCGCGCCGTCACATCCGGACAGGTGCCAGCCCTGCAAAAAGTGCATGAACGGGGGCGGGACGGGACGGGACGGAGCGGACGATGAACCCGCCGCACCCGGCTGGAAACGAGGGGGAAACTACTCTGAAATGTTTGTTATTCACCTCGTAATTCAGGAAAATTCAGATTTTTCTTTAAGAAAAACAAAATACGCAGATTTATGAAAATTCACAAAAATTTAGGGAAAATTCAAGTGAAAACTCACCAATATTCTGTGAAATTTCACACAAATTCACAAAAACTTCACAAAATGTGTACACTAAAATTCAGAGTTGTTTCCCCCTTGGCTGGATATCGTCATTTTCGACGACGCGCGTACCTCCGCAAAAACAAGAGACAGGGAATGCGATGCAGGTCCGAGAAGTTGTCCGACGCGCTTCCTGCTCCTGCCTGTCCAGTGCCTCTCTCCTCTCTGTCATCCTTGGCGAGGATTGCCGGTCCTGGCCACCACAGGTTTGTAAAGTTAATGTCGGCCGACCGGCGACGGCGAGAGGGCACTGTCGTGTTTCTCTGTCAGTAAGTGCCCCAGGGTCCAGGGTATGCGTGAAGTATAAAACCGTTGATCTGAAAACATTTCGGCTCGAAATGATCAGTCTTCAACACAAATCGGAGAAAAAACAACATCTTACGGAAAACGGACAAAAGTCTGGGCACGGCAGATACGTCTCTCTGGTTTTCATTGGAGTATATTTTATATTTTGAGCAGAAATATTTTCAGGTGAATGCCAGCACACTTCAAACATACTCTGTGACACTTATTGGCACAATGGCCAGAACAGCGTCAGCAGCATCCTCTCGCTCTCGTCGGGCGGAATGAGGACGGCCGGCAGGCCGGCATTCACTTAACAGAGACCTCGGGCCAGGGTCCAGCTCCTTGTAGGGCTCCGGTGGGCACCCGGCTGGGCCGCGCACTGTGACCAGCTCCTGACAGGAGCCTCCTGCTGCACTCGGAGCAGTCCGGCCCGGCCCGGCCCCGTCCTGTCGGGACCACGCCCTGTTGCACCCTGTTGCAAGTCGGAAGTCGCCGGCGAGCACATCACGGACGACATCTTTGGCCTGATGTCGCACCTCCAGCTGATGTTCTCCTTAGAGAGGGAGAGTGGTGAGAGGGGGGACCTGGATTTTGTAAGTGCAGTCTAGACAACATGCGTAGCCACGATGCGTTTAGAGTTAAGTCAGAGAGCCGCGTAAGACTAAGAGCTAAGAGACCCGGGCTCCTCCACCTCCCCCGACGACGAGCGCCTGCGACAAGGGAGATAGGCAACCGGGTCATCGCAGCGCACGCCTGTCGTGCGGGTCTGCCTACCCCGGCCCGGCCCGGCCCGGCCCATTGCTCAGACGGATCGACGGATGGATGGATAGCTGCCCTCGGCCGAAACCACGCAGCGCGCCTCCAGTCTAAGCCATTATACAGCGACCTTTTGGTTGGAACGGCACCCCATTAAGCGGCTTTTGGGTGGGGCGGTGGTGGAGAGTTCACTTCCCTCGACCACGCAATAAACCCCGTTGCGGGGGAGGAGGCCCGCGAGTTGAGCCGAGCCGAGCTGCCGAGCCACCCTGCAGATACATTCAGAACAGCGCTCTCCTCGCTCGCTCTCTCTCGGGCGTATGAAGGTGCGCCGTACAGGTGCGAGAGAGATAGAGCGAGGAGAGCGCTCTCCTGAATCAGTCTGCGGCCCGGGCCCGGCGCCCCGGCCAGCCCGGCCACCCTGCAGTGCTGTGCTCCTGCCCGCCCGCGCCGCAGCTGGGCGGCGAGTGGAAGGGGGGGAGTTGGAGACAAAGCCCCGCCTCCATATATGGACCGCGGCGGAGCGCGGCGAGGTGGACGGCAGACTCTCCTCCCGCGAGAGGCGGCGCGGCACTGGCGAGGGGACGGGTAGATGGGTCGACGCGGGCAAAGTAGAGAGATGCCAGAGTTTAGAGGACACGCCTCGGCCAACTGATTTATTTTTTATTTACAAAGATATAATACAAATGATGGATACTTGACTTACATCTAGGCGGTTCAAAACACGAGCATTATTCCGCAAGAGCAATTTCGAAATGTTCATATGCTATTGAGAGGAGGTATTTGAATGATTCAGAATCGGGTAACTTTTCAACCAGCTCAATGGCTTCCAGCAATCTGTCCTTGGGTGGCACCAATTCTTTCAGAGATTGGCCAGTTGTATCTAGAAGAAAAGAAAATTATTAGATTTGTCAGAACAATAAACAGACATCACATCAAAAACTTCAGTGAGGAGATTAATAATTACCCATAAAAACTATCAAAGCAACTAATTTGTAAAAGATGGTTTTCTGAACCACATTTAAAGGAATGTCTGAATCAGCTTCAAGCCAGTCATCTCTCAAAATAGCTTGGCACCAAATTTTATGTCTGTGAGAAAGTAGGAAACACATTGAAGTAAAAAGTCAAATTGATAAACAAAAGACCTATAAGGATATTAGGTTGGGTTGGAACAACCAAACTTAAAGTGTGTACCTGAGTTCAGATTTTTGATTTTCTTCATATTTTAAGAGATCTAATGCTTTCTTAAAGGTATACTCATCAGCAGACTGGTTTTCATTGCAGATCAACAGCTGTAAGATTGAGATGATAGATAGATAAAAGAAAAGGATAACACAAATGTATACAGTATATAGTGCAGAGTAAGTTTTTTAGAAGGTAAATTAAACTACCTGAATTAATTCACTGGGAGTAAGAACATGAAGTGTATCAATGTCATAACCATGAGCAACAAGCACAGACTCTGGAAGGTCTTCCTGATGGGCAACAAGATCAAGTTCTGCATCTAAGAGAACCCTCTGATCTGACCTTGCTTCAGTCTCACCAGAGGCTAGGAGAGCTAGTTTAGCTAGAGAGAGCATAGACTGTAATCAAGATAGAACAAAATACATGAATACAAAGAAGTGCTGAGGAATCAATTAATGAATTAGTGCTGGCCAACCAAAAAACTAAACCGACCTTTTTACGTCTTAGAAGCTCTGTTTCTTGTTGAGCTAGGGTGGACAAGGTATCAGAGGCAGTCAGAAAATCGTGTAAAAAAACATGCTGAAGCCATGAAAGAGATGGGTGGTCTCCAAGAAATCTCTTGAGAGCTGCCTGTTGAGAAGCATTTTGAGCAGCTGCACTTAATCCACTCCCTGCTCTGAATGTCTCTAAAAGTCGACCAGGTTTCTGTTCTTGAATGTACCAGCTAAATAGGAACTGTGAAAAATCTTGGTCCTTGAATTTTTCTATATAGGTGTCAAGACGGTCCCTGTTATTGGTGATTTCACAAATCTGCACCAATGTCTTAAAATCATAATATTTTTCAGCAAGCATAACAGCACGTTCATATTCATGGTCTTCCACTAAATAAGTTAAATAAGAAATTTAAGTGATTACATTTCAAACAAACAGAACTAAATAATGCACAATGAAAAAAGTCAGTCCTCACCAAACGGTTCAATTAAATTGGATCGCACTTTCTGATACTGCTCAAAGAGCACAGTGAACTTGTTTGAACCACGGACACTTTCAAGGTGACACTTTTTACCGTCAAGAATTATGTCAATGATGTTTAGTACTTGATCATATAACTTTGCCTTTAACTTGGGATCTCCTGTACTACGTGCTCCAAATTTGAGAGTTAAGGATTGCTGTTGGGGAAAATATTTTCAATAAATCTGCTTCTCTGACTGAAAATTCCAAAAAAATAATCTAGGGTACTATCCAATAAAATACCTGTTTTAATAAAGCCTCCCGTAAACCTCCTTGTCCAACAGAAGCTGTCCATGGAAGATATTCACAAAGTCCAACTTCCAGATGGTTGTTAGGCTGAAATATTTCTTCTTTCTGTTGGCGATACTGAATAACTTGTCGCACAACCTCCAAAATAATTTCATTTACCTCTGAGAGTTGTTTGGCAACCTCAGCAGGGGAGCGCTCACTATGTGCCTGATCTTCACACCATTTCACCAAAACCTGAATGGCTCTTTGAATACCTGACACCTAAAATAATAAATTGTTTTTAGTTTAGAAAGTTAAGGAATAAAGTAATGCGTTTTGATAGTACCATACAATAAATTACTTACTTTTCGATAAAAAAGATCCTTTGCATTGAGCTTCCCTGTGGGCTTTTCTCCTTCCATGTCTAGTGCGAGGCGAATCGCAGTTTCAATCAATGTCCCATGTTCACTTTGGAGGTGATGGAGAGCAATTGCAGCAACTAACTTTTCAGCTTGCTCAGCCAAAACATGTGTAGTGGCCATAACTACACCCAGTGAAACAACAGCACTGAGTCTCTCCCATAGTTTAAGATCAACAAGAAAATTGAAAAAAAGATCAAGGGCATGTTGCTTTTGCTCTACTTGTCTCAGTATGTGCAATGAAGTTGAACTGGACAAACTTATGTCTGAAATTAAAATTAAGGTCGGGGGGTGTTATGTTATAAAAACAATTGCAACCAGTGAATGTGTTTGCTGGAAATATTAAGGAAAAATGTAAAAATTGTTGTTTCACACAATGAAATTGAGACAAACTTACTAGAAGTTTTCATGTCAAACCAGCGAGGATCTCTGGCAGGGATATCATCAATGAGGTCTTGGCTTACTTTTACTACTGCCACATCAAGTGGAGAGCCAACATCTGATATTTGCATCTCTTGCCGAGGGAAAAGCTCTCTCACTAGAGCTTCACATTGAGCTTGATTTTTACTAACATGATACAAAAATGCAGCTTTCATACGAGCATCAACACTTTGAGTCTGTGCAGTGAGTTCTTCAAGGTCCTGTTCAAGAACAGAAGTATCTCCACATTCTGAAATCGAGACATCAGCTCCAAATGCAATACTATCATTTTGACTGCTAAAATCATGAGGAGAGTAATCTAGAGGAGAAACAGCTACCAATCCATGTGTCTTAGAGAAAAACACAGGTACATTGGCACACACTGAGCCTCCTAATAATCTCTCTCCTTCATTGCGGAACTCTATTACGTCAGGTTCATCTGAAAGATTTGACACTGCAAACAAAATAGGGGCCATTAAAAAAAAAAAACTTTACAGCAAGAATCATGTCTTAAGCACCATACACAAAACTTACAGGGAAAGACCAACACATTTCGATGACTATACACAAGAGCTGAGTGCCCAGCAATAAGAAGTTGGTACTGAGAAAGATCCTGTTCTGTTTTCCTGGCAACAACTTCATTTTTCAGAATTGTGAATGATTTTAATCTTGTAGGAGCAATAGCTGAATCTGTTGTCAATGTAGCTAAGAGAAAGAAGACAGAAAGTTAGATGTGTATTCTGTTTTTTTTAGGTAGCTCAGTAAGTTACACTGGATTAAAAAGTATTTGTCATCAATAATGAGTAACTCAAAAAGTGTTACTCACCAATAGAAAATTGCATATTTTGAGATATTTGAGGGTGGACAGAGGCAGCTAAAATAGCAACACCATCACTAGTTGCTTGCATGTCTAATAACCAGGATTCCTGTTCATCCGGGTTTCCACCTTGAGAATCCCAAATTTTTTCTTGAAAAGCTTCCCTTATCCTTCGACCCACTTCACATTCAAATAGAAGTCTTTCAACATCATATGGAGTAACAGACCATTTCTGCAGAGTATGCTCAGTTAGGACGAAGACAATAAATTCTATTTGATCCTTGTTTGAACTTGATTTTTCCACAGAGGTAACTCTGACAAGTTTCTGAATCAGAAAAACATAATAAGTGAGCTTTAGAAGGAAGTGCAAAATTGCTTTTGCTATTTCAGATTTGTCTCACATATTTCTAAGATGTTAAAAATTACAAGAGCCTAGCAGATCTTCATGAGCCTATTTGCTGATGCTGAAAGAAGAGAAACTTACAGCTTCAGCACCACCAGCCGTGGGAAGAGAGCCAAAAATAAGAGAAGACATTCGCCGTCCAATGCCACCCAATATACTTTGGGGGGGCTTCAAAGTAGTGCATGTGACACAGTGACGACCATTTGACACCTGTGACCAAGGTATTTCCTCGATGTTTTAAATGCAATAATCAAAAAAGCAACTCAGTAACAATATGATTGGACAATTGACACAGACCTCTGGTTGTAGTCTAACAATTGTGGATGTTGTGGTTGCAAGAATGCATCCCATGGATGAAATACTTGTGAGGGAGTCACATTCTTGCCCCTGCAAATCAGTACTGTCTTCAACAGATGTCCCTTCATATGCAATACTGGGCCAATATCGTACTGTTCCCTCAGGTGATACTGCAATACAGGCAGGCACCTATAAGAAAAGTTAAAAGATAAGATAAATATTTGTACAAAAACCTTTGTTTTTAATTAATTTTTTTTTGTTTGAACTTACTACACTATCTTCTTTAGTATACACCCATACCAAATCTGCTCTGTGAGCTAGTTCACTGGCAGGTAAAGTGAGTTCTCGGCATTGAGTGCTAGGAGGACGACGCTGTTGCGCCATTGCTAGAGTTTGCTTGTACTGCCATATCAACAACCGGCGGCCACACACAAGCCAAGCCCAGCCATCTGGGGATATATGGGCGCTGACTGCTGTGCTTCCTAAATGTAGATTTTACGTTAACACCCAAAAAAATATGTTAGAGTAAAACTCCTGTGATTATTAAATTCGGGCATTTCCCAATAAAAGCACAGATTTAACAGGTTTAACAATACCTAGTACATGCCATCTATTTAAATAAAATTTGGACTTCAACCAGAAATATCCTAAGATTACTTAATTTCTTTTAATTTTTACTACTGTAGCTTGGTTAGAACAAATGATACAAGTTTGGACAGCTGGGTGTGAAGAAAATACCACCGCTGCCACCGCTCAGGCAGAAAGCCAGTGAGAGAACAGGCACTCAGCATGCTACCCTACATCAAGGCTTTGTCCAGAGCCAGAGCCACGAGGACTGCAAGCCTACTAGAACATGTGGGTTCAGAGCCTCACAAGTGAGGTGCAACCCAATATGCCATGCCACCATCAAAGAATCAGAATTAGAACAGAATCAGATTAGAATATATATTTGACATTGCCATTTTCCCCTTCAGCTTTTTCCCCACTCAATTACAACAGGAAAGTCTAAATGAAACTCATCTAAATGGTATAAGTCCAAATTATATACAACACGACAGAATTTATCAGGTAGAATCAATCTGAGAAATGTCTGTCTTTGCTCATCTCTGGAATTTTACATTGACATTTGCATTTTGCTTCAAAATTGTAATTAATACAGTTGTATAGTTGAATAGGAGAGTATGGAGATTGAAACTTAGGCATTGAGACGAAACTTACTGTCAGCAAAAGTTAAAGCCTCTGTAACTAACACTGGAAGAGGCAAGCCAAACAGTTTGACATCATGTAATCTGGTCCTTGTTATCACTTGAACTGACTGAGAAGAACGTCCAGAGACACTCATCCTCCTGTGATGAAAAAAATAAAAAAAAAATTACTGGATTGCACACAAAGAAATATTTGAATTCACCTGACCTCAGAAAGACATAACAACTTACGAACTCCCAGCAATAGAAGAACGATTGTTGCGCATGACAAATGTGTTACGCTTGCCTGACACCGGCCAAGCAGCAGAACCTTGAAAAGATTTGTTTTGATAGCTGCGATCCATTTTTAGAATTTGGTGAGGGCTTAAAGTAACACTGGTGACAAACTTTTTATTTCATGAAGATCTAGAAAACAGAGATAAAAATACAATTTGACAACTATAAAATACAGCTGCTTGAAATGTACTACAGAGTCCACTGAAGCTTAGTAAACAAATGTCAGTAAGGTTAAGGTACATGGATTGGGATTGATACACGATTCTTCCAAAAGTGACACGACGATATGGCAAAAATAACAAACTACAATTTCGAAAGAACTAAAAGTCTTCTTGGAATGAGACCTATCAATTATCACGTTACATTGATAGATTCACAGGTAGGAAACTTACAATCATGAGCCGGTTCAAAATCTCTTTACGTAGACCACAGCGCGGCGCGCTTGCGCGCTTAAATTGCATGCATGTAGAACCTCAACAGAGTAAGATGTGGTATAAGGCGTGGAAGGAGAGGGCGAATGAAGCCCACACTCTTCTCCATTGCCAACCTCACGTCGATTCCATTCTTCATTTTTATATCGAGATCTTACTTTTGCCAAAGATAACTTGGAATCTAGAGGCCAAACTTTCAATTTTTTTTTTGTTATAGTACGATTGTGAGCTTTGATTTGTAACACCGCAGTCAGAAGTTTTCGACATGGAAAGATGCAGATTTCGCTTGTTTTTGAGGTAATGATCCGCCGAACCCCTAGTAACTAGGCAACTCGCTGCTTGCAGCTGCCAGTTCACCTCCTACCTCCCTCCCTGCTCAACTAAGGCCCAACAGCCCTAAGTTTTGATGGGTTAATGGAACCGATCTAACCCTTTTAAACTAGGAAAATAGTTTGTTTCATCTAATTTGAAATGATTTGTTCAAATTTCATCTGCTGTTTTGAACGCCGGTCATTTAGAGGGTAAAATTATGATGAAGAAATCCAGTGATGTGGGGCTGCAAGAGGAAGAAATGCTTGATGGAGAGACTAAAATCAAGGAGAATGTAGTTGATTTGAGAAACCAAAAAAATAGTAATGCTGGTGGTGCTGATAAAGTGAATGGCAACAGTAGCAGCATCACAGAAGAGAATTTTAATCCTGTCATGGAAGATGATAACTCTGATGTCATCATACTGAGGGAAGACAAGACAATTTCCAAAGATGAAAATTGTTCATCTGAAGTAAGTTGTTATTGTTATCATCTTTATTATTATCATTGAAACTATCAATTCTTCTTTCAAGTATTAATTTGTAACATGGTCTTTTAATTAAGGCTAAACTAAGATCTTCCGTAAGACTTAAAGGCAAGAGACCAAAGCTCATAGAAATTACCACAAGTGATGAGGGTGAAAACCACGAGAGTGATGATGATTTCAATGATGACCGGGCGTCCAAGAGTAAAAGTGTCAAAAAACGTAGCAAAGCATTGCGGAAGAGAGCTAGTCTTCCAACAGCCACCAAAAGTGGTGGGATGTCTGAGGCGAAAAGACCATCAAAATGTTCACCAAATGAAAGCAAATCAAAGAAATCAACTGATCCTGCCTCAAAAATCCCTAAAGAATACACTGTATGTAGTGTATTTTGGTCAGTACTTTACTTAGATTGTAACTCCTAGAAATGATTTTTGTTTGTTTTGTTTACAGTCTGGAGCTTTTGTGGTCCTCAAGACAGATTTCCATGCCTCTAGAACTCCAGCAATCTGGAGAATTGATGGCAAAGCTCTTCTTCAAAAGTATATTCATTTTGACCAAGATGGACAAATTTTGTACAAAAACACCTCTACGGTAATCCCAATCTCATTTCCGACCCAATCCTTGACCAGTCTTGCTGAAATTTGATGATTATAATTTTTTGCAGTATTCAGGATGGGTTGCAAATAACAAAGACCAGTACTATCCAGCAACTGTTGAAATCAAATCTCAGAGCCGCAAAGAGACTGTGGTTAAATTTCTGAGAGAAGCAATTATTGTGTATGTACATGTCTTCATTGATTTCTTGAAATAATTTATCTTTTGTTGCTGACATATTGATTTACTTCTTTTCTGCAGTGATGACAGTGACTGACTTCCCTGCTTTTTGTGATAATGGTTTTGCGCTCAACAATCCATTAGTATAAATGAGAATGCTTTCCTGAAGACTGAAGAATTGACTTTACACTCATGTTTAGCTTAAGCCAAGAAATTGTTGATGTGCCTTTAGGGATTTATTCAGTAGTTGTGTTTGGATTGAAAATAGATCTCATCACTGAATTGTTGGATTTCAAACCAATTTGTTTCTTATATATTGTATTATAAGCCTAGCCTAATTGGACGACCAACTTTAATTATGTGCTGTTACTGTTACCAATGTGTTTGAAAATGTAAATGAAGAATGTTCCTCACTAAGTTGCCATCAGTTAATTCTTAAGTAAGTACTTGTTTTATATGAATTTTGAATTCTTTTGTTTCAGATCGTTATCAAAATTTATTTTGTTTTATGATTGATAAGCTGAAAACTGTAGTTAACACTTTTGGCTCATAAAATGTTTTAAGGATGCAAATGTTGATTATTTCTAAGTCAATGTCGTAATAATTTTCATGGTGAAGGCACATGTGTTTTGTCAAACTACAACATCTTACACAAGAGTTTAATCTCTTTTATTTCTAGAACTAAAATCTGTCACTGAGTATTGCAATCAAATAATACTTCAAGACTAGAATCTTATTAAAATTCACAAGGTCAAAATTATGGGTTACGAAAATAAACAAGATCAAAAGTAAAGTCAAAGGTCAAAATTATGGGTTACTAAAATAAACAAGATCAAAAGTGAAGTCAATCATGACACTGAAACTACTCTACTGCCTCTCAATCTGCAATTGCAAATTTCACAAGAAAATTTTCTGCAACAGAAAGCAGCAAGAGTTATCATATCAATTTTTAATAATTAAAAGTACAAGACGAACTGTAACAGCAATGGGCAGTTAACCCTGATATTAGCTTGTAAACAAATTAAGCACAATTTTGCTGTGGGAACTCTGTTTTGTGTTCTAGAAGTGCCAACGAATTGGCAAATTTCTCATTGCACACTTTACAACTGTACTGTTTTCTCCTCTTAGTTTTCATCAATTCTAATCTTTCTAAACGCACTTTACACACAGGTAAAGATTGAATAGAGAAATTTGGGGAATCAGGAATCGTCAAGGGTTTTAGAGGGCTGGAAGAGTTCATTCCACCAATCTCAACTTCAGAACATGTCGTTGGACTTCCAACATTAACGAGGAGGATTGAGTCATTCTTATCTTGGAATTTTTTTATAGGTGTGCATTTGGAAGCCTTATTGGTAGGATCTGAAATACATCTTCCCTTACTTATTCCAAGAGAATGATTTGCTGATCCTCCAAGGAGTGTGTCACTAGTTGAAGTAGATTTTGTGGAGGTTTCTAAGTCTGTTCCTCTTCCCGTACTTATTCCAAGAGGGCAATCAGCTGATCCTTCACCGAGTGTCTCACTAGCTGAAGTAGATTTTGTGGAGGTTTCTAAGTCTGTTCCTCTTCCCGCACTAATTCCAAGAGGGCAATCAGCTGATCCATCAAGGAGTACCTCACTAGCTGAAGTAGATTTAGTGGTGGTTTCCAAGTCTGATTCATCAGACGATGAACGGAAAAGAAAGATAATGTCATCATCCCCTGAAATTAGAAAGAGCACATTCATTACAAGATTTTAACATCTCACAGAATCTTTAAAGAATAACAACTACATAGCAAACTTATACTACTGGACCACTATTGCTACAGAACAAAAGCAACTTTTTACTACAAATAATTCAAACAACACAAGGATCTCTTTAAAATAACAAACAACAAGGTATCAGTTAAAACAGTTTAATTCCTCATATTGGTAAATCAGAATTTTGTAAAAAAACAACAGTTAGTCTGGTTTTGAATACGGCAGGGCTTCACAGAAAGCAAGCACAATGAATTCCAATAAGGATTCACTGAAAAAGAAAACTATTGACTGTGGCATTTCAGCAAAATTAAAGCCTTTGTAGGAGGACCCAGCATTGTTTGCACTGAAGAGCTGCAGCTTTTTCTGTTGAGAAAAATGTGAAACAGCCGATAAGAAAATACCCCACGGAGGGATATACGTAATCAAAATATTCAAAGCATAGTATACATGCTGAAATAATTACCGGTGTTCAAATCAGTTGGAGGCACAACCGATGAAGCTGTGAGAGACGCAGGCCCAGGTTTGACAACTCGAGGGACAGACGCATCTTTGATTGTTGCTGATAATGACGGCACACTTTCTCCTTGAGAAGTCTCAAGAAGAACAGTTTCAGCTGACATATTATCATCGTCACTCTCAATCTCAATTGAAAGGAGCCTAAATTGGAAAACACATGGTACTCCAGAACTGCACAGCAAAAGATGTAAAATAATATGAAAATATTCAAAAACTTAGATGAAGTTTTAACTCACATGCGAGAGCCAATCGGGGTCCCGACGTCCTTCGTTGCGACCACTTCCACAAGGCTCTCACCACCCTCTCTGCTACTCGAGTCTGAAGACGACGAGCTAAGCACACGACGACGTCTGAGCCTCGACGGACGCTTCCAGTCTACGTCCGACTCATCACCCTCAACCGGCGCCACAACGACCTTGTCTTTCCCGTAGGGTACGGAATTCGGGGGTTCGGGGTTGGGCGGTGCGGGGTTGGGGGGTACGGGATTGGGGGGTAAGGGTTTGATGGCATCAACCAGCGTGCCAAAGGACCTCACAGTAGTGATGCGGGTGAGGCCGGGTGAGGCCGGAACAGAGCCCTTCTTCACCACCAGCTTCTCCATCGAAAGAACATGCTTCTGGAATGATTCCTTTGATCTGAGACGATTTTTCTCGGCCTCAGCGGGATCCTGAGTGGCGGTAGCCTTGGCGGTGTCCTCGACGGTGTCCTTACCCGCGGCGGAATCCTGCGCAGCAACGGCCGCGATGCCTTTCTTCTCCTTGGCGGGACCCTGGGCAGCCGCGGCCTCGACGGTGACCTGCTTGCCCCCGGCGGGATTATGAGCGGCGACGACCGCGACAGTCTCATTGTTCGCGGGACGGCAGAGGTTCGGGAACGGCAAGCGGCGGCGTACAGGCTTCTTCTGAGCGGACCCGAGGACGGGCGACGACGGCGGGCTGGCCCAGGCCGCGGAAATCCTTGGAGTGGCCCCGGCCTTCGAGATTCTCGGACTGTATGGCAGCAGGTCGAGCCCGGGGGACGGCAGCAGAGGCCCCAGGACGAGGCTGGACGAGGACGACTCGCCACTGCTGCTGCGGCGAGTCAAGCGCGAGGGCACGGCGACCACATCCTCGAGGTACTCGTCGAGCCGCAGCGAGCCCGCCGGCGAGGCTGGAAAGCGCGAAAATCTCGATAGTTGTTCTTTCGGCCCAGCAGGGCTCAACCTAAAACGAAACAATTACCTCTGGCAGAAAGAAAGAGGCGCGGGCGCTGCGAAGAGGGTGCCTTCGCCCCAGTACCGGCCCCACCTACACCTGCTGCAGAGTCATCCGGGACTTCCCCAAGTGATGGCCGGGATGCTGGCCCTGAAAACAAAACGTCCACAGGGAAATTACCATACAGAATGCTCAGAACAGATCACCAAACCTTGGATGGATAATGGGTCCCGCCGCGGAAGAGAATCCGGGTTTGCAGAGCGGCGATCTTTTAAACAAAGAAACAGTGGTATAAAAGAAACGTGGATTTAAAGTGGTGGCGGTTGGCGAACGGTGTGAAGAAATACGATGACCTTCCCCGTCCAGGACCGCCACCACGGTCCATTCAGCGACCGAGATGCCATTTCCCCGAGAAAAGCCTGTGGACATAAATTGGAACGATTAGGCAGAGGTCCAAATAGCGGTAAAACTGATAAGTTTTAGTGCGATATGTGCGTTCCGTGGGAAGGTGTTGGCTCGGTGTATATTTGCAGAATACAGGCAAATAGGTAAACGTTCAGAAAAATATGAGGAGGGGTGCAGGTGGGGACTTGAATGAATGGGGCTCACACACTCACTACAGTTTATTTGAAATCGGCCTATTTTAGGGACGGCTTTTAGAAATAAAATTTTATTAGCAATAAGAAATTTTACAAACTATCAAGAGGTAAAAATTTAAGCGGATCAAATCGTCAGCGCTGCGCAGAAGGGCGTTCGGAAAACTCCCGAACGCGTTCCTCAGCGCGTGCCGCGCGGGTCCGCAAACATGAAGAACCCACCGTGGAACCCTAAAAAGTTAAAATGAAGAAAAAAAATCAATAAGTATCTTTCCGAAACAGTGAAGTTAACTCGGGCGGTTCCGGATCGCACCAAACATTTTCGAAATTATGCAATAACGGTGGGCGGATTTCATCCCTCTCCACCTACCCCTTCGGCCCAGCTTTCCAAAAAGTGAAAGTGACATTACGCCACCCCAACAACCCCTGGGTTGTTTTAAATGTCAAGACGCATCATTGCAGAGCAGTGTACCTTGGATCTTACCCGTGTTTTATCTGAAGGCTGAATCAGCACAGCAGCCGGCCAGCAGGCAGCCAGAAAGGCGTCCACTTACATCAGGCGTCGTCTCTCCCCCACCCCTCTCGCACTCTCTAGTCCCTTCCGGCCTTTCACCAGTGACTGTCATAACGGTCACAACCTACGAAGAGTGTCGCAATCAAGTCCCGTCAAACAATCGAAGACAAAAAGCCATTTCATCTACATGCCTCGCAAGTAATGTATAGCCAATACGTAGCAGGTTACTCACGTACGCGGCGCGAGAGAAGAGAAGGTCCGTCGGGCGAGGCGCAGGATCAGCATTATGTCGAGTATGATTGAGATGCTTCACTTTCACAAACAATACATCAAATTCCTACCGTAATGAAATTACACAACAAAACACACGATAGCGTACTGAGAACGTTGCTCTGGGCAGATAGAGTTGTATTACACATCACACGGACACGGACAAGATGGACTAGAATGCGAGCAATCACAATGTGGAGGCCATCTTGATTTGTTTTGTCGTCGTTGTTGTTGTTGATCGAGTGTTAACTTTACTTTAGCAGGTTTCGCACTGTAGAGTGCGCTGGGTCTGCTTTCGTGATGTGACTGCCAGCAGACGACTCCATGGCTTTTGTTAGAGTTCCGAGCAAAGGCTCCGAGTTAGTTTTCTTTGAGGATGCCGTCGCCTGCGAAATATTGATGAAAAGACTTGTTTAGAAACATCTAGGTGGTGAAGGTAAGCCATACAGATTTCATTTTCGAAGGCGACATTAAAACGATTAAAACATAGAAACATTCCAGTGCTTTGGCCCTCGTCCAGCAATAGCAAACTGTACGATTTTGCGGTTATGAGCAGATTTCGTTCGCGCTTATTCTTACAAAATAGGGCTTGTTTTTCCGTGTTCTGATTCGTATAATTCTTCTCTTCATGTTGCAGATGACGTACAATTGCCTTATGTGTCCACAAACACACTCATCTCACGAGGAAAACGTTGTCCACATGCGTACGCACCTAAACGTGAATCCCTTCAGATGCATGAAATGTGGGAATCGGTTTGGCTCGGGCGATGAACTGAACTTGCATGTTGCGAAACAGCACAAGGAACTTCCATCAGTAGGAAATGAAATGGTGAGTAGTTTGGTGTTGTTTTCCATTCTCAATACCTTTCTCGGCAAACTAAGTTTATTCATTGCTGGTGCATGTTGCACAGCATGGTGTCCATACATGCAGAAATTATGACGAAGCACTCATTAACTTCAATATCAATTATGCATAATGTATAGAAACAGATAGGACTTTCATCACATTCGTAGCAGTTCTGCATAGTACCAGTCTTACGATGCATCCTAGATATTGTATTTTATTGTTACAAGTTTAATGGGGAACGATTACACCGTGTCTTAATTACACCAATTATTTTTTTAAAGTTGCAACTTTTTACAATTATCTGTGAATTTTATTATCTAATCAGGTTTTGGCATGTTGAATGTTGTGTGGCCCCTCTAAGTAAAAACTACATCCAGGTTTGCAAGCAGTTTTGGAAAATCCAACCTCCCTCTATGTACTTTTTCCAATAGAAAACCCTGGCTGCCTGTAAACCTGGACAAAGATTATCCCATGCATTAAGGACACTGTTTACCTCATTAAAAACTTGTAGAACTTAACGTGTCAACAAGTTTTCTCGCTACTGACCCTATTTTCACCCTTCTTCTTGCCTTTGCAGAAGAATGATCGTTATCTTCCCAAAGAGAGGTGCCCATCGGCTCCACCGCCGCCGATCTATTGCTTTGACGGTCCGTACCGTCGTGGATACCTGCAGCCATCAGGCCGCGGGCGAGGCCGTGGAAGAGGCAACGGGCGAGGCCGTGGAAGAGGCAACGGGCGAGGCCGTGGAGGAGGCCGAGGCCGTGGGCAAAGCCGCGGGCAAAGCCGCGGGCAAAGCCGCGGGCAAAGCCGCGGGCAAAGCCACGGGCAAGGCAGCGGGCAAGGCAGCGGGCAAGGCAGCGGGCAAGGCAGCGGGCAAGGCCGCGGGCAAGGCCGTAGAGGAGGCCGAGGCCGAGGCCGAGGCCGAGGGAGCACGTCAGCACAACCTGGGCTGCACCCATCTACCTCCGCAACGGCGGAACACCTTCTGCTCCGGCCCCCGGCCCAGGGGGCGGGCCAGTAAGAGGGCGGCGCCGCCGGAGGAGGATGAGCGAGCCCCGCGACCCAAGCGGGCGTGTCGCGTGGACGGGCCGCAGCCCCAGGCGCGGGGCCGCGCGACTCTCAATGATGCACGCGCCACGTCGCCACTGCTGGTGAAGAGGCCCCCAGGCCGCCCCCGCAAGACCGTCGTCGGCACGGCGAGCGCGCGCGCGCGCGACCCCAGCCCCGCGACTCTCAATGATGCACGCGCCACGACGTCGCCACTGCTGGTGAAGAGGCCCCCAGGCCGCCCCCGCAAGACCGTCGTCGGCACGGCGAGCGCGCGCGCGCGCGACCCCAGCCCCGCCGTGGACGTGGATGCGGCCGCGGGGCTCGGCCGGGGCCGGGGCCGTGGCCGTGGCAGGTGCAAGTCCGCCCCCTCCAGGATGCCGCCGCCGCCGAAGGACTCGCCGCACAAGGCTGCGCCGCGGAGGGCTGCGTCGCAGAGCCGGGCTGGGACTCGGAACACCACGGCGCGAAGGTCGTCCACACGGAAGAGAACACCGCGGGGACCATGGGAACCCTCCTCGCCGCTGGCTTCTCCACGGAAAACCACTCGGCGAAAGAGCGCTTCTCAGAAGGAAGCACCCCAAGATACTTTACTGGAGGGTACCCTGCCGAAAAAAGCACCCCATGAAGTGACTGAGGAGGCTACCTCACATAAGAAAGCGTCAAGAGACTCTTCACCAGATGAGGTTACGCCGAACCAGGCTTTGCCGCGAAGGGCCCTGCGGAGGGGGTCACAACCCACGGTGACGCGCAGCACTTCTACTCTTACTCCAAGGAAGTCTGCGACCAGGAGGGCTTATGTTAGGAAGTCCACGACGCCTCCGGGGGATGGCGAGGTCCCAAAGAAGCGGGGAAGACCACGACGCCAACCCGTCACCCTGCCGCAGCCGCAGCATGTGGCCGCCCAATCCCAAGGCCCCGTTCAGGACGAGAGCCAGGCCGCTGGAGGTCAAACGGCTGAGCCGGCGAAGCTCAAGAAGCCTTTGTCGGTGGACAAACTGTTTAGCCTTCTCACGGCGTCCTTAGAGAGTACTAGCCCATTTGAACTTTTTAAAACTCCTGAGAAGCTAAAGAACTATGGTAGGCCAAAGAAAATAGTGCAACCCCGCTGTGTAAGCGCGTGTGGGCGTCCTCGGTACGTTTGTGATTTATGTAATAGACGGTTTTCTCAAGAAAACTCTCTCAACTACCATAAGCTCTATCATTAGTGATGTTAATGTTTTGTTTGCATGGTTTTCATTCAGTTATTTAAGTTGGCACTAGACTGTACAAGACTGTACTATAATTCGTTTGTTTCTTTTCTTCTTTTTCATTTTATAAAAAGTTTCTAGACAATTTGTCTGTACGTTTTAATTATATGTCATTAAATCATCATATTCTTAACCTTGTTGTAGATCTTGAAACGAGAAGCGAAACTCGAGTCTGAATGCTGTCTTGACTTGGACTTAAACACCGGTCCGGTCCGGAAGTAAATCCCCGTAATTAAAACTTAGTGATGTGGGGAATTGCGCGTCGCCGCCAGTCCGTCCCCTTTCCCCGCGCCCGACCCGCCCCGTCCTGCCCTGCCCACAGTCCCATCCTCCTCTGGCCCTGACTGTTTTTGAGTCACCTTTGTTCTGCCTCAGGCGCGCAGTCAAGTGTTAAACCGTTACGTACGCTTGGGCGGGCCGGCCCGGGGCCGCTTGATCATGCAGGCTGGGGTGGGGTGGGGTGGGGTTGGGACAGGCGGGGTCGGGGTGGATTCGCTCTGCAAGATCCCTCCTCGCGGCGCGGCGCTGGGGCGGAGCGGGGGGAAAGTCCTCCCGTCACGATATCAACCAAACAAAAGTAGTTTACTAAAGCGTACTGGCGTTTGGCATTCACCGGACGAGGTGAGGTGCACGTGGGAGAGAGGGGCAGAGGAGGAGGAGGTCCTTCCACCCACACCACACCTGACACGAGCACGGCGACGACGTGCCGAGGCCTCGGGGGCGCCGCGGCGCCGCCCACCTCACACGACACGAGGAAGTCTGTGCGCCGTGGCGTCGCGACGCCCGCCGCCCCCCTCCTCCTAACGCTACACTCTGGCAGCGGGCCGGGGCCGGGGGTGCGTAATCAAGGGCGTTGTGATGCTGTTGGCCGCGCGGACCACCGTCGGTGCGCCGGGTGTCCATGACGTCCTGTCAGAGACTGTCGAAGAGGGGACACCAGCGAGCGCGGCACGAGGTTCTCCCTCCAGAATGGCGATCGTACTCTGTGGTTTGGTCTCTCTGTCCTTGTCGCACTCGTGGCGGCGCTCGGCCGTGGGGAGCAGGACAGGGAACCTCCCTGCAGCTGCTGCACGCGCGCGCGGTGTAAGGCGGCCTAGGCCTAGACCGGCGCGACACGCGACCGCACGCGACGCGAGACGACGTAAGGTGGCGCGGCGCGGCGCGGGGGGAGGCGCTTGTTTTGTGGCCGTGCGTCAGACGCGTCCCCGCGGCAGCCGCCTCGCCGCCGCGACGCGCCACGCCCGGCCCGGCCCGGACCACCCTCTCAGGGGCGCGGAGGGCGGGGCGGGGCGGCGGTATAAAGTAGCCTCCCCCGGGTGCCGTGCAGCCACTCTGAGGGGAGACTGCCTCTCAGCCGGGAGCCTGAGCCTCCAGCGACGCTACAGGGGAGACCCGCACCCGCGCCGCCGAAACGCCACGTTCAAGGTAAGGACACGGCGCGCGCGCGCGACGGGACGGGGATGAAGTGCTGCGGCGGCGAGACGCGATAGCCTATCCTAAGATTCCGAAGATCGCTTTCGCGCCTCCGTCCTTGTCGCTCTCACGGGGTTCTGCCATCCCCAGCATAGGGCACCGCCGTAGGTGCAACAAGGACGGAGGCGCGAGGGCGATCTTCGGAATCAGACCGCTGGTGTTTGATTTTGTTTCGCCGGCGTGCAGATGAGGTGCGGCGACGGCGCGGCCGGCGTGCGTCTAGTGGTCCTCGCCTTCGCCATGTGCTTCTGCCTGGCCGGCGGCGACCGTGGGGGCCAGACTTTCTGCGGCAAAGCGCTGCCCCAGGTGCTGAGCCTGGTCTGCGACGGCTGCTACAACACCCGCGACAAAAAGTACATCCACAACAACATTGACGGTGAGTGAACAAACCAATCGGCGTCCGCGAGCGCGACCCGCGCTTTTACTGCCCGTACCGCGTACCGCCGCGTGGACCAACAGAAGAGCGCTCTCCTCGCTCTGTCTCTCCTGCACCTCTACGGCGAACGCCATGAATGCGAGAGAGACAGGACGAGGAAGGCGCTCTTCGGAATAGGTCGGCTGGTCGTGTTCGTTTCCGGGAGCGCGTGCTGAAGCAGTCCCGCCGCGCCTTTTGCAGACAGCTACTGGACGTGGGCGAGTCTACCGAAGAGGGACGACGGCGACGACCTGGAGGACCTGGAGGAGGCGCCGCTGCCGCACCAGCCGCCGTTCCGGGACCGCCTGCGAGCCGCGGACATGATCGGCGACGCGTACAAGCGCTTCGCGAGGGGCGTGGCGGACGAGTGCTGCCACAAGCAATGCAGCATGAGTGAGGTAGCCAACTACTGCTGCGAGAAGACCGCGAGGCGTTCCTACAGCTAGGCTGCTGCGTCGTCACGTAAAGGTGGAAAAAAAAGAGGTTTTGGTTTTGGAACGTTTCCTTAATTTTTGAAGAAAAATTACCCCTTTTCAAGGAAATTTTCGTGTTTGCGGATGAAGAGAAAGATATAAGAGCATTTATCTTAAAAAAAAATTGTAACAATCTTAAATATAAAACCCAGTATTTTTACTCGTTCTTTACCTTTTCCACATCTCTCTTAACCTAGAGGTGAAAGAACGAGTATTGTGCTCAGTGCGGTGTAAGTTAGACCCCATTTTCAGCGAAGAAATGGTAATACCTACAGCTATGTCTCTGCAACCAAATTGTAGCTTTTTACCCAGTAATAAGTCAATAATAGAGGTTTTTTTCGAGTTACTAAGCAAAATTTTAAGAAATTCTGAATCTAAATTTCGAACAGAGACGTTTGACCGCTCGCCGCGGGACCACTTTTATACCGTACCCATTACGACTTAATTACGAATGAACACACAACCAAATTACACTATTTGCCAAATAAAGTTATCACAAAACGTATCAACAATTTTTAACATTCTGCAGTTTCTAATTAAAAAGTAAACATTACATTCATTTGTGTTTATCAACATTGAGAGTATCAATGTCAACACCACCGATATGGGTTGTACGCATGCGCGAGTAACAACGCCATCTATTGAGATATCCTGTAGTCATTATAAAAGTTTGTCTTAAAAAGAAAACAAATGCCGCGAAAGGTTTGAACGTGGCTGACAACAATGTGTGTGTTATGGACTCACTATCCTGCTGTTGACTTACCATTTCTAGTTGAAAGCTAACATTATTAACGTAAAGGGTAAAGAGGTAAAGAACGAGGTTTTTCTTTTTGTATCAAACGCGTTTGATGCGCTTACAATCTACTTGTTTTTTTTTAAGAGTGTTTGTTATGTTTTGGGAGTGCCATGATTTTTAACAATCACTCTTTCTGGTTGAGAAGTCTTGTGAACGCAATTTTGGTCTTGTCATGAATATGGTTGAACCAGTGGTGTTGTAGAATGGAGTTATTAGTAAATCAATTAAAACTTGTCAAGCTGATTTTAAAAGTCATCTTTGATTGAAATTTTTATTTTATTTCATTTTAAATACTTCATTTAACAGAATAGAATGCTCCATCGAATGTAGAAGAACTGTGAGCATCCAAAAGTGCCGCAGAACAATATTGTGGAGGAGCTTGCAGATCACATTATTTAATTGTCACTTTTTACTCGTTCTTTACCACCACCTCTCTCCTGAGTGGTGAAAAGAACGAGTATTGTTCTCAGTCGAGTGTAACCCTTAACTGTCCACACTTTCATCTCAGATCTCACAATACCTACAGGCATAATAGTTATACCATTCGAAACTGGAAATGCTGGTCTTTATTCCAACAATGAACTATTTTTCAAGTTTCAATAGTATTATTTTGAGAACACTTAACAAATTTTGGATGTTTTCATTCTAAGTCCATAACCCAACTTATAAGTGGAGTTTTTAATCTCAGCAAGTACAATACCCACAGACATGAAACTTGCGCTGATCTCAGCTAGAAGCCTTCCTCTGCATTGCAGCAATGAACCTTTTTTAACGTTTAATAGTATTATTTTGAGAACTCTTAACAAATTTTGTGCGAGTTTTCATTCTAAGTCCCCGAGTCTAGTCGTAGACCGAGTCGGCTCGCGCCAGCTCGCGCTCCTTTATGCGCCCCAACAATCGGACCCGAGCGGGAGGGCCGAAGAAGGCCCGAGCACCCGAGACGAGCAAGGGCGAGTGTCCCGGGAAAAACTTCCCCTGCACACACGAACGGTGATGAAATCTGAGATGAAAATGTCTTCAATCGACTCACATAACGTTTTACACTCCTACCTCTGTAGCACATAATTATGTAAAGAACGAGTTCCATACTTATCACAAAATTCATTTTGTGTTCTATTTGGCCCTTGTTTACACAGCCATTAGCTATTCGTAAGTTTTTTCCTAAAAAGGAAAAATAAGTACAGTTAACATACGCTGTTTATTGTATCAGTTCCCGGCACTTTATGATTCTTTCTATTCTTTCACGTTCGATGGAGTAGTCTATTACATTATGTTGAACTGGAGATACAACCTCACATGGACAGCATCCTTTCTTCCCTCTCCCTCGTTTCTTTTCTGCCTTTTTTTCCGAAGTAAACATGGCATGTTCTGTTGGTGTGTATACCCCCATTTTTATCACAGCCTTAATATTTTTCACAATAAACAACAGATTACACACTATTCTATCGAGCGTCTAATCATATCACATAAGGGCCTTTCTGCCCCCTTCACCCCGCCTGCTAAGCCCTCGTTCCGCCCTCCCGCACGGGGTACACGCTGTCCCAGAAGCCTACGTGCGGTGACAGGTACCCTCGCTTCATGACGAGGTCGGCGCCGATCTCCAGGTACGCCTGGCTCTGGTTGTTGGCGGGCAGCCACTTGGTCGTCAGCAGCGGGCTGTCACCGTCGCCGTTGGGGTTCCTGTGCATCGGAATATATTGTTACGCTCCGCGCGACCGTCGCGCGCTCCCCGCCCCCCGCCCGCCCCGCCCACCACAGAGCCCACCCACTCACCCGCTCGCGGCGAAGTTCGTCCACAGTTCGACCATCCTCTTCCTCACGAGTTCATCCTCCGGCGACTCCCTGGCGGCCGGCACGGCCGTCTGCGTGAACAGGTAGGCCATCTCATCACCGTGGAACACACCTGTAGAGCGGAGCGTAGGACACTTGCATTAGTCAGGGGCCGTAATCGAACTAGGAGCGGAAGTGCGGCCGGAAACGCACCCGTCCCACAACCCCACCCACCCCACCCACCGCACCCACCCCACCCTGGCTGGGCCTTAGTGGCGCACCTGGTAGCCGCTTGTCGAAGAGCCGCTGTGAGAAGGTCAGGCCACCGTCGTGCGTGAAGCGGTAGACGTAGAGCTCGGGCCTTCCCTGCCGCGAGTACAGGTTGACGGTCCTCTGGGCCACCCAGTTGACAAACATGTCGGAGTAGAACTGCGACAGAGGAGAACACAGGATAAAATCAAATATGTCGAAACACGATGATGTAATCCTATAAATGTTGGGAAGACCATCCCGTCTTTGTGGGTCACCTCAGCCATTTGCATCTGGGTGGGTCTGTCGCTGTCACCGAAGTAGGCGCGCTTCATGGCCCGGGCGAGCTCGGCGTTGGCCGGCGAGCCCGGCTGCAGGCCCAGGTCGGAGGGCACGAGGTTCTCCATCTCCCGGTGCAGGTCGGCGCCGGAGAGGTCGCGCTGCCTGTCTGCGAACGCGCGGCGAGCACGGGGAGACATTGAGTCGTGGGCGGCCTTGGGGCTGGGAGTGGGGGAGGAGAAGGGGAGATTGTCATCCAAACTTACTCAGCATAAAGCCCGCCTCGAGGCTGTTGACGCCCGTGATGTAGGGCACGGGCGCGGCCCGGCCGCGGTATACCAGCTCCTGTGGGGTGGCGGGCAGGAAGGCACCCGGCTGGTCCGGCTCGGCGGACGGCACGAAGGGGTGCACGGCCAACCCGCGGGCGCGCTCCGCGTCCGTCAGCACGCTCTCGGACCGGGCGTTGATGACGCTCGCGGGCAGCTGGCGCAGGCCCCGCACTAGGTCGGCGTCGTCGCCGCCCTGGACGCCCAGCATCCGGGCCAGGCGGCGCGCGCGATCCGGGCCGTCGGTCGTGCTGGAGCGCGGGTTGAGCGCCGAGCCGCTCTGGGAGATGGCGGCATGGAAGAGGCCTGCACAGTGTAAGTGTATAGTGCTGTGATTATATGCAGAGACCGCGAGGAAAAAGTAAGTAACCCTATGCATAACCGCTGTCAATCAAATTCCATGCACTTGCTATCCTCCGCCCGCCCCTCCGCCCTCACCGCCTCACGCTAATCGGGTTCCGAGAGGCTAACACTGAACGATATGGAAATGAAAAGGGACAATGAATATTAATGCGACGGCTTCGTCAAATTCGATCGTCAGTTCCCGGTAGGGGGAAGACCCTCGCCGGGGCCGAGTCGCGAGTGCTTCCGATCACCTCGAGGCCGCACCTCTGGACATCGGCGAGACCATGTGCATCTGGACGCTGGTGCCGCCCGCGCTCTCGCCGAAGATGGTGACCCTGTGTGGGTCGCCGCCGAAGGCCTTTATGTTGTCGCGCACCCAGCGCAGCGCTGCCGCCTGGTCCTTGAGGCCGGCGTTGCCCGGGACGCCGCCGTCCGGCACGCTGAGGAAGCCCAACGGGCCGAGGCGGTAATTGAGCGTGACCAGGACGACGGCGTTACTCGCCTCCATCAGGTACTCGGGGCCGTACAGGTCCGGGCCACCGCTGCCCATGTGGAAGCCGCCGCCGTGCAGCCAGACGAGCACGGGCAGCGGGAAGGAGCCGCCGGGGCCGAGGCCGGGGCCGGGCTCCAGCGCGCGCGAGTACACGTTGAGGAACAGGCAGTCCTCGCTCTGCTGCCGCACTGCGGCCGACACGAAGCCCGGCAGCGCTCTGAACAGGATCATGGCCTGCTTCAGCGTCGGCTGCAAACAGATACGATAGCCTCGTAAGGTAAGAGTCCGGCGGCAGCAGTGGGGCCGCTCATTTCGAGACAAGCCGCGGGATATCAACCCCATCCCTGACCTAAGGGCTGCATTCCTTGCTTCTCCCTAGTCGAGATGGTTTTTAAAATCAGCTGCCCGCGACCCGGCCTGGCGCGGCACGCTGCTCACACGTACCGATAGGGTTTCCAGCACGGCGCCCTGGCCCGACTGCAGGCACATAGCGCCCGGCTGCAGCGCACGCCGCACGCCCGTCCATGGCTCGGCCGGCTGCGGGTCCTGGAGGCAGGCGAACACGGGAGGCATGAGGTCGGGGCCGGCCAAGGCGGCCTGGGGGCACCCATGAGCTCAGCGGTGACGGACGCTCATACCTGGAAACGCAGCTCGCCGACGGGCGGCTTGGCAAAGGGGATGCCCTGGAAGGAGTGGTAAGTGACGCCCGTCGCGGTGGTCGCCAGCCGGCCGCACAGCTGTCCCTGTCTCGTCGCGACGACGGGGCCGGTGCACTCTGCAACGCACAGCCTGCAGTCAGCCCTGGAGCCCCTCCTGACCGAGGAGGCGGCCGCGGAGCGCGCCCTGGCTGGCGGTGCGGGCGGCGCGGGCGCGGGCGGCAGCAGGCCCTGCAGCAGCTGCCGGACGGTGAGCAGCGGCGACCGCCGCCGCCGGGGCCTCGGCCCGCGCCGGGGCTGCGCCGGCTGCGCCAGCACCGCCGGCAGGCCGTCCTCCGCCACCCTGGTCCACTCACCGTCCTGTGTCTGGGAGGCGCCGAAGAAGAGCGCGGCCGCCAGCACCAAGGTCACCCACAGCATGCGCGTCCCCACTGGAACACCACAATCACACCGCCAAACTCATTCGGGGCACACCGTTGATGACCCGGGACCGCCCCGATGTCAACCGTCTCTGTACGGCGAGTGGATGAACGCTGGAGCTGCCACCCTCTGCCAATGAACAATTGTGTAGTGACATGTCAATTTTTCCTGCACAATGGTTGTCAAGTCCGCCGCCGGGAGGCGAATGCCAATCAGGGGAATCCTTTTGGGCGACGCGACGGTGCGCTGCTCCCGGCAGTGATGTACCTGACCTTGCCTCGCCTCGCCGCATTGAAGCCTTGGCCCTGGCCGAACAATGCTCCTACACTTTTTATAAATGTGCTGTAATTTGGAGGCTTATCGCTGTTTGCATCGTGCCCGACATGACATTCCCCAAGGCGTTTTTATTTTCTGTCTGCTTTACATAATGATGGACTTGAAGAACGCAAAATGGAATTGGCTAAAAATAAAAAATAAGAAAAAAAACACTGGTCGAACAGTAACTTGAGAAGAAACAGACGTAGGGATTGCAACAGTAATTTCAGTAAGAACGCGACAAGCTCCATTCTGACCTTGCTTGCAGCCACTTGTAGCCTACGGCGGTTTTTCGGGTCGGGGTCGCGACCCCAACAAGTACCGGGCGTTTCTTTTAATGCGTAACAGTATTGCGGGTTTGCCCTCACCATTCCCCCGTAAGGCGCCATGGTCCCTGAAGACCTGGCGAGTATGCAGTCCCGCAACACTTTTATGCATTCAAGGAAACACGAAACACCCGGCGCATCGCGGGCTAAGAGCTGAATGCGCCACCAACTGGACACCAAAAAATTAGGCCCTTTCTGTACGACCGCCTTAAAAATTGATTGATAAAGTGACCAAATTAGCTGCATGGTGTGATTCACCCGTACCCGTGCTACGACAAGGAGAATATTAATCCCTCGGCTGAAAGACGAAACAGCTACTATTTTTTTTTGCTTCAACTTTGGGAATGGTAAAACTTTTGTGCATTTTTACCAAATATGACTCCTACATAGGTCTTGATGATCGGGTCTGCTACGAGAAGCTATTCCAGCTGCCACACCATGTCATTACACTCACTTATGTCAGTTCACGCGCGAGCTCGAGACCGGCCCGGAGCCGGAGCCGTCGGTGTTCGTCGCCCAGCTATGAGTACCAGCGACTCCCGTCACCTGTCTGCTGCCTGTCTGCTACTGGAGGGAATGGGCGCGCGACTGTCGCTGTCGAAGTCATGAGGTGTGCGCTGCGCCGCGGGGCGGGGTGGGGGCCTTGTTGTGCCGGCGCTGGCCCGGGGCGGGGTGGGGCGTGGCAGTCCAGGGTTGATGGTGAGGTGGTGCGGGGGCGGAGGAGGAGAGGCGCCTCTCAGACCTCAGCGGCCTAGTGCCATCTCCCGCCATTAATGAGTAAAAGTCGTGTCGTGTCTCCGTACCGAACCCAGACCTGCCCGACATTGACCTTCGGCGACGACGCGCGCTTTTCTGCTCCCTGGAGTAGTGTCGTCGCGCCCGCGATACTCCGCGCCGCCGCCGTGGGCCGCAGGCCGTGTCTAGTCCAGGCACTTCCCTCTGGAGAGTCACTGGCGCACTGGCACCACTGTCACGCCCCCTCCCCCTCTCTCCTTCTCCATGCGGATACCAGTCTGGATACGACGTGCGCGTCTCTGACAAGACCGGACGCACACTAAGAGGTAGATAACTGCGGGCCCTTTGAGCCACCCTTCTCCCGTCTCTTCCAGCGCCACACTTGGAATCGGTCCGCCCGCGTGCATGGGGCGGAGATGACCGCACATCGCATCGCAAGCGCTTTCACGCTTCCCCGCGCCGGCCGCATTTCAGCGCCAGAGCATGCCCGTCTGGCCCCGTCCACCCCGCCTCCGCCCCGCCCCGCCCCCCGCCCCGCCCCGCCCCCCGCCCCGCCCCGCCCTGCCCCGCCCCTGCCCCTCTGCGGCGCGCACTCGAAGCTCGCCTAACCAGCTGAGCCGGCCGAGGTCGACATCAGTTAGTTACATGTCGGGCGGATGGCTGGGCTGTAGTGCCCGTGCTAGTGTACGGAGCAGCGCGCGGGGAAGCGCTGTCCTTCGACTCGGAGGTACGTGCTTTAGTGCGTGAGTGTGTGCGCGAGTGTAGACAGCACCCCGACTCTCCAGCCACGTGCGTGAGCACGCTCGTCCGGACATCCAATGTGAATATCACAACGACATCGGAAAGGAAGCTCCGTCGTCCTTAGCAGCAGCCGCCGAGGACCTGCTGTCTTGGCGACACGCGAGTAGGTCTCGGCTGATAACGGGGCGGGGCGGGCGCCTCTGCCGAGCGATTCCGAAGATCGCTTTCATACCTCTGTCCTCGTCTCACTCATGGGGCACTACCATGGCCAGCATAGGGCCCCGCTGTAGGTGCAACAAGGACGGAGGGACGAGAGCGGCCTTCTGAATCAGTCGGCTGGCTGGGCTTATCTCTCCTCATGCCGAAGGGGGCTGGGCCGCCGCGGCGCGCCGCCGGGCGCCGGAGGATAGGCATCCCGCTCGACACTGCGTCGGATGGGTTGCCTACCAGCCCCGCCCATTGTGTTCACCAACGCAGAGGCGGAGATAGCGCACCCAATGATGTTGTAACTTTAAATTTACGGGGAAATTTAAAGAGGCAGGGACAGGGAAAAATGTCCTTTTTCAGACAAATTTAGTTTCTGGTTGGTTGTGTGGAGAGAAGTCGAGCGCTTGTCGCAGCTAGGCGGCTGGTGACCACCCATAGAAGTTTCAATTGAGTGGACGATGCGGCCGGGCCGAGCCGGCGCGGGCCGGGCCTGACCGTGCAACGGTATCGCGGGGCGGGGGCCGGACGAGCACTGGCAAGGGACTGGGGCCGCCGGGCCGGGCCGGACGCGGGGAGACCCCAGTGCCCAGTGTACACGTTAGGGAAAGCGAGGCGAGAGAGGGGGGCCGCGGGACCGGGCTACAGCAAGCAAGGGCTAGGGCACGGCAGCCTTGAGGCTACTTTACAGAGCCGCTAAGGAACGACGAGCCTCGCCGGGCCGGGCAGGGCCGGGCGCGGCTCAGGACGTCGCGGACCCGCAATGACCCCGGGAACCCCCTCCCCCCTCCACCCCCTCAGTGGGCCCCGCATGAACTACAGAGGCGCATCGGGTGGCCGTACACACACACACGCACACATAAAGCCAGACGCAACGCTCGTACTTACATCCTGCCGGCACCTCGCTGCCCAGGCAGGACCACAATGAGGAGGTGGATGCTGTCGGCGTCTCCTGTACCCGGTCGTCACCTGTCGATTTAGACTCCGAGGAGGCCGCCGTCTCCGCGTTGCCCCGGGCGTCGGCGTCGGCGTTCCTGGGGTCGCCGCCGTGAGTGGGCTCTGTGTCCATCCCCGTCGGGCTCGGGTCCGAGTCCGTAGGGTGCGTCGGGGGCTCCGGCGACATGGTCGGGTCGGGTCACACACTGGTGCGACGCGCGGCCGGGGCTGACTGCTGACTCAGCGCGGCCCGGCCCGGCGCGGCGCGGCACGCACTCGCACACACGGGCCGGAGCGGAGAGAGGTTAGGTGCTGTGATGACCGGTCCGGTCGGGGCGGGTCCGCATCGGTCCGGATAGGGGCGCGGCGCGGCGCAGCGGGGACCGGTTTCCACACTCGTACTCGGCTCGACTCGGCTTGCTTGCCGGCCGGCCGGCCGGCCGCAGTCGCCGGCTCTTTTTCCCGCGCTCGGTTTGAAAATTGAAAATGTCAACACTGTGAAAAATAGTCGTAGATTTACGGGAAAATTTTCCATGATTTTAAGTAGTAAAATAGTAATTTAACAGGTACTTTCTATCACCCTGGAATTGATCGACGAGTAAGAAAAGGCAGTCGTAACTTTACAACGATCCTCAAAAATTAAAATTATCAAAAATGTAAATTTATGAGGATATTTTTCACAGTAGAGGAGCCGCCAGCGGCTCGGGCGCGGGCGCCTGCCGGCGTCCGGGTAGGCCGCAACAGCACACCGGAGCGCGCTGCTTCCGAGCGGTTGCCTACCCTTCGGGCGCCCTCGTTCCGACGTCATCGGTTGCCTTCTGCTCTTTTGCAGGCTGCTGACAATATGGCGCTCCGCCTGGTGAAGCACGTCTTCGCCAAGTACCCCGTCACTGCCAACGCCGTGACGTTCGGGTCTCTGTACGTGACGGCCGAGCTCTCCCAGCAGGTCGTGACGAAGAAAGTGCTGGTGAGTTCGTTGGAGAGCGCGCGCACGCCCGCGCACCGTCACGGAGCAGTTCATTGACTTCGTTATTTTTTCCCCATCAGGCTCAGACGCCGGAGCCTATCGACACGGCGGCCCTCGGCAGGTACGCCATTTTCGGCTGCGGAGTGGGATCACACATGCTCTACTTCTGGTAAGGCGCATTCTCCAAGCCAAACGATATGCAACAAAACTAAAGATATTGTCAACCATAAACCCGCGTTTTTTTCTTTTTTTCTTTTTAAAAAAAAGGTATAAATGGTTGGACAAGAGGTACGTTGGCACAGCGGCGTCGACGATCTTGAAGAAGGTGCTCATGGACCAGTTCATCATGACGCCCCAGCTCCTTGTTGCCTTCTACCTCAGTAAAGCCTTTTGAACGCGCTTGGTCTTGGACTAAAGTAGAGTAGCTCCTCCGCGCCCCTTTCAGTCGAACGCATTGCTTCGCTGTTCCAGCCATGGCCGTGCTGGAGAGGAGAGAGGACCTATTCGAGGAGATGCGCAGCAAGTACCTCAAGACCTTCCAGACGTCTTGCCTGTTCTGGCTGCCCGTGCAGACCGTCAACTTCGTGCTGGTGCCGCCCGCCGCCCGGGTGGTGTACGTCGGCACCAGCTCCCTCGTCTGGGCCAACATCCTCTGCTGGATCAAGCGGCAGCCGCAGGAGCAGCCCGAGGAGCAGAAGCAGGAGTGAGAAAGTGGATCAAAATGGGCGGCATTTGCTCGAAATGTCGCATTTACCCCATCAACAATGCGTGTATTAAAATTCATAATTCGCATCCTTGTCAATATGCCTACTTCGAAAATGTTAGCTGTGCCAAAGAGTAAAATAATTATATATTTCTACTTGTTATTTTCTCTGAAGCGAACTATCTCATCGTTTTTATCAACGCACCGAGCAGGCGTGCGAGGACATGTATAGACTTGCTCGCCCCATCCTCTTGTGTTTATTCAATTGTGGGAGGGGGGGTTAGAGGGCGGAGTGGAAGCTAGTAGGCGCCCTATTGGGTTCGGAACAGAGAAAAAAGGGGGAAGAGGGAAAAGAGGGGGGGGGTTTATCGGTGCTCTGGCTCCCTGCAAACGACGCCACTTGCTGGTGGGAGCTAGCGCGGTGCGGCTGCTAAGTCCCTCTAGCGTGCGCGCCTTGTGCCCCTACGCGCGTTCCTCCTGATTCTTCATGAGATCACGGACACGACGCTTTTTGTTTTTTTCCAAAAGCACGACGAGGTAAGTCTTTCTCCGAAATATTACATCACCAGAGTTGATTTCAAAATAGGCCATCAGGCGAAAAAAAAGGTTATTTTTCTTTTGCAAGGGTGTCTTTTTTTCTTCTATTTTCCCGTCTATTTTTCTTCTCTCCTTTTGCCGGCTAATTTCGATTCCTTGAGAGCAGGTGTTTCCAAGGTGTGCAAGTGTTGGTGTCTATTCTGAGAGGGAGCTAATGCCCCCGTCCCTCTGAATGATAAACGTGTTTGGTTGTGGTTTGGCGCCAAAAGCATGACTCCTTAATCGGGCACTGGGTCGGGCTTATCTCACACTTCTAATCTCGGCAACAGCAGCAGCCTGGAAGTAATAGACTGACGGGCTCTCCCGACTCTGCGTCTGCATGACCCCCAGCCGAGCCGACCCCAACTTCTTCGGTCAATCAATGCACGCGTCTCCGACTAGTCACTTTTCCAGTCTCATGCAGTTATGCAGTTATTTTCCAGTCCAGAGAAATTGAAGTCCAAATAGTCACGTAATTCGTTTGAATAATCAGAAATAGCGAGGAAACCACAAAGAAGTTGGTGCTTTGAGTCGCTGGAAAAATTATTCCACCCCGCATCCAGCACATATCCAGTCACATCTCTTGTCAAATTCAGTATTTTTTTCGGTCAGCCAGTCATTTTCCAGTCTTTTGACTTCCAGTCTGTATACACCTGGGCCCGGTCGGTCAAGATGCTGTTAAAATGGATCTTATGAGACTGTGTTCAATATTTCCCGCCTAAAAGTTTTGAGGGAATGTGTGTCAACAAGCGAGGTCTACCACGTGATCGTTGTTGTAGCTATGCGTTTCTGCTGCCAACCCACCTTTGCATTGCATACCTTTGGAACTTCGATATTCTTTCTTGCATTTTTTCTTTTCTCATTTATCAACAACTCATTAATGTATTTCATACAGGAAACTTTCCTTGATACTCAAATATTACAGCATATTTGAAAAAAGTATTTTTTCGTTTCAGAGCTGATAGCTGGCAGCACTTCATTGCCGGAATAAGGCAGGTAGAAAAGTGGAGGGAGCGGACCAACTTTGAATTTTCAACTAGAACCTAGAACCTGAAGTTTGCGACGTGTGTCTGATCAGTTTAACGTGGTGCTGGTAATTTTCGTGACTAGAAAGTATGGATGAATCATTATCTCTCGAAAGTGTTTCCTCTACGGGCAGTAACGATATGCTCTGGGAAGCTATTAAAATTGACCTGGATCAAAATAGAGCCTATCAAAAAGAACAAATTCAATCTCTGAAGGAACCGGTAAGTTTTCATGTTTTCATAACCTTAGCTTTTCATTTAGCTTCATTTTCATTCGTTATTTCGTCATCATTACTTTCTCCGAAACAGAGTGTTCGCATCGCTAGTGATGGACCACGGACTAGGAAAGCAAAGGAAAAAGGGTCGATTGAAATTAAAACAAATTGCGAAAGCGAAACGGTTCAGATTGGCTTTACAAACTTTGAAGACATTGTTGACCTCTCAACCAAAAAGAAAAAGGAAGCTTCGACCTGATTTGTAATGACAATTACTCATCTACTATGAGTTTCAAGGTTCTTTATGCAGTTTTTTTTTATCCCTCCTCATAATATATGTTATTTTCGACATTTACTTACATTAAATTTTTGCTTGAAGGTTTTTGTAAATCAAGACAAACCGGGATAATGCAACCCATTTAGAACCACCTGGAACTTGTGCTGAAACAGCTGCCCAGAATCTCAAGAATGATGTCAAGGTTGACCAATGTATTCAGACTGCAAACACCATTTCAGAGGACAAAACTTCCCAAACATCATTTGATATTTCTCTTATGCCTAAAGGGCATGCATTTGAGTCAATTGTTTCTTATGTACCTTTACTTTTGCCTTCTGTCCATCTATGTGGGGGTCATATTGATACGGTCCCCACGTGCTGCTCCTTCTCGCACTGCCGATCATCTTCAGACAGCAAGTGTGAGATATCTGCAAGTCAAAAGCATGTCAATGCTGAAACTGGTGGTCCAGCACAGACCAAAATGAACAATGACATTCAAGCTGTGAATATTCAGTACTCATTGAAAGATATATGCCAAGAATTGCTTGCTCAACTTTCTAGCAAGGAAAAAGTAGCTCTCCAGAGCAAAGGAAATGGTGATGACAGTGATTATACTTCATCTAAAAGCAATTTTGCTGTGAAAAATACAAGCTCCTCAGTTGATGCACCTCACAGCATCTTGAGTTCTTCTAAACCACTCTTAAATTTAAATTTAGAAGAGAAAAATCTGAGTCCTAATACTGAATTGCTAACTGCCACTGTAATAGACCTATACCCACATTCTAAACCTATCATTACTCAGCCCTGCCAATCAATCTCAAAAGAAATTAAAAGGGTGGTAACTCAAGAGGAAGCACCTCAAACAGTTCCTTCTCCAACCATCACACGTCAGACTGAGACTCCTGACATACTTCGTGATAGTGGTAATCATTTTTCTTCTAAACCAAATGAGGCGGGCTTGGTCTCACTGTTGAAGGTGTGCATCCTTATTTTTTGAATGTTATTATTATATATTGTATTATTTCTGAAGTATATTTCTTTTTTGTTCTCTTTATGCAGAAAGATAAAATGAGAATATCTCAGTTTGAGCACATGCCCTCAAAGCTAGAATTAAATTTAGAAGGTACTTTGTGCAAGCCCAATTTAATTTTTCTTGCTTATTTCTAGAAAATGTGTGTTATAAGTTGCTTGGTTTATTTCAGCTCCCAAAAATTATCAACAGGCTCCTCAGCAGTTCAATCAGCAATCAGGTCTGTCCAAAATTAGATGTGTTCAGATAGGTGATGTTGTTCAATCTGCTGATATTAATATTGATGAGAAGCAAAGCTGTGGTCCAACTGAAGAAGTTGTTCTCTCTCAATTCGAACCAGTTGGAAAAGTCACTGCTGGCAATAGTAGAGAACCCAATGCTGTTGTGTCTACTACTTGTGATCAGAGCGCTATAAATATTCAATCCCGCTTATGTGCTGAGAAACCTGCTTTAAATGCCAATGACAAAACTGAACGAGATGTAGAAAAGACTTCCGACAGACACAAAATCCAGAGTGCTAATACCAGCCAAAAGATTGAAAGTGCTGGTAATCTATCTCAAGAAAATATTGGTCAGAAACTGGAGAAACCTGCTATAAATGCCAATGACAAATCTGAACGAGATGTAGAAAAGACTTCCGACAGCCATAAAATCCAGAGTTCTAAAACCAGCCAAAAGATTGAAAGTGCTGGTAATCTACCTCAAGAAAATATTGGTCAGAAACTGGAGAAACCTGCTGTAAATGGCGATGACAAATCTGAACAAGATATTGAAAAGACTTCTGACAGCCATAAAATCCAGAGTAATAAAACCAGCAAAAAGACTGTAAGTCCTGGTAATCTACCTCAAGAAAATTTAGGTCAGAAACTGGTCACTCCAGAGCTTAGGTGTGAGGAAAATATTGAATCAAGCACTGTGCCGGCTGATTCTCACCAAAATGTTACGAAAGACTCAGCTAATGGTCCCACAATGTTGCTAGTGTCCAAAAATAATTCGGATAAAGTCACAAACAACAATGAGAGTAAGAGATCCAAGATTCTCTCAAAAATACAGAAAATGGACTTTTCTAGCATTTCAAGAGAGGAAGTAATAAGTGTTTTCCAAATTAATATTTTGACTACGATAAATTTATTTAATGTTCTAGCATTTCCAAAACATAATAAATTATTCTTTTAGTTGCAGAGTTCACCAGCTTTTGAGGAGTTAGACCCTGCTGAAATGGAAAATGTTTTACTTATTTGGCGTCAGCAAGAACAACTTCACAAAGATAAAAAGAATCCCGAGAAGCTGTGTTCTGGAAATATTTTTAGGACTGTTAAGAAGTCTCAAGAATTGCCTCCTGAGCTTCGTAGTACGCACACCTCTATTTCTCCACCCACCAAAGTAAACTTGGCTCCTGCTTCATCAGTATTGGAGAAATTGGATGTTGAAGTAAAAAATGATGTATCTGAAGATGACGATGTAAGTTACTCTGTTTATCTAGGTGGTACACTATATTACATATTTGTAACAATATTGTACTTACTTATCCATTTTAAAGGTTTCAGAAGCTTCTCCTTTCTGTGAAATTTCTCCTCCCAAAAGACGAAGGCTAAGTCTGAGTGCACCAAAACCACTTGTGATTCAAAAACATAAAGACCATCATTTTAGACAAGCAGAAATTGATGGGCCAACAGCAACATCTACTCCTAATGGTATGGTATTTAAATAATAATAGTTGTTTTTGTTGAATTTCATGCAAATCCTAAAATCCTAAAATCCTAAAATTTTTATTTTTACTTTTATCCTAGAAAAGTCATCTGAAAGTACTCATGCCACAACCAAAGAAGTTCTATCCGAATTAAGGTCATCAAAAAGGTTGAAGGCGGTTTCATCTCGGAAAGTAGATGAAGTAAGTGCTAATCAGAATGAAAACCTAAAGGAAGAATTAAAAGATGGTACTGCTAAGCAATCATCTACTAAGAAATTATCCAAGACAAAACCAAAGGGGAAAAACAATGATGAATTGAAGAACAGCTTGACAACTGCATCAAGAACAAAAGCAGCTAAAGGAGCGAATTCTAATAAAAATAAAAATAAACCAACAGAGGAATCAGAACAAACTGATTTTGAAAATAGTGTGACCAATGAAAAGAAGCCGTTAGTGAAAGAGGAGGATAATAAAAAGAATTTTCATGACCAAATACAAGAAAGAGTCAATAATTTAAAGAGAAAATGGCTTGAAGAGAAACCTGATAATGAAATTGATGCTGTTGGCCTTAATTCTCCTCCAAAATCTAACTCTCAACCACTTCTGGACTCTCAGAAGACTGATGATAGTGAAGGTTTCTTTTTAATGTCATAAATTCTTTTGCCCCAAGCTAAATGCTTTTCATACCTGCTTATTCTTTTCTTCTTTTCTGCTTAGATTTGTTTGGATCTCAAAGTCAGTCAGGATCAATCAGGGCTGTTCCTATTCCTGATCTGGCAAAGGCTCATGATTTAGCTACATACATTCTGCTCAACCCATGGCGTGGAATAATTGCTAGGCGAGTCACTAGAAGGTAAATTATAGTAAATTTTTACTGCGTATGACTGGTTTGTTCAGTTACCAAAAGCAAAGTTGTGTGGTATGCTTCTATGTTACAGATTTGTTTGTCCTTCCTATGAGACGAGAATAGTTACAAGAGCATTATGGGATTTACGCAGTAATGCAGACATCACCAGCATTGTTGAACGTATACTAGCACTAGGTTGGCCGGGCTTCAATCCAAGAGCACTACGAGCTCTTGTATGTAAATTTATTTACTTTAATACTCAATATTTATTTATTTTTTAAATTTTAACTTTCTTAGTTTAACTTATTTGGGAATTGAATTTCTTAGGTAGCCATGTTTACCCTATCTTTCTCTCGACGTGTGCCATTTGTAATTGATGGTATGAGAGGAGAAGAGGAAGATGCAGCCAGTCTAAGTAGTGATGCTGATCCTTCATCAAAAAAAAAGTCTATTCCAGTTCGATTGGTAGCTACTAGACAAATGTATGACAAAAGAAATCTGCTTTCTAGAAATTTTCTCATCAAGTGCTGTATGACTCATTATCATGTATTTGATTTCAGATTCAAAGGTGAATATGTTGAAGGTCTACATGGCCTGTTTCTCAAGACTTCCGACAAAGAAAGGGAGACTCTTAGGTCATGGAATTTCCCAAAATTCAAGAACAGGCGTGATTTTGTGGTATTGGGACCCCTTGCTTATCTGAAAAGAGATGAATCAAATTTCAACACTCAGGTCAGTCAAAACAAAAGTCTCAAGGAGGGATAATAGCTCATTAGTTTTTACTCATTCAAATTTCTTGTAATATATTTATACTTATTGCTGATTGTTTTAGAGTTAGAAGTTAAGAGACTGAGTAAATGCAGCTTCTAATTGATCTTTACAGGCAATTTTCTTAAAAGAAGAATTGATAGCGGTCAAAGCTGTTAGACAGATACTATCTGGAGAAACATTGCTTGTGAGCTTCAAAGAGGTGGAAAGGAAATTAAAGGATCAGGTGTAATGTTTGAGTGATGACTTGTTGGAAAATTGTGTGCTCTTAGTTCCCTGTAAAATACTTCAACCATCTACAAAAGGACTCAGAATGTTCATAAGGAGTCTTGTTTGCTTAAATTAATCACCCTGGAATCCTTTGTAAGCATCACCAAAAAACAAAAATTCTTTAAAATTGTTATTTGTTTTTGAAAGTATCTCAATATTGTTTTTTCTTCAACATTGTGTTTCTTTATCTATTGTACCTTAATTAATTAATTAATTAATTAATCAGTCAATCACTATGCAATTCTTTTTTTGTTTTCTCTTGATTATTTTAATTATTGTTGATTGTTAATCAAAACTTTATGATTGTTCCTTCATGTTCAATAAATGCAAATCACCACTGTGACAATGTCCTATGCCGATGGCTGGGTCTGTTACACATGTGTAGCCATTGACTACTCTATTGATTTTCCTTATGACCACGGACGCTCACGAAAAAAGAAGGGGAAAAAAAAACAACTTGGGAGCAAATGGCGGCGGTGATGGAACAGTCTCGTCACGGTAATCGCTCCATCTTCGTGATGCTATCGCCCTCCCCGGTCACGGAGGCGCGGCGCGTAGTGAACCCTGCATGGGCATATACTGCGGGCGCACCGAGGTATGGATGCGAAAAGCGCTTGGTAGTCGTTGCATGGCGTAAAGATGCTCTCCAAGTTCTGGACTTTCGTCATGTGCTACCTGTGCTCTACTTGTCTGCAGCGCCCACCAAGCCCCCCGGTCTTCAGCTGCGCTGTGGGGTGGCACGGGCCGGGGCAGATCGCTTTGGCCGCTTGCATGACAGCACAGACATTAGCGCGCACGCAAGGCTGTCCGGGGGTCGGCCCGACCCGGCTACCTGCTGCCGGGGCCATTGAGGGTGTCAGCTCGGGGGCTCCTGGGCGGACGGGACTGTCGCCGTGCTGAGGAGTGCGCCGCGACGCACTGCCGCGCCCAGCATGCAGCCGGTCCACCCTGGCAGGCACATGGCCGTCATGGAGCACCAGCTCTCCCACCGCGGCCTGGCCGGCAGCGGCGGGCCGGGTGCCAGGGCGGGCTTCGGTCCCGGGGGCCCCACCTCGGGCTCGTTGAGGTCCTCGAGCGCGCGTAGCGACGCGTCCCTGCTACCCGTGAGGAGGAGGAAGACGAACATCATCACCGGGATCGTGTCCTACGTGACCGAGTTCTTCGAGCAGTCCACCCTGCACGGCCTGCGCTACATGATCCTCGAGAAGGGCAACTACGTGGAAGTGTACGTAAGCTTGGCGTGTGGCAGGGCGAGTGGGGCGGGTCGCGTCTCGCGGGCTTGCCTACCTGTCTGGCGCTGGTCGCACCCGTACCTTAACAGCGACCTCCAGTGTAGCGGCTGCGTCAATCTCGTGTTGGTCTGCAGCGTGCTGTGGACCTTGGCTCTCGTGGCCTCCATCACCGGGGCCACCATGCTGATCGGGGGCTCGTGGAAGCGTTTCCAGAACAACCCGACCGTGGTGTCGTTGGAAAAGGACTTCAGGCTGTGGAACACAAGTTTTCCTTCGGCTACCATGTGCTTCGACCGCAGAGTGGATGACCAGAGGGCCAATGACTACATACTGGAGTTAGTATTTAACTTAACGAACATGGCCGAGATCTGAATACACTTCACTGTAAAAATCAAGTTCGTCGTGTTTTAAAAGAAAATGGGGTGTGCAGGACAATTCATCTGATGATTATATGAAGTACTTCAGATTCGTGGAGCTGGTGGCCAACGCGACTTACTCATCTTTGACACCGTTCAGAATTTATGTGGCAGATCCAGAACTCAAGGACATCGACATGCTGGATCTTGCCGACCGGGTACGTACCATAGGCATCTAGCGCGAGGAGGTAGGCAGCTCAACTAACGCTTCGACCCGACCTTCCCCCCTACGCCTGACGTTTAAGGTCAGTAGATTAAATGCCGTTCAAGAAGAACTTCATCTAAATCTGCTCCAGGTAAACTTGAGGATATTTTTCCGCGCTACCGTATTCGACACGTCCGCCAACGTCAACTTCACTGAGGCCATCACCGAGTTGGGTATCTGCTACTCGTACAGCTCCGTGATGGCGCGCTACCTGCCCGTGAGGAAGAACACGCCGTTTGAACCATTCGAGCCGCCGCAGTGCAACTTCCTCAACTCGCTGTGCTACGCTCGCGTGGAGGACCTGCAGGGCCCCGTGAAGGTGAGTGCCGTGCCGAGCCGCCCTGGCCCCTGGATGCCGCCCCCACATCCCTGTAAGCCCAGGGGTGACAACTGTGATTTTTGTGCACCACAGAATTCAGAAAACTTGGAAAAATTTAAGGAAAATCAGGAAAATTCACACACTAAAAACAGATGATGAAAACACGTTATGGAAGTCCAGCGTGTTCCACCCGTAACTCCCATCGCTCTGCCCTGCCTCGTTTGCAGTACTACGTACACTCGCCCTACGAGATCCCCGACTCGGCGTCCAAGCCCTTCACGGTGCACTCGCGCCAGGAGCGCGACACGACGGTGCGCTTCCTCGAGACGGTCGCCGACCCGGCGCTCCGCCACCTGTCCAAGCGTCAGCGACGCTGTCAGTTCTTCGACGAGGGCGTCAAGCCGTACCCGGTGTACTCGTACAACCTGTGCATGATGGCGTGCCGGCGCAAGATGGCCATTCGCTACTGCGGCTGCGCGCCCTACTTCTACGGGGACCGAGGTAGGCTCGACCTGTGGCGCCGGTGTCGCCGTCCGATTGTACCGGGTGTTTCTTTGAATGCGTAACAGTGTTGCGGGTTTGCCTACCCCATTCGCCCGTAAGGCGCCATGGCACCTGCAGCGCTGGTGAGTATGCAATCCCGCAACACTGTTACGCATTCAAAGAAACACCCGGTACTACATATACCCCTTGCTGGACCGCTCCCGAGGGGGAAACAACTCAACTCTGAAATTTTTGCTCGCATCTTAATTCGTGATAATTTAGAAGAATTAAGAAAAATTAAGACAACCTCACAGAAATTCATGAAAATTCGGAAAAATTCACAAAACTGTGGGTGAAATTCAAGTAAAAATTCACAAAAAAAATTCAAGAAAATTCACAAAAATTCACAAAACCCGTACACCGAAATTCAGATTTGTTTTCCCCTGGGCCGCATGCGACAGCGATAACGGAGGTGACTTATGTGGAGTAGTGCTCTCTGACACTCCGCCCTCGCCCTCACCCACAGGTGACGGCGCCAAGATGTGCGACGTGATCGGCATGGCGTGCCTGGCGGACCACGGCGAGAAGCTCATCGCCCTCAAGGAGGAGGACCCCGAGGCGGACTGCAAGTGCTACCACTCGTGCGAGGAGATCCGCTACACCACAGACCGAAACTTCGAGCGGAGCTGGTACGATCACATTTTTTTCTCCTTTTTATCTTTCACGCGAGCGATTTGGTGGTGTTAGATGTGGTGGAAGTGGGTTTGTGGTTTTTCGTATTGGTGATATCTGTGGCGCCCTGGTGGGATGTTCCCCTTGTGAGCGGCGCGGTGGTCGGATCCTTCTGCCCGGCGATTAACGACATTCGCTTTGGCCATGACCCTCATAAGTTTGAATAACCATTTTCGAGCTGGCTGCCAACCGGGCTGAGCTGCAGCGACGTGTTAATCTTTATTGGTTATGGCATCTGTGGATTGCTCAAAGCCTGCAACGGGGTAGCATTTTGTCGCCTCACGGAGCTAAACGTTTCATTTTGCGATTTGTGGTTTGCACGCGCGTTGCCTCGCGGCCTCGTAGTTGGAGAAAAATGTCGTTAATATACGGCCCTCTGTTGTGAATGGAAGACCAGGGGTCATATTTATTTACGATTCGGCGCTGTAAATCGCGTCGCCACTTCCTCATAACGGCTCCATAACATTCACCGAAATGAGTCTTCCCTGAAATTTACTCGACGCGCGTTGACTTCTCTCACAGCCTCGAGTGATATTTATCGCAAACTTTTTTTTTCCAAAGGCTAAAGCGAACCTGCGGTTGGGCCAGGGGGAAAAAAAAGGGGGGGAAGAGTAATGTTTAGGACGTGCGTCGTGTCACACGTTTGCTCGTGCGTTGTTTGCCGCAGGTCGTACCCCGTGCCAGACAACATCAGGTTCCGCTGGGCCATCGAGCTGTACAGCAAGACGAGGCTGAAGCGCTCCATCATTTTCACCTTCAGCGACTTGCTCGGTACGGTTTCATGTGCCCTGTCGCCTAGCCCCTCCCCCTCCCCTGCGCCCCGGTGATTTTATTGTCGGAATGACGGACTTTGACGCGGGTCCCGCCCCGCCCCGTCGCGTATTTTCTCCTGTTTGGGCAGTGTCCTTCGGCGGCACGGCGGCGCTGTTCCTCGGCTGCAGCATCCTCACCTTCGTCGAGCTCATCTACTTCTTCACGCTACGGCTCGTGTGCACCGTGCGGCAGGGCAAGAAGAACCGGAAGCTCTGACCTCTTCCTCCTTCCTACCGCCTCTATGATCTCTCATTTCATCATATCGGAACCTCTCAATAATAAACGAAAAACAGCGAAACAACTGTCTATTCGAGTGTGGAGTTCCATCTTTTACCGTGATTTATCGTTGCCCGCGTCGGGCGCGCAGCGCTGCGGGGGTCCCGACACCCCCACCTCGCTCGTTTCTGGGGACATTTTTGACACCGGCCCGCTTGGTGTCCAGGCGGGTCCTAGATGGGGGACGATGCAGCGCGCGATACGGCGGGCGCGGCGGGCGCAGCGCGGGGCGGGGCCGGGCGCAGGGCAGGCGGTTAGCGGGGTGATGAGCTGCAGTCGGGCGTCGGGCCCGCCGCGGGCTCGGGGGTATCGAGTGTCCTCCGACCTCGGAATTCGGCTAAACGTCTCCACGTCCATCAAAGTCTTGTGTACTCTCCCCGTAGGTGGTCCTGAGAAGGTAGAGATTTATAAAACGGCCTTTGCGAACTGCAGGCTACAGGTTTCGGATTTACGAAACGAAAATGCTGCTATCTAAAATGAAAACTACTCAATTTCGATCGTGTCGTATAAATAACAGAATAAAAATAATTTTTTATTCGTTGAAAATACAAATTATATAACTATTTTACATTGTATCATGGGAGTTTTTGAACTTTTGACATGGGGTGCTGCTCGCTCCTCGCGAAACGGACCCCATAACGAGCTTAAAAATTGAAAACTATATCAAATTGCCTTATGTCTTTGAACCCGCTTTTGCTCACAGGAAGGGTTAGTCCCTTTTCCTCGACTATCAGCGACGTACCAACACATTCAGTGACACAAAACACAAATCTGACATGAGGTCCTTATCACAAGTGAACCTGGCTGGCGATGGCGCAGGTGAGAGATCACCGTACCCGGAGGCTAGGACAGCGACAAGTCCACGGGGACGGCGGCGGGGGCGGGGCCGGGCGGCCTGCCCCTGCCGGGGCCCGGGCTCAACCGCGGACTCAGCCGCGGGGGTGGCGTCGGGCTGCCGTTGCCGGCCGCGGGGGCTCCGTCTGCCGGGCGGTCGCCGTCGCGCTCGCTGACGCCAGAGTCGCTGCCGTCGTCCTTGTCCTCGCAGTCGTGCCGGTGCGCCCGGGGGCGGAGCTGCGCGGCGGCGGGCGGCGTTGGGGCGCGCCGGGGCGATGGCACCGGAGCGGAGGCCGTGCGAGACAGGTCGATGGGCTGCTCGTCGTCCACGTCGTCAGCCTCGTCGAGCGGACTCGTCGGCGGCCTCGGCCTGCCCAGTACGCCGGCCGGCGGCGGGCGCGGCGCCCGCAGCGGCTGCGGCACCACGGGGGCGGCCTTGGCGGGCAGGTGCAGCGGCGGGGAGGCGAACCGCCCCCACGGAGGGCCTGCGGTGGGGGTGGGGCCCGGGCCCGGGGGCGGCAGGCCGAACAGGGGCGGGGGCACGCCGCCGTTGAAGGCAGCGGCCGCGGCCGCAGCCGCCGCGGAGAGGAACGGGGGAAATGGAAGTCCCAGAGGCGGGCCGTGGTGGTGCGGCGGCGGGGGTGGTTGCGGTTGCGGCAGGAGTCCTCGGACTCGCGGGCCCGGCCCCGGCCCCGGCCCACAGCATGTGGGACATGCCGCCGTACAGCCCCTCCAGCCGGGACCCTGGCGGGGCTCCCTTGGGGCTCTTCTCCGGGGGACTGGCGCGCGGTGGCTGCACCGGGGATTCCCTGCGCTGCTGCTCGCTGTGCTGTTGAAGCTGCTGCTGTTGCTGCTGCTGCTGCTGTTGCTGTTGGTGGTGCTGCTGCTGTTGGTGCTGCTGCTCTTGCAGCAGGCAGTGGATCTTGAACCAGTTGGAGCGGCGGCCGTACCGGGACCCGCTCTTGGACATGCCCACCAGCAGGCACTTGCGCAGGCGGCACGCCTTGCACGACGTGCGGTTCTTCTTGTTGATGACGCACGCTCCCTGGTTCTTGCACTCGGTGATGGAGCCCAGGTTGTTGTACGTCCGCCCGAAGAACGACTGCAAAGGTAAAGAGGATAAAAATTGTGAGTCAACGAAAATGCGTTTGGCGTAAGCGGAGCCAAATGGTTCCGGTAAATGACCTACCTTGCATCCTTCGCACGTAAACGCGCCAAAGTGAAAACCGGCCGCAGGTTCGCCGCAGACCCGGCACAGCTGACTCATCTGAAAGCAAGGAGAAAAGTCAATCGATTTGCCGGCCCGGTCCTCTCGGCTTTTCCTGAAACTAAGTGGAAGTGTACAGCGCCAGCTCCAGCTAGCTCTCCCCCTCCGTCTCCGTCAAGCCGTCAACCCCAGAGCGTAGGCCGTGCGCTCCCCAGTGATGCCCGATGGGTTGCCTACCCGCCCGGCGCCCGGCGGGTCCGAGGAGGGGGTGGGGGCGCGTCGTGCGCACTGAGCGTTGCGGCGGCGGGTGCCGAAACGTCTGCACGGAATAACTTTCCCCCGTCGTGGCCGGTAATTACCTTCTACCAAATAAAACCAGGTTTCAATTAACGAGTTTTATTTATTAATCACACACGCGCGCGCCGGCCGGCCGGCTGTTTATCCTGATATCTTTTCTGATGTTGCAACGAGGCTTAACAAGGCTTTCATTTTGGAGATGCGGACCCATTCGCGACCTGACCCGACCCGACCCGACCCGGCCCGGTCCCGGCCCGGGGCCTGGCGGACGTATAACTCATGCATCGGTATGGCTCCTCGTTCTCTCTCCCACTCGCTCATTCATTACGGGAAAGACAGAGAGGAGAGGACGGGCGGGTCGCGGCGCGTCGTAGCGCGGACGGGTCGGGACGCAAGGAGTGAATTAAATCAGGGAAATTTATGACGCGCGAGTGGCACGCGGGGCGGGGCAGGGCAGGGCAGGGCCTGACCAGGGGGTGGGCCTATTATTCATCAACTCAGGAATTCGGCTCCAGCGAGTGTCGGACCGATGCCTCGGCGACAAAGATGTGGCGTGGGGCGTGGTCCTTCCCTATAGGTGTGGCGTAAGGTCATTCTGATTAACATGATTACAGCTTCCACCCGCGTTTCGGAAGTATCATATGTTTTCGGTCACGAAGTAGACGGCGTCGTTTCCGCAATGAACTACGCATTGTCTTCTTGGAAGCCTGCCCCCCCCCCTCCCTCTATACTCTCCCCTTAGCCATTCATTCCCAACCCTTACCCCTACCCCCCACCCCCAACCTTCCCTAACCCTATTCTGAGTGTTCTGTCGGTTGTCCCGGAATGGACACGGCCCGTAAATATGTAGTATCGCGCCTGGCAGCTTTGTTTCTGGATGTCGTCAGAATTATTAATAACAACGGGTCTAGCCAATGAGTGACGCGGTCTCTCGCCAGGGGTCAGCCTCGACTGGCCCCGGCCGGGTCGGACAAGGGGAGGACCGAGACAGCCCGGTCCGACCCAATCCTAGCTCGTCGCCGTTTGCATAAACACGGCCTCGGTGAATTAGCATGATTTTGATATCAAGGCGTCGCGTCCGAACCGAACGGCGCTACACAACAAGCTTTCGCGTCGCGCCGCCCCGCGCGCTATGGGACCGGGCCCCGGCGGGGCGGAGCGGGGCGGGGCGGGGCGGGGCGGGGCGGGGCGGGGCGGGGCGGGGCGGGGCGGGGAGCACGGTGGGGCGCAGGGCTGTCTCCGCGGCGCTCGCAGCCGCTGCCCCGGTGCGGCACGGCTGGCGCCATTGGATCGCGGACGCACGCGGATCGGATCTACCTCGGACGCGGCCCGCGGCGTGTCGTCGGCTCGAGCGGCGCGGGCCTGGCGCCCCGGCCTGAGTTATGGCCCCAGCCCGCCCCTATCCGGCCCGTCATCTGCGCAGATTTCTGGGCCTTCCTTTTTATTATTGTTTATTTCCTTTTTTTTCGACCCGCGCGGCGCCGGGCGGAGACGCGTACGAATGGGCAGCCCCCAGCCCGGCCCGGCACGGCCCGGCGCGCCATCTTGACTAATGCGGCCCAACCATTTTCGAGCGGCAGAGAGCGTGTCGCTGCCCTCGCGTGCCGAGCCAAGCTTGCCCTGCCAACTGATTTAGAAGATCACTCTCGTATTTCCGTCCTTGTCGCACGTATGGCGTTGCCGCACGTTAGGGGTGGCAGGTCCCCACGAGTGCGACGAGGACGGAGGCGCGAGAGCGATGTTCGGTATCAGACGGCTGCTCTGACCGGACTGGGCCGGAGCGCCGCCGCGAGCTCTCACACGGTGAGGAGGCGTCGGGATGCCTCCCGCTCAGTAAGCCCTGTCGGGCCCCGGCCGCCCGCCGCCCACGCGGGTCGATGTCGATGCGCCCTTTTGCCCATGAACACGAAGTCAGTCGGGTACTCACCACGTCCGTGGACGCAGGGCTCCACCATCCTCCGACGAGCTGGCCGAGGCCCGGGTCCAGGGTGCCGTTGGTTTCGCCGTCCATCTCGTCACATGGTCGGCGGGCGCGGGCGGAGCAGGCGGGGGCGAGGGGCGGCGCGGTGGGGCGGCTGGGCGCGGCGGCGGGGGCGCTGCACCCCCATGGCACCGGGCCCGGGGCCGGACCCCACCCCCCGGCTGCCGGTCCGAAGGTCAGGGCCGCGGTCCGGGCGGCCTGCAGTGGTGCGTCCGGCCGCCTGTCACTGGCGCCATGCCGGCGGCGGTCCACTCGCGCCGCGACCGGGCGTCGTCGGCGTGCTGCTCACGGCGGCGCGGTGTTCCCCGTTCCGCGAGTCTGCGGCGCGGCGGTGCGCTGCCCAGGCCCTGCCGCTGCCGGCCTGGCCCTGCCCTGACGCTGTGCCGGTGGCTGCGGGTCCGGGTCCCGTCCTGTCCGCGTCCGCCTGGCTGGTCCGCGCGGGCCGCTTGCACTAACGCGATATCCCTCTTCCCTCATAGAGCGGATAATCCTGCCCCCCCCCCTCTCCCCCTCCCTCTCTGCGCCGCGAGCCTCGCGGGCCCGCAGCAGCGCCGCGCCTCTCCGCGCGCGAGCACGGGCCCCCCGGCACCCCGCCCCGCGCTCCGCACACGCTCGGCCAATGAGGAGGTGAGGAGACGCCCGGCCGGCCGGCCACCTGGTCGCTAGCGCTGCGCGCGTGCCGCGGCCGCGGCGGAAACCAGCGGTCCCTCGGGTCCCGCAGGTCCCCTCCGCGCCGCGGACTCGCCACCACCACCTCGAGGAAATCGGCATCTCTCCTCTCTGCTCCCCCGCTAGGCCGCGATTGCGATCCTCGTCGACCTGGTCGTCACCCCCGGGCAGGGGCCGCTGGGGCCCCCGCTGCTGACTCATTGCAGTGCGGGTCGACGTCCCTAGGCCTGGGTCCCCGTTCCCCTCACTATTCCCACCCCTCTCCCCCCTCTGGAACTTCGCTACACTTCTCCCGGTCATCCCCTACGATTCCCCGCGCTCCGTAGCGGCCGCCTGCCCTCTGATTTCCGAAGATCGTTTTCGCGCCTATGTCCTTGTCGCACTCATGGGACCCTACCATCCCCAACACAGGGCACCGCCATAGGAGCGACAAGGACGGAGGTACGAGAGCGATCTTCGGAATCAGCCTGCTGCTTCCCTGCCGGTCGGTCCGTCAGCAAGGAATGGTTTTAGCGCGGGGGGCAGGGCAAGGCAGGGCGGGGTGGGGCGGGGCGGGGGGTTCAGAGTTCACGTGCCAGGCGTCGGACACCTGCCAGTGAGCCTGGCCTGTGCTGTCAGTACCCACTAACGGAGCACGTCCTGTCCGCGCGCCGCGAGGGCCGCGAGCCTGACCGCGCCGCACCGCGCCGAGCGTCAAGCTCCCGCCTGAGTTATGTCTGACCTGACGCCTGACGCAGTGCACCGGGGCGGCGTGGGGAGGGGCGTCGGGGCGCTGCAGTGGGCGTCTGGCGTCTGATGCAAATCCATTGAGCCCCGCCCCGTCCCTCGGGCAGCTGGGGCCCAGCAGCAGCACGCGTCACACACCCCTTCCCTCGAGGGCTTCCCTAAACTTCATCGTGGGTTATGTCGGTGGTACCCGTCCAGTCTCTTTTCGGGAGACGACAAAGGAAACGGGTGCGTCGTCTTCTGACCCGACCCGATCCAAAAGGAGGATGCCGAGTCATCCGCCCTCTCCTGTCCTCTCCTGTCTCCCGACCTCCCGTCTCTCCGGGCGGCTGTGGGGACAATAATAATGGCCACACATGCACCACCCCCTTGAAAACTCTTGACACTCTGGAGTTTCGGTTGCATTTCTCTGCTCATCCGCACGCACAGACACACCAGGCAGGGCACCCCCGCCGTTGTGTGTGGCTTTTGCTTTCCGCTCGGCTGACGGGCGTGGCCGGGCGCGGCAGCCCGACCCCGACCCGACCCGACCGGCTACCCATTGGATGTGGTTTGTTCTGAATAGCGCGCCATTGTCGGGGCCAAGTGATCGCTGACAGCTTTGATGACCACCACACGACTCACACGTGACCCAAACACTCTCAGAATGGCGTTCGGGGCGGGGCCGGCGGGGCCCGCGGGGCGAGGCGAGGCAAGGCAGCGGGGTGATGAACTCTGGAACCCTACCGGTCCGCAACACTATACACACTGGCGGCTCCGGGCCGGGCCGGGCCGCCTGGCACGTCGCGCAGCCCGCTGCCGGCTATTATAGTCATTACCATTATGAGAATCATAATAAATATGCGGATCTGTCCAAATACCGGTAGGGGTGGGCCGGTGTGCGGGCGCGGGCGGGAGGGCAGCGGGAGACGTGCAGCGCCGTGCCAGGCAGCAGCAGCAGCAACTCCGCGCGCAACCAGATCACGCGTGCGCACGCGATTTATTGTGATTAAATTCTGTCGGCGAGTGATTAGAACCGACCGCCTTCACACCAGCTCCGCCGGTCGGGGCGGGCAAGGCGCAGCGCAGCGCAGCGGGGCGACTCGTAAAGTGAGCGCGTCCGGCCCCGCCCCGCCCGGCCCGGCCCGGGCTGTCAGTGAGGCGCGGGGCGGCGCGGGGCGGCGCGGGGGGCGTACCATCGGCGCATATGCCCAGTTTTCAATTGAGACTTCATCTGACTCAAATCCGTTGAATTGGCGCGACGAGTCTGACGTACGGTTGATTGCAGGGTGAAAAATGTACGAGCGCATGCAATCTTCATTTCATTGGCGGGCGTAAATTTAGAAGGTGAAAGATTTGCAGTTGGCGGTAGTAACGCAACCTAACTTGACCCTCAGCTGGCGAGGCCGAGCAGTTCAAAACTGTCTTGACAGCCTGGAGGTTTAAAATGTTAAAAAGTGAATTATTTTTTTTTCATTTTTGCGCATCAGAGACTGTTTAAACAACATTATAGTGATCAAGCCTTTGTTTACAATTGAAACCCACAGTTGGAAGATCAGTTCTTTCGCTCAGGGACATTTGGAAAATTGGCGAAGGACTCTGGCCGGATGCCACATCGTCATCTCGTTTCGTCAAGTTGGATAAAAAAACCAGTGACTTAAATGAAAAAGTGAGACAAGTTATGGATTCTGTGTGAAATTTCGCTCGGCGGAGGAGGGTTCTCGTTTCAAGAAAATTGGATTACATATTATTGACGACCCAGAAGTGAAATTTGCGGCCAGCGGTCATTTTGATTTGGCGACTTTCCTGGACCTGCGTCCTTGTGAGTGTTTCTGTGTGTGATAAGATAGAAAAAAGTGCAAGGAACAATTCTGAGTTAGGAACAAGGGGTGTGAGAACATGAGAAGTAGGTCAAACGTGGAAATAACCAAGCCTCAGCGTGCCTCCCCTCTGCACGGCTGTCAGTTTTCTCGACGCCGTTCACTGTATTACCTCATAATATGATCAAAACAGACGTGTAAGGGCTATTTCTTTCTTTAAACTGTGGTTTACAACAGTCGCGCACTCCAAAAGGTTAATTTTTGAATGATTTCGGAGCCAAAATAGACGCGAGTGCAATGGGGATCCCCGGCCGCCAGGGGGCGCGCCGGGCCTTGGCGAGCCGCGAGGAACCTGGTATCAGCGCCTACGTCACTTTGGAGTTTCCACCCGCTGGTATAAATGTGTCCCCAAAGTATAAGCGCTCCGATTCCATCTTGTTTCGTCGTGAGTTTCTCAAGACCTCTTAAGTCCTGCCCCAATCCCCCCAAATCACCTTCTCTCGTTCCCCATAGGGCCTCGCAGAGCCGTTTTCGGCAATTCTTTCTCCAGCTGCCTATAGTCGTTACACGGTCGGGCCGAGTCGTCGACTGCGTATAAGCGGATCTGTGTAATTATCGTCCGTTCTGCCCGTTAGCCGTTATAGAGCCTCGCGCCGCGCTGACCCCTCCCCTCCACCCTCGCGACCCCCCTGTTTCTGCCCCGCAGGGGAAGGGGGGTAGGAGGTGCAGCGCAGCGCACGGGGCGGCGTGTTAAAAGCTGTCCTGCAATCCGACACGATGCCCATTCTTTGGCCGCTGCGGCCGGGCCGGACCGCGAGTGGCAGCGAGAGGCCGTGTTTGACGCGCCTCTGAAAGAAGTCTCTCGGGTCCGACATGCGTTGCGCACCGGGCAGCAAAGAATGCGTCGTGACGCATGGCCATGGTACCCGGCCCGGCGTACCTACCCCGCCCCGCCCCGCCCCGCCCCTCACCACACCACCTCGCTCAGTTAGCGAAGCTTACTTCTCTGAATGTGTCGCCGGGTGTACACGCGCGTTTAAGGACCTATTGAGTTCCACGAGAAGTTGTAGTCAAATACCTTCCCCCCGGCCGGGCCGGGCCGGTCCCGGCGTTGGCACGGCGTGGCGTGCGCTGCTGGCGCTCCGCTGCCAACTTGGCCCTGCCCTGCCCTGCCCTGCCCTGCCCTGCCCTGCCCTGCCCTGCCCTGCCCTGCCCTGCCCTGCCCTGCCCTGCCCTGCCCTGCCATGCCCTGCCCTGCCCTGCCCTGCTCGGCGCCGCACCGGTCCTCTCCAGCAGCAGGACTGCTGCTGACTGCTGATCCTGCTGTGTGCCGAGCCCAGCCGAGTACAGTACATCGCCACTTCCAAGAAGCGGCCATGGCGCCTCGCGGTGTCGCTCCAAATTACTGGAGTGGACGCGGCGCCATCGCCCCCACCCTCCCCTCCCTCCCTCTACCCCGCGTTGCAGCAGGGCCTGGGCGCCGCCGCGGGCACCGGGCGGACGAGGCGCATGAAGCGTCGCGCAGCGCAGCGCGCCTGCTTGCAGTGCAACCCGACTCCCTCGCCATTCACCGCGCACCATTCCCTTCATTCATGTGTGTAAATGTAATAAACGTTAATTCGCCCGGGCCGGCCGGCCGGTTGGCCGTCCGTGCTGCTCTATGCATTGCAGGTCCAGCGAAAGGTCGTCCCGTCCCTCCCGCCCGTCACGCCCCGTGCCGCGGTATGAGTGTCGCTCCGTCGCGGCCCGCTCTACTGCAACTGCACAAGCAGGGGCAAGAGAGTCGCCAAATTCGCCTTCCTTGTGTCCAGTCCCGCGAGGGGTCCTTCACTTTAAAAAATCAGTTTCAGTTTAAACCCTACAACAAAATCAGTAAAATATCAGATAAAATTCAAGAAAAAATAAGAAAAGGTCAAAAAATAATCCTTTAAAAAATCAGGAAAAAAAATCAAGCAAAATCAGGAAAATCCAGAAAAATCAGAAAAATCGGTGTGCGCTTGGATTTATTGTGAAGGACCCCTTGGCCCAGCCGCGCCCCGCCCGGCCCAGCCCGAGTCGCAGTGCAGAACAGGAGGAGGATGTCTGGCTCCCGATCTGGTTCGGTGTCGCGGGAGCCGTGCGCAGCCGTGCGCAGCCGTGCGCAGCCGTGCGCGGCACGGGCCTTGGCCGCCTGCCAGCGGGGCCTCCGCCCGCCATTGTTGTTGGGCCGCGGGCCGCGGGGGCCACGCGGGGGCCACGGGCCGCGCAGGTCGCGGGCAGCTTAGCCCCGCAGCAGCGCCACACCGCGCTCGACGACATTGCGAGTGCGCGGGTGGATGTGGAGTCTCTTGCGAAGGTGCAGCTGCAGTTCCGATCTCCGTGCTGTTCTCCCGAGGCTCGCGGGTACGGGCCGGGCGCCGCCAGATGGGGATGCGAGGTGGCGCCTGTGCAGTGTGGAGGTGGAATCATGAAGGGATTATCATAGTCATGAATACCAGGTCTTGACAGACGTATGGTCTTCGCGTGGACAGGGGGAAACAACTCTGAAATTTTGTTCACCCTTGTAAATTCAGAAAAAAACAGGAAAATTCAGAGAAATTCACAAAAATTCTATTTAAAATTCTAGCAAAACTTCACGAAAATTCACAAATATTCACAAAGTTTGTACACCAAAATTCAGAGTTGTGACCTCTCAGCGCGGATTCACGGTGAGCCCCGCTACTAGCCTGAAGCCCGCCTCGGATTGGGGTGCCCCTACGCCCGAGGGGGCCTCCACTCCGGCAATCTGGTGTCCCTCACCCCGGGAATCCGACAGCAATCCAACGGCAATCATTGAAAAATTACCATAAAAGTCATGCTTTCTGCCTACATGCAAGGGCAAGGTAAAGCATTATGCCTATTTACAGGCGTTCGGTGCTAAAGAATGCCAACCTTCACTGTACCAGTCCGGCAATCTCGGCAATCCGGTGTTCCTCCAAATCCAAATGAGGAGTGGAGGCCTCCTCGCCTACGCCAAACTGCCACGAGGTTGGGACCACACGCCCTATCTAGCCTCCCCTCGTAGTACACGCAGAAAAAAAATCATTAGTTCCATGCTGATTGAGTTACAGTCACGACCATTCGTCTGCCCTGTAATGAAAAATTAGCCCTGGTGGCACGGGTGTTGAACTGCTTCTTGCAAGTACTTATTTTCGGTTAACCGAATAAACATTTCGAAGAGATTATTCCAGACAGTGATTTACTCAACTGTCAGGAGCGTCTACTTTCTGATGTGGTGGATGTGGATGTGGTGATCGGTGGAGTGGGGCAGGGGCGGGGCGCCACATGCAGGGGCGGGAAGAGGAACGGGAGCAGAAGACGCTGGGAGCAGGAGTCACGGGCACGGGGCGCGCTCAACGGGACTTGTAGGCTCGCTTGTAGGCCGTAAACTTTTGGATTCGCTCCAGAAGTAATGGAACTTGGGTCAGCCGCTCTGTTCACGGAACTTTTTCTTCATGTTTTCTTTCATTTTTTTCAAATCCTGCGATATTTTATTTTCTTTATATTCAGAAACAGAGATCCAATCGACTGCCACAGGCCGGGCGGCCGCCCTGCCCTGCGCGTTTCAGGCCGTGGCGCGGCGGTCGTCGGTCTCCCGCAGCAGCCAGTCAGGAGCTATTTTTGGGTCAGGCACAGCTCACCTCGCAGCAGGCCTGTCGGAGACCAACAAGAGCACCGCGCAGGCCCACAGGGTCAGGTCGCGAATCACTGTGCGGCCCCGTCGAGATGGGGCGCGCCCGGGCGGGACGGGCCGCGGGGCGCTAGACAAGGATCTGCAGACGGCGGCGGGGCGGCCTGGCACCTGACGCCGGGTCGGGCCGGAGCAGACAGCCTCTTCCATCGTGGCGCAAGGATCAAGGTTTGGCGTCAAAAGTCCCCAGGCCGTCCCGACCCCAACCCGTCCATCCTCATAAAACAACGGCTTAACGGCGGTAATTAGTTGCTTTTATTACTGCTCTCTCGGCACCCGGTCGGTCCAACCTTTCGTCGGATGAAGAGGGAGAAAGAGACAGAGAGGGCGTTTGTGGAGTGATCCAGCAGCGCGAGAGAGAGATAGAGAGTGGGAGAGAAAGGGAGAGGGGTGGAGGGAAGACCGCGTCGTGTTTGCACGCTCGGGCGTCCCTCCCGACGGGGGTCTCTCTCCCCTCTCTCGCGCGTGCAAGTTTCCGTCATATACGAACCTTCACGTTCGAAAGACCCTCTCAAATTTCCCCCATCGGAATGGATCAGGTCATGGATAGCTCAAGGAAACAGGCTCCCAAAGAGGGACATTATAGAGGCTAACGCTCCCTATGGGCTGCGCGTGACGGTGCGGTCACGGGTGGTATAGCACCCTGAGAGGAAAATTATTTTTGTCGGCGTAGAGATTCGAATGGTTGCACCGAGGAGATATACTGCCCGGTGAACCGGAGTGGACGCGTCGGACTGTCTGCCTCCATAAAATTGGTAAGGAATGTATATAGTCTAGCTGGCTGTCTATTAGCCTAATTTTCCGATTCGACCATTTGCCCCCACGAGCACGTCGCCTCGCTGGAAGGACATAAACTAGTCCCACGACCTGGACGAATTTCTATGCAAATAGTTTTGTTGTGATTCACTCTTCTATCCTTTTTTTTCCGGACGCGCCGAGACCCAAAGAGTCCCAAAAGGAATAATGCATTTTATTGGCGCGGTCCGATAAGGACTCTTCTTTCAGCACGCATATCCCGTAGGCTGCCGGCGGGCGGAGAGGAAGCATCTGACAATCAGCCGTCGATATCGACACGATCTCTGAGCTCGGCTCGAATCGTGTCCGAAAGAGCTGCTGGCTCCCGCTGCTTCGCGCCACTGGCTGCCGCTCCTGCCGTCTGATTCCGAAGATCGCTCTCGCGCCTCTCTCCTTGTCGCACTCATGAGGCCCTGCGATCCCCAACATAGGGCACTGCCGTACGTGCGACAAGGACGGAGGCACGAGAGCGATCTTTGGAATCAGACGGCCCGTGATGCTGGGCCGGGCCGGGGCCGGGGCTGGACCAGCCCTCCGCGTTCCCGCGCCGCGCCAGCTGTCCAAAAACTCATAAATAGAGCCCTCGGTCCTCACACATAAAGTGTGCCTGCGGGCCCCGGCTCGGCCCGCACGGCCCCGCCCAGCCCCGGCCCCGCACGAACCCGTCCACACAGATAACAGCCAACAGTTTGTTAAAGTCGAACACTCGAAGACAAAAGCGGGACGTGGACACGACGTCGTCGTGGACACACGCTCACGGACATGTTGGGGTCCCCGAAACAGGACGAAATACAATCCTATCGCTGCGAGGGGCTCCGCCGGGGGCCCGGGCCCCGGCCGGGTCAGGCCGCCGTGGGCCCCGGGGACGCGCTGCGAAATCTATGGCCATACGGGACTAGGGAGAGAGGTCTCATTTGAAACGTCATCGTGGCATGTGGTGCGCACGGCGCGGCGTGGCGTGGCGTGGCGGGGGGCCGCGGGGCGGCTCGGCGGGGCGTAGTAAGGCCCGTCCCGTCGCGACCCGTCGCAGAGCGCGGCCCAACAATCTGACCAATCCTAGCCCATGCGGCTACTTTGTCCCTTGGAATATGTCGCATCTAATACGTATCTCAGCGCACGTTATGGCTTTGTTGCGGGCACCTGCTGTGCAGAGCAGTGCACGCCGCGGCGGGGCAGGGCGGCCGAGCCAGCAGGGGAACGGAAAAAGGGACCCCGTTCTTACGCTCAGAATAATATCCTGGTTTATATGATTATGTTATTTCCTGCTCGGGGTTGTAGTATATTTCTCCGATTTGAAATACTTTGGCGAGTCCTCCTGCCTCGTAGTTGTCAAAAAACACAACTGGCTGGCACCTCGCTGACCTGTATGACAAGCAGCAGCGGTGTCTCAACTTTCGTTTCGGAATTAATGTCGAAGTATTTCCGGGGGCGCCTTGTTGCCCGCTCCCGCTGTCGCGCCGTGTCCCGTCGCGGTGAACAAGAACACAGATTTCCATTCGTTTTGTTGGCGAGACGTGTATAACGCCTTGTCTCCCGGCGCCCGGGGGCGTCCCAGCGGCTGCGCGAGGGGCGGGGCGGGGCGGGACCCCATAATAAAAATGCGCCAAGTTCAAAACTTGTCACCCCGCGCGTTAGGGGGACAGGGTCCAAGTAATTGGAGCCGAGCCGTTGAACTGGTGCACGCACTCGCACTCGCGGGCGGCCAGCAGGGCCGGGGAGCACGCACGCAGACCCCACCGCGCTGCAACGCCCCGCCCCGCCCCGCCCCGCCCCGCCGGGCGTGCTTAAGGATGAGTCTACTAAATATTTATTTGGTCCATAAAAATATTGTCGCCCCGCCACGCCCGCCTCCCCGACGTCTTGTCGCGTCGCGCGCGGGGACATCTCCGGCTCGACCTGCAGGGTCCATTAAGGTCCCCGGGTCCGTGGGGGGTCCGCCGGGTGTCCCGTCCAGTCCGGAGCGAACCTCTCGGCGCGGCGCGGCGCGCCGGGGTGGGGTCGGCCCGAGTGCCGGTCAAATATCTCAGGTTAGGTGATGATGTCCCTCGGCGATATCTTATGTAAAACAAGGGTGGCGGAGGAGGAGACGGTTCCTCGCAGGGGTGTCGCCGCGCGGCGCGCCCCTCGGGGTATCGGCGCCAAACACACCGCACGCATACGTTCTTCTTCTCGTTGTTTCAGAGAGTTTAGAGCGCGACCGGTGACCGCATGCATTCGTCAGAGCGACGGCCTTGCGTTAAAAGTGTGCCAACTTCGCGCCTGACCATATAACGAGCTTTGAGTGGCTTGCGAGGGGAAAACAGTACACGGAATTTTGGTGTACAAATTTTGTGATTTATCGTGAATTTTGCAAATTTTTGTTATTTGTTTTTACTGAATTTCTCCGCATTTTTCTGAATTTTGAGGTGAACAAAAAATTAAGAGAGTTGTTTTCCCCTCGGTTGCTTGTTATCGGGCCTTCCTGCTGCTCGCATGCCTCTGGCCAGCAAAGAGAGTTGCACCATGCAGCCCGACTTTTCGCCGCTGACGGGGCGGGTCGGCAAGTGGAGATCCACGTCTCCGGGTCGGGGCCCCGCGCCCCGGGCCCGTGCAGCGGGAGGGCGCCGAGACGAGGCGAGGCGAGGGCGAGCGTGATAGTCGCCAGAGCTCGTCATTGGGCGGGTAAAGCAGCCTCTAGCACGCCCAGCGCGCTAGCTCCGAATACCCGCCCAGCGCCCGCCCAACCCGTCCAGCAACCGCCCAGCGCCCGCCCAGCCAGAGACATCTCCCACGCTCGACCCAGTGGGCCCCACTGGGTAAAACTACCCAGCCCACGCCGGCTCGACGTCCCTCGGCCCTCGGCCGGCCGGCCGCCGCTCAGCTTCCAGATCTGCGCACCTTCTCCCGCACCCGATGCGAATTGTCTGCCGTCTGCGCGGGCTACCACCGCCGCTCAGCTGGGTAAAAACGCCCAGCTCATCGGCGCCTCCGGCCGGCTCGGCTCGACAATGCGGCAGCGAGCGCATAGGCTGTGGCGTGGCGTTGCATGGGCCAGCACTACCTATTCCACCCCACTCCCCTTCTCGAGCTGGGCAGCCATACCCGCCCAACGCCGAGCTCTGATAGTCGCACTGTCGGGCAAACAAACACGTCTGTCTCTCCGCGGGATGAGAAATTAATAATATCCGCTGTAAGAGCAGGGCGGGGCGCGGGCGGGGTGAGGAAGGGCAGGGCAGGGCAGGGCAGGGCGGGGCAGGGCAGGGCCAGGACAGGGACCGCGCGTGGGTGGGGGCCGCGGGGCTTTGGGCCAGTCCAGGTCGGGCTGGGCTGGGTTGGGCTGGGCTGGGCTCGGCGGACAGCGCGATGTGCTGTTTGGGACGAGTGTGGGAACAGGCCAGTGCGCCCCGCGGGGAGTGTGAGTGGCACGGCCGGCGCGGCGGAAGGCACCGCGCACAGCTCGATCCGCCGCAGGATTACTGTACTGCTCCAAAGCTTCGAATCTCGGTTGGTTGAAAATTACTCTCTGCGGCGCTGCCGCCGTCGGAAGCGGTGACATGCGTTTCCGGCCGTGCGTGCCAGTGGGCGTGAAGCGTGTGGACTTCCTTCGGACGACGAGACGTCGCCGGGCCACCCTCAGAAGTCTCTCATCAGTCCTGAGCGCGGTCTCGGCCAGCCGTCTTGCGGCCATCGTCGCGCCGCCGCCAGAAGATGCCCCAGCTGTGCCTCGTGCCGGGAGAGCGGCATGTTACCATGTTTACCTCCGTTCTTGTCACACTCATAGCGGAGCCTGACGGGGGGGATGGCGGTGTCCCATGAGTGCGACAAGGACAGAGGTATTCGAGAGCGAGCGTCCCGACGTGGTTCACCTCGGCCGGCATGCGCCGCGCTACGCCGCTCTCCTGCTCTCGATCGACGGCATATTTCATGCTCGCGTCTCCCACTTGGCCCGGCCCGGCCCGGCCCGGCCCGGCTCGGCCCCGCTGGCGCGGCCCGGGGCCCGGGGCCCGGGACCGGTGTTGCTGTTGTTAATGTCAGTGTCGCCATGTTAATGCCGCTCGTGTTTTCACGCTGATAACAGGAGGCCCACACCGGAGCGGAGCTTGGCGGGTCGGGTCCGGACCGGACCGGGCCGGACGCGCCGCGCTGACGCACTGCTGCCATTCAATCTGCCTAACCGACCGCCCCGCCCCTGCCCGCTCCTGCCTCCTCCCGCACACGGCCCAGCCTATAGCCCTACACCACGTCACTCTCGAGCCCACAGAGACCCGCTTATGTAGTTTCGCGGGTCCTCCACCTCCACCCGCTCCCCCTTTTTCTCCCTCACCGCGGCGCGGCGGCGCCTCGGCCTTGTGTAGACCGTCCCTCGCGCGTACCGTCCGTCCGACCAGCCGCACTGCATCGCCCTCCGAGGCGATCGTTATGGCTCCACCATTTTGCATAATGCAGTGAGGCCGGTCGTCAGGTGTCGGAGCGACGCGGTCGTGTCGTAGTAGTGGAGCGGGAGGAAGTGACCCGACGGCGAGGGTGAGGAACGCGGCGCCCCGTGCACTGCGTTCCCAACAGGACCGGGGCGATGCGGAGGTGTTAGGCCGAGGGGGAAACATATCTGAATAGGGTATTCCGCTGGAACGAAACCGGAACCTAAAGACAAAAAGCACGACCGTGGGCTCTGTTTCCTCTTTCGCGCTCATTGGCTGATCTCTACAGTGACGTCACTGTTGACCAATCAGGGCCCAGGAGGAAACAGATCTGTCGGTCGTGCTTTTCTTATTTAGGTTCCGGTTTCGATCCAGCGGAATACCCTATTTTAGTGTTCAAAATTTGTGAATTTTTGTGTACTGTCCTGAATTTTTGTAAATTTTTGTTGATATTTTGTAAATTTTGCTTGAATTTTTCATTGTTTTTTTGTTTTCTAAATTTTCCTAATTTATCTTAAATGTCTCTCAATTTTTCAGCATTTTTTTGAATGTTTCAGAATTTTTCTGAAGTTTTCTGAATTACGAGTTGTCTCCCCCTCGGGTTAGGCTGGGTCAGGTCCAGAGCTCGTCATTGGGCGGGTAAAGCAGCCTCTAGCACGCCCAGCGCGCTAGCTCCGAATACCCGCCCAGCGCCCGCCCAACCCGTCCAGCAACCGCCCAGCGCCCGCCCAGCCAGAGACATCTCCCACGCTCGACCCAGTGGGCCCCACTGGGTAAAACTACCCAGCCCACGCCGGCTCGACGTCCCTCGGCCCTCGGCCGGCCGGCCGCCGCTCAGCTTCCAGATCTGCGCACCTTCTCCCGCACCCGATGCGAATTGTCTGCCGTCTGCGCGGGCTACCACCGCCGCTCAGCTGGGTAAAAACGCCCAGCTCATCGGCGCCTCCGGCCGGCTCGGCTCGACAATGCGGCAGCGAGCGCATAGGCTGTGGCGTGGCGTTGCATGGGCCAGCACTACCTATTCCACCCCACTCCCCTTCTCGAGCTGGGCAGCCATACCCGCCCAACGCCGAGCTCTGGTCAGGTCCTCCTGTCCCGCCCCGCCGCCGCGGCGTAAATTTCCGCCAGGTTTATACCCGGCGGCGCGCCGTGCTCGGGCCTGCTGGATGGCAATGGGGACGCGTGGCCCTCACCACGGCCGATGAATGGGCCTCCGCGCTCCTAATTGGCGTCATGGACAGTCACACACACTCACTGGTGACTCGGGCAAACATAACCTCCACCCCTTGCGGGCGGGTACCACCGCGAGGCCCCGCGCTGCCCCGGGGGGGGGGGGAGAGAGAGAGAGAGAGAGAGAGAGAGAGAGAGAGAGAGAGAGAGAGAGAGAGAGAGAGAGAGAGAGGATTAGGTGTCTCGCCTCACCAGCAGCGTTTACGATCGATCACTAGTTATATGGCACTCGTTATTTGGCGGTGCATACCTCCCTCGGGCCTGCGGTGCTCCGCCGTGACCCGCGCGCGGCGAGGGGACCTGCTGTCGCACTCGCTGCGTGGAGGGAGAGCGCAGGGCGGGTCTGTTGTTACCCTGGAGTATGAGAGGACGACTTTGTCGTTATATCGGATAGGTTAGGCCCCCCCTCGGCGGGCAGCAGGTGCCGTGCGAGCGAGGTGCGTGTCGCGCGTCCGCCGCGCCTGTGTCCCGGGCTGTCGCGCAGCCACGCGGCGCGCGGCGCTGCACTGCAGGTGGCCATGTTCAGAGGAACAAAGGGCCTTCGTGGCGAATCCTGCCCGGCCCGGCCCGCGTGTCGCGTCGAACCTCGCGCATACCTCGCTCACACGTGGCGTTCCTCCAGTCCCCTCGTGGACCCGCCCCGTCAGGGTAGGACAGCAGTGAGAGGGAAGTCTACCCCGCCCGCCCCGCAGGTTGTAGCGCGGGAGCGCGAAAAAGTTGCCGTGTGCGTGCGTGCGCGTGTGGGCGGAGGTGGGCTGGATGGATATGAGACCTCCCGCCAGCAGCTTGCGCAACACCGGCGCGCTCGCTCACCAGCCGCACCGCCGCTCCACAAGTCTCGCCTCTTATTATTTGTTAGAATGAATCTCCTCCACCACGGCCTGAGAGGGAATGCCTCCATGCCGCTGCTGCGCGCTGCGCCGCCCTGCTCGCACGCATACCAATGAGGGTGATAACTTAGAGTATTTTGAAATCTATTTGGTGGTCGCATCAGTCGCAGCTGGGGGCCGTGTCGGGCCGCGCCGGGCCGGGCCGCGCCTCCCAGGGTGTGCCGCGCAGTCTGCCTGGGCCTGGGCTCCGCCCTCACCGGCACCCGCCAGCACCACCCCCGGCCCGGCCAGGCCAGACCAGGCACCCGGGAAGTAGCGCCCCAAGTCTAGTGCGACAAGGACAGAGAGACGAAAATACAATGCGAAATCATCCGAAAGGGGAGTCACTTCGAAAAATCACTGTGCATCTCCCAAAAAGTCATCATAAAAAATCAAGAAGTAAGATACAAAAGTTCAGAAAAATCGAGTAAAAATGAACAAAAAAAAACTGGACAGAAATCAGGAATAGGGGGAAAGATCAAAATTTATATGAAAGAAATTTGCCTTGAAAAATCTAAAAGAAGAATCAAAACCAAAAATCAAAAATATATATTTAAAAAAAAATTAAATCAAAAGTAAAAAAAAAATTGTTGTACACATTTTCCATGAGTGATCCCCACCTCGGAATCATCCTCCCGCCCAGGCCGGCGGTGGAGCGTTAGTTACGAGTGTCGCCCGTCCCGCGGTTTTCAGCTCGATGTAACCCTTGTTGAAGTGGAAGTTGAAGAAGGCTATAGTGTGAGGGTATCATGGCGCTCCTTCGCCGCGCTCCGCCTAGCCATCACGTGCCCGTCAAGCCCGCGCGCCGAGGAGAACAAATTGGACGCGCGCGCCAAACGACTGATCGATCCATTTCGATTCGATTAGTAGTTGACACCTCTCGGCTCGCACCGCGCGCGCTTGCTGCGAGTCACGGCCCATCTGTATCGCATCTCCCTGCGCGCTCTCTCTCTCCCTCCTCTGTTTTTCCCCGCCCGCGATCACACACATGAACCATATCGATATGACTCACACCACCTCGTGTGTCGGAGCGAGGCGTGGCATGGCGTGGTGTGGAGCGGCGCAGCGCGGGGCCAAAATATGCCCCATTTATAATGACTGGATGTGAGGGACGAGGTGCGGGCCTCGCCGCGGGACCGGACCGGAGCCCCCGCCGCTCGCCATACAAAGCGTGTCGAGGCACAGGGATTCAAACAAATTTTCAGACCGTCGTAAATTTTCCCGGGCGAACTCTGAAATGCTGCGGCAGCCTGCCGCGCCGCGCCTCTGATGACGACCCAGGGTGTTGCGCCCCACTGAGAGCCGGGGCGGGCCGGGGCGGGGCGGGCCGAGGCAAGTTGGAGTGGAGGCCTCCCCGCGGCAACCGTTTAAGCGCGTTTAGGACCATTTGGGCACGTTAGCCACACACAGGCTCATCTCTATCCTTCTCCCTCTTCCCTACTCTGGCCACCTCTTTTCTACTTTCTTTCCCTCTCTCTCGCTCGCTCGACGTGGCTGCCGTATGCGTTGTCCGGCCGGCCGCCGCCACATCTCTCCCCCCACTGCGGTCGATAATTATAGGAATGTAGCTCATGACGCGATAAGGGGTAGAGGGGGGAAAGGGTAAAGGGGTATATTGGGGCCGCGGGCCGGGCGCGGTACGGTCATGAGGTGCAGTACCGCATCGCGGTACAGAGGTTTGAGTCATGGAGTTTGATGTGATACTCATTTTGACCATTAGGCCCGATCCTCAGCCTCGGCTCGGGGCCGCGCGCCCTGCCGGGCCCTGCGTGCGCGCCGCGGTGCCAAGTATATCATAGGAGCATCAAATTGATGCGTGGCCGCTGAGCCACGCCGAGCCCGCTCGCTTCCCCCTCGTCACGTCGTAAACTCCTCTCGCGCCGTGGCGTGGTGGCGTCCTAGCCCCGCCCCGCCCCGCCCCGCCCCGCCCCGCCCCCCACCCGCTGTTTGTTTTCAGCGACACGTCCGCGCCGGGCCTGGGCCTGCCCGGGCCGCACACGGCGCCCGCGAGGCTCATTTTATTAATTCACATTATATCGGCTGCTGATGAGGTATCTCGGCGCGGATTTCAATTGGCGGTTGGGCGATGAGTGCAATTTGGTGCTTATTTATGGCCCAGGGAGTCTCTGGCGCCGCGTCTCAGGGGCGGGGCGGGGTAGGGAAACTCAACGGCACGCCTTCCTCCTGGCGGGGCGGGGCGGGAGCGGAGCGCGCGTCGTGTTGCGTGTTCTAGGACGGGCGGACCGGGCCGGGCCGGGCCGGGGCCAAGGGGTCGAACAACACCTATCTCATCCCAATCATTTTCTGCAGCCAGTACTGCGCTGCTGCTGCGCCGCAGTCTCCGAGTCGTGGTGCTCGTATGCGCCATGCTCGGGTCGGACCCGGGCCTGCCCGGCCCCCGGCCAGCCCGCTCGAAGCCTGCAAGGCCTGCTCGTTAGGCCATACCCCAATCAGTCTGTTTCCCCTCGCGAGCAGGTTAGTGCAGCGTGGACTCATATCTCTCGAGAACACCGAACTGAGCGCGAGGGCGAGAGTACATAGAGGGGGGCATGATGTGGCGGTGCGGGAGGGTTTGGGTTTGGTAAGTGCCTACCGCCGAGGGGGAGGGGAGGATCACGTGTAAAAATCATTGTACCGCGAAAAATAAATCATTTTTAAAATATCGAGAGATCAAAATAAAATGAAGAGGAAGGATACAGAAAAATCCGAAAAATCGAGAAAAATAAACATAAAAACCGAAATGAAACTGAAGCAAATGAGAAATAGGGGGAAAGAAGGATCAAACTGTATCGAAAAGCGACATACATTTTCCTTGAAAAATCATAGAAAAAAATCAAAAAGTCAAAAAAAATCAGAAGTTTTTTTCTTTTTTAAAAAAAAATCACTGTACGCACTTTGCATGAGTGCTTCTCCCCCCCAGGCCCAGCCCATGTCCCGCAGCCTCTGGCCCGCCTGCCCTTACACTTGCCCCTGCCCCTCCTCGCCGCGCCGCACCGCACCCGCCGCGTCTGTTCACACACCTGTACTTGTGGACGCGTGCACCGACGCACACGTTCAATCATTTAATGAACGCCCTGGCCTTCCCTGCGCGGCGCCCCTGCCCTTATCCGCCGCTGATCTGCGTCGCGTTTCGTGACTGGTAGGTGTTGAGCAGCGGGCAGCGCCCCGCGCTCATTGGGCATTAGAGGTACCGCTAGCGGCCCAGGGGCCCAGCCCTGTAATGGCTGCCCCCCCCCCTCCCCCCCCCTCCCCCCTCCCCCTCCCCTCCCCTCTGGACCTGGGAAACTGCGAACAGTCCCTGCCTGGCGGCGTGAGAGGCCTTGCCTCACCCGCGGCCAGTGACAACGCGACCCTTTTTATTATCTCTCCCTTTCGTTTTATCAAAACGCGCGGGAAGATGTGTGCTTTATAGTCGAGCAGCAGCAGTGGCGGGTCGATCCCCCTCTTCACAAAATACGGGTATAGGGTTCCACGCCGGCCTGGAAACCGGAGTCATTCAATCACAGTAAAAAAAAAAGGACGGCTCTACAAAGTGTTTTAAGGCCCACGAGGAAGAGAGAGAGAGAGAGAGAGAGAGAGAGAGAGAGAGAGAGAGAGAGAGAGAGAGAGAGAGAGAGAGAGAGAGCAGCGGGCATCAATGGGCAGAGCGCGCTCGCCTCGCGGCCGCGGCCCGCGGCCTTATCGTGCGGGTCCGCGGGGCCGGCAGGGCATGGGGCTCACGCACGCTGACCGTCGCGACGCTACGCGACGCAGCGCGGCCGGGACGCACCGCACGCACCACAACGCGGCCGTTGAGATTTCAGGGAGATTGTCGAACCATCAATGAGGCCCTGTCATAAATAAAGTTCGGTCGCAGCGCGTGTGGATGTGTACCGTTTCTGGAATAGGGAATCTAGGGAACGGACACCAAATTCTATCTGTTTGACGGGATCAGTTCCTGGCGCGCCTGCTCGGCTGGGTTCGACCGGCGGGCTCCGCGCTGGTGCGGGCCGTGCGGGCGTGGCGTTGGCGATGCCCAGATACGGTGACCCCGCACAATGGCGGCGTAACGAGTGAGGCAGAAGCTGATTCGATGTATCGATTGGATGTATCGATTACGACGCCCTGACAGCCGCGCCGCTGTGTGGCCCAGCCCTGCAGCCTGGCAAGGGCCAAGCGCAGCAGTCCGCAGCGTGCACGCGAAGTCGGGGCTCCCTTCGGGCTCCCTTCGGGCTCCCTTCGGGTTCCCCTCGCGGGCCCTCCGGCTTCCCTCACGGATCGTCCATTCCATTCCCACAGAGCGCGCGCTGGCTCGGAGGGGGGCGTTGACGCAATCGCACACATCGGGGTGGTATGATCGTATTCCTCGCGGTGTTTCGGGCCCGTCGGCTCGTGCAGAGACAGTGAGATAAAGAGAGTGAGACCTCGTGCACACGCGTTGTTCGGTAGGCGTCACGGTCATCATATTCCGCTGCGGGCTGCCGTCGCAAAGTGGCTGCTGTGGGTACCTGGAGCGAGTATAAGAAGCCCTCAGACCTGACTGGGTGAAGCAGTAGTGCCGAGGAGGAAACACCTCTGGAATTTTTGTACACCTCGTACTTCATCAGAAACAAATGAGGAAAACTCGGAAAAATTAAGAAAAAAAATCAGGGAAAATCACAAAAATTTACCGAAATTCACGAAATTTTAGAAAAAATTAAAATTCAAGAAAAAGTTTTCAAAACAAAAATCACCAAAAACTCTCAAAATTTGTGCACCTTAGAGTCGTTTCCCCCTCGAGCATTGTGGGGCGGGGTCCACTGAGCTGGGCCGGGCGAACCGTGGGACGTACAATTGGTTGGCAATCGGTAATTGTACACGGTCGCCGGGTAGCCGTCGCACGGGTGCCTGTGTGTTGGTTACTCGGGAAGGTACCGATGGGTTCCATGTCAGGGGGCCCGCCTTGCCCCACCCCACCCAGCCACGCCCTGTGGCGCGGGTGCGGCGGTGGAGAGCGAGTACAGTCCGAAAGAGCAGTCCATAGCGGACACGGCCTTCCCCGCCCCCAGGCCGCGGGGTATCGGTGGAGGGGGAGGGGGGGGGGAGACTCGCGCGGTATCTTGATGACGGGACATGACAGCAGCGCAGCGTATACAGCGCGGTGGCCGCGCGCGCGGGTCCCGGCTCGGGTTGGGGGAAGAGGGGCGGTGGTGGCCTTACCGCCGCCGCTCACAATCTGGAATCGAAAACTGAGAGCTTTCCCAATAAAAGGACGTGGTGCGGGTGTGCTGGCGCGCGGCTCGCGGCAGCCCGCCCGGCCCGGCCCTGCCCTGCCCTGCGCGGCGGTAAGGCCAGCAGCAGCAGCTCTGTTTAGGTTTCGCAGAAGTGGCATGTCGGCCGCCCCCCCGTGCGATGTGGGCCCCCGGGCCCCCGGGCCCCCGTGTGCGGTGCGGCCCGTCCTCCCCGCCTGCTACGGGGGCCTCCGCGGCGCGCTGCTCTGCACCCTGCAATGCCCAGCCAACGTATTCCGAAGAGCGCTCTCCTCGCTCTGTCTCTCTCACACCTATACGACAAAGCCCATGAGTGCGAGAGAGACAGGTCGAGGAAAGTGGTCTTCGGAATAAGTCGGCTGCAAGCGCTTGTGCATTGAGCGAGCGTTCCCCTTTACGGCTGCCTCGGCGCGGCGAGCTCTACGACTCCCAGGAGCACCGCCATCCATAGGGATTGGAGCCGTGGGAGCTCGGCCGAGCGCCTGCGGGATACAGGGTAGGCAACCCGCTGCTCTGCCCTGTGTTTTGGTGGCCTCTCAAGCAGCCTGCGGCATCGACGTCCAGCAGGATTTTTTATTACGTTTATAGTACTATCTCCTCGAAAGCAACGTCTAATTTTGGTTGAGAGGGAGATGCTCTGGTATTGTAAATGTCTTTTCCATCGACATTGCGTTGACCGGCGGACTCGAACGCGTATAGTCGTAGTCAAACGGGGACATCTTCGCCTCGCCTCGCCTGCTCTCCTGCCCCTCGGCATTCGTTCCACGACTGTCTCCTGCTGGTCGACTGGGGATGCGATGCCGTTGTTGTGTCGAGCCGACGACGTCGCCGTATCCTCCGGGCCGGTCGGGGCGGGGCGGGGCGGGGCGTGGCGGGGCGGGGCGAGCAGGCGGGACACGTGTACAGGGCGACAAGTTGCGCTCATTTAGATCGCGCCCGGCGATTTATTGGCCCAGGCCCGATGCGATCGGCCGGCACGCCACGCCACGCCTTACCCGATCACCGGGGCGGACGTCGTGCATGTGTGTGTGTGTGTGTGGAAATGTGTGTGTGCGCACCGTGCGAAAAATATAAATTATCGCTAACGACAAGGCAAAACGGTATATGTGTGTCGTCGTCGCCCGCTGCGCATTTCCGCTCTTTTCTCTCTTTTGTCGTTATTCGTGTTCGGTATTGTGCCTGAGTATGTGTTTGCGTTTGTTGTCAAAAGTGAAGAGGGAACAAAAAAACACGATTCAGCGGAGCAGAGGTGAAGGGCAGAGGGGGGGTAGCGCCCCCGTCACCGCGCGCGATAGCTTCACACTACGTAATAATGGCGCTCTTAAGCTAATCTGGCCGGAGCCTCTCCATACCTCCAGCGGAATACCTCGTGCCGCTCGGCTCCGCGGCGGAGCGCGCAGTGCAGCGCAGCGCTCGTGCCTGCGATTCGGCTAGAGTGAAAACTGATGCACACGGGCCGGGCCGGGGCGGCGAGGAGGTAGGCGGACAAAAAGAAGGATTGCCAGCCGTTTGCGCAGGTTGCACGGCCCTGTGCACAGTCTGCAAGAGTGCGAGAAAGAAAGAAGGAGAGAGAGAGAGAGAGAGAGAGAGAGAGAGAGAGAGAGAGAGAGAGACAGGTGGAGGAGAAGGAGGGGAAGAGGGCAAGAGAGCAAGAGAGAGGCGAAAGGGAGATAGAAGCACTTGGAACCTAATGGACGCGAGCACTGTCTTGTGAAAGCATGTAAAATCACTCGAGGGTGAGCATTAAAGAGCGGACGTGCTCGCCTGGTCTGTATACTCGCCCCACCCAGCCGCACCGCGCCGCGCCACGGCATGGCTGAACCGCGGTACCCTCCTAATGTATAGCTTCATATTTACTCCTGATGCAGGAACAAATTTAATTGTCCCATGTACATTCCAGCTCAGTTTTAAATCTTAAGGTTCTCCGCGTTTTATAATTATTGGCACGTGTTACACGGTGATCACATTTTATGTAACGACGCAGACACGACTCAAATGATCACACTTAGGACTATAGTGGCATCTATATATTTCGACATGAATTCGCGCGCGCATCCGACTAACCCTTTCCTTTTTACAAGCAGTATTACACAACGTTCATGTCGTCAGTCGGGTGTTCGCCGCGCGTTGTCCTCCCGGTTGCCGCACGGGGCGCGGTGGACCTGCTCGCCCGTACGGGGCCAGGGGCACGCCCAGCCACGCCCCGCCCCGCCCCGCAGCCCCACTTAGACCCGAACGTCAGGCTTCGCTATCGGCATTCTCACGCACCGGGTGTCGCGCCGATAGAGCCGCGAGGGGCGGGGCGGTGCCCTGTGCGGGCGGCCTCCGGCCTCGCCCTGAGCCAGAGCCCCGCCACCTCCAGCAGGGTGTGTGTTTAACGCCCTGTGCTGCCGGAGCAAATGGCGTCTCGTCGGGCCTACGCGTCGCGCTGCACGCCGCGGCGCCGCTGCACAAGGCGCTACCGCAGTACTTTAGATAAGCGCCACACGCGGGACGCGGGGCGGGCCAGGCGCGCGAGTCACCTGAGAGAGGAGGGGGAGCGATAGGACCGCGGCTGGTACAGTTGCCGGCTGAATTTCGTAGTTATACGTTATTCGTGTCAATAATTATATGACTCGAGAGGTCAATTAATATTCCGCACCCACACGACATGATACCCCAAAATTCCTAACGTGATACCTCATAATGCCCTATAATACTCCGCACACTGCACGGTAAAAACAATGTCTGATTTTTTGAGGAAAAACGGGAAAACTTTGCGGCACTCCGGGACTTTTGAGGGAAAACTCCTCATATTTTGATGAAGTTTCCTTAAAAAATGAGGAAATGTTTCTCATTTTTTGAGGGAACTTCCTCAAAATCTGAGGAATTTTCCTCAAATTCACGGAGTGCCTCCCTTTTTCCCTTTTTCCTCAAAAAATCAGACATCGTTTTTACCGTGTGCTGAGGTAAACCTCTTATTGATAGGCTTCCCGGCGAGGTTCAGATTTGCCCTAACCTGGCTCGTCCTCTGGCTGTGAGGAGGTTCGCTGCTGTGAGCAGACTGAGGACCCGCGCGTGGGCTGCTGCCGCTCGGGCTGCTCGAGCTCAACCACACGGAATACAACTCAAATTTGTCAACCTCCCGCGCCGCTAGCCGCGCCGCTGCGCTGCCGCCCTGCAAGCGCTGCTCTGCGGCCTCCACCCCGCCTCGCCCCACCCCACCCCACCCCGCCCCGCCCAGGTGCAGCACTATAACGTACATTGTTGCAGATAAAGCGTCGAACGGCGAGCGCACATGCTAACATGTGAGCTTCCTACCGTCGATACGGCAATCACGTGTTTTGTTCTGCTTTGTCTCAAGACAAAACGAGGAAGGGCCGGCCGGTCGGTGGAACAGCTATGCGCGCTGCTCTCCTCCGTCGCTTGCTCCACCTTCTCTCCTGCCGCCCCGCCCCACCTCGCCTCGCCCCGCCCCACCTCGCCTCGCCTCGCCTCGCCTCGCCCCGCCCCGCCCGCTCCCGCTCCCAGTCTGAATGTGTCCGCACCGCGCCCCGCACCGCTCCGTTTGGGGGCCATCAGCCCGGTGAAACATTATAGCGCGAGCAAACACATAAAACACACAAGACAAATTCTCGGCCACGGAAACACGGCCGAACACTAAAACCTGGAAACAAACAAACAAAACGGGAACAGACAAACCGCATTAAACTACAATAAAATAATAAGAAAGGCTACTAAAACAAAAACACGGGCAGCGGCAGGGCCCTCGGGTCGGGCGGGGTCCGGGCAGAGAGGGTGTCGGGTCGGGCAGGTAGCACCCGCCGTGTCGCCCGGAGCGGCGCGTCCGGAGCAGACCCGGACCACACCGCCGCCGCCCTCACCGCGCCGGCTCAAAACCGAGGGACGACCTCCTCTCTTCGGGAACATAATTCGACTTTTATCAGCCGCCCTTCTTCCAAATTATTGTCAGCAGCAGATTTGTTTCATCCAGCCGTTTGAGACGAGCAGTAGAAAAATAACTGTACGAAGTTGAAGCCCCCCAAAAATCATCTAACGAATCGAAAAAAAATTCAAAAATCAAAATAAAATCAAGAAGAAAAATTACAGAAAAATCCGAAAATTTGAGAATAAATGAACAAAAAAGAAATGAAAAACAATGAAACAAGTCAAAAATAGGAGGGAAAAGATCCAAATTTATCAACGAGTAACATAAATTTTCCTCGAAAAAACGAAAGAAAATTCAAAACAAAAAATCAAAAAATAAAATTTCGTCAAAAGAATCACAGTATGAGTGATATCCCTCCCTCGGGCGGGAGTGTGGCGAAGGAGCGCGCGGCGTGGCACGGCGGCACGGGCGGCACTCCCAACTCGGTTCAGGCGGCGACCCCGCACGGCCGTACGGCCCCTGCCCTGCAGCGCCCCGCCCCGCCACGTCCCACCCGACCTCGCTATCGGTGACGATAAATTGAAACAAAGAGGCAGGGAGCATCTAGAGCGGTCGGGTCCGGGCCGGGCCGGGCAGGTCCGGGGAGACGGTGGTCCGGGAGGACAGGGCGGGGCCACCGGCCCGGCCCACCTGCAGGAACAAGCGGCCGGGCCGGACAGGACCGGCGCTCTTACACTACGTTTACACGCTCATGCATACGTAATCTCGGGCGCAGACTCTGGGAGGTTTGAAAGCGTCAGAAAGTGTGAGTGTGTGTGAGCATGTGTGTGTGTACGTGTGAAAGAGGAAGGCCCGTCAATGTCGCCCGGTGCCGGTCAGTCCGAGGCCCCCGCACAACGCGTCCGGACCCTGCGCGCCCGGCCCGGCCCGGCCGGCCTGCCCCTCCCAGACCAGACCAGCCTCGGCAGAAGCAGCGAACCATATCCATTTTATTGGTCAGTTTGGGCGAAACGTTTAAGTCGAGGCCAAGGTGCAAGTCGAGAGGTACGTGTCAGAAAAAAAAACAGTGAAGAAAAAACAAAACAGGATCGTTTTCCGGCGAACCCCTGCCCCCCCCCCTCCCCCATTCACACACACTCACACTCTACCTTTTACCACTACCGCTGCGCCGCTGCGCCTCTGCGCCCTAGTTTGCTCCGCCGCGCCGCGCCAGTCCTACCAACATGACACGGAAAGGCACTCGTGGGCAGGGCAGGGACTCGACACTGAACAGAGTGTGATATACTGTCTCGGCGCCAAATCACACACTTCCATCTTCAATGAAATGATTTTGAGATGCACTTAGTGCCCGCCTCTCCGGCTCGCGGCCGGGGCCGGGCCGGGGCAGCCCGACTTGAGCGAACAGCGCGGAGCAGCAGCGCGGAGTGGTGGAGGGAGGAGGCGATTCCGATCCAACACGTGTTGCCGCTTCTCGGAAGCTGTAGCAGCTGATAGCACAGGCGCAGGGGGGCTGCGCGGCTGCGATGCGCTGGGCTGTTGGGCCAGCGCACTGCCCAGTGTCCACCACCAACGCCCCCTGCTCGGCCCCGCCCCGCCCCCGCCCCGCACTAATTGGACCTGCGCCAGGCTGCTGCGGGGCCTGCAGCAGTCGGCTCCAGGCGTGCATTACTTCTTCGCGCCCTATGCGAGCTGCTGCTGCTGCTGCTGCTGCTGCTGCTGCTGCTGCTGCTGCTGCTGCTGCTGCTGCTGCTGCTGCTGGCCCTGTTGCAATATCACGCTGGACTGTACAATACAGTAATGCGAGCGAGCGGAGGTACTATCGACTTTCCGGAATACCCAGATGTAACGGTATTACGCAATTGTACCTTATACATTGTGTTGCTAATAAAAATCAGCAACACCAGGTCGAATGTGGTTGATTTTTCTGGAGTGAGTGAATATATTATAGTGAGGAAATATATGATACCCTCGTGGTACTCTTACCGGGTGGCATATTCATCATGTAACACACTGGGATTCCCAGGAGAGTTGGAATCCCAGTGGATGTCCTGAAAAAAAATAAGCTTTTCCCAGGAGTTTTTCCTGGAAAACCCAGGAAATCCCCTGGGAAAGATGATACCTCCTGGGATAATGTGCAAATTCCCCTGGGAAACCCAGGACTCGTTTTTGCCGTGCATATACTAAGCCACCCACATGGTGGGGATTCGCGGCGCAAACAAAAGTTATTGAAGAATACACAATGACTTTTAGACATATACTTTTGAGTTTCTATTACACTTTCGCGTCGCTCGCTCGCAATCTTTACGAATTTTATATTTCATTAAAATGAATGTTTCCGACTTCCGGTGCATTTTTCTTTTTTTTGGGAAGTACGGGTGGAATGGTCTATAGCAGAGGGATAATATGACCGCAAAGCTATAGGATGAACGCAAAAGGATAAGATGATCGCTGGGGAATAGGATGATCGCTAGAAAATAAAATTATCGCAAAGCATTAAGACGACCGCAGGGGGATAGGATTAGCGCGGGAGGATTGAATTTTCGCGAAGAAATAATGTGAGCGCAAAGGGATAAGAAGATTGCAGGGGAACAGGATAATCACACGAAAATAAGATGATCGCAGGGGGGTAGGATTATCACATGCGGATAAGATAATCGCAGAGGGATAAGATGATCGCAGAGGAGAGATAATCGCAGAGGGGTAATATGATCGTAGATGGATAAGAAAATAGCAGGGGGATAAGATGATCACCGGGGGATAAGATGATCGCAGAATTATAAGTAAGGTTCAGCAGCTCGGAAACTTTTCCGGAAAAATAGGAAAAATATACGTTGTTTTCTTTTTGGAAAAGAATCTTGGGAGTCAGAAAAATTTGGAAAAATTGGAAAATATGTGTTGAAGCACACTTTTTGGTACGTGACCGTGGTGCAGAACCATGGCAAACGCTTTGTGTGGAGGTGAAAAATGTGTAGATCATCAAAACTCACTGAAAATTTTCATTTTTTGTGGGCAAATTTCTTTTATGTAACGCATACTACCAGAGGCTAAAGGCACGTAATTAAACCGTTTCGTATCGTTTTTTGTCATCAAAAAAGCAGATTTCGTGGAATATAAACAACTTTTTTTCTATTTTTCTAAATTTTTCCGTAAAAAACATGGGAAAAAATCCCCATTTTTTTTTCAAAAAATTTTGTTTCTGTCCGGAAAAATGAGAACCTTAGTTATAATGTGATCGCAGGGGTCTAATATGATCACCGGGGGATAAGTTGATCGCATGGGAAATAAAATAATCGCAATAATCGCAGGGATATAGGATGACCGCACGAGAAAAAGATGCTCGCAGCAGGATAGGATGATCGCATGGGGATTAGATAATCGCAAAGGGATAAAATAATCGCAGAGGGATAAGACGATCGCAGAGGGATAAGACAATCGGAATCGGAACGGAATAAGATTATACCTTGGAGGGGGTATATCTATCATGTGGTAGCAAGGGGCACAGTCATCACGTGATGGTTTAGCCCCCCACCGAGGGTGGGGAAGCATATTATCAAACGTGAGGAATACGACCCCAACTTAAAGTGGAGGTTTAACATTCACGTGACGATAATGCCCCCCACTGAAAATGGGGGCATAGCTATCGCGTGATAAATATGTCCCCATTATATATGGGGGGCAACATTCGTCACGTCCCCTACCCTATAGCGCATAATCGTTGTGCCCACGCGGGCAACTGCTTCATAGGGTACGGTTACCATGCCACATCAGATCAGGAATTTTGGAATATTTAGAATAGGTGGAACATTATTTTGTTTTATGGAATATTTTAGTAAGAGATGTAATATTTGGAATATTTTCAATGAAATATCCGATGTGTACGCATGGCGAAGTGGTCCACCCCCACCCCCTCGCCGCCCGCCCCGCCCTCACCGCGCATCGCCCGCTGTCGTTGCCGTTACTCCTGCTGCAGGGGCTGTGGCTGTGAGCCTATAGCCGCGCGGACGTGACTAAGTGGTATGCAGATCTGTATTACGCTGTCCTTCCCGGTCCTGCGCTGCCCTGCGCTGCCCTGCGCTGCCCTGCGGGCTCCGCGGTGCCGGGCGGGGCGGGCGGGGCGGGGCGGGGCGGGGCGGACGGGGAGAGACAGCGGGGACGGTGACGGTACGGCTTCTGCTGGACGGACCGATCCAAACCGAACGCAGCAGCCGTCTGATGCCGAAGATCGCTCTCGCCTTTCCGTCTTTGTCGCACTCATGAGGCCCTGCCCTCCCCAACATAGGGCACCTCCATAAGTGCGACAACGACGGAGGCACGAGAGCGATCTTCGGAATCAGACGGCAGCAGCGCAGCGCGGTGAAAGCAGCAAAGGCAAACTATCCTCGGTCGTCAGCAGCGCGTGCGTGCGTGCGTGCGCCAGCACGCCGCGCGGCCCGCCCACCAGTCACTCAGGCAGGGCAGCAGCTCAGCTCAGAGCCCCCGCCACCGCCCCCTTCTCTCTCTCTCTCTCTCTCTCTCTCTCTCTCTCTCTCTCTCTCTCTCTCTCTCTCTCTCTCTGTCTCACACATGCGCTTGCTCGCGGGCCGGAGTGGGTTGCCTCTTCACGAGCCTGTCGATACGACTGTCCCACTGTTGAGCCTGCAGAGTTTGCCTACTGCGTGCCGCGCCGCGCACGTCCCCTCTGTCCTGCTCCTGGAGCCGCGCAGCGCGCTGCCACTGCTGTCTGGAGTCTCCAGCTCCAGCACCGCTCCGGGTCGGGCCCGCTCCGGACGAACATGATGCACGTTAGGGCTGACATCTGACATCCCCCCGGCCGTGCAGGGCCGTGCGGGGCCATTGAGGAGTGAGGCCTGCCGGTCCTCGCTATCCTCGCCCTGCTCCGCCCCGCCCCGCCTGGCCCCGCCTCACCCCGCCTCACCCCGCCCCGCTCGCAGGCACTCTGAGTCCGTCGCTCTCCTCGCTCCCCCACCCCCCTTTTCGCCATCCTCTGCCCCCGGCTGGGTCCACGATGCAATCTCGCGCTGTCCTGGGACGGGCTAGGGCCGATGGCACGGCGAACAACCTGCAGCAGCATTTTGTACATTTTATTGTTCCCGATATTTTGCTCGCCCTCCGGTGCGCGCGGTACTTGTTTTGTGTTCTGCAGTCACACATTCAACCGTACCCTGTACCTGGCAGCGACTCCTATCGCTGCGAGGCGTTCTGTACATACTTGTATCCCCCGTTGTTCTTCCCTGCCATCCCCGTGTCCTTTGATAAAATTGCACTTTTGAAAATAGATTGATTTCGATTCCTGGTCCATACTTAATCTGAAAAAGAAGAACTATTTTCGATTCATGTTTATCGTCCGATTACAGCGTGGCGCACGGTCTGGTTACGCAAATTGTGAAGCAACACTGCTGCTGGTTCGGCCGAGCAGCCACCATCTCTATATCAGCCCGTGGCAGAGCGGGGGTCTCCCGGTAGTCACTACCTTCTATACCCCAGCCCGGCCTTTGCCCGCCCGAGCGCGTAAATCAAACGCCATTTATCCGCCTAGACAAAGCTGTCCCATCCAAACAGCTCATCGATCAGCAGCGCAGCGGCGAGAAATATTCTAATCCGCATACACACACCGCGCTACGCGCCACGCCGCCGCGCGCTGCGGTAGGCAGGAGCAGCAAGACTCTGCGGTGCAGGGCGGAGCAGGCGGAGGGATGGACGGCGCGGGGCATTAATATCTCTCTCGGCGTCATCCGTCACAGCATTAGCCGAGTTGAGCGTGATTGCTTGAGCAGTGTTCGCGGGTCGGACTGGCCGGCCGGGCTGCTGCTGCAGGGCTGGGTCGCTCCGATCGACGCGCCGCCGTCACAGACGCAGAGCGCAGCGCGGCGCGGCTCCGGGCTCCGTCGCCTTACCGAGACGCGCGATGTGTTGCCTACCTCGCACGGCGCTCGCTCGGCAGACGCTGGCGCGGCGCGCCGGGGTGCGCTTGTGCGCTCGCCGTATCCTCGCGGAGCGGCAAAGCCTCTGCCGTGCCCCTACCCGGGACGGACGGCTGACAAAGTGAGCGCTATCTACGGCCCTCCGACTGCATCCATAACGTCTACATCGGCGGCGCGGCGGCGCGGCGGGCCGGGACGAGCGCAGGAGGCCAGGCTGTATCGCCTGTCTCACTCGCACACACATACATTTCATACTGTTCTCTCTCGCACTCCCACCTTGTCCCCTCGGCGATGGCCCGAGATTAATTCGCCAGGCCGGCGGCGGCATTAGTCGGTCCCTCCGCACTGCGCCGCGCCGCACCTAAGGTCCGCGTCAAGTAGTGCCCCGTGGTGGTGCGGCGGTGCCTGTCCTGTCCGGGGCGCGCGCGCACCTGTCACGCGTGCCGCTGCGCTGCACCGCGCCGCGCCGTGATCGATTCAGCCCGTTGATCGATCGAACGTCTCATCGCGTCCCGTCGCGCCCCACCCGTCCCCGCACCCTCCGCGAGACTATATCCCCTCCTCATCCCCGGCCTAGTCCCGGACGAATCAATCACAGCAGCGCCATTCCGAGATGAGCGGCGATTCGACTCACTCGCGGGCGCGGTGCGGTGCGCGGCAAGGCGGCGGTGCGGCGAGGGCGTGAGGCTGTCGACGCGATGCGTCGCCTCGCCTAACCTAGCCTCGCGCGAGGCGGAACTAAGGCACTAATACCTCAGCCGCGCGGGCCGCCGGGCCGGGCCGCGGGGGTCAGCGCGACGCAGCCGCCCAGCGGCGTAGCGTGCCCTGCCCGGGCCTGCTCTGCGCGCTCTGCGTGTCGCCCTGACGCCCAAGGTCCTCCGGATGGCACTCGTTTGGCCCGGCACCCCGACGCAGAGAAGTGTGAACCTGTTCCCCTCCGCTCCGGCCCGGCCGGCCCGGCCTGGCTCGGTCCGCGCTGTCAGGACGGCGCGGCCTTTCATAGTATTGCCAGTTCATTTAGGCCCCCTTGATTTCTGCTGAAGCACTCTCCTCTCCTTTGCCTCCCCCCCCCTCTCCCTGCCCGCGCGCGCCACGCAGTACTGCGCGCGCAGCTGCCGCCGCGCCGCCACTAAAAGAGCCGTCAAATTCGCACCTGAATGCTAATTGGAAGAGCGATGTCGGCCGATGCCTTTCATCCGACGCCGCGCCGCGCATCGGGCCAGGAGGTTGAGAGAGCGAGAGAGATAGAGAGAGAAGGGGCGGGGAGGGGGACGGTAGAGTGGGACAGAGAGGAAGAGAATAGGAGAGAGAGACGCGGTAGCGGCCATGTAGGCTTGTAATACCGACCCGATTGGGGATTGGAGCGTCGAGCGAGCAGCCCACGGAAGTTGTTCTCGCCAGCGTGCTGGATGCCTGTAGCTCGCTGCGTTCGGCGTGTAGCTGCTGCTGCGCGATAGCAGATGGCACCAGCCGCGGTAGGAAAGGAGGAGGTAGGCGGAAGGGAAGCCAGCAGCAGCGGAGCGGAGCAGCAGCAGCACCGTCACAGGGATAGAGAGCCGCGCTGTTCCGCAGGGTTGCGGCGCGGCCGGGGAGGAGGAAGGGCTGTGGGGACAGGACAGCAGCGCAGCGGGCACCGGGCACGTTGAATTGCAGCCGTGCGACGCACTGCAGGCCGTGGGCTCTGCCTGCAGCCTCTCGCGACCGTCCGGTCCTGGTCCTGCTTGCTTGCAGGCCGAGGGGGAAACAACTCTGAAATTCTCGCACACCTCGTAATTCAGAAAAAATTCATAAAAAAACAAAGAGATTCAGAAAAATTAGAGAAATTCAGGATAATTTAGGAAAATTCACAAAATTTCTCAAAAAATTAGGTTAAAATTGAAGGAAAAATTCACAACAAAATCACAAAATTTGTACACCAAAATTAAGAAATGTTTCCCCCTCGCTGCATGCTCTGCCTGCTCTGCATGGTATGGTTACAACTACAATGTGCTGTGCCGCCTCGTACCGACCAGCGCAGCAGCGCGGCTCGGGGGTCATCCAGGCCCGGCGCGGCCCGGCGAGGCTCCACTTCATATTAACACCTCGCATTCCTAGCAGCGGACCCCGCCGGCCCCGCCGGCCCCGGCCACCGGGGCCCCGGGCAGGACCCGCACGCCAGTGCCGCCTCCGTGCCCCGCGAGCACGCGGCCCTGTCCGGCCGTCCATCTGAGTGTGCATGTGTGTGAGAGAGAGCGCAGGGGGGCCCACACGGCAGGCATAGGCGCAGGCAGGCGCAGGCAGGCGCGGGCAAGACCCTTTCGGATTCGAGTGAAAGGTCACAAACGCTTGGGATGTAACCCATTAACTTACGACGGAGGTAGAGGTTGGCGGGGCGGAGTGCCGTGGGGCCGGGCGGGGCGGCGCGGGGCGGGGCGGGGTGGGGCCCTGCGGATGCGCGGAGTGCTGTGCTGTGCGGACGGACTGAACTGCGTGCGCTCGTGGTGGGGTTCGCGTCGTGCGAGGTCAAGACAGGCGAGGAGGAAGGTTCTTTTCCTCCTACTCGTCAGTGCCGTCTGTCTGTGCAGCGCGCGCACGCGCGCGACACGCATCGCTTGAGCTGTATGTCTGTGTGTGTGTGTGTGTGTGTGTGTGTGTGTGTGTGTGTGTGTGTGTGTGTACGCGTTCGTGTGTCTGTAGTTTTGGCAAGCCATTCGCATGTTGGCAGCGATTGATATGAACGGGCGCTTTAAGCCCCTGATGGCCGGCGGGACGCGCGGGGTCGCGCACGCCGCCGCCACAGTGTCTAGAGAGCCCCCCTCCGCCGCTCGTGCTCCCCTCCCCGCTATTATACGACGTGCTAATGCTAGATCCAGTTCCCCTCCCCCTTTCGCCTTGACTTTTTCCGCGAGTTGGCGGCGGCGGCGGCGAGTGTTGGTGCAGTGCACGCAAACCCGCGAGCCATCACCTCGCTCTCGCGGCCCCCTGGCCCCGCACCGTGAACCTCCGCGCGCGCGCCTGTCGAAATGAAGAACCACTCCAGCCAGCGCTTTTGCATGTGTGTGTTGTGGATGTGTAAATGTGTGTGTCCCTGTGCCGTGGCGGAGGGCCCGGTGCAGCGCCGGTCCGCACGCGGGTGTCCCGTTGTGGGGGCGGCGAGGGGGAAACAACCCTGAAATTTTTGTACACCAATCGTTATTCAAATCAATTAAAGAAATTTTTTTCTAAAGGAAAATTCGGGAAAAGGTTTCAAAAATCTTCAAAAAAATTCCAAACATAGAGGATAAATTCAAGCAAAGATTCACAAAAAATTGTAAAAATACATACAAATTCACAAAAACTCATAAAATTTATACACATTTCATTTACATTTATCATAAAATTTGTAACCAAACTACAGAGGCGGGGTAGTGGCGCGGGGGTGTGCCCCATGCCTGCATGGACTCCCTCACACATACACACACACACACACACACACATCGCGGTGCATATCCATCATGGCACAGGGCACGGCCTGGCCTTGCCGTGATCCTAGAGAGATGCTCTGCTAGCGCGGCCCGCCCCAGCCCGCCCCAGCCCGCCCCGGCCCGCCCCGGCCCGGCCTGGCGGCGGCTCAGCCCGACCTGGGCCCATGGCGTGCCAGAGAGTTGGCAGCCCGTTTTAAATATGGCGGCCGTCGCCCCGCGCCTCGCCACCCCGCACCACACTCGCGGGTCGCGTCTGCCTCGTGAAAGGGTTAATTAATCCATTAACGTATGCTCGCGGAACACGCAGGGCCCCGCGAGAGCCTAGAGCGGCCGCCGCGCGCATATACATCCATACACACTCGTGCACACATACACACGCACGGGTGCGGGCTGGGCTGGGAGCTGTGTGCACCATACTCAGGTCCCTGGGGTCCAATTCGCGCGGTGACCAATTCGTTACCTGCAGCCACGCGGAATTTCTGTCAATTTTTTTTTGACATGTTTTGTCTTAAGTTTTCTGCGGTCTACATGTTTATTTTTTTCCCTGCGAACGCCCTGCTCCGCTCCGCTCAAATTGCTGATGATGATGAACCGCGCGCGCGCCGGTAATGTCGGCAACCAGTGCAACATTAATCCCCGTCACTTGCCTGCCATTGTGTATTATTTATGCTGAGACGTAAAAGTCTCGATTATTTTATGCGCGACATAAATAGACATAGGGACATGGGCGACTATAAAGCGGGGTGAGCCGGGGGCAGACACTGTCTGATCGGCGGCGGGAATTCATAAAACTTGATCATCAAGAGCGAGTGCACACTTAGAGGTGGCCGGAGATCAATATAAGAAATTGCTGACATGACAAGGGTGCGGGCCCTTCTTTTTTCCTCGAGAACGAAAAAAAGGTTGAGAAATTTGACGGTTGTACTCAGCGAGGGGAGGGAATCAGTTCCTTCGCGTTTTGAAGATTGAAAGAAGAGTTTTCTTTTTGGCTATGTATAGAACATCCGTGTTACGAAAACAGCACTTTTTAAATTTTTTGTCATTCTTGTCCACAGCCGCGGGCGAACGGAAACCCTCCCCTCCCTGGCGGTTGCCTGGTGAATATTTTGGGACCGGTGGGTAGGTGGGTGTGGGTGGGTTGGTGTGGGTGGGACCCCAGCCCGGCCTCGGCCCGGCGCGCCCCTTGTTCCCCGAAGAAGAGCGGGGGGCGGTGCTGCCCGTGGGAGGGGCGCGGTGGGTCCTGGAGGGGCCCAGCGAGGGGAGGTGGCTGGCTGGCTGGCTTGCTCAAAGTTGGGCTAATTTATGTCCGGACAATGAATTGGGTGCATGCATGCGCGTCTGGAACATTAAGCGCGGCTGAAGGGCGTGGCGGGGCGTGGCGGGGCGTGGCGGGGCGGAGTGTGGCAGGGCAGAGGCGCGGCCGACCCTCGCCTCGGCCGCTGCTCCGACATATACGACGACGAGGTGGCATACCCGCTCAGAGTTTCGCTCTAGCGCCCCGCCCGGGTACCCGTGCGGGTACCTGGACCTGGGTGCCTCGCTTGCGGCACATCAGGCAGGCGTCGCTTTGGCTGGCAGAGTGCCGGGCCTCGCCGGGCCCGGGCTGCGCCTCCACGGGACCTTGGCCCCTGACGCAAGCGATCGACTTGGGAACAATCGCGGACGGTCGTCCGTCTCGGGTCGGGTCGGGTCTGGTCGGGACAGCCCGGGCGTACCCAGTACCGAAACGTGTACCAGCACCTGCCGACTGATTCAGAACATCGCTCTCATGCCGCTGTCCTTCTCGCACTCTTGGAGCAATCCCATCCCCCTGATAAGACACCTTCGTGAGTGCGACAAGGATAGAGGCATGGGCGCGATCTTCGGAATCAGTCGGCTGTACCCGCGCACGTGTATTCCCGCGGCTCCAGCAGCTGATCTCCCAATGGTTACCACGCTCGGATCAGGACGGCCGCAGTGTCTTAGCAATTCGCTGCTAGATATTCCCCAGCGCGCGAGCTTCGGGGAAGTCCCTATACGCTTTGACGGCGCGGCGCTGAGCATCACGCGTTATGAGTTGGCGCGTCGGCGCCGCGCCAATGAGAACGGCGCCGCCTAGGCGGGGCGTGGCGGGGCGTGGCGGCCTGCCACCGGCCGTGGCCAATCAGAGCAGGCGGGGGCCGGCCACGTGACCAGCGTCGCCGCCGCGCCGTCCCGCTCTGGTTCCAGCGCCGAGAGCTGGGCAGCTGGGCGGGCGGGTGCGCAGCGGCGCCACGGGCGTGGGGCCCCGCCCCGCCCCGCCCCGCCCGGCCCCGCCCTGCCCGCGCCGCCCCGTCCTGCCCGCCTGCGGGACGGTAATGAACAACAACCGCAACTTTATTGCGATCATATTTCACACTCTGCAGCGGTCAGCCCAGCCCGGCCCGGCTCGGGGCTCGACCGGCGCCCCGAGGAGAACAATGAGGCGGGAGAGAGGGAGGCGGGGCGGATCCAGACGGACCGATCTGATCCACGCGATCCCAGATCCCGACATCGGGATGGATTCTCGCGGACGCGCGTCTAGAAATCGCGCGGCTGTTCGTATCTTCTGAGAGCACAAAGCGGTTTGTGAACGGCAGGTTTATCTCGTTTCGGAAGTAGTAGGCGCCGTAGTATAGAGTACGACGCGGTTCCTTGTAGTACGCGGTGTTTCACGTCGGCTCTCCCCTGTTCATTCAACCGCGTCTGCGCTGCGTGCCCGCTCATTCATTCATTCATTCATCCACCCGGCAGGCAGGGCGTGGTGCGGCGTGGCGCGGCGGTGCTCGGCTCGGACGGGACTGGACGCGGGACGGACATCTGACGGGCATACGCCCGACGCCCGGCCCGGCTTAAAGGGTGGAACGAAGCGGTGCGCGGCGTGGACTCAACTTGATTAAAACTTGTGAATGAGGGGAAAAGAGGAGGGAGTTAAGAGTAAAAGGGGTGGGGATGGGAGTTCCAGGCGGGACGCCCCGGGGCAGCTGGACGCGGCATTGGCGCGCTGGGAGCGCCGCTATCGCGAGGCGAAAATCGTTTGCAAAATCAGATCGCTTTGTAAAGCGTTTCGTGTTCGTGTTCTGTCTCGACACCACGTCTGGAACGCAACTGTACGAACATGTAGTCGTGTAGAGACGGTGTAACAACAGGGCGTGTTGTTTATTTGGTAAGATTTTGCAAAATAAATAAAAGAGCCATATCCTTATCCTTATAATCCTTGAAAAGATATCTGTCACTGTATACTGAATTTCAATTTATTTTTTTATTACATGTTGTTCAAATTTCCCATCACCTATGGTAAGTTTGTTTTGGAACCGTAGCTGAGCGACCTCTTAGAGGGTTGACGTTGAGTCTGTATGTGGACGTGGCGTGAGTGTGGACCGTTTTTGGCGGCAGTAATCGAGCGACGGGTGTTGAGCTGGCGGCCTCCCTGCCCGCCCCGCCCCGCCCCGCCCCGCCCCGCCCCGCCCCGCCTCGGCCTGCTCCCACCGCCGCCACGCCACGCTGCGCTTTGTGAAGCAGAAGCTGGTGTCCTTTGGTCCTCTCCTCTTCTGTACCGATTATTCGCACGCCGTCGCACAGACAGCCGGAGGAGGGTCCGTCTCCTCGCACCCCTCCCCCTCCCTCTCTCTCTTTTTTTCTCTCTCTCTCTCTCTCACATGAACCCTGCCGCGCGCTTCCTAAGTGAGCAAGATGGAACACTGCAAACAGCGTCGACTTTCCTCACTTTCTGAATTTCGTCAATCTGTGCCGCGCATGCGCGCTTTTTGCGTGCACGTCGCGCGCACTCTTTCCCCAGTCCGGCCCGGCCCCTCCCCCTTTTCTGCGGTGCTCGGTCGAGTGTGTCCTGTGTTGCACCAACATTTGTTTAATAGTTTATTATGTCAAGTCCCTTTTCTCCGGGCGCGTTCGGCGGGAAGTCGATCGGAGAGTTATGGTCCGCCCGAAAGGGAGCAGCCGCGCCTCCTCTGCATGCAAGGCCAGGGCGAGGAGGTGAGGTGCGTTTCAAACGGCGCGAGTGAAGAGCGGCACCGGAGGAGGAGAGAGGCGGCGCGCGGGGGGAGAGTCGGAAGAGGAGAGTCACCGCCACCGTTATTAATATTTACACGAAAAGGGAAAGGGACGCGCCGTGCCGCCTTGAATGCCGAACGCCGCGAATATGCCGAGGGTGGCCGAGGCGAATAAGCGAGGAGGTGTCGAGAGGAGTGCATTATGTACCGACTGGACTGGACTGCTGCACTCGATGGATGGACCAGGTTCGCAAGAAGCCCTGCCCGTCGTCGCCCGCACCCGCACCCGCCGCCGCCGCGGCCAACTCGTGTATTTCTGTCCACACTTACCTTGTGTCTCTTAGCATTTCTCATGTATAATTTGGTATTTTTCTTGTATTTCTGAGTATTTTGATGAGTTACTAATTATTCTCATGTGTTTACTTGAAATTTTCATATTCTCTTCACGGTAAAAACAATGTCTGATTTTTTGAGGAAAAATTTAAAATTTTGGGGATCCTACGTAATTTGAGGGATACTCCTCACATTTTGAGGAAGTCTCCTCAAAAATTGAGAGAAGTCTCCTCACATTTTAAGGAGACTTCCTCAAAATATGAAGAGTTTTCCTCAAATGACTTGGGATCCTCAAAGTTTCCCCTATTCCCTCAAAAACCAGTCATTGTTTTTACCGAGTTAGAAATATACGAGTATCTCTGTGTCTTTTTTTTTCTCTTTGGAGATGGCCGAGTTTTGGTCGCACGGACCTAAAACACGGCTTGCATACAGGGTTGTCAGGGAAGACAGGGAAATCATGATAAAGTCATAGTTAATTTAAAAAACGGCCAGGAAAATCAGGAAGTCGGCAAAAGTCAGAGAAAATGACAAGAACTCAGGGAAAACTCCTCTTCGCGGTCAGATGATGTTGTGTTTAATTTTTATTACTGCTTCCGTTAAAATACTGGTTGAAATATCAGGGGCAATTATAAAATTTTAATCTGGACACCAGGAAAAAGACGGGGAAATTTGAAACAGAAACTGTTTGGCAACCCTGGCATGCCTTATCCAAACGTGTTTATTATTTTTGTCGGTTCGGCACGGCAACACACCAACACACACACACACGGCACCGAGCCGGCCGGGCCTGCGCCGCCATGAGTCTAATCTCGCGGGCGAAATTAACCAAACCAAAGGAGACGGGGCGCCTGCTTGCTGCGGTATTCAAGTTCTGCCTGAGAGAGAAATGTGTGTGTTCGACTGGGCGCGCGGCAGGATAGACTAGTCCGGACGGGGACGGGCCGGGCCGGAAGCGGGATGGGAAGGCTGATTGGTATTCCGGGAGCACATTTCACTCGCTCTCTGAAAAATAAGATAAAAAATGAAGCCCGCCCCGCCCCACCCGGTATGGAAATAATCAGCTGGGCCTTACCAAATCTAACCCGGCGAGCGCTCAGGTGCGCACGCGCGCGCGTCCTGGTCGCCCCGCCCCGCCCCGCCCCGCCCCACCCCGCCCGGCCCCGCCCCGCCCGTCACAAATGTTGCATTGCAATCCACTTAACTGCCTGCCATGGTCCGACTGTTGCAGTTGTCATGAGTTCGCCGCACGTGCGATTGGCCGTGCTCGCCTCACCTCGCCTCGCACCTCCGTGTCGTTCTTGCGGGGCGGGGCGAAGCGGGGCGTAGACATTTCATACAGTACGTCAGGGGAACAAAGAGGGTGCACGGCGGGGCGGGGCGGTGGCCTAGCGAGTCGCAAGGAGGCTTTTTGCTGTTGGCTGCCGCTGGGGCATCACCGATGGAAACAACTCTGAATTTTTTTTTATTTTTTTTCAAGTCGTAATTCAGGAAAATTCAGGAAAACATAGAAAAATTCAGAAAAACGTAGACAAATCTACAAAATGTGTACATATTCCAAAATTCAGAGTTGTTTTCCCCTCGGGCATCACACCTCCGCCGAGACGTTTGGAGGCGGTTGCGGGCGAGCCGAGGCAAACGTGAGACAAGCCTAATTTCTGCATGGTTATGCCTTGTGCTCTCGCTATATGGGCGCGGCGGAGAACGCCAGAGCTCGCGGCACGCGGGTGCCGAGCACACCTGCAGCGGGGCGGCCTGCAGGACCTGCAGGAGGCGCACGGTCATTGTCGCCGCATTGCGATAGACCTGCTGTTGTTGTTGTATTGCCGCTGCTGAAAAATTCAGCCCACTTTATCTGTCGATGCCCCGGGTGGATAGCAGGGTACATGTGCATGTGCACGGGTGGCGCGGGCTCTGCTCGGCTCTGCTCGGCTCTGCTCGGCTCGGAGATTTACGGCTCGGAGTATTAAAAGATTAGCGGCGAGGGCAACAATGAAGGCGGCCGGACCCCGGGGGCCCCCGCGGGTGCCTTTTGAAAGTAGAGCCCCTCCACTCCAGGTGCCCCAACACTTGACGCTGGGGATATAGGGGCACTTTTATGCGGTTATCAACAGCTCTAGTCATCTCTCTCTCTCTCTCTCTCTCTCTCTCTCTCTCTCTCTCTCTCTCTCTCTCTCTCTCTCTCTCTCTCTCTCTCTCTCTCCCTCTCTCCCTCTCTCCCTCTCTCCCTCTCTCCCTCTCTCTCTTTGGCATTGATTGCTGGCTTCCGAAGCCGAAAGTGTTGGCCCGAGTGGCGCGCGGCTTGTCCTGGTCGGCAGTCTCTGCTGGCCGGGAGGAGCCCGGACGGACAGGGCAGGGGGTGCCGGTGCCATCTCATGGGGGCGGTTGTAAGTACCGCAGTGTGGGGGGCGGGCGGGCGGGGTGGGACATATGGGCATCAGTCAGTAAATTTACGAGCGAGTACCGGCCGTCGTAAATCGCATGCGCGGCGTATGGCAGGTAAGAACGCCCTGTGAGGCGCGCCAAAGCCGCCCGGCGAACTTTGAACGCGCGCGACGACCATGCGGGGTGGAGGGCTGAGGGAGGGAGGGGGGAGGGGGGAGGTAGAGAGCGATTGGACTTTGTGTCTCCAGAGTTTGCTGTCAGACGATTGCGCGGAGGAAAAGTGCCCCGCCGACGACCAACCTGCACGGAATAATGGTCTGGCCAAAATGAAGAGTTACAGATTTCAATAGAAGAGACCGTGTCGTATAAAAATTGAATACAGCTACGTTATCAGCAGTGTACTTTTTCGCGTCTCTTTCCATCGGAACCCGTCTGGTCCGCGGCCCCGGAGGGAAGTGCTTAGCTCCGGTATTAAGCCATTGGCCCGTACTGCTAGGGCGACACGACCCGGTAACCGAAACAGGGTGGAAACCGTCCCGCGCCCCGCGCGCGCTTTCGAATCCAAATCGCGTTAGCGGACGTCCCCGTCTGTCGCCGCCAGGGGCCAGGGCTGCAGCAGCGGGCCCAGGGCCGGGGGGGCCTGTGGCCTGCCCTGGGCCTGCCCGCCGCGGTGATCGCTTCATCCCGCACAGTTTCCTGTTTGCTCAGGATGACGGATCGGCCGGGGCCGGCAGCACCGACTAATCCCATCTGATTTCGCAACGCATTCCCGTCCCGTATCCGATTGCTGAGCCATTCGTACCAGTCCGGGCCGAGCTGCGCTGGCTGCGCTGCGAGCCAGCGCGGGGCAGACCGATACGTTAGAGCTACCCCTTCCCTTCCCCCTCCTTCCTCAAAATCAAAAGAATCGACTTATAACCGCGCGGGGTGAGAAAAGTGCGTGGCCGTCGTGTGCGTCCGAGGGAATTTCTCACGCTTTCTAGTGTGAAGTTTCTCGGTGGAAATGTAGTACTAGGCCCACATTCCAAGACGCGCAAGCCGTCTTGTCATGATTGCGTTTATCACCCATTTGTCCAGAAATCATGCTTTGCCACGGACAGAAAAAAGTTCATTTTATCCAAGGGGCGGCCAACTCGTGTATTTCTGTGTACACTTGCCTTGTATTTCTTGTATTTCTAACATATTTTTCGGTATTTTTCTCGTATTTTTGTTGAGTATTTCTATGTATTTCTGTGTATTGTTGAGTATTCCCTTGTATTTTTAGTGTATCTCTAGAAATACACAGGTATTTCTGTGTACACGTTGTTTTCGAGTTGGCCGCCCCTCGATTTTATCGCGAATGAAAGAAAAACATGATTTCAAGAGCACTCGTTCTGATGCAATCTTAGCATATCCTTCGACCGTAATTGTCTATATTTAGGTTCCAATTTCGATTTTTATTCGCAGTGCAGATGTGACGTTCTTCCGTGCGTCGGTTTATGTTACCGGTCTTCCAGTCTGCAGAAGGAAACCACGCGCTGGGTGAAAAAAAAAACACGATATGCTCGCGCCACCTTCACCTTGTCCTCCTCCATGTATAGTGCGCCGCGCGCTCTGTGCCTGCCCATTGAGCACTCCACCCCATGCCACGCCGCGCCACGCCACGCCAAGCCGCCGCGCGCATCCATACTCTATCAATTAAAATTATTATTCATACTCCAACCGACTCGGCCGGACAGACTGCGATAAATCGTCTCCCAGTTTTCTTCCTTGAGAGTCGCGTCGAGTATTTATCACGCTCAGCGTGTGCATTGTAGGCCCCATTGACACCGGCGCGCCGCGTCAAATCTAGATGACTTTCAAGAGACAAATTCGACCGGTGTGCGCTCTCTGTCCCTCTCTTTCTCACAGCCCCCCTCCCTTCTCTCTATCTCTCTCAGTCCCTCTTACGACGCCGGGACGAGGAACACGAGTGAGAGCGAGAGAGAAGGTACCCTTGGCGTCGGCGACACTCGCTGTGCTGTCGTCGCTCTCTCAGCAGATAAATGTGTGCACCCTGCTGCCCGCACTCACTGGCAATCACGGCGGTATTGTCAACCCTTTGGCTCGTTATTTGGCGCACGCAGTGCCAACAGTTTTACAAACAGCGCGACTTATTCGCTGTTGCGTCGCGTCTGTCTTCTCGCCTCCCCCCTCCTCCTCCCCTCCCTCCCTATCTCTCCTCATCTTCCCTCCCGTCCACCACCCCACCGATGTTACAACGATCCCATCCCAAGACTGTATACAGCAGTGTATGATATGATGGATCGCGATACGAGGAGATGACCGTCGCGCAGGAAGTGACGGAGCGGAATGCGCTGTGTGTCGCGTCTCAGCCTTGCCCTTCTGTAGGGGCGGATAGGACGCTGCCTTCCAATAGCTGCGTCCTCCCCCCCCCCACCTCGCCTTGCCCGCTCGGATAACTGGATTACAACAGCACACCACTGCCGCGGGGGGATGAGCCCCGTGTGCTACAACCCTCTTTTCTCCTTCCTTAGCCCTACCCGCCGCTCCGGGCGCTCCGTATGCGGCCGGTTGTGGTGTGACTGAAAGGGTAGCGGGCGGAAAGGGTTGGGCGGGCGGGGATGGTGTAGGGCGAGTAGCGGGATCGACCGGAACGAAATCGCCAGCAGAGCCCGTTTGTGCGATGGGCCGCGCGCGCGCGCGCGCAATGTGTGATGAAACGGACGCGATGTGCGCCGGGCAATTAGGTACCCGCGGTCCCTCACTATCTCAACGCCGCGGTCAGAAACTGCAGTTACCCACGAGTGAGTGAGCGTAACGACAAAAAGAAACTGAGGTGGTGGCGCGGGGCGGGGAGACGGGACGGACGGGGAGACAGACGCCCACTTTTATCAGACGCGAATATTTTCGAACCCGTGACGCGCATTTCAAATGCCCTGAGGAAATCGATTGGCCGGTGCCTTCGTGCCATCCTCAGCCCGCAGGCCCCCCTCCCTTACCCCTCTTTCTCTCTCTCTCTCTCTCCTGGGCCACGCCCCTCTGCAGCCGCGCGCGGGACCCAGAGGGCCCGCCATAAACCAGCCGGGGCTCTGAAATATTGACAGAGGGCCAATTTAAAACCACTTCTAGACCCATTTCCGTGTCGTCCCTTTCTTGCTCCCCGTGACCCCGGCCCGCGCCGGCGGCGGTGTGGGTCAGACCCGTCGCGGGGCCCTACCGCGCCAGGCCCCGCCCCGCCCCGCCCCACCCCACCCCGCCCGGGGCCGCAGGACCGCAACAGAGGGGCCTCGCAGCGGCAGGCCGACGCGGCCGGGACAGGACACACTACATAAATTTGAGGCCCCGCAAAGCTATGAATGAACAACAGAGAAGGGGTTATGGCCCTCGGCGCTGCTTAACTCGTGATTTACTCCTCGCTTCGTTCAACCTTCCCCGCCAAATCGAGACGCCCGAAATTCTGTATTCTTTACATTTTTCAGCAACGCGGGAGCGAAAGTCACTCCTTCGGAGACTGGAAAGTCGCAATGTTCTCTTCTTCCCAGCGACGCCGTCCTTCTCCTCCTCCTCCTCTCTCCTCGTTTGATCAAGATCAATACCGCCTATCAAATCCCATCCTGTGCCTCGCATACCGCACGCCGCGCCTCGCCTCGCTAGGACAACCCTGTGAATGAAATGGATGAATGGAACGTGCAAATCACGCTGCCCCGCCTGTGGCCCCGCCCACCCTCTCTTCGATCCGCTACGCTCCGCCCTTCCATGCCGCACCCCGCTGCCCCCACCCCACTCCGCCGCAAGCCGTTCAACGAAATTGTGTCTCCCCAATCATCTCCTCCTCTGGGATGGAGTCAGAGATAACGCCCCTGCGCGGCTGCGCGGCCCCGGCGCGGCGGTAGTGCGCATGCGCAGTGCTCATGCGCAGTGCACGCGCGCGCACTGTGCCGCGAGGCCGCGCCCCACCGCCTTGTAGGCGAGCTGAATTTGACGAAACAATTGGCAATTTATGATGGTCTCGTGTCTCTGGCCGCGCGAGAGCATTGTTAGTGCAGCGCGATGGACGTGATGTACGCGCAGGCCGGGCCGGGAACATCTGATCAGCACAATGCATACATGCGCCATAGCCGGCTGTGCGTGATATCATTCTGGCACTCTGCCCCTGTCTGCTATAACCATATCTTGTTTTTTGCGAAACGTCGATTGCAGAAACAAATATCCTATACGCTTAATTTGTGTTTTCTATGCCATTTAGTTTTGCTAAGGCTCGCGTCCCGTCCCGTGAGATTCTTAAAATTTTGCGAGGCAGATAAAACCGATAAAAATTCATGATATAGTTCTCTTGAGCTGTTTTGACGTTCTATTTTTAAATTATTTCCTCATTTTATAGCAAGTGTTAAAACTTCAGTGGCAGTTTCACTCGATTTTTTTCCTGGTTGTGAGGCTGCGGGAAGACACGTGAGCCTGCTTGGTCTGCCTTTTCTGCCTCCTCCCTCCTCCGATATAAACTGTAGCATTTTTCGTCCCGCACCTTGGCCGGGGTCCACCTTGTTGTTGTGATGGCTGATTTTCCGAGCTAGTTAGTATCCATCTGTACGGTTCATGATGAGTCGCCACAAAAATTGCTCGTAATGTCAGCGATTTTGTACGCTGGCGAACGCTTATGCAGCTTTGTCTCCCCCCATTTGCTCGATTTTCGAAGCGATTTTTTTTTCGTATGTCTATTTGAGGGCTGCCACCCCACCACCCTCCCCTCACCGCGTTTCTACGTGTATCCCTGGTGCCGCGGTATCGCGCGCACAATGTCCCTCTAAAATCCGTTTACCATACATGGCTGATGGCCAATTTTTGTCGAGTCACTTTGGAGGATTTCACACGACGTGGTCGCGCATCAGCATCATGTTTGACTTTGCATTCGTCAGACCCCCATCCGTCATCTTCTACTTCCGGTTGCCTTGTCCTATTCCCTCAGTTTCGCAACTTGCGAAAAACCTCGCGGCGTTTGCATGACGCGAAAACATTCCGTATAAACTGCTCCAAACCTTGCCGTCGAAATAATTTCGCACATTCTCTGCGGGCGGCGGCGGCTGGGTGTTTGACTTACAAAACCGTTGATTTGGCACGGCGTTTAGCGTGGCTGCTTGGCTCCTCCTGACACGTGTCGGAACTGACGGCCAGCACCGCAGCGCGTGGATGCATTGGCCATGGCAATCCGTCAGATTTTTTGGCAGCGCGTCGGTGTGGCTGTCACAACGCCTGCTGGCCTGCGAGGGCTGCAGGACTGCAGGACTGCAGGCCCCCGGGCCAGGGCCAGCGGGGAGGGCCAGCAGGGTGCTCGGTGGGGACCTCAACGCTGGAGGCAGGCGAAGGGCCCGGGGGGCCGGCCGTCGCGCCGGCCGGCCAACTTCTTGTGCAGATTGCGCACTGTGGCGGTGCAATCGGGACGAGCTGAGTTGTTCAGAAAATCCAATTATTGAATTAAGTAACTCAATCAAACTTTCTTGACGGGTACAAGTACGTGGATATTGTCGAAAATCATTGCTATCCTGCTTTCCGAAACGTGTTTTGTTAAATCGGGAAACGCTCAACCAAAACATTTTGCAGGTGGGTGACACTAACGTTTTATGAATATAGAAATTTTCTGTAAGGTCTGCACTTCAGGATTTTTGCGGTGACCTCCTCTTTAATCACTGCAGACTGCCGACAGAAAAGGTTGTGGGTATAAAAAAAGGAATCTTTTAAAAAGCGAAAGTGTTGTTCTGTTGTCGCGGCATGACTCTCCATTCGCCACGATAGGGGGCGCAGAAACGTCTCGCTATTCTTCTTCTTTCTCGCGCCCTTTTTTCCCTTCAGAAGCGTCACCTCGCCTCGCCATCCTCTCCTTTTTATTCGCCTAGACCGGGGCAAAGGGAGAGGTGAGGGTCTCATGAGTTTGATCTACAAATGATTTGTATCGGTTCTTGGCGCGTCACGTCATATTGAATGGCCGCCGCTTCCTGCCCAGTGGCCCAGTGGCTCTCCTCCCACCCCGCCTGGACCGCCTCGACCCGCCCAGCAGCCTCACAGTTTCGCCGTGCACGACTGAGACGCGCTTTCTTGCCAAATCCTTTCCCGTCGGCCGGCTTTGCCTTCTGGAAAAGCGGACTCGATAGCCGTGAGAAGGACCCCGAAAAGAGCGATGAAGAAACAAGTGGAACGATTGTTTCTTTTCTCTCGCGCCTATTTCTCGCGAAAAAAAAGTGGTGTAAAGTTTTCTAGGAAACAGCTTCGTAGAAACTTTTTTTTTCCATAACTCTTTTCGGTACGGCACGACAACGGTTAAGGGGTCGACAACGAGGCAACGTAGAGAGAATGAGAGAGAGAGAGGAGAGAGGAGAGAGAGAGAGAGAGAGAGAGAGAGAGAGAGAGAGAGAGAGAGAGAGAGAGACGTAGCTCAACTCCAACAGAGACGACCGGCAAATAAAGTAATCAGGGAGAGAAGAGCTGAGCAGCGCTGAGCAGCGCTGACCGCAACTGTATCAGCGGTACGGGCGATACTGGGGCAGGCAGCAGCACTACCAGGCCATAACGCGGGCAGCCCTGGAGGGGACCACCGCGGCGCTGACCGCAGAGTGAGCGAGCGGGGCGCAGCGAGCGAGCGAGCGAGCGACCCCACAGGAGCACCGCGCCCAGCAGTGCGCCACATGTATATTGTTTCCCCGCCGCTCCCCGCCCCTCCGCTCCCCGCCCCGCCCCGCCCTGCGCCCAGCCCTACGCACGGACAGGGTGATTGGACCGGATGGGATGCCCGCCCGGCTCGGCTCGGCTCAGCTCAGCACTCGGCCCGGTTGCCGCGGCAATTTGCTACAAAATTGAGACTTGTTACGCCCACTTGGGGCTGTCGTGGCGGCGGGGCGCCGCCGTGATGGGGGCCTACGACAGCGCGGCTCGGCTACCGCGCGCTGGTCCTCCTGAGCCGGCTCTGCTGCCACCGCACCGCGCCACGCCGCGCCACGCCCTGCGGCTGCGGGGAGACAGGACACGGCGGCGGTCCCACCGAAACCGTTTATGTCTCCGGACTAAGGCAAACTAATTCGGAGCTGCTCATGATGACGGCGCGGCCACACGCGCGGGCCAGCCGCACGTTCATTACTTTCACTAAGTCGCCCTGCCCCGCCCCGTTCCGCCCCGTTCCGCCCCGTTCCGCCCCGCCAAGCCAAGCGTTCACCGCGTTGAGCAACCCCTTACTGTGTCACTGCGACGGGGCTGAGCTATCGTCCGTGCACCTGTGCTGCCTCAGCCCCCCCCCCTCCCCCTGCCTTGTACCGCTCTGCTCTGCTTCGCCGGGAAAAGGAAGTGGAGCAATCAGACATAGGTCATGATCCGGACTGATTCCATTCCACTGGAAGCGGCCCCGGTCCATCCCGGGCAGAGCCGCGCAGGGGCACGTCAACGACATGCAGTCCGTCATATCGCTCTACCCCCCCCCCTCTCCCAGCCCCCCGCCGCGCAGAGGGGTTTTTGAAATGGAAGCGGCCAGCTCGAGAAGAGGAGATGGCAGTGTAGCATGGGTGGGTAGCCTGCCCAGGCGGCGAGGATGCGCCCCGCCTGGGCAGGAGGAGATCCAGCACAATGCCAATGTGAAGGAGATTTTTCCGCCAAGCGCGGTGAGCGAGCGCAAACGATGTGGTCACCGCACGAGATTGACTTGTCACGAATGGGAGGTGGAGGGGGGGGGGAGTGAGGTGAGGGGCAGCGCGGGTGTGGCGCCGCTCCGGTCCTGCTCGGGTGGCGAGGCGCCTCACGAGCAGGAAGAGAGGGAGCTGCGAGTCGCGAGGAAACGGGTTTGGGACCGAGAGGGAGGTCACATCGAAAAACCATTGCACGCACACACATTCAAAATGTGAACAAAAATAATATCAGGTAGGATTTTACAGAAAAGTCCGAAAAATCGAGAAAAAAATGGATAAAAAAGCGAAAGAAAATTGAAAAGATTCAGAAATAGGGGTAAACTATAAAAGATTGACAGACATTTTCCTTGAAAAATCAAACCAAAATTCAAAAACATCAACAATAAAATAAAGTTTAAAAAAAATCGTTGTACAAATTCTGTATGAGTGATACTTCGTTTAGGACGACACAACGGCCTCTGCCGGCAGCGCTGGCCAGGAGGGTGGAGAAAGTTCTCGTGGACGCCGTACGACCCCGTCTAGTCTAGGCAACCACTCGGCACCCGTGCGCGGGCGGTGCCGAGCTGCCAGGCGGGACTCATGCTCCATCTACAAACATGTGTATGTGTACGCGTCCTCGTCCATCCGCCGCACTCGCACTGGACGCCCGGCTTGGCAGGTGACAGGTGGAAACCATTGGAGGCACACCCCCGCAAGCCGGGCTGAGCCGGGCAGGGAGCAAAAAGCGCCTCCGGCCGGGTGCAGGCGATCATTAAAATCAAATCGGAAGGGTTGAAACGGCCGCGCCGCGCGTGTGTACTTGCGCGCATCCCGCAGCAGGGGTTGTTCAGCGGCGCGTCCAAGCGCGTTTCCACTTTCCACTCTACTCCAGGTCGTCAAATCCCAGCTGTTCGCCGTCGCCCTGGTGGGGAAGCCACGACGCGGCAGGCTGCAGCCGCCGCCGCCGCCGGTCGCTCGACCGATGACAGCTCCGGGTGACAGACGCGCTCTGGTGATGCCGGAGGCGATGAGTGCCACCGGAAATGTTTCGAGTCGACTCTCTCATCTTCCTTCCTCCTGCTTTCATCGCCGTGCCTGCCGCGGCCCCGGTCGGTAGCCGCGGCTCAGTACTAGCGGCCTGACGCAGTACCAGTAGCAGTAGCAGCTCCGGAAACGACTCGACACTAAACGCTCGCAGTTTGAAGGGGTCCGGGCGGGGTGGGGCGCAAGGGGAAAACTCACACAAAATGTGTACAATGATTTTTCTGACTATTCATTGTTTTGATTTTCAAGGGAAATTTCTTTCATATTTTGATAAATATTGATCTTTTCCGGACAATTTTGACTTTTATCTTTTTTTTCAGTATTTTTAGGCCCCCCATAGGGGGGCCTTCTTCATTTCGCCAGAAAGTTTTTTTAGGCCCCCCATAGGGGGGCCTTCTTCATTTCGCCAGAAAGTTTTTAGGCCCCCGTTAGGGGAGCCTATTGCTTTCGCCGGAAAGTTTTTTTTTATTCCTGACGATGGCCCCTTATGGGCGCAGCCGATCCAGTCGTTCCAATTCTCACCAAATTACAATAAAAATTACAACGAAAAATTAGAAAATTTTTGAGATAGGTCTGATGTCAAGCTGTCTATACGTTTTTGCATAAAATTAGTTTGCATCGTCAGTTTCTATGGTAATTGCGAGCCGAGCACCCTGTGCCGAGCCAAAATTAACACTCTCCAAAAGGCTCTGGCCAATAGAAATGATTCGCGCGAAAATACAACCAATAGAAACGTCCGCCTGTTGCTTTGTACCTCGATATCCAAAAGTTTCACTGCAAGGAGTGGTCACGTCAGAATCGTTGCAGATTCACGCCATGTAAAAGGGTTCACCACCAGGAGACTTTCAAACGTGACCACTAGCTAGCCGCCCCGGCTCCTGATTGTTGGCTGGGACTGTAATTTCGCCGTGGGCGGGGCTTGTGACAATACCGCCAACCTCAGAGTAAATCCTCAATTCATGTTTTCACTGAAAGATACAAATAGGACAACCCTTGAGTTCCGTGTTACTGCGGGGAGGCTTGCACCGTTGTTTACTAAAGGCCTGCAACATCATTTTACCTAGTTACTTAATCTAAAACTATCAAAACATATTTTGTGTTGGTTTGAGTGGACACCAGGCCGGCGTTGTTTATAGCTGGCCCGCTCGGCGCCATGTTTGTGTCTTAAATATGAGGCGGATAAAATCCACGATTTGGGCTCTCACAGAGCGTTTTGACCAAATATTTTAAATTTCTATTTCATTTAAAGGTAAGTGTGAGGCAAATGTGAAACTAGAACCCTTTAATTCTTGCCTGGTGGTTCGATTTAGTGGTTGCCAAGCGCGTTGTTGACAGCTGGCCCGCCCGGCGCCATGTTTGTGTTGGAAATGTGAGACAGATAAAATTCACGATTTGCCTTTGTGTCTGCCTCTGTGTTCCTTGTGAATGTGTAGTGGCTTCCATAACTGTGTGTGATAAAGGCCTGCAACATAACTTAGCGTCGTCACCAAATTAAAAGCTTGCCAAATATATTCTAGGTTGGTTTGAGGTGGGACGCCGTAAGGCGCCGTGTCGCCGGCCCCGCGCCGGCCCTCTCCAACCATGTCCGCCACGGCCGGGGGCTGAGGCTCTCACCTCGCGACTTTCAATCATTGTATAAAGTTATCAAAACGTTGACAAGTCGAACTGAATGCGTAAATATTGTTTCTGCACCAGCAGAAAACGTTTTGGTAAGTTTGAATTCAATCTGGAGAACAGAATTCTTGAAATGTTGAGTATTTTCGTAAATAATTTTACAAATCCTATTTTTCACCTACTAATTGAACCTCCTTGAAACTTTGGGAAACGATTTCCGCATGTCTAGAACAGCTTATTTCACATTCATTGCGGCTGTCTAACATATCGTTCAGCTAAAATAAATAGCCGCTGGTGCGTTAGTGGAGGTCCCAGCCTAGAACCTAGAAACGGCAGGACTGGGCACTCACACCTCAAACAAACGCGCTTCGTTATGTCGAGGGCGGCGGCGCCTCCCCCAGCCGGCCGCGGATTGTCTAGCCTACGTATGCCCGTTTACCCTGCGGTCAGGAGTGCCAGCGAGCCAAGCCGAATCGGCATTGTCGCCAGCTCGGGGCTTGGGTGCTCGGGCGCTCGGCCCCTCTGCCCCTCTGCGTGGCGCGCAGGGGAGGAAGGAGTACCGTGGTATACAGTTTCCGCTCGATATTTGTCCTCACCTCGGGGGTGTCCGGGGACAAATATCGAGCGTCATAAAACGTATGCCAGATGTTGCTCAGCTCGAGCTCGGAGCCTCCGGCCTATTGTCTGTCGCCTCGCCCTGAAGGTGCGTCGCAGTTGCCCGACCAGTATGCCGACTGAGCGACGCTCGATATTTGTCCGCTTTCCGCTCGATATTTGTCCGCCCTGGCCACTCCGCCTGGGAGGCTGCGCCGCCGGGTCCCGGGTCTCCCAGCCGCGGCCGGGGAAGCCCGTCGGCACCAGTCGGCACTCCTGGCCAGGCAGGGCCGGGCCTCGGGCTGAGCAGTGGTCGAGCCCTCGCTGTGCGCAGAAACGACGTGTCAATCAAGCCAGCTTAGGGGAGTGGCGAGTAAGCGAGTTGAATTTTTCGGCCGAGGGCCCGGACTTAAAAGGGACAAATATCGAGCGGAAACTGTATTCAGTTAGTTAACCAATAAAGAAGAAAACAAATAGCTCAATTTTTGGGATTTCTGTTTAGCGGATGAAATTCGTGATGTGATTCTCACAAATAGTTCTGACTTAAGTTCTTTCTCATTCTGTGGCTAGTTTTAAAACCTAGGGGGCCGTTTAACGCGTTAGCGTTAGAATTTTTTTTATTTTTCTCAACAATGGATTCTCATGAGCACAGCCAATTCTACCGAAGACATTCTAATAAAATTATCATGAAAAATAAATCAAAAAATTAGAAAATTTTGAAGCTGGGTCTGATCATCAACTGTCTTACCAGATCTGAATAATTTCCAATTCAATGCGCAGAATTTGTAGCTAGGCAACAATACCCTCGCCGCGTGGGCGGAGCTAGCAGCAGCGGCTATGCTCCCCGCTTCATATATACAGTATTATTTTGGTTCGCTCATTTCTCAGCTCCAAGCTTTGGAAAGCACTTACTTTAAATAAACAATGACCTAAGCACGACCTTGTGTCTATTTTTTTGTAGTCTAAAATTTTCTCAACAAATTAAAGGTGAGTTTTGGGAGTTTGATAATACTCCATGAGTGCGATTTAAGGCATAATGTAAAAGTATCTCCAGTGTTTATTGCAAGTTCTCAATACTCTTGATAGTTCTGACGTTAGTTCTTTCTCATTTTTTATTTTTCTCAACAATGGATTCTCATGAGCACAGCCAATTCTACCGAAGACATTCTAATAAAATTATCATGAAAAATAAATCAAAAAATTAGAAAATTTTGAAGCTGGGTCTGATCATCAACTGTCTTACCAGATCTGAATAATTTCCAATTCAATGCGCAGAATGTGTAGCTAGGCAACAATACCCTCGCCGCGTGGGCGGAGCTAGCAGCAGCGGCTATGCTCCCCGCTTCATATATACAGTATTATTTTGGTTCGCTCATTTCTCAACTCAAAGCTTTGGAAAACATTTACTTTAAATAAACAATGACCTAAGCACGACCTTGTGTCTATTTTTCTGTAGTCTCAAAATTTTCTCAACTAATTAAAGGTGAGTTTTGGGAGTTTGATAATACTCCATGAGTGCGATTTGAGGCATAATGTAAAAGTATGTCCTGTGTCTTATTGCAAGTTCTCAATACTCTTGATAGTTCTGACTTTAGTTCTTTCTCATTTTGTGGCAAGTTTTAAAACCTAGGGGGCCGTTTAACGCGTTAGCGTTAGAATTTTTTTATTGTTTTGTCGATTTTTCAGATTTTTCCGAATCTTTATTCTTGATATTATGTAGGTTTTTTTTTTTTTATATATGACTTTTTGAGGGCCGTACAATGTTGGGGGGCACTGCCTCCGATCTGTTGGGCCGCTCTGCCTGGCGGCAATCACGTCCACGTTCAGTTGCGCCCAGAGCGGGGTAGGGGGCACAAGACGCGATGGATCGTGCTAATTACCCTGGGAGTATCAGGCTGGACCTGGAGCTGCGGTCGGCCTATCGAAACGAGGGACGTGATCATGACACGCGGCCCGGCCAATGTCTCAATCCATCGCACCGCCACCGCGCCGCGATCCACACCGCAGCCGCACCGCACCGGCATCATGAGAGAGGTGCACCGTGGAGTGGAGTCTTCGCTCAGAGGGCCCGGCCGTCTCACACAGCTCCGCAGACTTATGTAGGCTCTGAGAGGAAACAGAGGGTTTCCTGCGCTATGGGGACATTTTACACACAGGCTATTGGTGTCCAAGCGAGGAGCTTGACCTCGTTGCGACCACCTCCTCCGCGCGCTGCGGTCCTGGTCTTCTCACACAGCTATACACAGACTTATAGGCTCCGAGAAGGGACATTTCACACACAGGCTATTGGTGTCCAAGCGAGGAGCTAGACCACGTTGCGACCACCTCCTCCGCGCGCTGCAGTCCTGGTCTTCTCACGGGTGGCCTCTAGTACCTCTACTGGAAACACCTCTAATTTTGATGAGAGGTAAATTTACCTCTACGGCAATATCCCTCTAATAATATTGCTGCGAAAATACCTCTACAAGATTTACCTCTACGGTTAGGAGTAAAACATAGAGTTGGGAATTTACCTCTAAAAAGTTTTAGGAGTAAAACCTCTCCTACTGTGTTTTACATGTAAACCTTGACGCGGCGTAATCACGGCTACGACAGTTACCTCTCTACACCTTAGATGAAAATTGCGCAGTTCGGGAAAGGCGTGCAACGGTCACCCGGCGAGAGCCGCAGTTGTTGAAAAAGGAATAGGTATCTTGGTCGGAGCACACCTCAAATTCATTTAAAAGAGCTATTTAAAAAATTGAAAAATTGGTAGGCCCCTACCTAACTCGCAACCTGCGAGCCCCGCCTGCTTAACTTCGGAGTTCTGATGGGATCCGGTGTGTTCCAGGCGACCGCCACCCCGCGGGCACGAGAAGTCCTCTCCGCTTCGGGGAGAGTCCCCGCTTAAGGCTGGCGGCCTGTCAGGCCCGCCGTACTACCCTATTTAAACAGCGCCTTGAAGCCGTAGGTAGCATTTCAGACCAACGACTGGGCACCACCGGACCGCATGACCGGTCAGTGGGAGGTAGAGGCAAGGAAGGACGATAGAGGGGGAGAAAAGCAGAAAGAGAAGTTTTTGCGGAAGAGTAAGCGTACGGTTGGTTAGACCTGTACTGACCCGCTCCCGCACAGGTCATGGAAAAGCTGTTTACTAAGGAGCCAGATTCATAGGCCTTACTTCCCCACGAGGGACCACCCCCCGTGGCATGGGACGGAACTTCCTGACAACTCGCTTTCGCTGCCAGTGAAGAACCTACCTGGGAATTGAACCCAGGCCCCAAGTGCCGAGTCTCATGACACCCCGCGGCTTTCGTGGTACTAAGACCACTAGACCGTCGGCGATTCCACGAGGGAGCTTCGTTGAAATGGGGGGTTTGAATTCCACTCTAGGCTGCTGTCCTCGGAAAAATTTATATTTAGCAAGATTCGAACTTGGGTTCCGCGGCTCGCGGGACAACACTGAGCCGTCACGGCTACGACGCCACGGTACAAGATGGCTTTCCACTAGGGGAGACGCTGCGAAGAGCCGCAGTCGCAGACGAACCCGTACCGGTGGCGTCATCTGTACGCCTGCTCTCCTTGCTCTGGGACAGCCCAGCCGCGTGGCGACTTTGGTATCCACATCGGCACTGTTAGGAATACTGGGTGGGCACAGGTTCGAATACCGATCACAATATTTTTTTTTCGAAGTAGCTTTGTCTCTTTCAGTTGCCCGAGGCACAAGGACAGTGGATAATAAAAAGGATTAAGTAGGTAAAAAATAAATCAAAACAAATCCGCACTCGACATTGATGTCGTCTTTTTTTCTTCTTTTTTAAGTTGGAAGCTTTGCTACGCGGTGAATTTTTTTCTTTAAAAAAAAAAAAGGAAAACGTCTTTTTTAATGCATCGGGTAACTGCAAATAGGCAAAACTACGTACTGATAAAAAGAAATAGAAAAGAAGAAAAACAGGGTGGTATTAGAACCTCTGTCCAACTCATGCGGATTTGTTTTGATTTATTTTTTACCTACTTAATCCTTTTTATTATCCACTGTCCTTGTGCCTCGGGCAACTGAAAGAGACAAAGCTACTTCGAAAAAAAAAATATTGTGATCAGTATTCGAACCTGCGCCCACCCAGTATTCCTAACAGTGCCGATGTGGATACCAAAGTCGCCACGCGGCTGGGCTGTCCCAGAGCAAGGAGAGCAGGCGTACAGATGACGCCACCGGTACGGGTTCGTCTGCGACTGCGGCTCTTCGCAGCGTCTCCCCTAGTGGAAAGCCATCTTGTACCGTGGCGTCGTAGCCGTGACGGCTCAGTGTTGTCCCGCGAGCCGCGGAACCCAAGTTCGAATCTTGCTAAATATAAATTTTTCCGAGGACAGCAGCCTAGAGTGGAATTCAAACCCCCCATTTCAACGAAGCTCCCTCGTGGAATCGCCGACGGTCTAGTGGTCTTAGTACCACGAAAGCCGCGGGGTGTCATGAGACTCGGCACTTGGGGCCTGGGTTCAATTCCCAGGTAGGTTCTTCACTGGCAGCGAAAGCGAGTTGTCAGGAAGTTCCGTCCGATGCCACGGGGGGTGGTCCCTCGTGGGGAAGTAAGGCCTATGAATCTGGCTCCTTAGTAAACAGCTTTTCCATGACCTGTGCGGGAGCGGGTCAGTACAGGTCTAACCAACCGTACGCTTACTCTTCCGCAAAAACTTCTCTTTCTGCTTTTCTCCCCCTCTATCGTCCTTCCTTGCCTCTACCTCCCACTGACCGGTCATGCGGTCCGGTGGTGCCCAGTCGTTGGTCCGAAATGCTACCTACGGCTTCAAGGCGCTGTTTAAATAGGATAGTACGGCGGGCCTGACAGACCGCCAGCCTTAAGAGGGCGGGATACCTTTTCAAAACGAGCCGTCTGGAGCCTCTCCGCAGCGGCAAAACGCCGTTGCCGCATCCACTTCAACTCGTCGCCACGGCCAAACGGTTCGAGATATCGATACCAAACTTGGTATGTGAGTTCAGAAAAGTCAGATCTGTGTACCGATATGTTTCAATAATTTTTTGGAATTTTGGTTTAGGCCCTAAGAGTACCCGACCTACCCCGACTTTCGTCCACAAGAACTTTGTTACCAGGAAAAAACTTGGACATATTATCTTTCAAAGTGTTAGTCACGACCTTTATCTACCCGTCGATGTACATCTTATACTCGTGAGTCCAAATTTGCGGACGCTGGGTGGGAAACCGTGAACCTCTGCAACGCACTTTTGGGGGACTCTGAACGCAAGCGGAGAAGGACGGTGTATCGCTTACGTTGACGTACTTTACTAGCCCCTCCACCTCCCCCGCCTCGTCACTGCCCCCTAACATGTGGCGACACGGTCTTTGTCTCATCCCCATTCAGGGCGGGGCTCCGGGGGGTCGGGTCGGCCGGCAGAGCTGGGCGGCGAGGAGGCTCGAGCCGTCTCTGGCCCGCTCTGGGCTCTCCTGGTCCCCGGCCAGGCGACTGATTCCGGAGATCGCTCTCGTGCCTCCGTCCTTGTCTCACCCATGGCGATGCGCTACATCGGGGAGGGCAGGGCCCCATAAGTGCAACAAAGACGGAGGCAGGAGGGCGTTCTTCTGAAGCAGACGACAGGGCCCGGCTGAGACATCTCTCTCTCTCTCTCTCTCTCTCTCAGTCTCACTCTCTCTCTCTCTCTCTCTCTCTCTCTCTCTCTCTCTCTCAGTCTCACTCTCTCTCTCTCTCTCTCTCTCTCTCTCTCTCTCTCTCTCTCTCTCTCTCTCACTCACACTCTCTCTATCTCTCTCTCTTCTTTCTCTCCTTCCTCAACAGGAACCAAATGGCTAGGACGGCAGGGTCTTGTTTGCACTGGGCACTGAGCGACTGCATCCGTTTATTGGCCACCGTAAATATGAGTAAAGAGCCGGAAAAGGGTCCGATCGGGGGAACTTTCTTTGCGATTGAACAGACTGGAGTTATCGACGAGGAGAGGCGTAAATGATAATTGCTTAGGGTCCATTCTTCCGTTCCTGTGCTGTGCTCACCAATAATACCTGTAATATTCCATATTCCACCGCACTGTTAAAAAAATGACGGAAAATTCACAGCACCTGTGTTGTGAAAAAAGTTGCCAGAACTCTTCGTTAAATTACAACAGTCCTCTGTATTTAAACAAGAACTCTTCGGGACATTACAACTGGCCTCTGTATTTTAATCACAACTCCTCGGGAAATTACAACTGTCCTCTGTATTTAAAATAGACTGGCTTCAAAAATATGGTGGACTGTCAGACAAAATGTTTCACTTTGAGGCAGCAAAAGTGTCCCTTTCTGATTACAGAGAAGTGTTGGGATTTCACAATCTTTCCGTTTCGAGGAAGTGCTGGGAAATCACAATAAATTTTTAACAGTGCGTACACGCGGTCAAGCGGAGTTGACGACCCTTCGGCTCACCCCTCCTCCAAGCAGGGGGGATCACACAAAATGTGTCTAATTTCTTTTTACAATGAAAATTTTTATTACTTTCGGATCGATTTTGATCTTTTACCCCTATCTAGGAGTTATTTAAATTTTATTTCAGTTTTTGTTCATCTTCTCGATTTTCGGATTTTTGTGGATTTCTCTTCTTGGTTTTATTGTGATTTTTAAATTTTGCTGTTGTTATGGTTTTAAATGTTTTTTGGTGGCCGTACAATGATTTCTCAAAGTGACTCCCCCCCCCCCTCCCCGCCTTCACTTTCTGTTGCTGTCTGTGTCAGCAGGGGCCGGGCGGGGCCGGGCGGGACCAGGAGGGGAGGGGGAGGGGGATGAAGGCCGCGCAAGCAGCACAAAAAAATTTCAGCCGCAAATGCAAGGTTACTATTTATAGTAAAATTAAAAACGGATTTGGGGATGATCAGCTATTAGCGATGGAAGAAGGTGTCATTAAAAACCTTCCGGCAATTTTCACTTCAGTTTTAATTTTTATTCTGACCTGCCACGTATGTAACATTTCGCAAAATAGAATCATTAAAATTATTCTAGGCGGACAGCTGGGTGAAACCTCTCAGAAAAGCAGATCAAAATTCTCCCTGTCTGGTGCATCGGGGCGGTGACCGGGCGGCCCCGTGCCCCGCTCGACCCGGGCCGGGATAGGAGTCTGGGGGCGGGTGGCAGGGGGGGTGGTGGGGCGGGGGGGTGTGGGGGGGGGATGCGGAGGGAAGCTGGTGCGAGCGAGCCCCGGACTCCGGAACAAAAGGCAAGGCGACACACGGCACAGACCAGGCCCCGGCTGGGGTCGACTCGACAGGGACAGGGTAGGCGTCATGCAGTGGTGGGGAAGGCAGTATAGCCCGTCCCCGACTCCCTATTTTTGTCGGTCGGGAAGACCCCAAAACTGCGTTGCAGAGGTTCACGGTTTCCCACCCAGCGTCCGCAAATTTGGACTCACGGGTATAAGATGAATATCTACGGGTAGATGAAGGTCGTGACTAGCACTTTGAAAGATAATACGTCCAAGTTTGTTCCTGATAACAAAGTTCTTGTGGACGAAAGTCCAGGTAGGTTGGGTACTATAGGGCCTAAACCAAAATTCCAAAAAAATATTGAAACATATCGGTACACAGATCTGACTTTTCTGAACTCACATACCAAGTGTGGTATCGAAATCTCGAACCGTTTGGCCGTGGCGACGAGTTGAAGTGGATGCGGCAACGGCGTTTTGCCGCTGCGGAGAGGCTCCAGACGGCTCGTTTTGAAAAGGTATCCCGCCCGCGGGGACTCTCCCCGAAGCGGAGAGGACTTCTCGTGCCCGCGGGGTGGCGGTCGCCTGGAACACACCGGATCCCATCAGAACTCTGAAGTTAAGCAGGCGGGGCTCGCAGGTTGCGAGTTAGGTAGGGGCCTACCAATTTTTCAATTTTTTAAATAGCTCTTTTTTTTTTTTTTAAATGAATTTGAGGTGTGCTCCGACCAAGATACCTATTCCTTTCATTTTCCACTTTACCCGTGTAAACAAGGTCGGAAAACATCAAGGCACTTCTTTGGATTTTGAGGAAATCATCAGGTCGGACAATCGAGCTGCAATCGCAGAGGATAGCAGGCGACTCTTACGGTTCGTTGGGGTCAGACAAAACGAGGTCAGACAAAAAAGAATAACTATCACACCCCGAGTGCCAGGTACGACAAAAAGAAACGTGTGACGGTGGCGGGCGCAAAATTCCCGAGGCTGGACAAAAAGAGGGTCGGACAACCCATGTGCTCCGAAGGGCAGGGGCCACCAAAGGGCTGGAGAAATTATTCTCGGTGTTTTTCAGATACCTAGAATGCTGTTATTTCATTAGATGCAAATATGTTAGAGGTAAAACTCTCCCTTTTTTGGATGCAAATCCATTAGAGGTCAAATTAAGGTTATTTTTGTAGAAGTGTATTCGTTAGATGCATCCACTGATTTTTCTTAGAAGCAAAACTCTGGTTTGTCTTAGAAGCATTTTCACTTCTTGCTGTATTCCAGTAATTTACGAAGCGGTGACGGTGGCCCTGCGTGGCGCCTGCTTGCCGGGGAGCGGTGTGCCTGGCGCCGCGATGCGCCGTGGGATATCGTGATCGTGACGGGCAGGCACGCTCCGGGCCGCAGGATACGCTCGGCGGGCACGCCAATATTTGGGATGGATCCAGGCCGGACGGGACCTTCTCCGGGTGTGGTGGGCACACTGGGTTTATGTGTGTGGGCGGCGGGGCGGGGCGAGTGCTGGCGCCGGCGGCGGAGGGCATGCTGCACGCACAGCAGCAGGGGCGGCGGCGGTCCAGCACGATATCGGGTTAGTGCCGAATTCGATCGTACTGTACTGAGGGGCGCTACGCGAGCGGAGAGTTCCCACCGTGCTGGCTGCTGCTGCTGTGCCGCCGCCGGCTGCTCGCGGCCCACCCATTGTCGGCCCCCGAGCTCCACGCGCGTGTGAGCTGAGGAGGTGGCGTACCGATGGGTGTAACGGGGCGGGGCGGGGCGGGGCGGGGCGGGGCGGGGCGGGTTGACATGCCAGGACAAGCGCGGTGGCCACTGCGCCGCTAGCAGAGACAATGTTGCAAGACAAAAGCAAGTCTCTGCGTGGCCTTAATTCTCTCTGTCGATGACAGCCCGGGCCGCGGCCGGGCAGAGAGGTGAGGTTCGCTCTCCCTCATCCCCCTTCCTCACCTTTCCCTCCCGCTCGCGTCGCGTCAGGCTCGCCCGCTATCGGACGGCCGAATCCCACTCTTTGAACTCCCCCCGATCCCATCATTCCCTTGCGATGCTCAGGCCGGGCCGGGCTCTGGTCCGGGTGGCCGCCCGGTTGGCAGTCTGATCACGTCGCGGCAGGCCGCCGGATTAGCGCCGCTTGGGTCCTAACGCCAAATTCCTGATGATCGCCTCTCATATTTTGGATTTACCTGCGACACGGTCGACGAGGCCCACGACAGCCTCGGCCCACCCCACCATTTCGTTGCGCAAACATTGGCAAAAAATAAAAAAAAATAAAAGAAAAATGCGACTGGCGTTTAACTTTGATCCTTCAAAAATCTGAGTTAATTTTCCGGTGCAGCATTGTGACCGTCGCTTCGCGGATACGTCGAGACTGCGCATTCTCACGCCGTCACCTGAAGGCGAGCCGCGCCCAGCCCATGCATGGCAAGGCATGGGGGACGTCTAAGGTGCTCGACTCGACGGCGGGACGACCTCGGCGCGGGGTCCCCGGCGGCAGTGACACGCCCGCGGCCCGCCCCGCCCCGGGACCGAGATGCACAATAGGAAGAGCGGAGCCAAAGTCGATCACAGCGCTACGCACCGCCACGCCACGTTACGTCAAGACCTGTCCTGACAATAGAACCCAGGGACTTATTGGCAGTCCAGGGCGAGGTCGTAAGGATGCGTCTGGTGAGGAGCGGGGGACAGGGACGGGGGGAGGGGGAGGGGGGGCAGAGAGAAAGGGAAGGGAAGGGGAAGACAAAATACAAACGAGATGCCTCCGAATGCAGAGACGGCCTAACGCGAGCGCGGTACTTCAAAGAGCAGCGATGCTGCGTCCGCGCTGCGCCTGGCGAACCAGCTGATACGGACACCTCCTGCTTCTCTTCCTCCTCTTCCTCATCCTCCTCCTCATCCTCCTACTCTTTGTCCTCCTCCACCACCACCACCGACCCCTGCGGAACTTATTGAAGGGATACCCGTACTTTGTGAGGGCGTGAAGCGCGTGGCTTCATTAACGCTGCATAGGACGTGGCGCGGCGGGAGAGAGGACCTGCTTCACTACCCGCCCGCCCAGGTCCACTCGCGGGGCGGGGCGGGGCGGGGCGGGGCGGGGCGGGGCGGGGCGGGGCGGGGCGGGGCGCGGCGGCCCCAGCGGCACGTATCGACGCGGCGTATCGCCAGCACGCGCCGGTAATTAGCCGCGTGTGTCTGCCTGGAATCAGAAATAACCTCACCCTCCTCCGCCCTCCGTCTTCTGTCCAGACCAGCGGCGGGGCGAGGCGACCGGCTGCCGAAATATCTCCGCAGCCCGTCGGGGCTGGGGCTGGCTGGACAGGGCCAGGCCGCTCCGAGCTATGGGTAGGGTTCCGCAGCTGACCACGCCCATCGCGGACTAAGGCAAACAGGACTAATTCTCTCTACACTCCAAAGTAAAGGATGTGGGTCAGTTTTTTTTCACAAGTGTGGAACCCGAAAAAAGTTATTTTGTAGACCATGTAGAAATGCGTTTTATGAGTTTCTGATCATTTCTACATGGTCGCCAAAACACATTTGTAGGGGTTCACAACTCCCTTATCCAAAATTTCACAAGTGTCGAACCCGAAAAAAGTTATTTTGTCGACCATGTAGAAATGCGTTTTATGAGTTTCTGATCACTTCTAGATGGTCGCCAGAATACAAAATTTTGGGTCCCTACTAAGTGCGCCTCTTACGAGACGTCTAGCGCAAGGTCTAGCGCCTAAACGAGGGTCATACACAGTACTTTTTCCGGATGATCTTGAAACTACTGGTCAAGACGAAACTTTTCCACCCCTGGGAAGTCCGATCAAAAATTTGCATCACCCCTTTCGGCTTTGTGCAAAACTGGAAAAACGAGGTGTGAAAAAAACGGTTTTTCGCGTATTTGAGTCATTTGGAGCCGTCCCAGCGCCCCGGGGATAGCATATTCGGATTCTTTGAGCGATTTTACGTCCAGGGATACCCGGATCGTCTTTTTCTGACACTCTGGAGGCGATTTATGGCCGACTTTAGGCTTTTATGCAACTTTTGACTAAGAAAATGGGCTTAAAACTTTGAACGGCCATATCTTCTAAACTATTTGAGCTACAGCGCCCAGACTGTTGCCAATCTGATCGCCTCGCCAAAGACTACAAATTCATGCTAGAAAAAAAAATTATTCTCGTGGTCAAAAATCTGGTGGTAAATTTGAAAAAAACCTGACCCATGTACTAAACGGAAAAAGAAGGTTTTCATTTAAATTCTTATTTTAATTTTATCTTTTCTAGCCTCAATCAGTAGGAAACCCCAACAACCTTCGGAAAACTTGCGGTGAGTGTATATCGCGCCTTAGGCCCTCGCCTTACGACACTAATCAATCCTCGGGTGGTACTGAGCGTTATGCGAACACGCCCTGCTTACCGGCGGAGGGGCGCACACAGCAACAACGTGCTCTAATTACCGCCCCTCCGCCCCGCCCCTCCCCTCCCAGGCTGGGCAGGCCGTCGTCGGCTTCAGCGCGGGGTTAATTGCATAATGCCCAGCTCGGTCCAGCGAGCCCTGCCCTGCCCTGGCCGGCCCGGCCCGAGAGCTCCGGCGCTTTAATTTACACTCTCGTCCTTTACTACTAAACGAAAACCCATATAACCCCCGCTTTTGCTCTGCGCTCCTCTGGCCGCTATAAAAACGTCAGTGCGCCAGGACGCACACGTGGACAAAGTTATGTGCGCGCCTCGCCGCGCGCAGCAGTGCACCGTGCCGCCGCCGCGTCTTATTCGCAGGGCACTGCTCGGGCGTGCCAATAGCGCAGGCCTTTTGCCTATGGGCAGCGCCCTGCCAGCCGGCCGCCGCTCCGGGGGGATGCGATACGACTTTGAGACCGTCATGCCGCATACCATGCGCACATAGTGGGACGGTTATACCCGCGTGTGAGCAATCGCGAGCTGAAGTCCTCGCCCCGCCCCGCCCCGCCCCGCCCCGGCCTGGCCCCGTGTCACGGCCCGGTGCTGCTGCAGGTGCGAGAGAGAGCGCGCGCGCGCGTGGGAGGCGAGGCGGGACGACACTGATTCTTAGCGTCGCGACGCCTCTGCCTCGGTGAGCGCGTGAGCGCGCCGCCGCAGCTGCCGGCTTATTCCGAAAAGCTCTCTCTTCGCTCTGTCTCACTCGCACCTGCACGGCATCCTCCACGAGTGCGAGAGAGTAGGAGCGAGGAGAGCGCTCTTCGGAAGAAAGTCGGCTGTCCGCCGGGGGTGCGCCGCGCAGCCCCGTCCTGAAGCGTCGCGCTGTCCCTTCCGGGCAGAGGGCGTCCTGTCTATAGCACAATGTTATTATATTTTTTGTATGTCGTGCCGCAGCAGTTGGGTATGAGTACGCGTGTGTGTGTGTGTGTGTGAGCGTGTGTGTGTGTGGTGCGCTCCACAATCAACCAGCAGATGGCGGTCCGAAGCAGCGGAATGGAACGCACCGACAGTTGCTATGCGATTTATGGGATTTCGGCGCGCAAAGTGACCGACGCGGGCGCGTGCGGGAGTTACGATGCATAAAACAGTTGAGGAACAGGCGCGCGGAGCACAGGGCGGCACGGGGCGGGGCGGGGCAGCGAGGGGGTCGCGTGGAGCGGACGCATAAAACGGCGCCGCACGGACAAAAATTTATGCAAAGTATCTCGAGAATCAATTCGAGCGCGTCAGAACGCATCACTACAGCCGCTAATCCGACGGCGCCTTCGCGTATACGCTGCCCTGAGCGGCACCTACAGCAGCAGCAGCTCCCGCGCCTCATCGGAACGCCCTTCTCGGCAGGTGCCCCCCCCCCCCCCCTCACCCTCGCTCCGTGGCTCTAAACATGGCCGGCAGAGGTGACTCATCCTGCCGAAGGGGTTGCCTACCCGCCGGGATGCTCAGCCTTGTTTACGAGATGGGCTTACGAGCGCTTACGAGCCGAGCCCTGCCCGGACCAATGGGACCGCCCCGGGTGCGGCTAATCCAGAGCGACCCCCTCTCCGTGCGGCCCGGGCCCCGGCCCAGCCCGGCCGCCCTCCACGGCGTTATTCGACAAGGTATCGGATTGATACTGCGACGTCGCCCGTCTTATTGCGCGCTGTAAGGTGAGTCCTCGGGTGGCGGGGAGCGGGGTGGTCCGCTCTTAGTTAGAGGGGATTTGCGTCTCCGTCAGGGAGCCGGGGGATATGCAATGTTGGACTGTAATAGCACGCGCGCTCGCTCAATGCCGCTACTTCGCCCGTTCTTTCTGGTGTGTGTGTGTGTGTGTGTTATTTGTTCAAGAGAAGGCAATTTCTAGCGACATTTGATATCGCGAATATTTCATATGGCTGCCAAAGACAATAATAGTCCCTAATATAATTTGTAATGCCGACTCAACTTTTAAAAAATCTGGGCTCACAGATCTCCCTTCCACCCCCACATACACACACTGAGTTGGTGTCTGACCTTTGTGAATATCAGTTTTAACGAGCGCGAAAACGCGTCAGAACGCGGAATCACCAGGTGAGGGAAGGAGTGGGTGGCGAGGTCAGGACGCGCCAAGCAAGCAATCGATAAGCAAAACAGTTTAAGGAGAGCATTCCTTCTCACTCGATGGAAAATAACTTTAAAAGACGGAACGTTCATCACCAGTTTTTCCGTTTTCATTTTTATATTCATTTTTATTTTTCGAAATTTTTATTCTCCTGAGCTTATATTGCACGGCGAGCGGCTCGACAGTATCGATATGTCGTCCAATCGCCGTAAAAGCCGTGCCGTGGTTGGTCGCCACGCTTGCCAACCTCTTGCTTATGGGCAACTTTTCATTTCAATTGGACGCTAATTTGTAATTCCGTGGCGGTGATTTAGCGGCCGTCGGGTGAGGGGCAGGGCCTTCCCCGGCCGGGACGGCCGACCGTGCGGGCGAGCAGGCAGGCATTACAAGTCGTTCAACACCTGACCGCCCAGTAATGCCTTGTTTCTCGTTTCCACGCGGTTTTTCTTGCCGGCGCTGGCTCGCCTGTCCCGCCCCGGCCGCCGTGTCGTGGGTGAGCCCGACCGGACACGACAGCAGCGACAGCGGCGCGTCCCAAAACTAATGAGTCCAGTCAGCGCGCGAGCCCCGGCCCAGCCCGACCCAGGTCGTCTCGGACACCTCTACCTCTTCTTCTTCTTCTTCTTCTCTCAAAAAAAACTCCTGTGATAACAAATATTTCAACATATTTAAAAATTATTATTCAAAAGTTATCTATCATTCCATACTGTACAACCCAGAAACCTCTGACAGGTATTCTACTTAGCAGATTTAATGTCAGTATTTTGCACTTTCTTGAGTTTCATTTTCAATAAATCAATCAATCAATCAAATCTTCTTCTTCTTCTATTCTTCTTCTTCTTCTTCTTCTTCTTCTTCTTCTACTTATTTTTTTAACCTTTTCATATCAAGAAGACGGTCCCGGTCCGGACAGACCCTTACGATGCCCGGCTCTCTGTGCATCATGCGAGTCTCGAGATACAGTTTGACATTGTAATGTAACAAATGTAACTTTATGCACGTGTGCGTTCGCGTATTTTCGCTAACATAAAGAGCAGCAGCAGCTTAACGCGCGATCCGGGATACACCAAAAGCGCTATCAAACGGTTCTACACCATCAAACACCTCCACACACAAACACACTCTCACTCACACACACAAGCGCACCTATCTGTCTCCACCTCCCCCGACCCTCGTATGCACGGTCTTCCGTGACTATTGTTACCAAAACAAATGTCACCGGCTGAAGGGCCATTTCAAATTTACGACCATTCAATTGTTGGATCCAGAACTTTTTTTTATATATGTATCCATGTGGTGCGTCGTCTGCCCGGCAGCCTATTTTATAGTGCGACTGGTGGGACTCGGCCGGCGGGACCTCTCTGGTGGTCTCTTTGACGAAAGGCGGATAAAAGGTCTGTAATGTTTGCCAACATGGAAAGGGAGGTCACTCCATAGTTGGGATTTATGGGTTAGGAACACGGAGCTAGCTCGAATGTAAGCGGGCTCAAATTCCAACGGGAAGACTGCGCTTGCTTTCACCGCAGCGTTCCCCCGTGTGCAAGCCCGTATAGAGCCCGTAATTGGAAAACAGGCTGTAAACCCCCAGAACTGCCTCCGTAGATTGCGAGATCCGATTCCGGAGTAACAAAAATGTCAACTCGGCTCGCTTGTCTTCGTGGAAAGCGTTTCATCGAGCTGCTAGGAATAGTTGATTTTGTCAGCGATCTCCCTGCTGACAAAAGCGATGGCGCGCGTCGCGATGGTGGCAGGCCGATAGGTCAATGTTGCGTGGCGCGGCCATGCCCGCGCGATGTGTTGATACAACACAGACGAACCAGAACTCACCGCAACAAAAGACTCATCAACAAAGAGCGCGCCGTGCGTGTTGTCTGAGACCGAGAGTGCCACCAATGGCGGCAGCGCGCAAAAGTCGTAAATTATTGATTTTTCGGACGCGAAACGTGGCAGACTGCGCGGCGGTGAGATCCGCTCGGCGGTCGCCCTGAGGGCGGGGTGAGCCCCCTGCCGCTGGAACGTATCGCGACAAAATTTGGCGTATCTAAATAAATCTGGACGTTAACGGGGCGCTTCTGATTGGCCCATTGTGGTTGGGAGCGGCCATGCAGCAGACCGGCAGCTGCGCTTGTCGAGGACGTCGAGGACTCGGTAATTACCAGTGCGGAAGGAGACTCCTGGGTGCGGGCCAGAGGCGGGCGCTGGTGCGGGTGTCGGGAGAGGATGCTGACGCGGGTGGTGCTGAGGAGGGCCATCGTCGAGCAGGCCCAGCAGCGCCCCGCAGGATCACCGTCGCCTCCACGACACCCGAGCTCAGCCTCACCGTCACCTCCACACCACAACCCCCAACCTGAGCCTCGTCGTCACCTCCACGACCCCGCTGCCGGTCTCAGCCTCGCCCTCGCCTAGACGACCCCCTAGCTCAGCATCAGTGTTGCCAGAGAAGTAGGCAGTAAGTAGCCCAAACACAGCGTACAGAAAAGCGAGCTGCTGCATTTGCCCCTGCCTACTAGGCAACACAATGCACCTGTGTGAAGGTGCTGCCTAGTAGGCAAGCTCTGATGCAGACCGCTTTTTTTCCGGGCTACTAGTTAGTTGCCTACTTTTCTGGCAATCCTGCTCAGCATCGCCGTCTTCTCCACGGCCTCCAGCCTCAGCCTGGCCGTCGCCTCCACGAACCTCGAGCTCAGCATCGCCGTCACCTCCACGACCCCCGAGCTGAGCGTCGCGTCCGCCCGGGCCAGGCCCGCCCACATTCTGAGACCGAGGTCCACAACGATTAGTCAACGCATGTGGTTTCCTTCGATATCGAAAAATCTGCCTTTCTTTCCCGCTCAACAACTTATCTCACCCTGATCATCTGCCTTCGGTTCCTCGCAACGCTCGGCCCGGCCCGGACTCCGGAGTGCTGCGCTGTGTTTGGTTTGGTTTCGACTCAGTTCGGTGTACAAGTCCGGTGCCAGGGGTCGCCGCCGCCGCCGCTGCCCGCCTTTTGTGTGTACTGAACATTTTCATTCCCAGGTGTGAAATACGATACTGCTCCATTGACCGGACAAAAGGACGGTATTTGTTTGGGTGGCTGCGGCCTGGCCGTGCGTGGCCACCCCGGGCGCTGGGCTGGGTGGGGTGGGGCGGGGTGGGGCGGGGCGGGGCGGGGCGGGGCGGGGTGGGGCGGGGCGCAGCGCCCGGGTGCCCCCGCGCCATGGACCCCGGCTGCGGAGGCCCCATTGCCCCGCTCTGTCTCGGGCAGGGCCCAACCGGGCCGGGCGGGCAGGGGCGTCGGCCGATGAGTCTTCCTGATAACAACGACATCTATTGCGATTTTCACTCTTGTGGGGCCCCAGCCGTTCTGCTGACGACTACTCCCAGCGGCAGCTCTTCTCTGGAATATGAATACGGACCTGAATCTTATACCCTCCCGCTGCTCCGACCCCACCGGCCGCCGGGCAGCCAGCCTCCGCCTCAGTTGCATCACCGCCTTGTTTGACTTTACTCTGCACAGCCTCCTCTGCGGCCTCGTCACGGAGGCCGCGCTGCTCTTGGCAGCAGCCAGTTTTAAGTGGAAGGGATGCGCGCGGCGCCTGTTCAACCCGAGTATGCAGCGCGCGCGCGCGCTCGCGTGCGTGTGTGTGTGAGTATGTGTGCTCATCCTCACCTATATGAACAAAACTTCTCGTTATAGTGGTTTGGGAAATTTCACCTCCCCGCTTCCCCACTCGCCGTAGCACACAATGTGGCAATACCCGCGGGGACGCGCGCGCAGGCCCGTTACCAGATCTCTATCGCGCGCCGCGCTGCCGCTGCCGCCGCTGCTGCTGCTGCTGCTTTGGGCCGAAAAAAAAATAACCCTGTCGGCAGAGACTCGTTTCCTCGACAATGTGATGTGAAGTGCCTGCCGTCCCGTACCGTCCCGTACCGTCCCGCACCGGAGGCTCCGGAGGCGTCGCTCATTTCGCACTGCTTCCTGTCTCTGTGCTGCTGCATGGGGCCGATTGACCGCTCGTAAACACGCGGCTCGTAATTGAATTCAGCGCAAAGGCGCGGCAGAGCGCGCGGCGCGCGTCGATTAAAACTGCTCAAGTGTTTCTGCGTTTGCGCGTGTGTGTGTGTGCGTGTGTGTCCCTCGTCACGGCCCGTTTCTGGTTGCCATCTTCATAGGGCAGTGTTGCGATGAAGGTAGGCAAAAATTTCCCACGAATATACTTGTACCTGCGAGCAGCCTGAGTAATGCAGGCGTCAAATTTAGTAGTCTCTTCTATGGTGAAGAGTATTCCACGGGCGTTGATACGACCCGCTTCGCCCGTTCCTCTCCAGTGTGAAAGTGGGAAAAAGTTGCATCTTTCCGTCGCAACTATAGGGGGGCCGCCGCCCGCACTGCACTGCGTTCCGCCAGTCTGTACCAATAAACGAGGCTTTATCTTCCGTTGCGTCCTCCCGAGATAGGTATCGACATTGACGCCTGCCGTTTACGAGAGGGGGGGGGGATCACTCATCCAAAATGTGTACTTTTTTTTTGGACTTTTTAATTTTTTGGTTACTTTTGAATTTTTGTTATGATTTTTGATGAATTTTGGTTACTTTTATCTTCATGTCTCGATTTTTCGGATTTTTCTGTATCTTTCCTCTTGATTTTATTTTTTTTTCTGCCTTTTTTATTTTTTAAATGATGTTCCGGGGGGGGGGCGTACAAATATCGTATAGACCGATTAGGCAGAGCCTTAGCAGAAATGCGTGCATATTGCCTATAGCAGTGGTGGGTAGGCGCCTCTGCTCCCGGGCCATGTCTTTTCATAGCCGCCCTCGTCTTGAGGCTTGCATCCTCCCGGAGGCTCCGCCCGCTTGGCGGGGCGTGGTGGCGGGGCATATGTCCGCTCCGGTCCGGGCGGGACCCCACGCGCTGCTCGTCCGCTCGATTTGTCGCTGACCCTCGTGTTGAAATGCTCATCTCGAGTTACACATCGCCCTCTGCCGGTCGGGCCCGGGCCGGGCCGGGCCGGGCCGGGTAGGGCAGGGACAGGACCCTCCCGATAGTAATTGACACGTCTAGCGGTGCTGACGCGTGGGGCCGGGGCGCGTGCTCTGATTCCCTTCATGATCCTGTTTGTAATGAGGTCACGCCGCCTGTTGATCTTTGTCACCCCAGCGGCCCGACCCGGCCCGGCCGGTGGCAGCGGCGGCGGCCCTCACCCCTACCGCTCCCCTCGCCACCCCTCTGACGGTGGCTGCTGCACCCCCTCCCCTCCCCCGCCGTACGACGACCTACCTCCCCCCCCCCGGGCCTCTTTTCCTCCTCGTCGTCGTCGTCCTCCCCATTTACATGCGACGGAGCGCTCTGTCTGATTGTCAGTGTGGCTGTATTACAAATATTATTGTGGTCTCTCATATTCATATGCGGCCGCCTTCTGTGGTCTCTTTCGGAGGGTTGAGGGGGAGGGAACGGTGTCAGCTTGGGAGGCCATATAGGCTTCTGGTACCGTGTACAGTGATTATGAATTTCAAAATGTATGTTGAGGTTCGTGTTGGTATACGAACCTAAAGAAGAGGTCTGTTCGGAAATAATACATAATACATAATGTTTTAAGCACACACGTCAAACGTCTAAAAATTCTAGGGTAGCCAACGTGATTTCCTTCGAACTTAAGTGTAAAGAATGTAACTGTTTTCCGATACATTATTGTTTAGCTACGCACAGCGGATATGTAAAACTGTCGTACTGCAGGATGGGAACCGTAAACTCTCCCTCGCGCGGAACGTCCCTCTCGTTAAGTCATACACACTCGCGCGCTAAAAGGATGTCGCGTATCGCACTCGACCCGCCACCCTATCCCTTCCCCTTTTCCCTTTTTCGCAGCGCCTCCGTTAATATCGCGTTAACCGCGTTACCCGGCGGCGGGCCGGGCCGGGCCGCATTGTGCCCCGTGTGTCCTGCGGTCGTGTCCCCGGGCTGCGCCGCGCTCCTTCCGGGTCCCCCGCCTCCGCTCCACTCCACCGGCAGCAACTTTGTTGCAATAAGTCAATAGAGGCCCTGCTGCACTGTACACCGAGCGCGCGGCGTGGCCTCGTGGTTTGTATCCGTAACGCGACATTGTAATCCAGATCAGGGTGTGCGATGCGATCTGAAAAGGTATAGGCGCAGGCAAAGCAAACGCAACGTGGGACCGGGGGAGGAGGGGGACAAAAGCAGATCACCCCCCTCTGCAAAAGCGCGAACCCGGGCGGGGGGCGTGGCGGGGCGTGGCGGGGCGTGGGGAGGCCGGTCCCGATTGACTTGGCTGCTGCTGCAGCAGCAGCCTTCTCTCCCTCCTGCTCCCGACCTGATCCTCGCTGTCACAGAACAACTTTACGACCTTGCAGACTTAGTGGAAAGTTTGCACTGTTCGCAGTTCATTTTCCTGTTCCTTTTGCCGTAGTTTACGATTCGGGGACCCGCCCGGCCTTATTTGTGTACACCCCAGTGTATGAGCGTGTTGTTCCCCAGTTTCGTCAGGCGTGTATCATCTCCTCGTCTCCCCCATACTGTATACCGTTTTGATTTGAATCGAATATGTAGTGCGACATAAAATGGTCGACTTTACGGTGAGAAACGCGCCGCGCTGCTCGCTCTGCAGCGGAAGGGGGCGGTCTCCTCTCGTCAGAGCGAGGGGGAAACAACTCTGAAATTTTTGTACACCTTGTAATTCAGGAAAATTCAGAGAAATTCAGAAAACTTTAGAAATCTTTAAGAAAATTCACAAAAATTCGAGTACAATTCAATCAAAAATTCAATGAAAATTCAGAAAATTTGTACACCAAAATCCAGAGTTGTTTCCCCCTCGTGTCAGAGTCTCGCGCGGCTGTGCCGTGCCGTCCAGCTTCAACGGCAATGAAATGAGCCGCCCTGAATTGAAATGGAAACACCGCGAATGCAACATTTGATATCGCCTGGGGCGATGCGCGTCGCCTTACCTCCCCCTCCTGCGGTCCCCGTCCGTCTCAAGGCCTCAGGTGGGGTGTAATGAGTTGCCATCAGTCCGTGCACGACGATGACGTTTCGAGGTGGACCGTTTACCGTTTTTCCTTGCGAAATGAGATGCAAAAAAAAACAAAAAAAAATAAAAGGAATCTTCAAAGTCGGACAGACAAAACGGGGCGCGCGCGCGCCCACGCTCTCCCCCCTCGGGCAACGCATAGTAAAAGTGCTTTGCTTTACTTCCAAGGCCGCCGCCGCCGAGTATGAAAACAAACTCGACCTTCGCCTCCCTCAGCTGGGTGTAACGGGACCTTTCGGGAGGGCCTACCTGCGCCGCCCGCCCGCCGCCCTCGCATATTCATTGCCTATTAAAAATGGCTCAATGTGGCGAAACATTGTGTAACAAGCGGGCCGGGCCCCGATGGTCCGTTCTGCCAGCCGGCTCGGCTCCGCCGGCACTCAATAAAGTACGCCAACAAAGTAATTCGAGCAGCAACAGCAACACAATGCAACAATGGGCGACAATAAACATAAACGGTTCTTCCGCCTGCTGGCCGGGCCGGGCCGGGCCGGGCTGGGGCAGCGCAAAGCACAACGCGCCCCGCCCCGCCCCGCCCCGCCCCGCCGCCGGGCCCGCAGCGCAGCGCGGCAAACAGAATCCAGGTCAACCATTTCCATAAGCTCACAGGGGTGGATCCCGGGCGAGACGGGGAGGCGCGTGGCCGCCCGGTCCGCGGAGCACCCTTGCCCCGCTCCACCTCACCTCACCCCGCTCCGCCCCGCCTCACCCCGCCCCGCCTCACCCCGCCCCGCCGCGAAGACGCAGTCATCCCTTGGGAGCTCTCTGCTCCGCGCCGAAGATGCATCCTCACAATGCGCACATTGTGTTTACCCCGCGTGAGCGTCCCGTTACCTCTATCTTTCTCGTTCTCTCTCTCTCTCTCTCTCTCACTCTCTCACTCTCTCTCTCTAATCTGATGACTCCCAATTGGACGGACTGACCACGCATCGTGCCGCGCTGTAGCCTCGCTCCTCGCGAGGGGATCATTTGCTGCGGTGGGACTCGTGGATTGGACGGCGCCTCGCCGCGCCGGACGGACACACTCACGCACCTCCACTTCCGGCTCCGGTTGACCCGACTTGTCCAGCGGAACCCTCTGCCGGAGCGCCTATTGGCTCATATGTACCCGGTCTGCGCGTCTGTAAGCCTGCGGTGGAATAGAGAGGACCGCTCTCCAGCGCAGCAATCTTCCCATCGACTGCAAAAGGCCGGGCGGCGGCGCGGCCGCTGGGGACGAGAGGGAAAGATTGCAACCAAAGTTAAAAAAGAGTAGGTACACAAAATGAAAAAAAAATGAGAAGGGGAGCAGTGGTGTTTGCGCTGCTGAGTGCTGTCGCCGTTACTGTTGCCTCCAAACCCAATATTGCAGTTTATGAGGTGGATGAAATGAAGTGGGCCGAGGGTAGGGGAAAGGGGAGGGGGGTGCAAAAAAAAAAAATATTATAAAGAGATGCCTCTTGCCTCTCGCGGGTTGACGGCTACCGGGGGCCGCGGGCTCCGGGCCGGGACAAGATTTGTAGCGATTCGATGCATGAATACTCTCCTCGCCTCGCCTGGGCTGCCTCGCTCCCCTCGGGGCGACACCTCGGGGTGCTGATCAAGATTTAGAGACTTTAGTCATGCTTTAGTTTGTCTTTTACGCTCCGTTTGTCTTATTCACATACCTGCGGGATGTACCGCCAGGCCAAGAAGTGCGTGCGCAGTGGCAGTGGAGAGCCGCGGGCATGGAGGTACGAACGCGGAGATCCAAGGGTCACACCCGGGCCAGTCCCGTGCAGTCTCAAGCATCGCAGACATTGCTGGTGTCTGTGATGACGACGGACAAACTACCCCCCAGACAGAGTGGGAATCAAATCTGAATTTTAGTATAAACATTTAGTGAACACTCGTGAATATTAGTGAATTTTTTTTAACTTTTGCTTGAGTTTTTTCTAGAATTTTGCGAATTGTAGTGAATTTTCTTATTTTTTTCCGAATTTTGTCTCATATTTTTTCTGAATTTCTCTGAATTTTTCTGGATTACGAGGTGTACCAAAATTTCAGAGTTGTTTCCCCCCTCGCTACAGACGTTGCATGATGCAATTCCGCACAGCCTTATCAAAAGTCTCCGCCATTTCGATATCTTCATTTGAGTACGGCGGGTCACATACGCGCTCTCCACTCTTGGCCTCGGCTGTCCGTACGCAAACCATCTCGCGCCGTCTCTCTCGCACCCCGCGCGCGGTGGTTTGTTAATCGTCGGCCGGACCGGACGGACGCGGAGACCCCTTCCCTTCCCTCCTTCTATTTTCGTTGTCCTTTTCCGAGCCTTAAACCCCTTTTGCATGCACACCTCCATTGTTTGTGGGATTTTAATCTTACCCCTGGGGTATATATGGGAAATCTTTGGGCTCCGCGGTGGCAGTGGTGCGTCAATGTGTCCCTGTGCCGTGCCGTGCGGTCCCCCGCTGCCCAGCCCGGCTCGGCTGCCCTCCCGCACTCCGCGGCGTGGCGTGGCGTAGCGCTGCGCAGCAGGACTGGCGTAGCGTCTCCGGCGCGCCAAAACCGATATACGTTTAGGAGGTGTGGCTCACCCGGCATTACCATGGGAGTGCCATGCCATAGGGCCCATGCCCATCACCCCCCCCCCTCTCCACCTCTCTCCGCGTTATTTATCGCCATGGCCAACGCTAATAACCACCCGAGTGTTGACATGAACAGCCACATCTAGTTTTACAATTGCCGTTTATGAAATTGATATGCGTAGTGGAGGATGGTTCCTCCTCGGGCCTGGCGCGCCGCGGCCGCGCCGGGTGGAGCGCGCGCTGTCGGCAGTCTGGCGGGCCTGGCGGGCCCCCGTGGGCCGCGGCCACGGGCCCCGTTCGAGTAACATAAATTCTAATGTACCCAGCATCAACTAACCAGGTGTTTAGCTCTCGCGACCTTGAACTTTCACCTCATTATCATACAGCATTGGGCAATAGGATAAGCGCGCGTCAGGAGTTGAAGTCCGCCTTGACGACATTTGAGAAACAGTTTTACTGTGCCGGCGCGGATTTTAATTGTTTTACAGCGAGTCCCGTCCGCTGTGCTATGGGCGCGCATAGAGGCCTTGCTTACGCACTGTACGCAACCGCTGAGAGGGGAATTTCCTGTACCAAGGAATGCGCTTGCTCCCCGTAAAATTCGAGTTTGTTCTCTCTTATTTGTCACTTGCTGGCTTGCTGGCTCCCTCCTCTCTCTCTCTCTCTCTCTCTCTCTCTCTCTCTCTCTCTCTCTCTCTCTCTCTCTCTCTCCCTCCCACTCTCCATCTTCCCCCGCGTGGAGGTTCTCGGAAGCGAGAGAGGACCAAATGGAAAGCAGAGCATGGGCTGAGCATGGAGCTGCCCAAGGAGCTGTTGCTGCAGGGGCGTGTTGTGTTCGGGTTTAAATACCTTGACCTTTTTAGCAATTAATTCTCTGCGGGATGGGTGAGAACGGGGGAGGAGCGAGAGTGTGAGAGATAAAAGAGAGTGGGAAGGGGGAGCGAATAAGAGAGGAGACGAGTTAAAGTAAAGAGGTGCAAGTGAGAGGGAGAGAATAAAATGAGAAGGAAGGCGGCGACAGGAAAAAAGAGAACTTTGGTAAGGGCACGCGTGTCCTTGCTGCTACCGGGGCCCAGAGGGTGGGCTGACTCATCAGCAAGGCTTTGGGTATTTTCGGGCCAGAGGTCAAGGTGGGGCGGGGCGGGGGGGCGGGGGGCAGGGCAGGGTGTACAGCACCGAGGGTGTTTGTCCGGACCACTCGCGTGGGCGATTACCTGACCTGATCCCCTTTCGTTTGGTCGACCTGTTCGTGCTCGGAAAGGTCGCCGGCTTGATCTGTGTTCTCGTGGGTCCCTAGAGCAGCGGGGCGGGGCGGGGCAGCGCGTGGAGTTGGAGCGGCGAGAAGCGAAGCACCTCTCCGCCTGAGAGGCGAGGTGAGCCGAGGTGAGCTCTGGGCGCTCTGGGAACGGGAGTCCCGGTCCTTTCTTGCCCGGCCCGGCCCGGCCGCACAAAAGTGTTCACCAGCAGGGCAAACCAGACCGGGTTTCGCACCCGAGTCCAGGGTTTTCCTCAGCGGGCATCAGGGCCAGGGTCGCAATGACCGCGCGCGCCTTCCTGCAGCGTGGTGGACCATAGCGCACGTACTGTGCAAGCCGACAGGTGTTATGTCCCGGCGTGCTTTATGGAACGGCCCCGGCGCGCCAGGCCGACAAATGAACACTGCGCGCTGCCGCCTCCGCCGCCCCCGCCGCCCTCGCCGCCCGGCTTGGCAATTTAGGAACGGGCCCGTCGTTATTAGGCGTTACGTCCTTATTTATAGACGACCCCGGACCCCGACCGCGCTGCACCGCGCGCCGCGCGCTGCTACGTGAGCACATAAAGATACGCGAGCGTTCGTTACCGTAAAGTCATTCGGATATGACCCTGCCCGCTCGGCCGGCCATCGCCCCGGCCGGCCCCGGCCACGCTCGGGGACCGCCCGTGAGCGCGCGGCTGTGGGGCGGGGGTGGCGGGGCGGGGTGGGTCCCAGTCCCAGATGACGCCGCTGTGACGGTCACGCACCACGCCCCCGGCCCGTCCCGCCCCGCCCCTCTTCCAGGAACACTCGCCGTGGCGCCAATCCCGAGCGGCCCATTTTATGCAATGGTCAGTCCTCAGGGACATTTCCCCGCGGCGTGGCGGAGCGTGGCGCGCTGCGGCCGCTTCGAGGAATCCGGGGAAAAGTGATAATAAAGCCCTTTCGCTCCGGCCCTGCCCAGCCTCCGGCTGCCGCTGCTGGGCCTTAATCCGTGTCGCGCACTGCGCCTCCTCCTCCTCCGGCCGAATAATCCTCGACAATACTCAAGCGATAATGCGACCAAACGGCTCGACTAACTTAAAAATTCGGTGGGAGAAAAGAATTTACCCAATAAAATGGAGAAAAATAAGATCCGACACTACTCCTCTACGCCGATCTTTAATAAATCCACCAGGCCCTGTGTCATTCCGGCACTTCAGATGCTTCAGTTCAGAATCCGTAGAGAAGTGGAAACGGGACGACGCGACAGGGACCACCCATTTTATGATAGTCATCAGACCCGCCGCGCGATCCGATTTTAGCATCTGACCGTTGGCCACCTTCCCCGTTCTCCGTCTCTCTATCTATCTTCCTTGTATTTTCTTTTATTCTGTTTACTTCTTCTTTTTCCTTTTAACTTGAAGTTAGCTTTTCTTGACTCAGCTTCTTCGAGGGTCTTGTCGCGTCGCCAGCCCATGGTATACTTGTTCCTCCTCTTCACCTGTAACTGCAGACTGCGCACGTATGACTCGAACTGTCGTACCGGGCGGATTGTACTTACGTCTCACACTTTCGCTCTTCCTCGTCTCGCTCTCTAGCTCGACCAAATCCTTTATTTTGCGCCAAACACGTCGACTGTCAAAAGCTCGATAAATAAACACTGCGATGCGGCGCATGGCGGCCGCAGGTCGGGCCCGGCCCGGCCCGGGCCTGTACTGGTCCAGGCCGACGAGTCTGAGGCGACATAAATCATCATTCGGTTCATTACTGCAGGCGCGACATGGCGCGGCCTGGCGCGGCCTGCCTGGCGCTGATCCCACCGCGGTAGCCAATCAGATCGCGCCGCCGCGCGTGGGAGGAGGCGGGTGCAGGCGCGGTGCAGGCGGAGCAGGCAGCGGGGCAGCAGCATCCCTACACGTAATCCCTGAGGGGAAGGAATCAACTCTGAATTTCGGTGTGCAAATTTTGTGAATTTATTTCTTGAATTTTTGTGAAGTTTTCTGTGATGTTTGTTAAATTTTGCTTCAATTTCGACCCAGAAATTTTGCATTTGTTTGAGAATTTTCCATTTTTTTTTCTGAATTTTTCTGCATTTTTCCGAATTTTCATGAAATTTCCTTAACGTCTCTGAATTTTTCTGTATGTTTCTTATTTTTTTGTGGATTACGAGGTGTACAAAAATTTCAGGATGAGCTGTTTCCACCTCGGTAATCCGCTTTCAACGTCGTGCCACGCCCGCGGAAACTTGAACGCGCCTTGTACTGCGGGGACGAGTCCCGTCATCGGGACGGGGCGCTGTTTCTTTAAGATATCGACGACTGCGAGCTAAGGGCCAGGGACAGGTGAAATTATGATCTTAGAAACTAAAAATCCAAAAATTCCGATTTTTTTTTGGTGGTGGGGGGGGGGTGGTGGTGGTCAAAATCTTACCTATAATAAACAAGGGCCAAATAGAACACAAAATGAATTTTGTGATAAGTTTGGAACTCGCTCTTTACATAATTATGTGCTACAGAGGTAGCAGTGTAAAACGTGATGTGAGTCGAGTGAATCCATTTTCATCTCAGATTGTGTTAGTGTGTACAGGGGAAGTTTTTCCCGGGACACTCGCCCTTGCTCGGCTCGGGCGCTCGGGCCTTGTTCGGCCCCCCCGCTCGGGTCCAATTGTTGGGGCGCATAATGGAGCGCGAGCCGACTCAGGCTAGAACTAGACTCGGGGACTTAAAATGAAAACTAGCACAAAATTTGTTAAGAGTTCTCAAAATAATACTATTAAACGTGAAAAAAGGTTCATTGTTGAAATTCAGACGAAGGTTCCTAGGTTAGAATAGTACAAGTTTCATGTCTGAAGGTATTGTGCTCTCTGAGATTGAAAACTCCCGATAACGCCTTCCCATAATATCAAGTGGTTCATGAGATACAGGCATTTGAAGAATTTTGTTTGTTTAAAAATTGGTGTGTTTCCCATTTTGGAGATTTAGCTAACCGGCGTAAAATTCTTGTTAGTCACTGTCTAAAGAACAAACGCAAGTGACTGATTTAAGTTTCCATTACTGGAATAAGAAAAGGAAATTTTCAACTCTACAATTTTTTTTTAAACCAAACATTTTACTTGTCCCAGGCCTTAATTCTTCTTCGCGGACCACCTTTCATCGCGGATGCTGTTCCAGTAGCCTCTCCACAGTGCGGCTTCTACAGGGCTCAGAGCGGACGATGTCTTGAAGTTGAGTGTGTATCTCTTCCTCACACCACGACCAAGTCGTGCTTTAGATCGATACTGCATATGAGACGTTGTCATGGCTATTTGTAGACCGCTCGGACTGGTATGCCAGGCAGGTGGGTGTGGGAGGCAGAGGACCCGATAGCCCGTCATCCGGCTCAGAGTCCGACTGGCGCGCGAAAAGTTCCGCCGCCCTGCCACCCGCCACCACCCCGCGGGGATTCAATCAGCCGCCGAAAGCGTCCGCGCGGCGTGGCGTGGCGTGGCCCGGTCGCGGTCGCGGAGCCGGTGCCGCGGGGCGGGCGCCCAGCTGGCCGCTCCGCGCGCGGTGGTGGTGGTGGGGCGCGCGCCACGCGGTTCGCGGGTTCGCGGCGCGCGGCCCGGCGGCCATTGGTCGTGGCGGCGAGGGGGCGCGCGGCGGGGAGGGGGGCCGGCAGGCGGTGGGCGGGCCTTAGCGGCCGAGGGCCCGGCGGCTGGAGCCGGAGCTGGAGCTGGAGCTGGAGCGCGCTCGCGGATCGGGACCGCCGCGCCGCGCCGTCGTGAGGCCCCCACCGCACCGACCGGCCGGCCGCAGGAGAGTGGCGCCGCCTGCCGACCGTTTGCCGAACATGTCCGGCTCGGCTCGGCTCGGCTCGGCTCCAGCTCCAGGCCAGGCAGAGGCGCTGGAGCTGGAGAAGAAGCGCAGCGCGCACAGCCGTGCCGTGCCGTGCTGCTGGAGCCGAGGCCGATCCGAACTGATCCGATCCGAGTAGCCGCGCTCCTCCCCGCCTCGCCCCGCCCCGCCCCGCCCCGCTCTCCGTACCGGTGCGCGCCGCGCCGCGAGGTGGGGGGAGCTGGGCCGTGCCCGGGCCGGGCCGGGCCATGCCGGGCCGCGCGGAGGGGACCGAGCCGAGCCTGGGCGCTGCTCACTCCGCTGTGGACGCAGCCAGGTGCGCATCGGACGGTGACGCTGCTGCCCGTCCAGTCCGACTTCAGCTACGCTCTGCTACGCTCAGTGCCGCCCAGCAGCCCCTAAACAACCTACCCCCCCCCTCCCCTTCCGCAGTGTGACAGTGCCAGAAGTAGTGCCGTGGTGTGACTAGTGTGCCCGCGTGTGACAGTGCGACAAGTGACAGTGACGGCGCGTCGTCACACCGCCCCCTTAGTGACGGCGAGGGGTGTGCGTGTGTGTGCGCGCGCGCGCGGGAGTGGTGTGTTTGGTTTCTACCCTGGCGCACGGACCAGCCTTGTTGATGAGGCAGGAGGAGATAAGCTTCTCGTTCGCCCAGGCCCCGTCCCCGTCCATCAGCCCCGCCAGCCTCAAGATGGACCCCACGGCGCAGACGGTGGGGGTGGGGGTGTTCGGCCCGGGGGGCATCCCCGGACCCGTGCTGGACAACTGCCTCACGGTGAGTAGCCCGCCAGGGAAGTCCTGGCCTCAGTGCGGACCTGTCTCCCCTTCCTCGAAATTTTCTGTGCTCAAGAAAAGGCGGGGTATCATGCGCGCGGCGGTCGCGTGAAGTTCCTCATTTTTCTGGTTCCGCAAAACGTACAAAACAATAATAGAGTTCACCGAGAGCGAGAGGTAGTCGCGGCTGACTGACGGGTCGAGTAGTTCCCCGAAGCCCGCTTTTCAGCCCGTGGCCTCTGCCGGGCTGGGCCGGGCGGGGCGGGGCGGGGCGGGCAGGGGCGGGTCCGGCAGGGTGGCCAGCAAGCGCGCGGGGGCTGACTGGGTGGGGCGTGCGGATTTTCATTAGTGCTCCGCTCTGTGACTGACGGCTGCGGGTTGACTTGCTGCTTGCCCGAGTCTTGTCATCGCTTTACCGGGAAGTGGTCCGCCCGGTGCGCCCCAGAGCGGTGGGGTGTGGAGGGGCAGGCCGGGGGAGGCAGTGTGTCAGTGGATGTGCGCGCGCAACACGGACCTGCAGCAGCGACCACCCATTGGGCACGAGTGACATATATGTGCGCGTGTTCAGAATGGATATTTTTTTGTTTGTTTTGGAAGTAGAAACCATGTCCTCTGGAAAGTTATACCTCACACTAGACTTTTTGTTTTCGTTTTTTTCCCTTCTTGTTTTTCATTCATGTTCATCTAATACAGCATACAGCAGCTGTTTATGAAATATTTTAACGCTGAAGCGTGGTGCTAGCGAACGCTTTTCCAAGGGTTTTTATTACTTTTAAGCTCGCAAATAACATGTGAACTGCTGTCGGCCCACCCCCGAGTTTAAGTCTCCCGCCCCTGTTTTGTTTATAAGGTTAGCACCTCTCCTCTAGGTGACTTAGCCCTATCACTTAAGCCACCAGCATCCTTTGTTTATGTTTACTTTATATTTGTTCTCAAAGTTTCCGTTGTACACACTCCCGGGTTATGTACTTTTTTTGTAAATAGCTATGTAGGTCTATGTAAAAAAATCTTACAAAGTGACGCCTAGATAAGCTTTAAATTGTGCTTAACTACGAACGATTTTGTTCATATTTTTGTAAGAAATTTTACGTAAGCTCCGCATGCACAGGACCTACATAACTATGTACAAAAAAAGTACATAACCCGGGAAGTGTGTACATTTACATATTTTGTTTTCTTTTAAGAAAGAAAACCTTGTTCTATGACTTTGATGACCGCGGTTTCGTCGCCTGTCCTCCGTACTGCTCAGCTCCCCGCCCCCGCCGTGCCTTACCCGCCCCGCGTCCCCCTTTGGCTCCGACTTCAAAGTGCCGATCTGAACCAACACGCTGGTTTACCATTTCATCCCGTTTCGTCTCGCTCTCGATATTATGGGTATTACTGGGGGCGGCGTAGGCCCGCCCCGTCCCGACCGGGCCCTTCTCCACCTCACACCGCCCCGCTCCGCCCACCTCTCTCTCTCTCTCTGCCCTGAGGCCGAGTTCTAACAAACCGATGCTCGGTGCGGCCACGCAATATGTGCGTGAGCGTACGTGCCTACGGGACGATGCAATCGTGGGAAATATAACACACAGACGCACACACTTACACACTCACACATACACACACTCACACAGGCACTCACGCTCACACTTCAAACACGATGCAGCAATTTTTGGAACAATTAAGTTGAAATGCCGATGGTGAGTCATTGACGTATTTAGTCGACGCCTCACGTAGCCGTAAAACACTGGTCAGGTCGCCCGCCCCCGCCGCACCGCGCCTGCACGTGCTATTTCCTCCTCCTCCTTCTCTCTCGCTCTCTCCCTCCCTCTCTCTCTCTCTCCTTTTCCACCTGGTCTCCTCTCTTCTGCCCGCCATTATTGTATATCGACCACTCTGTTTTATTGCTTTACGATTTCTTGCGCTGTTTGCTTTCGGACTACAGTTTTATGCGCACGCTTGCGTCCCGCTCACTCACACATGCTCATACAGACTCACACACGCGCACTCTGCCTCATCTTCCCTCCCCCCCCCCTCCGCCCGCTATACTGCCCTTCTACGTCATACATGTGGACCGTCGTCCGCCGAATTTATCAGGATGTGTGTCGCTGGTTCATAAACCAAGTAAGGGGCCATCCATAAAGTACGTCCTTGCCCGAAGGGGGGGGAGGAGGTCGTCGAAAACGGACGTTGACAGACGTGTCGCAGCAGTTCGGACGTCCGTTTTTTAAAGTACTTTACTTTGTTTTTAGACAAATTATTTATTTTTTTGTTTTTGTGACTGTTGAAATTGACGTATTTATTTTTTAATAGTATAACAATAAAAGTCATACCTGTAATCACTTTGCTTTTGTGACTTTAAATCGCCTTTACGCTATTAAACACAAAAAGAATAAAAAATAAGTCAGTTTTGGGGGGCATAGGCCAGAACGGACGTCCGAAAGTATCTGAAAACGGACGGTGACGGACATGGGGGTAGGGGGGGGGTCATTTGGGTCCAAAAACAGCGGACGTACTTTATGGATGGCCCCTAATCTCCCCGGCCGCCGTTACAGACGAGGGGGAGATGTGGAGAAGGTAAGGGCGGGGGTGACTGCTCCTGTGGGGCCAGAAGGGAGCGCAACGCGCGTTGCGCACAACAACAACAACACGCCTTATTTTCCTCTCAATAAATATTATTAGGGAGAGCTTGCAGGCGTAAAAGAAATCTTGTCGCCGTTCAGTTTCAGTCGTCGTCCTGAGATATGTCTTCTCATCATGGCGAGCAGAGCAGAGCATGAGCACGACGCGGGCACGCGAGCTCCGCCCCGCCCCGCCCCGCCCTGCTGCTGCTGTTGTTGTTGTTGTTGTTGTTGTTGTTGCTTTGACCGTATCAGATTCGACGGAGCAAGTTTTCGGCGGACCACCTCGAGCCTGCTCCTCTTCTGTCTCTCTCTGTCTCTCTCTCTCTCTCGTTCGCTCTCGCTCGCTCTCCTCGTCGCTCGCTCGCTCCGCCCCGCGCCAACATGGCCGCGCGCGATGATTATTTTCGCAAACGAATGATGTCGGGCGCGTTTAATTTACTTTTATTGTTGTTTATCGCCGACGGGTTTGAATAGGGGCGGACCGGGGCGGACGAGACGGGGGTCGCGGCGCACGTCTCGTCTCGTCTCGTCGCTGGGGGTCGTCTCCACCGGCACGGCGGGGCACGGCACGCCAGGGCACGCCAGGCCACGCCCCGTGTGTGTGGCGCGGCGTGGCGCGGCGTGGCGTGGCGCGGCGCGGCGTGCCGGGGCCCATAAAGTGCGGCCTGCCACTTTCTCTCCCCGGATTAGCAGCGATCCTACTCCTCCTCTTCCTCCCGCTCTTCCTCCCGCTCTTCCTCCCCCACCCCCTCTCCTTCCTAACCCATCCTCCCAGAGACATCCTCCCGCCGCCGCGCCCCGCTACGGCGAAAGGAGCACGGGCCCCACTGCGACCGGGCAGGGCGGGGCGGGGTGGTGCAGGGGCCACATGGCCGCGCTACACATTCCCGATAGACCTGCGGGCCCCCTCCTCCCTGCCCCCCCCCCGCCCCCCCCCGCGCCCCACCCTGATGTTTGCGGTCTCAACTCCGCGGAGCCCACCTACCACGCCCGGCGAGCCCGTGTGCTGCCCCGTGCCACACCCCACCACGGCCCGCCCCGTCGAGTCTTCAGTGACAACAATGTTCGTGGGAACCGCAGCCGGTGCGCGCAGCGCGCAGCGACCGGCGAGCAGGTCCTCGGTGCACGTGTGTATGTGTGTGTGTGTGTGTGTGTGTGTCTGAGTGCGCGCGCGCAACAAGTGGGTGCCCCGAGGGCCGGGCGGCGCCCTGCGATGTATCGGCCTGTCTGTCTGTCCGTCTGTCCGCCCGTCCTGTCTGTCGCGGTGGTCCCGTGTGTCCGTCGCGTCCCTGCCGGCCCCCTCCGCGCGGAATGGATGTGTCTCGCTCACCTGTGGCCCCCGGGCGCCAGGGCGGAGCATTTGAATTTCAATGGGGGCCCGTGATAAAATGGTCCGCCGAGCGGCCCCCGGCCCATGCAGGCCGCCCCCGCAGTGCAGCAGGAGGAGCAGGGCGTTGCTCGTGTAAATGAGCGCGCGCGAGTGTGCTGCAGCAGCAGCAGGGCCTCGGTGAGCGCGCGCGGGGAGGGGGTGGCCGCGAGGCTACTGCCGCCGCGCGGCTGAGCAAGACATCGCCGAGCTCCCGCTCCCCGGGCAGGCAGGCAGGCAGCCGGCCAGCTGAATGCTATGTCCTTTGCGTCGCGTTATCCGGGGAAATATTGTAATGGTGGCGGGGCTGGGCTGCTGGGACCTGGGGCCGGGGCAGGCCGGCGGGATTAAGGATGGCGTTACTCGCTTGGCTTTATTTAGTTATATGCTCATGATGGTCACCTTACGGCGCAGGGGCATTAACGGGCGCGCTTTCTTGTCGACCAGTCGAGTGGTTGCTGCTGCTGCTCCTACGACTACTACTGCCGCTGCCGCCTCCTGGCTGTGGTCAGCCTACCCAACGGCCGGCTGTGCGCTGGCAGAGCTGGCTGGCTGGCTGGCTAGCTGGCCGGCCGGCCGGCCGGCTGCCGTGTGCACTTCTCCGCGGTGGTCCTCCTTCATATGTCACCGTAACAGCACTGCCAACCGCCGGGGACAAATCTTCCCGCTCGCGCTGCGCGACGCCGCGCCACGCCACGCCGCCGAGCTGTCTTGCCCTCGCCGCGCCACCCGCCCCCGCCCAGCCCCGCGGGGGAAGGCCCCCTCCCCCTCCCGGAGCCCCCCTCTGGGAGGCGCGAGGCGAGGCTGCCTGACCATAATAAGCGCGGGGCCTCTTCTCGTGACGAGAATATATCGGGATATGAATTCCTCTGGTGAACTGACGATCGGGGCGGGGCGGGGCGGGGCTGGGGCGGACGGGAGAGCAGGGTGGACAACACGGCCGCGACCAGACGCGAGATCCTTTCACCTGCTTCTCCTCTCCACGGCCCGCGTGCAGTACCTGCTACAGCCGCGAGGTTGAACTGGTCTCTCCGAGCGAGGCGTCTTCGCCGTCGTCGTCGCCGCGCCGCTCCGCCAGGTCTTTCCGAAATGCCACGTTGGCGCAAGCAAAATACTCGCCTGAAATTCTAGTCTGCGGCCAGGCGTGGCGTGGCGTGGCACGGCACGGCGCAGCGCCGTGTCAAACCGGATCCCTTAATATGATTTGCGTGTAAGGCGGCTGTGCAGCAGGTCTCGCCTCGCCTCGCCTCGCGGCGGGCACACGACGTCGCATCGCGCTCGCTGCCTCCTCGGCGGGGACGCGTCGCGCTGCCCGCCCCGCGGCCGGCCGGCAGGCCAGTCTCCGCCAGGGTCTTTGCCTTGGCACGGCGCCGTTGCGTCAGCTGACAATGGGATGGGCGGCGCCAGGCTACGCCAGGCTACGCCAGGCCAGGCCCGGCCGGGGCTGGCTGCCAAATCTATATCGCCCGGCCTGCACTCATTGTGAGGTGAGGTGCGGCGCTGCGGCGGCGCGGCCTACATTGCTTACGCGCCGCGCATTAGGGGCGCCTGCTGGCCGCGCTGGGCAGCCGCGTGCTGCCAGGCCGGTGCAGGGCCATTGGAAATGGCTCTATTGGCTCTAATTGCCATTTCTGTCCATTAGCCGCTGGCCCTCGGGGGCACCAAAAGGGAGCGGCTCCCGTGGGAGCCCCCTTTGGAGGCCCGCGGCTCTGCGGCGGCGGGTCGCACCTCATGACCGCACCGTGTGTTTTTTTGCTTCGCTTTTTGCTGCTGCTGCCGCTGCCGTATACCTTTTGGACGTGCTATAAATATGGCTAATTCTTTTTTATCCGGCGCGCATGCGCGGTCGGTCCCGCCCGAAATAATCATGCTAAGGACCCGAGGGCCCCACCCGGTCCAGCTCGGACCGGCCGGGCCTCAGGCACGGGATTGAATCCGTGATTTGCGATGTCGCCCAGAGGGAGGCGGGGTGGTGCGCTGCAGCGTCCTCTCTTACAAGCTGCGCACCCGCCCGCCGTCGCTGTCCTGGAAACAAGAGCGTTTGGCTCATGCGTGCAGCCCCGCCCCGTCCCTCGCTGCCCTTGCCCCTTGCCCTGTCCTGCTCCTGCCCGCTACCGTGTCTTGTCGCTCCTCCTCCTTTTGCTGCTCCTTCTGTTTCTCTCTCTCTCTCTCTCTCTGTCGCTCCCTCTCTCGCTCGCTCGAGTGTGCGGCGCGGCGGCGACACCTCCGATTTGTCACGCCTGGCTGTGTCCATTGCACCCGGAAAGGCAAGACGAGCGCAGGGAAGGGTGGACGACGAGAAAGGAAATTTATAAAAAGGGAAGAAGGGGGGAAAAAAAAGTAAACAAAAACAGGACATCGGGTGAAGTCGCGCACACCTACTCCTACAGCGATCCCCGCTGCCGCCTTCTCGAGACCGACGTGAGATGTGGAGCTCTAGTATCGAACAGGCAGCAGTGTAAGACGGAAGCTGATTTGGATGAGCAAGCTCCTCTGGAATGTCGGAGGCACCCGGTCGGTGCGGGGCGGGGCATCACCGCGTGTATTAACCCAGTTCTCACAAAAGGGTTGCGCGCGCGCGTCACGCAACGCAGGCACGGCAGGAGGAGGAGGCGGGCGGGGTAGGAGTAAAAAACACGATAATGTGGCCCTTAACATATGACGAGCGACCTAAAGTGCATCGCAAACACGGACAGCCGCGAGCGCGCACGGCTATCCGCCGGCGCGGCGCGGCCCGGGCCAGGCAGCACCAACCTTTTTGTCGTATTTGCCTTTGTGCATGGGAGCGAGCTGAGCTGAGCACAGAGAGATCGAGAGAGAGAGAGAGAGGGATAGTGAGATGTATCGCCTTGCGGTTACTGTTTCGGCGCTCCGCTCCGCGGGGGGTCCGCGACTGGGGGAGCTGGAGCAGGGGCAGGCAGGGGCGGTGGTGGTGCTGGAGGTACAGTACACTACGTGCACTTCGGCTGCCCTTTCCGGGTCGGGTGCGCGCTTGCCGCCGCCCGGCCCGAGCTCCTGGCTGGCCCCGGCCCGGTCCGGCCGTTCCCACACTGTTCCATTTTCATTTGGTTGATGGCCTGGTGCACCTCGCGGGGCCCCCGGCGCTCTTTGCGCGCGTGGTGCGGACTGGGTTGGGAGGGGCAGGGCGGGGGGCCGCGGGGGCCGCGGGGGCCGCGGGGGCAGGGGTCGGCCCGACGAGCAGCGCGATCAGAAAGGAATCACCCGGGCCGGGTCGGGCTGTGAGCTGCCCCCCCCCCTCCTCCTCCTCACCGTTGCCCCATAGCATGAGAGTGCGCTCTGCTTCTCGCGCCGCGCCATGCTGCCCCTAGGCCCAGGGCGTGCGGGCGGCAAAGGCGAGTCAAATTGCAGGTTGACCGCCGCCGCCGTACTCCTCCGGGCCGCTCTCACATACCACGTGTATGTGTGCGTGCGTGCGTGTATGTGTGTGTGTGTATGTGCGTGCGTGCCCCGCGAACCTAGCCTCAGCCTCGGCTCCACCCGCACCGAACTCCTTTGAAACGGCGCGCTACATTACACCACCATACTGCCGTCGCGACGGCGGGCAGCGGTATTTTCGACGGTATTATTGCCGTCCGTCGTTCTCCTGGCAGTGTACTAAATGCGCTTCCGAACACCGCCACGCCACGCCACGCCGCGGCACCCGCACCTTCTCTCGGGAGGGCGAGTAGTAGCAGCAGCAGCAACGGCGGCAGCAGGGCGTTACGGATTGGTGGCGATTTGGCGCTCACTGGACGGACGTGGTGGTGGCAGCGGCGGTGGTCGCGGCCCAGAACCATTAATAATAGATTAATTCGAGAGTAATGAAGAGTGAGAAATCGGTGTGAACGGAGCGCGGGTCGCGGGTGGGGCTGGGCGGGGGCCTCCTGACTGTGATCACTTCATGCGTCACTCTCCAGGTCGGGCGCCTCCCCCTCCCCCCCTCCCCTTCCTCTCCCCAATCCTCACGGGCCGCCGCGCCGCGCCGACCAGCTGCCGAGTCACCGGAGATAATCATCGAGCAGCACACGTAGCGACCAAAGGCTTCCTTCCCGGAATGTGCCGCATTTCGCGTACAGTTCCGAATCGCACTCGGGCGGCGGCGCGATCTTGTTTCGCTGCTCGGCGAGCTGCTTGCACCTCCTGCTGCACGGCACACCTATTGGCCGGCGTTGGCGTTGGCCTTTTTGCCTGCCGCTGCGCCGTGTGCCTTATTGCCAATGCGCCGAGCGCGCATGCGCGGGGCCGGGGCCGGGCCGGGGCCCCGACCAGCTGAGGAGAGGAGCCGGAGGAGCCGCGCGAGTGTGAATGAGATCATTTTATTGTCCCGGATGCTGCAGGTCCAGCGCCGCCCGCCGCCGCCGCCTTGGTTAGCATGAGCACGGGGCATTACGTCAGCGCGGCGCCCCGGCCCGGCCCGGCCCGGCCCGGCGCTAGGAGCGAGCGACAATGGCCAATACGTCAGGGGAAATTTCCCGCAATCGGTGCGGTGCGGAGTGTTGGGATCTTGATGGGATGGCGGGCGGCTGCTGCTGCTGCTGCCGCTGGAGCGGATGAGTTTGAGGAGGTGCCTGCCTGGTCTGGGTCGGCCCGCGATGAGGCGGCCCCGGATCAAGGGAGAAACTTTGGGATGTCACGGATTTTTATGCCCCCGAGCGGCGGTCCGTCCGTCCGCCCGCCCGTCGAAGCTGCTCTACGTGTTGTGGGAGTTATTTGACCGTGCCGCTCGGTAGCGGCGTGGCGTTGCGTGGCGCGGTGCGGAGCCCCTCCGCCGCCCTCTCTTTCGGCCCCGGAGGTAAATATACGCCTCCCCGGGTCCGGGACATCCGCGTCGCATTTACATATAAGTAAGTAATCCGTTCCGAGCGGCGCAAGGCCCCCTTGAGGAGGTGCGACAGACCCCTACCCCCTCCCTCTCGTCCTCTCTCTTTTTCCCTTTCTCTCTCTCTCCCCTCTCCACTGTGAAAAATATGCTCGTAGATTTACGATTTATTTTGTAAATTACGACTCACGAAAAATGTTGTAAATTTACGACAGCCCATTCTTGCTTGTAATTGAATTTCAAGTCGAAAGGCACAGCTTGTAATTTTACGAAAAGTAATCGTAATTTAACAACTCCACTTTGTTGAAAATTTTCCCGTAAACCTACGACAATTTTTCACAGTGTCTAGCCCCCTCTCGTTTCAAATTTAAATGGAATTGCCATCATTACGCCGTCCGCCATGGCTCCTGGCTCGATTTGACTGGAAGTGTCTGCGTTCGATTACAGCGATTCTTTTGGTTTCCATGGGCCATCACACAGTGTCACGAACAGGCTTGGGAAGAACAGAAGGGGAGTTCCTTGCATCCGTGCGACGGTTAGCGGAAACCCAAGGGATGTTTTACTGTGCAAGGTGCCAGTGGGTTGGAGCGGGGCTGGGCGGGCGCTCCCGGCATTGGCGCGACATTGTCCGGTCATGAGCCGCCTCGCGTGCTCTACCGCTACCGCACCGGTACCGGTGACAAACAATCCCCTGAGACCCGGCCCTGCACTGCGCAGCACACCGCGGCCGGAACAGAACCGCCCATGCGGGTCGGCCCGGCCCGGCCCGGCCCGACCGGCGACATTGCCACAATAACTTTCATAAATCGACCTTCGCCTCGCCTCGGCCCGGTGAGTGGCGAGGCGAGGCAATTAGTGGCGACAACGCACCGCGGCGACAGCGCCCCGCCCCGCCCCGCCCCGCCCCACCCCACCCCACCTGCCCGGCTGCCCCGCCCCCGTGTGCCAGGCCAGCCACGCCGCCGCCCGCATGTTACGCGGTCATAGAATTAGCCGATTTCTGTTCGAAAGTGCCGAGGCTGTCTATTTCTCTCTTTCTCTGTCTTGCGTCCATTGCAGAGAGGGAGAGTGAGTGTTAGAGAGAGAGAGAGAGAGCTGGAGCGTGTCGCCGCGGAACCGACCGGCCGCCGCCGCCACCGCATTGTGCTCGGTAAACAGCGCAAAATAGAGATAGCGATATGGAGCAGACCGGAACGGACGGGGGAGGAGGGGAGAGGAGAGGTAGGAGGGGGGGGGGATTCGCGGGGTCGTCCTTTTGTCTGCGGCGGCAGGTCGGCGGAGCGTGGCCGCCCGTCCGGCCCGCCCCGGCCCGGCCGCCTAACGAAGTCAGTAATTGGGGCAAGGACGCGCAAGGCCACCGCTCTGCTGCTCCGCTCTCTGTCAAGGCCGCCGGAGGCGTCGCGTTGCCCAACGGGAGCGCTCCTGGCGCGGAGCCGCGCGGCGCGGGGACATCGGGCGGCCGGGCCGCTGCGTTTCCTCCGGCGCGGTGGCGCCCCGCCGCTAGGCCCCCGCCAGGCCCCCGTCAGGCCCCCGCCGAGTCCCCGCGAGAGCTCCCCGCCGCGCGCCGGGCCTCTGTGCGCGCCCGTAAGGCCCTACATTGCAATGAACGACATGTCCGCGTCCCCGCGCGTGGTTTATGCGTTGGCGCTGGCTGCTGAGCTGTGACGTTGGCCAATTAAAGTGATCGCGGACGAGTGTGTGATGCGACATATCGCCGCACGGGGCTCCGCTGCCACCGCCGCCGCCGCTGCATCGCGCGTCGTTACGTCGACGGGCCGTGACGTTAACGGTGGGAATAACGATGTCCACCGTTCGCGGCTTGCGCGCGCAGGGCCCGGCGGCGGGGCGCGGCGAGGGGTGAGCACACCGCGCGCGCTTGCTGCCCGCCTGCCACCGCCGTCTCCCGAGAGGCAGAACCATATTTTTGACGTTCTGCCCCGGCACCGCTGCGACACTGCTGAGCCACGTCGCCGTCCGCGCGCGGCGCGCCTCGGCCGATCAGGCTGCGCGGCTGGTTTACGGCCATCACTGCCGCGCCGTCTCGTCCGGTCGACTGCCCACCCTCCTTACCGCCCCGGGCCCTGCCCCGCCCCGCATCGCCCGCTCGGTGATCCCGACAAATCCTTACGCCCTCTCCTTTCCGCTGCTGCTGCTGCTGCTGCTGCTGCTGCTGCTGCTGCTGCTGCTGCTGCTGCTGCTGCTGCTGCTGCTGCTGCTGCTGTTTCCTCCCACCCGACCTACCTCTTCCTCGTCGAGGATGCACGACGAGGTTTGGAAGCTTTCCTTCGTCCGGTGATGTGACAAAGATAGTGTTGGCCCTTCCTCTTCGTCGGCCTCCTCCTCCTCCTCCTCCACTCCCACCTCCCCCTTCTCCTCCTACAACGAACGCACGCACGCACACGAGCGCATCCTGGAGTACAAACAGCCTAAGAGGTGTGAATAACTTTCACGTCGGCGTGCGTTGACGTTCCAGATTTAGAGGATCTTTGTGAGTGGAGTTTGATAGTGATTGATCTCGAGCTGTCCGGCGCTGAAAAGGCGACGCGGAGATAAAGACGGTGAGGAATATAATTTCACTTTTACTCTCTCCGAAATAAATCCCCTTCCCCCCCCCCCCCTGTCCTCCCTCTGCCGCTCACATGCTTTATCAATCTGGATCCCCGCGGGTTGGCCCGGGCCGCCCTGACTCTTTTCTGACCCGTCACAAGTCAACACACACATAAACATCCATCCACGTCGATTTATTTTGCGATTACCGTCCATTATTGCCGAGGTCTCTCCCCCATTGTCGCGCGTTTTCCCTTTCGTCTGCTTCCGTTTCGGAGGAGGAAGTGGCCCGGTCCCCGGCGCGGCGGGTCCCCCTGCGCTTCGCCGTGGATCTCGTCAAGAGACAAGGTCGCGTTATTGATTGGGAATTGATAAGGGAAACTTTTTCGGGTCGTGAATCATCTTGAGCTGAAGCAGGAGGACGACGCCACCGTGGGCTGCGTTTGCGTGTCTCTCAGCAGATCGTAAAGTAGCCCCGCGCGAGCACTATGCTAACGGCACGGCAAACCCCCAAACCGAACGCTTTGGTTCTTTCCGAGAAACGTCCCCAATTAAAGAGATTGGCGATGCGAGTGCGATAAGCGCCCCGGTCGGAAAAGTTGAGCCCATTTTGTGACTTTTGGAGGACATGGCCGATATCTCTCTCTCCTACCTGGACGCGGGACCCTCCCAACGCCTTACCGTTCTGTCTGTCTCGAGACGGAATCTGGTCCCGTGTGGTGGTGGACCGGCCGGCCGGCCAGCCGGCCAGTCCAATCAGCGTCTTGAAAATCGGCAGAGTGAGGCTATTAGGGCAGTGGCCTGGACTCGCTCCCCGCAGGACGCTCCAGGAGACATTATCGCATACCAGTCGGCCCGGCCCATATCCCCCCGTGTCCCCCGCAGCGGGGCGGGGCGGGGAGGGGGTCAGACCCTTGGTCCTTTTTATGGACATCCCGTGGGGACGTGCATACGACATCCTCCCTAGGTTTGTCTATCGTCTTTGGAGTATTATTTGTCAAGTTGATGAGCCATCCGACGTCTCCTCGGGGATCACCAGGTGAAGTGACGTCGCCTGCCCGACTGGCGTGTCGATGACTTTGAGCTCGGGTCAGTTTTTTTTATTCTTTTTTTATTTTGCACGACGTTGAGGGGACCTTATAAATGAAGAGCATGACCTTTGTTCAGTAGGGAGGGGAAGGGGGGTGTATGGGGGGGAAAAAGCAAACACAAACCGCCGTCCCTGTTTGAGAAAGTCTCTGATTAATCGTACTTTTATAACGATTGCGAGGATGCTCTATAAAGAAGCGTCTCTTGGACTTCATGAAATGTGTTGTAGCAACCCTTTTGTGCGCGGCCGTATGAAAATGAGTTTGCTCTTGAGAGGGAAAAAATTATTAATGTGTTTTGTCAACCGCTTAAATGAGGCAAAACGCCGTGATACGATTTTTGAAGCATCTCTCTCGAGAGGCGAGGCGACCTCCCCGGCCTTGGCCCGCGGAGGGATCGTCCGGTAGGTAGAAGGGGAGGGTCTCTCGAGTTGGGGTTGAGGGTCGCTTCAGATATGTATCTATATCGAAGGCGTGGCCCCGGGGCGATCAAGGTGTGTTTTCGCTTTTAATGAATTTTAAGATCCTTCCCGGAAAATGTTGTGTTTTGGAGCAGTCGACAGATATTGCGAGCGACCCCAGCGGTGCTGCCCCGCTGCTGCCGGACGGGACGGGGCAGGACGGGCCTCGCTGCACGCATTATGTAGTGGCATTTCTCGGAGGTCGACACATAAAGTGGAGTGCACGTCTGGAATGTGTATGTGTGTGTGTGTGAGTGAGTTTGTGTGAGGGCGTGCGTGTTTGTGTGTGTGTGTGTGTGTGTGTGTGTGTGTGTGTATGTATGTATGCGCGCGCGCATTCAGAGGAATGAGGCGAGTTTCTTTTCGGACTCTGGGATGACCGGAGGACTTCCCTCCCGCAGTAGCCTGACAAACCGTCCGCGTCTGCTGCTCGTATGGGCGCGGCGCTCGAGTATCTCACCTGAAATTAGTTTGCTTTTTTTCTTCTTCTTCTCTCTCCTCTATCTCTTTCTGCGCACTACGCGACTCTCGTGAATTTCGCCGGCGTTGTGCGGGACGGCGCTGCGGGTCGGAGAGCAGAGTGGGCAAAAGCAGCGAGGGATTAAAACTATCACATGATTCGGCGTCGAGGTAATTGCGCTTTTTGTTTTCTCTCGCCTTGCGGGGCGGATTAATGAGTCCCACCGCCAGCAGGGCCTTCACGGTTCCCCGAGAGCTTTGTCGTTTTTTCCCCCAACTCTTTCTCTCTCGCTCTCCTCTCTTTCGCATCGTTTCGGGACCTTGTGCCGCTACTGCCACGACGCCGCTGCCGGCCCGGCGGCCGCGCCACTGCTGCCCCCGCCTTCGGGCCCCAAATGCTCATCCTGAGTGCAGAAAGTTAATTATTTGTAAGGCGGACAGGACGGAGAGAATCCCACCACCACCACACACTCACACTCGGAGCCTGCGGGCTGCGCGCGCCGTCCGCAGGACCAGCCGACTTCTTCCGAAGAGCGCGCTCGCCTCGCTCTGTCTTTCTCGCACCTATACGGCGGAGCCCGCGATGTGCGAGACAGACAGAACGAGGAGAGCGCGCTCTTCGGAATAAGTCGACGGCGCAGAGGCCGTGGCGGGGCAAAGCCGAGCTGAGCAGAGCGGAGCGCATCTGCCGTGTGAATTGGAAGTACATTATGGCGTTCAATAGCGTGCGTAATCGAGATCAAACAGCGCAGCGCTGGCGGCCCAGGCCGGCCCGGCCCCGGCCCGGGACCCAGGTGCATCAGCCGCCGCAGCACATGACTAATGGGTTCCTCGGTGCACACGCGCTTTGTGGACACCCTTGCGTTTGCGCCTCTGCGGTCGCCTCGCCGCACCGTCGTGGAGAGTGTCCGTCTCCTTACAATCAATCTGCGGCCCGACTGGCAGATTCACAACCGCACACTGCTTTTCTTCAGACCCAGATTCGTATAACGCGGGAGAGCCGAGCCGGGGCGGCGGGGACCTCCCCGGAGACGGAGACGGAGTCGCTCACGGGGCGACTTTCATTAATCACCCACCAAAGCAGATCGCGGCCGTTGTGTTATGCTTAACGCACTTGGGCTTTCATGATGCTTTCGCGTCAACACAACAGCAGCAAGCAGCAGCAGCAGGGCGGCGGCGGCGGCAAACTGCCCGAATAAGGAAAGCTTTGCCGTGTGCGTGTGTGTGTGTGTGTGTCTCCCATCGACTTCTCTTTCTTTCGTCTTCTTTTTTTCCCCTCCTACACGCGGGTCTGTAACGTGTTTGTCGCATTCCTAGAATGTTTCTAAACTCGGCGAGGAAAACACCTTCCGTCTGCATACGGCGGCGGACGAAAACGCTCGAGGCGCCCGCGCCGCGCGACACCGCACCTCCGTACGTTCTCGGTGCTTCTGCCTCTCCGCCCTGCTTCGCTCTCCCTCACTTTCGACGACGACATGACGGCGACGACGACGCGAAGTGCAAATGTGCGAGTAATTAATGATGACTACGAGCGAAAGTTAATGGTATAAACGAGACATATTTTTTTTTCTCGCGCGCTCTACCTCTTTTATTGGCCATTCGTGCGTTGCACAGCACAACCACCTGTTTTATTTTATTTTTTTGGTCGCTGACGTGACGAGTGAGTGTGTGTGTGTGTCACATCGGCCCATACCGGCGGCGCTGCCTTGCGCTGGTTCGAGTATGACCGAATCGCTCTGGGGTGTAGGGCAGGGCGGCGGTGTGGTGGAGTAGGCCCCGTTCTGCCCCACCCCACCCCACCCCGCCCCACCCCGCCCCGCCCCACCCCACCTCTCCTCTCCTACGCGAGTGACACTACCCCGCCCCGGGCCCGTCCCTCTCCTCCTGACTGACTGATATGCCTCCCTTACAAGTCTGATTAATGGTGTGATATCTCGGATCTATTAATAACACCCCGGCGCGTTTTTTTTCCTCCCGGCCCGTATTCATCTTGCGCGCCATACGCGCGTCCTGGCGGCGGGGAGCGCGGCATGCCATGGCAAAAGTACTTAACCGTTTTGTGAAACGTCTCACCGTATTCTTTACCGGACGTTCCCCGAGGCTCATCTCTTTCTCTGCCGCTTCTTCTTCTCCTTCCCCTTGCCTCCTGTCCTCGTCAGTCAGTGAAGTCGACGCGGAGGTGTGCGGCGCGCTGCCAGGGCCGGGCCCGCCTGCATGGTGGCTCGGCGTGTCCGTGTCGGCTGCACACCGAGACCGAGAGAGACACGCGGAATCTGTTTTACTGCAAAACTTGGTGTGTGAGCCGGTGGTGCGTGTTATCGAGGGGGCGAAACAACTCTGAAATTTTTGTACACCTCGTCATTCAGAAAAAAAATATCAAACAAATTCCGAGAAACTCAGAAAAACTAAAAAACAAAAATATCAGAATTTAGGAAAATTTAGAAAAAAACACGAAAATTTACAAAAAAAAAGTTTTCACCCTCGAGGAAAATTTACAGAAGTTCAGGAAAAAAATTCGCCAAAATTCACAAAATGTCACAAAATTTGTGCACCAAAATCCAGAGTTGTTTCTCCCTTGGTGTGACGCATCCGTAGGGCAGCGAGAATGTCGTCAAGTCGTGGCGCGCCGCCGGGCCCGGGGCGGGCGTGGTGGGCTAGTTTCTCCCGCGGGCCAGATCCATTTAACCGGTGTGTACAGCTGAGCCCCCGCCCCGCGCCACGTCCGGCCTCGCCCCGCGCCAAGACGAGGCGCTTTAGAGTCTTACCCTCGATGGCACTTTGCAATCTCGTGCGATGATATCACCTGGTGTGCCGCTGTCGCCTGGTTACAATTGGAACTCGCTCTCTGCCCCGGCCCGGCAACGGTACGGTGCTGCTGCCGCCCCCAGATTCAGAAAATCGTTTTGTCGTGCCCTCTCACTCACTCCTAGTGTCCTAGACTCATGCGTGTGACAAGGACAGAGATACGAAAGCGCTCTTCTGAATCTGACGGCTGGCGGCTCGCGTGTCCAGAGCAGAGAGACGGGGAGGGGCGGGGAGGAGAACGGCGCAGCAAAAACGCCACTAATTAATACTTCCTCGCAGCAGCAGCGGCAGCAGCAGCAGACCAGTGGGCGTCTCGAAGTAACCTACTGACTTTTGACACGGCTTGTGGAAGTGAAGCGGCGAGAAGAACAAATAAGTTAAGGAGGGCGGTTCGGGCGTTCCACGTTCCAACAACGGACCTGCGAGGCGGGGCGGGGCGGGGCGGTGGGCATTGGGAATGAGACCCGCGGCCCGTCCAGACAGGCGCGTCCAGGCTGGTGGCTGCAGCAGCAGTAGTAGTAGCAGGAGCAGCAGCAGTAGCAGGAGCACAGCAGTTACAGCAGCGGCAGCAGCTTCACACTCGCGCGCGCGCGCGACAAAACACACGCAGACAGATGGGAGAGAGAAGGAGAGAGAGAGAGAAAAAAAAAGAGGAACGGGACAGACAAGTGTCGGACAAGTTGGAAGGGCCGGGCCGGGCGGCGCGGTGTGGCCCCGCGAGAGACACGCTGTGGTGACACGTCGCTGTCAAATCGCTCCTTTGTGTCCGCGCCGTCCCGGCCCGCGGGTCCGACGGCTCGCGGGGACGCACTCGCGGCCCCGCCCTGCCCCGCCCTGCCCCGGCCACGCCCGCGTAGAGTATGGGCGACCTGCCCTCGATGACACCTTGGCGACGACGATGATGGAGCGCTGCCGCGGCGGCCTTTGTCCGGCGGGGCTGGGCGGGGCCGGGCGCGGGGCCGACCGGGACGGGGTGGACTTCCACGCGGAGTGACAGACGGATGAGGCTTGCTGCTGGTGTTTGGTGAGATGTCTCCTCTCTAATTAGAGGTGGTGATGGTGGTTCTGCTGCCCGCGGGCCGTGCATGCATGGGCCCGGTTGCCAAACACTGATACAGAACCCGGGGGAGCAGATGTAGCATTCCATCGCGTTGCGCCTCCGCCCGCCGCCTCGTACGGCCGCGCCCCCACACCTCAATGATGTGTGCATTTCAATATATACGCTACGGGGCGGAGGGGCGCGCGCCGCCCCGGGCCCCACAGCCCCACAGCCCCGGGACGGACCGCGCGGCCTTATCGCCCCGCCGTAATTAGTGGGCCGAGTGTGGAGCACGTTGCTGCGGAAGATTACAAGAGGCTGGGGGCGTGCGAACGGCGGGGCGGAGCGGCGGAGCGAGCCCGTTATGGGTCCAGCGCGTGTTTCCTAGAATGAAACAGGCCACGGGGGTGATTAGTAGAGTGCCCAAAGGTTGACCATACTTAAGACACTCACACTCACGCACACACACACACACATACACAGTCACGTGCGCGCTGCGCGCTCACCTCGACGCGAGCTCGGGCGGGGAGTTCGAATTCCTCCTCAGCAGTGCCCTAATTACCTTTAGGGCGCACCCCTTGCGACAGCACGGAGAGTGGCGCCTGTCGCGCGCTGGCATGGCGCCTGTCGACCTGGTCGCGCGAGCGCACGTATGTGTGAGACTGTGTGTGTGTGTGTGTATTGGCTCGCGCTGGTGCGCGACTCGCAGGCCGATGGAGTGAGACCCAGTCGGCCCCCTGTTTCTTCCTCCCCTCTCTCCTTTCACGCCTGCGTTGAGGTTTCCGCCATGGGCCAGAGGCGGGGCGTGGTGGGGTGGGCCGGGCCGGGCCGACCGGGAGATTCGTCTGTGCCGCGTGAAGTGTGGGGACGCGCGTACAACTACTGCGCCGTCAAACAAGCGTCTCGCTCGACGCGCGGCCCTGGTCCAGGCTAGTCCGCGTCGATTGCACTGCCTATTTGCGTTTTGTGCCCGCGGGCGGCGCGGGGCGGCGCGGGCCGGGGCGGCCTGGTTTTGAAACTCATCCGCGCACGGCCGGTCGGCCCGACCCGGGCCGGGCTGGGTCGGCAGGTCGGCAGGTCTAATTAACTTCGCCAACAGAACCGAGCTGTTTGCTGTGCGCTCGAGGTGGAGCCAGCCGCGAGACGCGCCTGCGCTGCGCCTGGTGACCCCCCCCCCTCCCCCCCTCTCCACACAAGGCGAGAGCGTGTCATGTGCGCCCAACTGGGTGTGTTTGGGTAAACAGAAGAAGAAGAACTCTCCGGGCTCGGAGAAGAACAGCGAAACCTGTCCGGGACGGGACCCCACGGTCATTGTGGTTGGTGCAAATGGACTGCGGCCACACCCCGCCCGGCCCGGCCCGGCGGCTCCGCCAAGCCCGCGGCAGCCTGGGGGCCTCCGAGGGGCGTGTGTGTGTGTGCGTGTGTGTGCTCTACGGCGTCCTCGTACGTGCGCCAGCGTATAATGGGGCACTGTGAGTGTATTTGAAATAGTATTTGAGCGAGCGAGAGGTGACCTCACATGTGGCTCACGCTTTTGAGCACACAAGGCGCGGGGTGGTGGGTGGTGGGGGGCACACTCGCGTACACACCCAGTTCCACTAGCTGCGTCCACACACACGCTCTCTCTCACACACACACACTTGCTCTCTCGCTCACTCACTCACACGCGCGCGCGCTACCGCACACAAGTGGTAAAAGGTTCAACGGACGTTTGCGCACGGGGCTTTTACTGGTATTACTTTCTGCCCGTGTCAGCCGTTGCCCCACCTAGGCCCTCTGTGTGTGTTGTTTTATTTTTCCCCTTTTATTTCCCTCGGCATTCCGCGACCTGCGACCGCTTGCTGGCCGCAGCGCGTCCGCAGTGTTACAGCAGTGCCCCGTCTCTCTCTCTATATATGTTTCCGTTGCCTGTATACTAATTTTCGCCCTGGTTGTTTTGCAGATGAACCAGCAGTGTAAGGTCTGCGGGGAGCCGGCGGCGGGCTTCCATTTCGGCGCGTTTACCTGTGAAGGCTGCAAGGTGAGCCCCAGTACTTAGGTCCCGTAGTTAACTGTGTAGCGTTTGCTTTTTTTTTCTCTCTTTCTCTCCTGCGGACGGACAGGCTCCTCTTCATTTGCGCCGCTTGTTGCGGTCCCGCCACGCGCCCCCCGGGGGGAGCGCCCCGCCCCGCCCCGCCCTGCACTGTCGGCTCGACTTGAACTCGAACTCGCCCCAAACTCGTATCGGCTCGAGAACTCTTTCTCTTTCCCTCTCCTCCACGGGGCGGGCCGAGGGCGTGCGTTATCCTCCCGCTTGTTGCCAAACGATATTTCTCATCATAACGATTACCGCCGAGCCAACGCATTGCAATTCGCTAGGCGTGCCGCGCCTGCCCGGCCGGGGTATCTTGTGGCCATCTCTCTCAATCTGGACACAATTGGAACGGCGGGGCGCGGCGGGGCGGGGCTGGCAGTATATATATATAGGGGAGGAGAGATTGATCTCGCCTAATTACTCGCTTAAGTTGGCAATACGCGTCACGGCACAACCTGCACGACCCGCATGCCATGCCTGTGTGCTTGCTTTCTCTCTTATTCCTGCTATATATCGATCGAGACTTTTCGCACTTTTCGTGCTGCTTTTCCGCTCGCTGCCGTCGACTTTTCCGCTCGCGGTTTCGTTTAGCAGCTGCAGCAGCAGCTTCGCGCGGGCTTCGTGTGGCGCTGGTAGGGCCGTCGTGGCAACCAATCGGTACAGCACGGCCCCGGTATCTCACTCGTTGTTGTTTTGCTTCATTAGGTTGCAGTGTTGGTAGTGAGGCGAGGTGCATACCACGCGAGTGTAGTCTAGTAGGCTGCTGGTTGCCCGGCTGCGCTCGGCCCGGCCAGGCCAGGCCAGGCCCGGCTGCAAATTGGCAGCAGCGGGTCATGTTTTACGTACTGTGCGCTGTGTGCGCGGCGTGCGAGCTCTGCCGCTCTGCGAAAAAGTAAAGGAGGAGGAGGAGGAGGACTGCTAAGAGACGGTAACGCGGGGGGTGGGGGGAGGGGGCGGTTGTAATTAAAAGCGCCGTGAGCGTGAGCAATAAGAGAGCGTGAGTGCGTGTGCGTGCGCGACCGGGCTGCAAAAGGAGTCCGTCGGCTGCATCCATATTCATCCCACTTCTCGATAATGTACGTCTTCTCTTTAATCCCCAACACTTTGCAAATCAGGCCGGCTCTCCGGGGCTCTTTCAGCCACCTGACCTTTCTCAGTGGCGCGGCGGCGTGGCCCCACCCCCGCGCCCCGCCCCCGCCCCCACCCCACCCCACCTCACCATGCTGCCCCGCCCCACATCACCCCGCCCCGCCCAGCCTCACCCGAGCGCCGCGAACTGCTTGGTCACCGATCCTACCCCGGGCAGGGCCGAGCCGGGTCGCAGTGCGGAAGAGCAGGCAGATCTGCCGCCGAGATGGCGAACAAGTGTGAAAGAGAGGAGAGGAGAGTGGAGGTGTGACGGGGAGGGGCGGGGACCGGTGGTCGGTGGTGCCGTTTCCATGAACTTAACCGTCGTGGGGAAGAGCGAGCGATCCGCACCAAGAGAGAGGCACGGGGGGGGCGGGGGGGGTCCTGGTTAAAGCGAGAGAGGCTGCTGAAACGAGGAGCGCGCAAAATATCGGTGCAGGATCACTAATTTGTGATGCACTTGTCGTGCCGCGCCGGTCCCCGCGCGCGCCTAGGCGTGCCTCCCGCCCGCCGCGCCGCGCCACGCGGGCCAGGCAGGCCAGGCCTCCCCGCTTCTCTCTCTCTCTCTCTCTCTCTCTCTCTGTCCCTCTCTCTGTCTCTCTCTCTCTCGCTCTCTTTCTCTGCAGATGTGCACAGTTTGCTGGGTTAGATTTGTTGCTCGTATAAGATATTGCATCGCCGTCCAGCAGAGAGCCATCTGCTCTGAGGGAATGAATTTGTCATCGGTTGATGACTCGTCAGTCCAGCTCTTGTTGCAGCGTTCATACGAAGTACGCGCATGTCGCATGCTGCCGCCGCTGCCCCGCAAACTGGTTGTGTGTGTTTGTGTCTGCGTGCGTGTGAGCCCGGGGAAGGATAGAGGGGAGGAATGGGCTTACTGATTTATCGATCGATTGTTTAATTGATCTATTGTTTAATTGGGCAATAAAAACGCAACACCGCTGATGGTCGGGTGCTCTCTCGCTCGCTTGCTTGCTCACTCGTTCTCTTGCTTGCTCTCTCGTTCTCTTGCTTGCTCTCTCGTTCTCTTGCTCGCTCTCTTGCCTTCTCGCTGCTTTCGCTTGCTCGCTCTGTTGCCTGCTCGCTCGCTCTTGCATTCAGCTTTTGCCGACTGTCCCTGGTCCCTCCCCGCGTCCTCAGTTTTATCCTGTTCCTGTTTGAATTCAATGTGTAGTAATCAGGACATAATGCGTACCGATTATGCGCGGGCGTCGAGGTTCCTGCTCTTGCGCGCTCTTCTGTCAACCACCGCGCACTCATTTGTCCGTCTCTGTCCTTACGTCGTGTTCCGCCAACATTTAAAAGTCTAACGGCCTTTCTCTTTGATTGCTCCTGCTCAGTACAACTTGGCCTGTCTTGGACCTCCTCCGCGCGCCGCGGTTTTTCGAACCGCGGAACCGTGCAAACCAGTGGGACTTCCCTTTTATGACCTCGGGCTGACACCTGCTGCCCGACCCCGGCCGCGGCCCCGCCGGCGCGTGCTGCGTGCGTGCGTGCGTACACGTGTGTGAGGGTAGCGCGCGGGGTATTCCCGCGTGCGCGCGCGCCCGGAGTCTCGGCGGCGGGCTGAGCGGCCGGGCCGCGCCGCGCCGGGCCCTGCTGGGCTCGGCCTCCGCCGCGCGAGACCGTGGGAACGGCTCATGCTCTTGCCTCCGTGTCAATCACGGGCGCCGGGCAGGGCTGGGCCGGGGCCGGCGGGGCCGCGGGGGGCAACCTGCGGGTCCCCGCGCCTCGCCGCGCCTCCGCCGCGCTCCCCCCGCACTTACGCCGCCCAGAGCAACTGACCTTTCCACGTCCGTACGCTGGGTCTGGCCGGGCCGGGGGCCGGGGGGCGTACGGGCCGTACGGGCCGTACGGGCGGCGCGCAGTACGTGCTCTACACTACGCATGCATAATCGCGTGTCGATATGCGGTGCAGCCGTGCTGTGCGGTATGCACTCTGCGTCCGCGCGAGTGTGTGTCGTGTGTGTGTGTGTGTGTGTGTGTGCGCGCGCTGACGCGCCACACGAATTGGGCCGACGACGACGTCGACGGCGCGGCGGTGGCGCGTCCGTAACGGTAACTTGACACTAGGCCGGGCCGGGCAGGGCAGGGCGCCGTCAGGGTGCTCTGGCGCCGGCGCCCGCCTATCGGCCCGCGAGCACGCCCGGCCCGGAGCGGAGCGCGTGCCAAGTGCTCCCCTTCCACCCAGCCACCCGCACTCCCCGGCCCGCCCCGCCCCGCCTACCAGGACTCTTTTTACAAGGAGCGCGGCACTAAAGCCCTTGGGACGCATGTCGTCGCGGGGCGCCCCACCCTGCTGCCCCCGCCTCGTCACCGCGCCTTCCTGCCCTGCCCCCGCCCCACCCCACCCCGCCCCGCCCCGCCCGCGCGCCCGCGCGCCCGTGGACCCAGCGCGATATACCACACACGTAGTCCCCATTAACGTTTATGCAGGGGCCGGCTCGCCGGACAGGCGCGGGGGACGGGGCGGGCGGGTGAGGTGGGTCGGGGCGACAGACCTCCTCAAATACCAGAGGTGTACGGCACCACACCGGCTAGCTGCTAGCGCATCGCGGCTATGGCTGCAACATGGTGTCTCTCGAGTATCCATTTCACATCTACTGATATGGATGTCCCGGAGATACGGCGCCGCGGCACGCGAAGCCTTCCCGACCCCACCGCGCTCTGCTCTACTCCGCCCCACCCCTCTCCTTCTTTGCTCAACTGCATGGCAAAATGTCATCCTTATTCTCGTTTACCGGATTAATCTTGGCGGTTTGTTTTGCCGTGTATGCCAGCCTGCCTGAGAGCCGACAGAAACAAGCCCAGTTTGAATGTGTCATAAGTCCCGCCCAAGCCTCACCCAAGTTCTCTCAAGTTGTCTTTATGTTTGCAAGGCTGTGTAGGGTGGGTACTTATGCAGTAGTTGGGCCTTTTCTTGGTGTACTGCATTGGCACTTGCCGTGTAAATCAGACCTTTAGTGGGAAAACGTCTTCGCGCAGTGACTCTGCCCATCCAACTGACCAACTTACGATAAACTGGGCACCCACCCGTTTTTCTTCGCCCTTCCATAACGCGAGTCCTTGCCTCCCAGCCGCTGGACTGAGGGGTAGGCAACGCGCTCAACAGGCCTGCGGGGCTGGTTGCCTATACTGCGTTCGGCAGGAGCTTTGGTGTTTACCACCGCCATGATCTGGTCGGTCAACCTCGGCGCGTTGGCCTCCCGCTGACCGCTGCAACATTCTCCTCTTCTATTTTTTTTCCCCCAAAAGTCTTTAATCCTTCGGGGTCTTCTGCCGCGGGCCGGCCGTGCGACTGCGGCTGCAGCTGGCTCCTCCGATGGCCCCCTGGAAGAAAAATGATCTGGGGAAACTCGACTAATAACGTGGAAAATGAGCGATTCGGCCGGCCGGGGCTGAACCCGAGCCTCAGCCAGCCGGGGGACCTGATCCCTCGTATAAATCTGGCGAGCCTTTTAATGGTTTCAATTAAAAGCACGAGAATGAGGTGAGGCGGCTATCGCTCATTTTCGGTGAGACTTTTACGGGACGGTGCCATACGTCTTGCTCTTGACCCGACCCGGCCGCCGCTGGCCGCGCCTGCCCTGCCCTGGCCTGCCCTGCCCTGCCGTGCCCCATACGGCCTTACGCCTTTGCAGCAGCGCCTGGCCGCGCTGCGGGGATTCCAGCCCTGTGGATTTACTACTAGTACCCTGTTAAAGGAGGAGAAAGTCGCGTCGTCGTTGGTGTGAAGGTGTATCCTCCTCGCCACGCCGCGCCAGGCCGCTGCAACCCGTACCCGCGAAAAGATGTGCTGCTTATCGGCTAGGTGTTATCGGCGCTGATTGGCCTCGAGCGCGCGGTTGCGGTGGGGCGAGGCGGGCTTACCTGGAGCTCGACACTCTCCTGCTGCCGTGTGATTGTTTCACCTCTGGAGGTGCAAGTTTCTCACCCGCCATTCTTTTTTCTGTCTGTTGCAGTCGTTCTTCGGGCGGACGTACAACAACCTGGGCTCCATCTCCGAGTGCAAGAACCAGGGCGCGTGCGTCATCAACAAGAAGAACCGCACGTCGTGCAAGGCGTGCCGCCTGCGCAAGTGCCTGCTGGTGGGCATGTCCAAGAGCGGGTCCCGGTACGGCCGCCGCTCCAACTGGTTCAAGATCCACTGCCTGCTGCAGCAGCAGCAGAGCCAGTCGCAGGGCTCGGGCCCGAGCCCGACCTCGGCCTTCTACCCGGGCGCCTTCCTGCACAGCCCGTTCCTGGGCGCCGCGGCGCACCCGCCCGGCCTGGCCGACTACCCGGGCCTCATGGGCCACGCCGACGTCAAGGAGGAGGCGGCGCGCGCCGAGCGCGCCGAGCGGCTGCAGGAGCTGTCTGAGCGGTCCGTCAAGTCGGAGCGGTCGGCCAGCTCGCACTCCGAGTACAGCTCGTCCGGCGAGAACGACAACGACTCGAGCCGCTCGCCCAACACCTTCCTGCGGCCGCCCTCCTCGCACCAGACGCCGTCGCCGTTCAGCGAGCCCGAGCTGCTGGGCGCGGGCGCGGCCGGCGCGCGCCTCAAGCTCGAGGTGCGGTCGCCGCCGTCGCCGCTCGGGCCCGCCTCCTTCAGCACGCCGCCGCTGCCCGGGCAGGCCGCCTCCCCCCGCGTGCTGTTCCCGCCCCTGCCGCAGCTGCCGCAGCTGCCGCTGCCCCTGCCCCACGTGGCGCGGCCCGGCCTCGCGCCCAGCCTCATGTTCCTGGACCCCAGCTGCCCGCCCCGCGCCGGCGGCGACCTGGCCCTGGCCAGCCCCGCGCTCGGCGGCCTCGCCGAGGACCAGGACCAGCCCATGGACCTGTCCGTCAAGGGCACGTCCATGTCGGCGCGGACGTCGCCGTCACCGCCGCACTCGCCGGCCGCCGTCACCAAGCTGCCCGAGGGCCTGGCCCAGGACGACACCAAAGACGCTAAGGAGTGTGTGCTCGACCTTACGAGCAAACGCGGCGCTGAAGTTCCTCAGTCAGGGTGATTTTTTCCCTCCGTTTATATTGTAATCAGAACCTCTGGTTGTTTCTTTTTCCCCTCTAGAAATATTGATTATTTTAAAGTAGAGGTTCGTCTTTATTTTTGTGATGACAAATTAAAAAATACTTGTGGGGTTATAAATCTTCACAGGAATATGTACTTTTCTAAGTTACTTAATTTTATTGACTTGGATAATATTTCATCGTGATACCGTAAACAAATCTCTTGCTGTTCGGCAGTTATGGTAGTACTATACCAATTGTGAGCAAAGTGATTGAACCTATGTTAGTTATATTTGTAGGTGGGCGTGTTGTATCATTCTATTTTATTATTTATTTGCAGAGTTTTATTACTGTGCTTCAAAAATTTGATTAGAGTGATGAAATTTAAGTCTTATAATCATTATTTTTGAAGGTACAGTGTTTAGCCCAACGAAGTCATAAATATTATAATTCTATAAATTGTGTACTGTAAACTAGTAAAGCATTGTGAATGATTTTGATATCAAAATGTGTCATAGTGAGATACTTGTACATACATTATACAATTCTCTCAATATTGTACATACAAAAAATGATGTTTGTGTTTTACTCTATATGACACTTTATTTTTGTATATTTGTTGTGTTTGAGCATGAGTAAAAGATACCAATGAGTACAAAACTAGCCCTGCTTACTTTCTCTAACAACCAACAGCCCTCACCAACAGCAGCATGCCAAGGAGCAGTAGGAGAAGCAGCTCCAAAGTGCATAGTGCACGCTTTTGATGGCGCGGGCCGGGCACACATGTGGTGAAATAAATGGCACTCTTCGCTGTTTTGCCTGGCATTCGCGGCTTGGGCCGTGCTATAATTCAGGAACACGATACGCAGGAGTAACCCCATGGCGTAGCCTTCCATACATCATCCCATTTGTGTCTCATTACCCGATGTAAGCCTCCATTAATAATTACCCCGAGCTTGCTCAAAGGGTGAGGAAAAGCCCTCGCCGCGGGTGAAATATGGCTCTGCTGGCCCGCGCCCCGCCGGCCCCGCCGACCCGCTCCACAAAGTACACGACTCGCTCCGACACAGAAAGAATTCCATTCGCTGAATGTGTCGCCCAGCCCGAGCCCGAGCCAAAGCCAGGCCCGCCCGCCCAGCCGCGGGCTTCCAGGGAGGCAGGCCGAGTGTTTCGAATCGTGTTTGCCGGAAGGATTGGAAAGTAGCATTGCCTCCGGGAATTTAATGCACAAATTTATTTTTTCCCGCGGAAATGTTGGTCATACTACACGCAATGCTTACACCCTCTTGGAAAATTAATGACACCACGTTGTACGACCATGTCGAATCTGAGGCGATATGAGGCGATATGAGCTCGTCTTTCGAGAGGGTCGTCGAAAGAAAAAAACGCCATGGATTTGGTAAACAAAATCCACCCGGGGCAACTGACCTGCAGTCGAAAATGTCAAAATGCTGCTCGCAGCGGGGATCGGAACCTGCCCAGCCCAGCCCAGCCCTGCGGAGCGCGTGTCCGGCTGGTCTGTCGGGTCGGGTCGGGTCGGCAGAGGATCCCCGGGCCGGGTCCTAGGCCGGTGGGTCATCCACCCCGCCGAGCCATACCGGCACCGGCGCGAAACGGTACGGGACAACCTGCCAGTCCTGCCCACCCCGCCCCACCACCGCCCCTCCCCGCCCGGCCTCACACGGGGAACACGTATAAAATTAGTTTCCCTAATAATTGCCGTTGGGAGTGCACTCGTTAATCCGAGAGAGGTCAGCCAGACGACCTCCCCTCCTCCTGCGCGCATACCCTGCTGCTGCTCGCGGGGCTATGGGCGGGGCGGGGACCACCGCGCCGTACGACCGATACTGCACTTCGATACCCGCGCGCTTCTTACCCGACGAGCTCCTTCCGCGTCCTCCCGCGTCCTGCTGTAGTAGTAGTAATTACGGAGCTGCACACTTTCGGCTCGCCTCAATACTGGAACTGAAATGATATAACGGACACTCGGGCCGTGCAGTGCAGTGCCGGGCCGGGCCGCGCCGGCCGCGAGGCGCAGTCACGCGACATCTCATCGGAGCGTACCCCTAGTTTATGCTTGTCGTAAACGCGTCCCAGAAAGAGCCCCCCTCCCCTCTCCGCCCTGCTCCGCCCCGCCGCCCCGCCTCTCTTCTCACATGCAGCGCGAGCGCCGCACCCCGCCCCCGCCCCGCCCGTGGCCCCAGCGCCGTAACAAGTCACCGAGCAACAATGTTCAGCGCCGCCGTGCTTCATTTTCTGCTAATTAGGTATTCAAATCGCTCTCCAAAGCGACGACGCGGCGCGGGGCGAGGCGACGACGGAACCGCATGCCTGGCCTGGCCTCTGCCCGGGCGCGGAGTGTGGGAGAGGGGGGGGGGAGTGTCACCCGCCCCTCTGCTGTAATTAACGCCCGGTTGTTTCACCTCTGTGGCGCGGTGCGGTGCGGCGTGGCGGGGCGTGGGAGGGTGCGCTGTCCGGCGGCTGGACCCGAGCTGGACCCAGAGCGCCCCCTGCTGGCCACGCCCCGCCCTGCGCACTTCCTTCGATGCGCTGATGGAGGAAGATTGGCCGCGAGGCTCGCCGACGCGACGCCACGGCGCGGTGGCCAGCCGCGCCCCGCCGCCCCGCCGCCCCGCGCTCCTTCCCCGCGGGTCCGGGTCCGTCACCCTCCCCCCCACTCCGCGCACCGGCCCAGCCCGGCCGGCCCAAGACGGAGGGCGCTTTTGTTGATCTCGCGGAGACAAACGGATCGGCCGATCGTGAAGTGCACCCGGGGCAGGAGAAGGGAGGGAGGGAGGAGGAGCCGAAGGCTGCACGGGACGCGACGAGCGGGGACAGGAGAAGTGTCTGAAAGAGTTTATTGCGGGAGCCGTGCTTCTGGAATCCTTTTTGGATTGGCCACAAATTTGTATCCATTTCCGACTATCTCTCCCAGATCGCAAACAGCTTTCTGATTGATTCACGTGACGAAGTGCGGAGGGGTTGGGCGGGCCGGAGCACGGCGGCGTCGTCGTCGCATCCAGTTAGGCGAGGAGTGAGGGGGACGGGGGACGGGGGACGCGGAGAGCACGGAGTCGACCGGGCCGCAGCATCCAGTCCATTCTATTCAAATAGCCGCGGCTGTTTCCCTGCCCTGCCAGGCATTCCTCTCTCCTCTCCCTCGGACTGGACTGAGACTGGACATCCTCCGCCGAGCTGCGCAGCAGGCTGACGACAGTCGGGGCGGGGCGGGCGGGGCGGGCTGGGGTGGGGACGAGTGCAGACGCAGGACCTCCGGAGGGAAGGGAGGGAAGAACACTGGGTCCCCCACTATAAATTCAAGCGTACACCAGTTTTTCTGATTTTTTTTTCTAGTTTTTTGTGATTTTTGTTGATTTTTACTGTTTTTTTCTCTTGTTTTTTTCTGATTTTTACTCGGTTGTCCGACATTTTTTTGTCCGACCTCGGGACTTTTGCGCCCGCCACCGTCACACATTTCTTTTTGTCCTACCTCATTTTGTCCGACCTGGCAGTCGAGGTGTCATAGTATTTTTTGTTGTTGTTGTTGTTGTCCGACCTCGTTTTTTCCGTCCCTAAAGAACCGTTAGAGTCACCTGCTATCCTCTGCGATGCAGCTCGATTGTCCGACCTGATACTTTCCCCCAAATCTGAAGAAGTGCCTGGATTTTTTTTCCGACCTTGTTTACACGGGTAAATTGGAGAAGGAATATGTATCATGGTCGGAGCATGCACCGAAAAAATTGTACAACACCTCAAAAAAATTTATTTTAAAGATATTTTTTAAAAAAATTGCAAAATTGGTAGGCCCCTACCTAACTCGCAACCTGCGAGCCCCGCCTGCTTAACTTCGGAGTTCTGATGGGATCCGGTGTGTTCCAGGCGACCGCCACCCCGCGGGCACGAGAAGTCCTCTCCGCTTCGGGGAGAGTCCCCGCTTAAGGCTGGCGGCCTGTCAGGCCCGCCGTACTACCCTATTTAAACAGCGCCTTGAAGCCGTAGGTAGCATTTCGGACCAACGACTGGGCACCACCGGACCGCATGACCGGTCAGTGGGAGGTAGAGGCAAGGAAGGACGATAGAGGGGGAGAAAAGCAGAAAGAGAAGTTTTTGCGGAAGAGTAAGCGTACGGTTGGTTAGACCTGTACTGACCCGCTCCCGCACAGGTCATGGAAAAGCTGTTTACTAAGGAGCCAGATTCATAGGCCTTACTTCCCCACGAGGGACCACCCCCCGTGGCATGGGACGGAACTTCCTGACAACTCGCTTTCGCTGCCAGTGAAGAACCTACCTGGGAATTGAACCCAGGCCCCAAGTGCCGAGTCTCATGACACCCCGCGGCTTTCGTGGTACTAAGACCACTAGACCGTCGGCGATTCCACGAGGGAGCTCCGTTGAAATGGGGGGTTTGAATTCCACGCCAAGCTGCTGTCCTCGGAAAAATTTATACTCAGCAAGATTCGAACCCGGGTTCTGCGGCCCCTGGAACATCACTATGCCGGCACGGCTACGACGCCACAGTACAAGTCGGCTTTCCACTAGGGGTGACGCTGCGGAGAGCCGTAGTCGCCAACGAGCCTGTACCGGTGGCCTCATCAGTACACCTGCTCTCCTTGCTGGAACAGCCCGGCCGCGTGGCGACATTGGTATGCACGTCGGCACTGTTGATAGCACTGGGTCGGCAGAGGTTCAAATGTCGATCACGACTTTTTTTTAATAAATAGCTTTGTCTCTTTGCAGTTGCCCGAGGCCCGCGAGGACAGTGGATAAAAAGAAAAAGTACGTTAAATAAATTAAGTCAAAACAAATCCACACTCCATTTGATCTCGTCGCTGGTGAAAGCACGAGTTGGACAGAGGTTCTAATACGACCCCTATCTGTATCTTTGTTTTTCTCATTTTTTTAAAGTGGTGGCTTTGCTATCGTTCTTATGCCTTGGGCAACTGCAAATAGGCAAAGCTACGTACTCAAAAAAAGAAAAATAAAGAAGAAAAAAAAATACGATTTCAGGAAATCGTAGTAGGACGACATGAATTTGGAATGCAGATTTGTATTATTTGACGTACTTTTTCTTTTTATCCACTGTCCTCGCGGGCCTCGGGCAAAATTTTTTTTAAAAAAAAAAAACTGTGATTGATATTTGAATCTCTGCCGACCCAGTGCTATCAACAGTGCCGACGTGCATACCAATGTCGCCACGCGGCCGGGCTGTTCCAGCAAGGAGAGCAGGTGTACTGATGAGGCCACCGGTACAGGCTCGTTGGCGACTACGGCTCTCCGCAGCGTCACCCCTAGTGGAAAGCCGACTTGTACTGTGGCGTCGTAGCCGTGCCGGCATAGTGATGTTCCAGGGGCCGCAGAACCCGGGTTCGAATCTTGCTGAGTATAAATTTTTCCGAGGACAGCAGCTTGGCGTGGAATTCAAACCCCCCATTTCAACGGAGCTCCCTCGTGGAATCGCCGACGGTCTAGTGGTCTTAGTACCACGAAAGCCGCGGGGTGTCATGAGACTCGGCACTTGGGGCCTGGGTTCAATTCCCAGGTAGGTTCTTCACTGGCAGCGAAAGCGAGTTGTCAGGAAGTTCCGTCCCATGCCACGGGGGGTGGTCCCTCGTGGGGAAGTAAGGCCTATGAATCTGGCTCCTTAGTAAACAGCTTTTCCATGACCTGTGCGGGAGCGGGTCAGTACAGGTCTAACCAACCGTACGCTTACTCTTCCGCAAAAACTTCTCTTTCTGCTTTTCTCCCCCTCTATCGTCCTTCCTTGCCTCTACCTCCCACTGACCGGTCATGCGGTCCGGTGGTGCCCAGTCGTTGGTCCGAAATGCTACCTACGGCTTCAAGGCGCTGTTTAAATAGGGTAGTACGGCGGGCCTGACAGGCCGCCAGCCTTAAGCGGGGACTCTCCCCGAAGCGGAGAGGACTTCTCGTGCCCGCGGGGTGGCGGTCGCCTGGAACACACCGGATCCCATCAGAACTCCGAAGTTAAGCAGGCGGGGCTCGCAGGTTGCGAGTTAGGTAGGGGCCTACCAATTTTGCAATTTTTTTAAAAATATCTTTAAAATAAATTTATTTGAGGTGTTGTTCAATTTTTTCGGTGCATGCTCCGACCATGATACATATTCCTTCTCCAATTTACCCGTGTAAACAAGGTTGAAAAAAAATCCAGCCACTTCTTCAGATTTGGGGGAAATTATCAGGTCGGACAATCGAGCTGTATCGCAGAGGATAGCAGGTGACTCTAACGGTTCGTTAGGGACGGAAAAAACGAGGTCGGACAACAACAACAACAACAACAACAAATACTATGTCACTCCGACTGCCAGGTCGGACAAAATGAGGTAGGACAGAAAGAAATGTGTGACGGTGCTGGGCGCAAAAGTCCCGAGATCGGACAAAAAAAGGTCGGACAAACGATGTAGACTCGACTTAAAGGGTAACTTGATTTTTTAAGCTTTTTTTTGAGTGAAGGATCCCAGGAGGACAACCCGCGAGTATTGGCAGCCTTGCCGCCAGCCGCCACCGCGGGGACGCTCGCAAAGTGTGGCCAGAAAATCATCTTGATATCGAATCGATGGACTTGCTCCAGGTGCAACATTCAACAAAGAGAGGAGCAAAACGTCAAAGAGACGGTGAAATGAGAATATTTCAAACTGGCACTGGACTGATTCACATAAAACACATTGTGATATTTACAATAGCTGCAAGCGTTATTTTGCACTGACGCCGCTTTGTTTACAGCGAGGGCGAGGGACGAGGCGGCGGGGCAGGGCCAAGAGCGTCATCATAGGAGTGTCGAGCTCGCCCACGACGCCATGGAGTTCATGTGACTGGTGCCGTTCAGCGTCCCAAGGAATACCATTTTTGGAGGAAAGAAAGCGACTAAGTATGGTGATAAAGAGATGATGCCACCAGGTATACAGTCCCACCGGGTATAATCCCACCAGGTATAATTCCCACCAGATATACACGATTTTATTTTGTTTTTATTTACGCGGATTCCCAACAAGTATAAATCCCACCAGATATACACCAATTTATATATAATTTAAGTGTGTCAGCAAGTATAATTCCCACCAGATATACACCAATTTATATATAATTTAAGTGTGTCAGCAAGTATAATTCCCACCAGATATGTTTCCCAACAGGTATAATTCCCACTAGGTATAAAAATAAAAAATAAACGAAGTGACAAGGTAATTCTTTTATTAATTTTCATGAGTTTGAATAGTGTTAAAGCTTCAGGTACATTTTAAGCAAAAAGCAGTAAAAACGTTTAATTCACCCTTTCAGTCATGAGATTTTTGCCGGTAAGTTTTTATGACTTTTAATGGTCTAGTTGGACTATTTGGCACCCAAGGAACTCATTTTTGCCGGTCCCGAGATTGTGGGATGCTCGGTTCGGGATTTACTGAACGTTGTACCCGTACTACGTTATGCTGAAAAGGCAAAAAATGACCTTTTTAAAAAGTTTTCATTTTGGAAACTGTTTTGAGTCACGATCATGAGTGGTGGTGAGGTGATACCTGACACGAACGGAAATGGCGTGCGATGTCGTTCTGCCCTCATTTTGTGCAAAAAACAGCCCAAAATGGCCGTGATTCCTTACTGTTCCGCGGAGACGGCGCTTGTGTCTGACGAACGAGCAGCACGCAGCAGACGACAAACTGACTCACCGCGGCATAAATAAATAAAAAAATAAGTGTATATCTGGTGGGATTTATACTTGTTGGGAATCCGTGAAAATATAAAACAAATTAAAATTGTGTATATCTGGTGGGAATTATACCTGGTGGGATTATACCTCGTGGGAATTATACCTGGTGGGATTATACCTGGTGGGACTGTATACCTGGTGAAACCATCCCGTGGTAAATGTGCTATTTTCTCTCAAAACTCGCCAAAGTAGGCCCCAATGCATCTTTTCAAAGGTGCGCGCACCGTGGGCGCGCGATTTTGGGGTCGATACGAGCGCCGCGTAGCGGCGCCGCCAGGTACTGGGGCAGTGCAGTGCCATGGCGGTGTCTTCCCGGTCTTTCTTTGTGTTTTCTTTCTAAACAGACCTTTTGTAGTAATTTATTTGAAAATCAACATGTTTTGTTGTGTAGGTGTAGTTGTGTTCATCGTTATTAAGCACATAAATGAAAATAATTATCTGAAAGTCCAGGTAACAAATGGATCACGGCGGTTGTTGGTACAGGTTATGTCATGTTGGTGAGTCATTTGAAATGTGAAACTTATTTATTGTTATTTGGCCGTTGTGAGGTTGTTGTCTTTTTTTGATACAGTGTGGACTTTTTCTCATCGTGCTCTCTTAGTATTGAAACGGTTGAAGGACGTCAAGAAGGTTTGGCTTGGTTGGTTTGCACTGTGCCACAGGTTCACACTTTTTTTCACTCTGTGTTTGTGGCTATAGTCTTCCCAGCCAAAGAATGAGGTAGTGCGAGGAGAGCAATGAAAGCCATTCGGCTCCCGATTGCTCCCGAACACCCCCCACTCAGTGCCTTCGGCTCCGAGATCTCGCGGCGTCTTGCGCGGCTTGGACCGCGAGGCCGCGAGGCCGCGCAAACCCTTCAGGACAACCACGAAAGGGATGCGCGATCGCGAGGATATTCGCGGAACCGCGGGGGAGGATTCGCGGACCGCGAGCCGCGAGCCGCGGCCGCGGATCGCGAGTTGAGGTGTTTGGTGCGGTCGCGGTTCGCGTGTCCTGCGGGTCTCCTTCGCGGTTGCGCTTCCTGTCGCGGGCTCGCGGGGGTGATACGCGAAGTTCGCGCACCCCTTTCGCGGTTGTCCTGAGGGGTTGCGCGGACTCGCGGTCTCGCGGTCCAAGCCGCGCAAGACGCCGCGAGATCTCGAAGCCGAAGGCACTGAGTGGGGGGTGTTCGGGAGCAATCGGGAGCCGAATGGCTTTCATTGCTCTCCTCGCACTACCTCATTCTTTGGCTGGGAAGACTATATATTTACATATGGGATGTAACAGACATAAATACATATGAGGTGCCCTTGCATTAAAAAGAAACCATTCCTTGAAGTTTAATTTTTCACAACAGTAAATATTGTGTGGTTCAATTCATTTTAGTGAAGTTGCGTGACTTTGAATGTACTCTCACCAAACTATCAACTGCCATTAGTTTATTGTTCATTAGCATCCTCCGGTCAGAATAATTTATTGGTGAATCAAGTGCATCCCTTATTATGTGGTTGGGGTATTGCAGTTTGTTCAATATAAAGTGTTCGGTCCCCCAATGTCTATGACACACAGATATTCACAATACATAAGAACCTATTTGGGCGTGTCATGCTAGTGGCAATTAAAACATGGTTTTTGAGAGCAACTAATTAGGGTGCCTTTTAACAAAGTTGGTGTTGATACGTACAAATCTTATCTTTTGCAGCTACATTTCCTTTCTTTTATTTCAGGCACGTGAAGCCCAGCCCCCCCATGTCTGTCCAAGAAGATAGTGTAAAGCAGTATGTCCAGGATCACCGTGATGGCAGCTACTGTGGTTGGTGCAGATGCAGGCTCCTTCAAGGTAAGCCAGCATCTTTTTTTGTTTCCACCACCAGTCCCCCTTCACCCTCTACCCGGCAGTCGCTGTCACTACCACCTCCCCCCACCCCTCCCCAACTCGCTTGCCGTTCCTCTCAAGAGTTAAGGGAATTTGTCCAGCACCTCGCATTTGTACGTCCCGCGTGCGTGCGGTGCGGCGTCGTGACGCCGAGGAGAGGAGAGGACCTCTGAGTACGCCCTGCTGTTTGTCGCGCACGTCGATGCGTCGCGACGCGCCGATAGCCACGCCGTACCGTCACTGTCCCGTCCCGTCCCGCTGAGCACGCTACTTAAGAATGCCCGCGTGGACGCGCGCCGCGGTCTATTGGGGGGGGGTGAGGGGGCAGGACCGCGTCTGCTCCGGACAGGTGTCTCGCAGCGGAGCCGCGGCTGGTCCCGGCCCCTCCTGCCCCTCCTGCCCCTCCTGCCCCTCCTGCCCCTGCTGCCCCTGCCGCTCCTGCCGCCCCTACTGCCCCTCCTGCCCCTCCTGCCCCTGGTCCTGCTGGCTGCTGTCCGATCGACCGGGTCAACAGAGCGCGGGCCTCAGCGCGGCGTGGCCCGGCGTAGCGGGATAGCTCCGCGGTGGCCGGCCAGCCGGGCCGGGCTCGCGGGCTCAGCGGTCAGAGTCCGAAGATTATTGCGCTCTCGTATACCTCCGTCCTTGTCGCACCCATAGCAGTGCTCTAGGTCGGGGACTGGCAGGGCCCCTTGAGTGCGACGAGGAAGGAGCGGCACGTGAGAGCGATCTTCGGAATCAGACGGGGCAGGCTAGGCCCAGGCCGGCGCGGCGAGGACTCGCGGTCCGGCCCCGTCCCGTCGGGTCGCCACGATTGTCCCGTCACCACCACCGCTGCTGCTACTGCTGCTGCTGCCGGCGCCATTCGGAGCGGCTGCGAGCCTCGCGGCCCCGAACCTGGTAAGATCGCGGCCGAGCACTCGCAGCACTCTGCACGTGCACAGCACGTGTGCTCCGCGCCACACACACACACACACATACACTCACATGTATGTGGGTATGGGTGCCAGAGGCCAGCCGCACCACGCTGCCACCCCCCACCCCGCGTCGCCCCGGCCGAAATGTCAAGCGCCCCGATGAAGAAATAAATATTGTCGATGGTGCGGAGATATTGTTGTCATGAAGCCCTGCTGGTCCTCTCCGTAACGAGCACCGCCCCGCCTTGAGCCCGCCGTGCGCACCCGCCGCGCGCGCTCCATGCAGCCTCTCATGTGAAATCGCTCACTGCGGCTTCAATTAATCGCCAAACTATGTAAGGGATAAGACGAATGGCCTCAAATTATACGTGGCGCTGGTAATGACGCTGCCACGCCGTGCCACCCCCGATCAGTAAATGTTTTCGCTCTGCGGGACAAAAGGCGGAATTAATCGACGCCGGGGCGGGTGAGAGGGTTTGTTTATTGCTGGGCGGGCGCGGGTGGCACTCCCTGCCGAGTGTCGTCGCGTCGCGCCGCGCCCCGCGTGTGTGCATTTACAAGGGAGTATTTATCGTGGTCATTAAAATATTAACGACTCGGTACCGATTTATTATGAAATTAATCAAGAAAAGAAAAATCCACGTGGCACACCCACATTGGTAACGAGAGAACCGACAAAAAAAGAAGAAAAGACCGCATGTTTTATATTTGCTGTGCAGGGCGGATATGGGGGCGCGGAAATGACGTGATGTTCTGGATCAGACATGATTTCTTTTTTCTCTTTTTCTCCTTGTAAACCCCGCGAGCGAAATGTGTGCCGTGCGCTTGGTCTGCCGCAGGCTGCGTCCGCAGCGGGCGCGCGTCCGGGTTAGCAGGGGGACGGGGACGGGGACGGGGACGGGGTAGGACCCGTGGGACGTAAGAGAGAGGGAGGTAGAGGGAGGGGGAGGGAGAGCGCGTGGTTCGGACGCCGCTCCGTCGCGCCCCGCCCCGCGCCGCACGCCCTGGGCGATGCACTGGCGATCTGAGTTATTAAATTAAGCGAATCACGTTTCTGGAGCTCCAGTCAACAGACTGCTGCTCTGATGCTTCATTCATTCCCGCCGCGCCAGTTTATTATTTTCGTTCGTTCGTTAGGCCCGTTCAGTTCATTTCGTATATCTGATTTTCATTTTGTTTTGCGATCCGGAGAATCGCAGTATGTATGTGTGTGTGTGTGTGAGTGTGTTCGTGTTTTTCCGCGTCCCATACGGCCGCTGAAGCCGTGCGAGTTTCTCTTTCCCCGCCATATGCTCTGCGTTGTGTGCACAACTTATGCACAATAATTAATAGCTGGCAATAAAAATGGGTAACGTTAAGTTTGTGGTGGTACTGTATGCTGATCTGATCTGGTTCGAGGCGAGCCGTGGCGTGGCGTAGCGGGGCGCAGTCACGGCGCGGCAGCCGCGGCAGGGGAACGGAGCGGAGCGACGGCACGCCGCCAGGCTGACCTGCTGTCTGAATCCGAAGATTGCTCTAGCGCGTCTGTCCTTGTCGCACGCATAGGACCCTGTCATCGCAAAGAGAGGTCTGCGCCATAGGTGCGATAAGGACGGAGGTACGAGAGCGATTTTGAATCAGACGGCTGCCCTGCCCTGCCCTGCCCGGGCCGAGCGACGGCGGCGCGCCGGCGGCGTTCACGAAATGGGATTGGCGACAACGCCCCTGGAGAGTGTCCTCATCATGCTCGTGCCCACCGCGCCCTGCCCTGCCCCCGCCCCGCTCCTCGTTAATATATGGCGCGCCCCCGGGCCGTCTGCTCTAGAGCGGAAGTGCGCGCGGCGCGGGGCGCGGGGCGCATCAGGAATAGCCGTATGGTGATGGCGCGATGGGATGGGAGTGTCGCGCGCGAATAAGGCCGGCGTCCGGCGTCCTCTTGGTTCGCGCAGTCCATGGTCCGGGCCGCCTTCAGAAGGACGGCACGGCGGGCGGGGCCGGGCGCGTTATTGTTGGGCTGCGCTAAGGACACACGGCGCCACACTCGAGATATTATTAAAAGATTACCGGTCGATGAATAATAGTTTTCGCCTCGGTCCGGCCCGGCCCAGCCCGGCACAGCCCCCTACAGCGACAGGCCAGCCAGCCAGGCCCGTGTAGTTCCGGACACACCCACGACTCCAGCGCCCAGCGCCACGCCGGCCACGCCCCTCTCCTTCCGCTCGATATGCGATGCGGAGTAAGAGAGAGAGAAAGAGAGACCCGGCCCGGGCCGGCGGCGGCGTCCGGCCTGCGCGCGAGGTCCACGGCGTCCACGCCGCCGCGTGCGTGTGGCGTGGTGGTGGTGCTGTGCGTCTCTCTCGTATCGAATCGAAATTAAAGGAGGTCTGTTAATTTTCCAGGTTTTGGGCTGATTGTTATGCGCGGCGCTTGCTCGGCCCGGGCCCCGGGCCGTCCCGCCACACCGTAGCGTGGCATGGCGTGCTCTTCTGCGCGCGATGCGACGCGTGCGCGTTATTTTTCCAATCGGCCCCCTTCCCTACCAGCCCCTCACACACACAAACGCGCTCTCTCTCGCACACACACGGAGGTAATGCTGTTTACCGAACAGCCCCGCGCGCTGGTATTTTTATACATCCTTGGCTTGGCGCAGCGCGCGGCTGACTGCCGCTTCGCCTGCTTCGGCCGGCCCGGCCCGGCGCGGCGCGACGCTTAGCCGCCGGTTGCCTCTTTACGACGCAGGTGTGATGTGCGCGTGCGCAATACGTTTGGACCCAACGCGACAATGACCCTCGTGGCCCGTGGCCGGGCCGGGCGGGGCGGGGCGGGGGATGAGCGTGAGGGAATAAGGCCCGTCCCGGGGCAGTTCTCTGCGCCCCAGTGCCGCTCATCAGCCGCCGTGCCCCGCCCGGCCCCGCGGGCCGCTCCTCGCGGCGCGGCGTACCCCCTCGGGGACCTCGGGAGGGGCCTTGCCACGCCGTAAACAAATAGACGCCATTTGTCTGAAAGTCCAGCCTCGCGCCTCGCGGCTGGGCTGGGCTGAGCCCGGCTGAGATGGCTCAATCCACCCGGCCCGGCTCTGCCCTGCCCTGCCCTGCCCGGGCTAGCCTCGCCCCCTCCGCTCTGCCGCCCTGGTGCCAAAAGGTGGCCGCCCCGCCCCGAGACATGTGGGGCGTCAATCTGGCAGGACGCGTTTGTGTTGTAGGGTGATTACGACCCGGACGGGCGGGTACAGGCGCAAGGCAGGCACGGGTAACGTCGTATGCCCGACCCGCCCCGACCCGCTCCGAGCCGAGGCTGCGACCCCGCGGAGCCGGCCCGGCCCGACCCGACCCGCAGAGGAGACCAGTCAGGACGCGAAGCATCGGTGTCAGCCGGCAACTATTTTATTTTTGAAGGACTCGCTGGGCGCGGCGCGCGGCCTGCCTGACGGGCCGTGTTGCACCGCTCTGCAGGGGCCCCGGCCCCGGCGAGGCGAGGCGCCTGTCCCGCGAGCGGGTGTGACTTGTGTGTCGCGGGGCGGCGCATAGGCTGCGCAGAGCGGCTCCCTCAAGTGATTATCAGAGGTTTATACGTTGCGCATCCAGTGTAGTACTCCCACCTGCACCGCGTGACCCCTGGCTGCCCGCCCAGCCCAGTCCTGGCGGGGACGGGACGGCAACCCCACCTCGAGGCGACTTGGCGAGGCGTGGCGCGGCGCGGCGTGGATGAGCCGGTGTGGGGCGGCGCGCGGGCGCAGCGCGCAGCACGTCCCGGACGATGACGAAACGGTCACATTCCCGCACGTGCTTTGTGGAGGTGCCTCGTCTGGCTACAGGGGAGGAGGTGCCTCGCGGAGGGCAGGGCAGGGCGCGGTGATTCGCCGCCGCGCTGAGCTGAGAGCGAGAGCAGCGCCTCTTTTGCGAATGCGTTTTGGTCGTTTTGGTACCTGCGCGTACGCGCTGATTTTTACTTAAATTTTTTGGTATATTGATTTTGAGCTGAGGCAGAGCGGCAGCTTCTTCCGTCCGTCGCGTCGCATTGATATTCCAGGCGTGCGTGGGACTGTATCGGATCACGGATTCACGAAACCACCGCCGCGCGCACAGGTCGCCGTGCTCGTTCCTCCTTCAGCTGCTCGCCGGAAAGGTTATAATAAAATCTTTTATCGCCGCTTTGATTCATATTCCGTGGCTTTTGGCCCGCACAGTATTTCTATCGGTTCGTAGGATCCGATTCTGGAGCGCGTGGGTCGCGACCACACCCGATCCACCCACAGCGAGCACGGCCACGGCGGCGGCCAGCAGGCCGGACCCGGCCCCGGCTGACCCGCGCCTCACCGCCCTGCTGAACCCCTATGCGCCCCCGCACCCCCTACCTGCTCCCTGGCGCTGCCCCGCCACCCCGCGCCCCACCCCGCCGCGCCCGCCCTGCGCGACCGCGACACCGGCCCCCCGTGCGACCCGCACCCAGCCTGTATGAGAAACGGCTTGTCCGGATTGGAGGTGATAGTTATTTATTCCATTACAAATCGCCGGGATTTTCTCTCTCATGAGTTGGCATCGCGGCCGGTTTGCTAGTTGAGCCACCTGCATGGCCGAGCCGAGCCAGGAGGGCTTCTTCTTCCTCCTCCAACGGTTGTGGCTGTGCATAGCGCTCGACCCGGCCCGGCCCGGCCACGGCGCCCGCGGTGTGTTTAGCATATTAAGTGGCCTACCGACTAAGCGCTGGCTATAGCTGCGCCGCCCTGCCCAGCCCCGCCCTGCCCCGCCCTGCCCGACCAGGCCAGTGTCGTATAGACACACATTCTCAGTCAGGCTCACATATCATTCCATTTCAGCCCCGAAACACGTCGATAAATCAGCGGCGGGAGTCACAATGGCCGACTCATCCTCAAACACCGAGTACTTTCTATGCTCTCCAACTTGTCCCATAAGCCCGGTGATCCTCGCGCCCCGGCCCGGCCCGGCCCGGTCCCGGGTCGTACCGTCCTCCCGGTCCGGTACAATTCAGGAACACAAATGATAATTGCGGGATTTGGACCGGGCCGCCGCCCCGCGGACCCGGAGGCTGCAGGCTCGAGGGCTCCGGTAAGAAGGAGAGGACCGGTTTTTCCGGGAGCCTCGAGGGGGCCGCGGCGCGGCGTGGCGCGGCGTGGCGTGCCCGCGTATCATGCTCGCCTCGACAATGTGACAATCCGATACCTACTCCTCCCCGACCCGATCTGTGTTTGGGAAAGCGGCGTGGTTGTGTAAACCCCCTGCCTCGCCTGCCCATCCTCCTCGACGGACCAATATCCACTCGGTGCACTGCCTGCCTATATACCACGTCCCGATACGTGTACCCTTCACGACGACGTGGAGTTCGTTTCGGGTTCCGAGGACCCCGCACCGCGCCTAGCGGCCTCTGACCCGCCGACCAGCCGCGCCGGACCCGCGGCGCGGTCCAAGTCCCGGCCCGGCGTGTCAACCTCCAGCAGAGAGGCGAGCGACAAACTGGCCGGCCCGGCCCGGCCGCGGCTGAACGGGACGGGATGGAACTCTCGCGGCCGCGGCCAGATCCGCGGGGCGGCGTCCCACGGCGCGGGGCAGCAGGGCTGCGCGGGGTGCGGCGGGGCGGGGAGGTGACAGCGACAGGCAGCTCCGAGAGGGGAGTCACCTCAAAAAATCATTGTACAACCCCAAAACACTCATTTTAAAAATATTTAAAAAAAAAAAATCAAGATAATAAAATTGAGAAGAAAGATACAGAAAAATCCAAAAAGATCAAGAACAAGTGAACAAAAAACTTAAAAAAAAAAAAAAAAAAAAAAAAAAAATAGAAAAAGCGAGACAGGGGAAAAGATCAAAATTCATCAAAAAGTGACAAATTTTCGCAAATTTTCCTTTAGAAATAAAAATCAAAACAAGTTTTTTTCTAAATCAAAGAACATTTTACACGTTTTGTATGAGCAGTATGTGTGATCATCCACCCTCGGGCAGCACTGCTGCTGCTCGAAATTTCGTGCGTCGCGCCATGACGACGACTGCTTTGAATAACAAGCCTGCGCGCGGTGCGATGTGTCCGTTCGGTTCCACCTCGGTTCCGCCCTCCTCGCCCTGCCCGGCCCGGCCCGCCCTCCTGGAGACAGCACCCTGGCGCGGGCCGCGCGCGGGCTGTCTCGTGACCTGTTGCGCCCGGAGAGACTCCAGGCCCTCTAGTTGTGCCGCGCTGCGCCTCGGCTCCTACTTGAAGGGCGCCGGCTTCCACTTAGGGTTCGCGGTGCGGCGCACGGTTGCGCGCGCCGCGGCACTCCTCACCGTAAAGTCTATTTGCACGTCAGAGCTGATTTTATTGGGGGCCGCGCGCGCGCGCGCGCGTGCGGAGTTGAAAGTCACCGCACCTTGTGTTTTAAGAGCGCAACACAACGAGTGCTATAACTCGGAATGGCTGCGCACACACTCGCGGGGTGGGGCGGGGCGCGGCGGGGGTCAGTGCTGGTGCGCCGTGAGGCCCGCGCGCGCGCCGTTTACACTGAATATTTGAAAAGCCGTTGCCCCCAAACAGTGCCGCGCTCCGCTCCGCGAGGCTGGCGCGTGGAAGGGGGAGGGTACACGGTATGTATGGCGAGGCGGCGATGCCCCAGTTTCAGTTCACAAATAAACTCGACCTAGAAGAGAAAAAAAAACACACACACGTGTGTACACTCTCGTGCAAAAAACGGACAGGAGGGCCCGAAAATTATGCATCTCCATTTTCAAAGCTGCCTCAAAAACTTTTTCTTTTTTTATGTTGACACTTAAACGATATTTCATTTACGGACAACTGATTTAGAATTCATCATTTTTTTAATGTGGAAGGGGGGGGGGTAGGGATTTACACCGGGTAACTTTGAATTTCATTTTTGCGCATTTTAGCTTGATGTTGAATTTAACGGAGGATTTCACCATCGTTTTTAAAACCCTTATCGCACCTGTATGTGGCTATCGCTCCCATTGGAGCATCGTATGCACTCGTGGTTTCCCTCTCCAGCCCGCCCCGCCCCGCCCTGCCTCGCCTCTCCCCGCCCCGCCCCGCCCCGTATCGCCCCGGTCGATACCGGCGTCCACAGGAAGTAGGCATTACCGGACGCCGCTATCTCGAGATATATCAGCACTGACCCGCCCCCAGGCCGAGCCGAGCCGAGCCCGGCGTGCCCCTCTTCGGCCGCAGAGGGGCGTGGTGGGGCGGGGCGGGGCGGGGCGGGGCGGGGCGGGGCGGGGCGGGGCGGGGCGCGACGAGGCGGGTTGGGGCGGGGCAGGACGGGCCTAGGCGGGGTGGCGGACTAGATTATCCCGCTCCAAGACGGGGTGGGAGGTCTTTAGTGTTGCCCCGCATCGCCGGCGGAGGGAATACAAACCGCAACAGCGAGGCTGTAAGTGCGATGGCGGCCATGTTGTCGGGTCGCGGGTCGCGGCGGGTCTTCGTTTTAGAATTTCACGTTTTCCGAAGTTGTCGCTTTCGTGAAGCTGGCCTCGTTAGAGCATGACGAGGGGGTGGGTGAGGCGGGGCGCGCCCGCGGCGGCCTGCACGGTCCAGCCCGGCCCCGGCCCCCTGCCTGGCGGCCCTGGCGGCCCTGGCGGCCAGCGCGGGGGCGTTCTTTCCCATGCGTCAGCAATATATGGAACAATATCTGCTCCTCCTCTCTCTTCCTCAGCCGGACCAGCCCCGGCCTGGCCCGCATTATATACCATTGTTTTAGTTTTTCTTTTTTAATTAATCGTCGATTAGCCCCTCTCCTTGCTATGCAACTCCTCCTCATCCTCTCTACCCCTCCTCCACCTCCTCTCTCCCTTCCTCCTCCTCCTAATCCCTCCTCCACCTCTCCCCTCCCCTCCTCTCAAAATCTGAGGCCCGATTTGAATGAATGGGTTGCATGCAGGTGCGCGGACGTGCCGGGACGTGCCCCTCGGGTCCGCTCCGCTCCATACGGCTACGTGCCTACCGCGCCTCTGTACGTGGTACGTGCGCTATGGTTGCGCTGCCCACATTCTCCCCACACCCCCTCCCTCTCCTTTCCTCGCACATCATCACTGCATCTCGCCTAATAATCCGTCGCAGCCAAACGGCTGTCGGGGTCGTAGTTGATGTCGCTGGGGGTGGGGGGGAAGCTCGTGCCCCCTCAGTGCCCCCCGGCCTATCCAGCCAACAACATTGCCTCGTTACGCCCGCAAGCCCCGGGGCCCCATGTGAGGGGAGGCGGTCCTGGCCCCGCCGGCCTCTACGCGAAACACGGAGGACCAACAGATGTGTTTTCTGTACGTATTTCTATATCCCTCTTCTTAGAGCTTTCAGCTTGCAGGGTAGAAGTCCTATACCCCACCTTTTTTTCCTTTTCTTATTTTTTTCGGTTTATACTTTTTAGACCTTTCTCGTAGGACTTCCTCCCTCCGGCCGCGCGACCTCGGCACGATCCTGCGGTCGTCCGCGGTCTCCGCGCAGTGTCCGAGGCCTATACTCGTCTCTCTCTCTCTGTCTCTCTTTCTCTCTCTGTCCGTCAGTGCCGTGCTGTGACAGGTTTTACGCCCCTCTTATAAGTAGAACTGGGATAATGCACACGTGACGACGTGTGACGGCCTGCTCCGTCCCGGCCGCGGCCTTTGCAACATTGTATAGTCCCCGCGCGCGCGTAATTGTCGCGCCGTCACCTCGCGGCGCGTCGATCGCGCGGAACGCACAGTTTAACACGAGAACGGAGCGGAGCCGCGCGCATGCGCTCTCGGTCCGTCCAGTCGGGTCCGGTCCGGTCCGTCCGGTCCTTCCCTCCCCCTCCCACCACCGGGCCGGGCCGGGCTGGTCGTTATGGTGCTCGGGTCGCATGGCGTGCCGGAGATATCCCGCCACTGTGGGGACCGTATGTGCTGACTGCATGGGGGGTCCCTCCGCGGGGCTCGGGGCCCCCTACCCGTCCGTCGCGTGACGACCAGCGCACTTTTATGGACTCTCTTCTCCCGCCTCCCCTCTATATGCATCTATCTGTTTCGTGAAAGACGATGTTAAGAGCCCCGCGCTCGCCTCTCGCCGCCTGCTCTCGCCGCAGCGCGCGCGGAGTCCGGAAATTAGACCTCGTCGTGACGACTACATCTGGATCAGGAGGGCTGATGTCGTTCCGGTGTGCCGGGGGGGAGCCTGCGCGCCCACGCCCAACCCCGCCCAACCCCGCCCCGCCGCGTCACGCCACGCCTCGCCCCGCCCCGCCCGGCGGCTCGCCGCTCTCGGCGTTTAGGTGCGAATGTGCGGACTAGTTTATGATTACGCCGTGTAGTGCCGGCCCTGCCCGGCCAGGCCAGGCCAGGCCCCTCCTCCTGCTCCTCTCCTACCTCGGAGGGGTTCCCACGGAACACGTACATGTGCAGACCTCGGCGTGTGTGGGGGAGGGGAGCGCCGCGGCCCGCTACAGGTGCTTGGCCGCACGCTCCGCTTACTCTCTCTCTCCCTCTCTCTCTCTCGCTTGCTCGCTCTGCGCTCTCGCGCGCGGACTCGTTCGTTCTCCTCTTCGGCGCGGCGCGGCAGAGCTCTGGTGCCACCGCTCGTGCAGGTCTCCGCGGTGCTGAGCGCGTGTGGTCCAGCGCTACAGGCGCCGTCGGCCTTTTTGGACAATACAGTACGGTGTACGCGGGCCGCGGGCCCCGCGGGGCGGGAGAGTGACGAAACGTGCGCGGTGGCGTCCCTATCCCCGCCCCTCAGCGCCCCGTCGTCTGTTTAGGCCAGCCTAAGGGAGCGCGGGGGCGTGGCGAGGCGCGGCGCGGCCGCATCACGCTATGCAGGCCGCGGCGCTGCGCCGCTGCGCGCTCCGTACCGCACCGTAATACCATACCAGACCAGACCAGAGGCGTGCTGCTTCCAGAAACCGTGAAAGATCATCTCACATGCCACACGGAGCGGGCGGGGGCCGCGGGGCCGGGGCCGGGGCCGGGGCCGGGGCCGGGGCCGTGTCCAGGGCAGGCGGCCCCCGCTGCTCCCGCGCTGCAAGGCGCTGCGGCCGAGGCCGAGCGGCAGGAGGAAAGCGGGGGAAACAACAACGCGGCCCGAGGGGGAAACAACTAAGAATTTTGGTGTACAAATTTTGTGACTCGTCGTGTACTTTTGTTGAATTTTTGTGAATTTTTGCCTGGGTTTTTCCTAATTTTTAAAGAATTCTTCTAAATTTTCTTTTTTTTTAAAATAAAATTTCTCTTAATTTTGCTGAATTTTCCTGAATTTTCCTGAATTATGTGGTCTCCAAAGATTTCAGAGTTGTTTCCCACTCGACAAGGCTCCTTCCGCTGGTGCTGGAGACTGTAGCTCTGACTACGTCGACGAGATTTTGACGAAGAGCTCGGACAGCGCTGCGATGGGTTGCTTTCGCGGTACTGCACAGTTGCCTCGCGAACGCATTCTCATGGGGGCGCTGATGCTGCTTGCCTCCTCACATCGTGTGTGTGCGGCGGCCGCGCCGGGCGCCGTGGGGCGGGGCAGCGCGCGCCCAGTCCAGCCCGACCCTGAGGCCGTAGGGATCTCATGCCGTCGGCGATCGAAGGATATCGATCTCTATATTTTCCGGTCGATAATACTGGGGCAGCGGGGTGGCGATGTCTCGTGTGCCGGAGAGTCCCCTCCTTATCCCTCCCCCTCCTCCTCTCCTCCAAGGAGGCAGGTCGCCACGCTGTCTCGGTTGGGAGGAGGTTGCGGCTCCAGGGTTCTTGCCCCGGGCGAGGGGCGGGGCGAAGCGGGGGCGTGGCCCCGTGCTGGGCTCGGACCCAGACCATCAGACTGGTCATGGGAACTGCTCCAGTTGATCGGGTTTATTGCGTTGGGGTTCGGGGTGACCTCCCTCTTTACGCCCCGCCCCACCCGCCCCCGCTCCGTCCCCGCTACCGACCCGGCCGGGGCCGCGCCCCGCTGCAGCGCCCCGTGCCCTTGTGCCCTGCACGCCCGGCACGCCTGGCACAATCTCGAGAGAAGATCGACTTTTCTCGCCCGTGCACCCCGCCACGCCAGGCCACGCTGCCCGACTGCTGCGAGGTGCTAAGCCCAACCAGGTCCGCCTCGCCCCGCCCCGCCCCGCCCCGCCCCGCCCCGCCCCGCCCCGCCCCGCCCCGCCCCGCGCGCTCCTCAGCGGCCGATTCGCGGCGGAACGTTTTAAGTTTTTCTTTGAACTCGCCGCCCCCGCGCCCGGCTGGCCAGGCGCGGCCCCCTCCTCCGGCTGACCTCTGACCCCGAGCCACCTCGGGCCGACGCCTCTGTGAGTGTATTAGCGGCCGTTTAGGGCTCACCTTATTATTTCATCCTCGCGACCGGCGGCGCGCTTATCGCCGCTTTGATTTTATGAAAGGCGCTCGTTCGACGCGCTAAAGGGCAGTGGATCGTGAGGGAGACGTTGTGCAGGGCTGGGATGGGGAGGTGGGCCGCGCCTCGCTCCGCCCCGTCTCGCCCCACTCCGCCCCGCTCCCCGACGCCCCGCGCCCGTCCGCGACCACTGTCAGTACAGTACAGGGGTTGCCGCGCCTTCTTCCTCGCCCCCGGGGGGCTAATCGAACTGGGGCGCCCCCGCAGCCCCACACCCCCGCGGCCCCCGCGGCCGCCGCCCCCCGCAGCGAACCATTAGGGTCCTCGGTGTACAGCCTGGGCCAAAAAGGCGGCCGACGGCGGCTAGCTTGGCATGGTCCTCCCCTCCCGCAGAGAGCAAGAAGAATGTGACCGGTGGGAAAAAATCATTTGGAGAGTTTGGGGAAATGGATGAGGTATTAAATCGACAGCAGAGAGAGAGAGAGAGAAACAGAGCGGGAGGGAGCGAGCGAGCGAGAGCGCGATAGATACAGAATATATGGTTCTAAAATCGTCGTAATGAACGTGTGGAACCGTAGGTGATATTGGTCCGGCCTGCAGGGGGACACCGCCTAATGGGGAGCTCCCCGATGAGTCATGCGGGCTGCGCGGCTGCCAGCCCGCGGCACCCCCCACTCTGCGGCGGGGCGTGGCAGAAGCGATCTCGGCTGAGCGGCCCCGGAAGTTGCTTGATTAAAAGTTTTGGAGGCTGATCGGCCATCGCAACGCCCTAATGAGTCGGCGGAGCGGCCGGCGCGTCGCATGCCGATGCGTTACCGTTCCCATGGACGCGCCGCCGCCGCCGCGACCACCTCCGCGGCCCGCAGCAGCAGCAACAGCAGGAGGATCAGCGGCAGCAACAGCTTGACTTTGACTTGACTTCAAGCAGCAACAATAACAACAACTTCAGAAACAACCAAGAGGAAAAGGGGGAGGGGGGGGGAGGGGGCTCACTTCGAAAAATCACTTGAAAAATCATTTAAAATAATAAAAAAAATTACAAAATCTACATAAAATTAAGAACAAAGCTTTCGAAAAATCCTAAAAATCGCGACGTGAAAAAATGAAAAAAAAATTCTAAACTAGGAAGAAAATATCAAAATTTATGAAAAAGTGAAATTTCCACGAATTTTCCTTAAAAATCAATAAGAAAACAAAAACCAAACAAAATGCAAAAATTTATTAAAATCAAAAGTCTAAAAAAAATCATTGTATATATCTTGTGTGAGTGATCCCCTTCTCGGAAACAACTACAGCAGTAGCAACAACAACATAAACAATAACAACAGCAACAACAGCAGCAGGAACGCGGTGATGTTCGAGCAGATTGGTGAACAGCACCTGTGTGTGCCTATGGCCGCGTCACGTGCGCTATGTGTAACGGCGTCACGCTATAGGCCCACAGCGCGCCCCACTGCGCGCAACAGCGCGTCACTACCGCCGGAGCCACCGTCAAATGTCGTTGCGCGGCGGTGTGTGCGTGCGTTACTGCGGGCGCATATGTGTGTGTGTGTGATGCTGCGCAGACTGATGCTCCGAGGAGGAAACGTGCTGGCATGCGTGCGCGCTCATTGGCTTTACAAGCCTCGAGTGTGTGCATTGATCACAAAGTTGTAACGAAACCACTCGCGTCTACATTGCCGTCTCTCGCTTTCTCTCTCTCTCTCTCTCTTGCTCTTTCTCCCTTCCACTCTCTCTCTTCTCTCTCTCTCTCTTCTCCTCTCTCTCTCTCTTCTCCTCTCTCTCTCTTCTCCTCTCTTTCCCTCTCACTCACTCGCCAGCCTTCTTTTACGCTCGTCTCGCCACCCACACTTTTCTCTCTCTCTCTGGCTCACGCGCGCACACCTCTCATCACGCATCGTTTGTCTTTCAGCCCGCTCAGCTCACACTGGCTTATCTTCCCCATCTCGGTGTGTAATTGGTTCGCCCTGATATCTGTATTAAACACTAGCCGTGCGTGAGGGATTAGCCGCCGTTGAATGAGCGCAGCGCGCTGGGCCTAGTGAATGAGTCGTGGGGCGGTCCATATCGCACGGGAATGCCGCCCCACCCCCACCACCACCAGGCCGCCTGCCCGAACCCACTCGCTTTGATTAAATAAAAAAGCTTGCGTGCGTGCAACGTGATTTTATGTCACGATTCTCTGTTGTCGGGTGATTTTAATTTGCTCGTCTTGACTACTTTCTTCCTCTCTCCGTCGGCCGCCGCTTGGCACTCCGCGGCGCGAGGTTGTATCTGGCAGGTCTGGCACTCGCTGTCGAGATAACGCGCCCCGCCCCGCCCGCGCGCGAGCCGCGCTGCTGTCGACAAGACGGATGATCACTTTAAATTTCGTCGCCGTAGTGGCGCGCGCAGTAGGAATAGGTCTGCGAGGTGACGCGCGTTTCGTTTCCTACGCCATTTCGCTCACAAGATAGAGAAATCAGAGGGGAAACAACTGAAATTTTTGTACACCTCGTGTAATTCTGAATAAATCAGGGAGAGGAAAAAAAACAGAAAATTTTAGGAAAGTTCGGAAAAATTCAGGAAAATCGAGGGATCCCCCACTTCCTCAGGTATTGTTCACACGAGTATTTCGAGTATTGATGAGTTCTGTCGAGTATTCGTGAGTTTTGGCGAGTAATGTGCGCGAGTGTTGGCGAATATGAGCGAGTATTTCACCAGTAAATTTCAAACAATATTGTGAGTATTGGTGATTAATGCCGAGTAATATTTAGTTGGGCGTGAGTATTTTTCTTTTTGTGCACACGGGTAACGCAAAGTGGTGGACCTCTCGAGGAAAATTCACAAAAATTCGAGCAAAAATCCACAAAAAAAAATCACAAAAATTCATAAAACTTTTATTACACCAAAATTTGGAGTTGTTTCCCCTTCGGCAAATTTACGACCACGGACCACGCGTAAGATAAATTTTAGCACCCCTTGTAAAAAAACAAAAAACAAAACAAACACGGTATAGTGTTGCGGGTCTGTCTGTTGTCTACGTATTTTATGTTACATCCGGTATACATGCACAGAGTATCTTTTACAAGTCTCTCCAGAGCAACCGGCCTGCCCGCGCGCAGGCATACACACACACACACACACCGATTTGTTCATTACATTTTTGGAGCTCGGTGTGCAGCGCACGCCTCGCCGCACGCACCCCCCTGACGAGCCCCAGATTGCGGCGGCCGCCGCCCCGCTGGGCGCCCTCCCCCGCCCCGCCGCGCCCTGCCGCGCCCTGCCGCGCCCCGAGGAGCCCCACAGCGGGCCTGACGGGCCGTGAGCGCCTTCTGACCGACGGACAGATAACTTGATCTCCATCGGGGAAGAAGAAGAAGATAGCCGAGAACTCGACATGTGTCGGCGGCTCACCGCGCGCTCGGCACGGCACGGCGCGGGCTGATGGAAACAAAGACGGGATTAGGCTGGCCGTGGCATTTATCGCCCTGCTCCCCGGCGGTGCGGGCGCCTCGGCTAGGGTGTTTCAGGAGCGCAAAGTGTTCGGTAATATTGACGCTTGTTGTGGAAAAGTTTCGTTTCTACTTAAAAATGATACTTGATTTTTTTGGAATTTTTTGGACAAAATTTAGGGGTCGCGCGAGGCCCTTGAAGTTAACCCAGCATTCTTATGGGCATTTATGCCTAAAACTAAAAACTGGCTGTGGACCCTGAAGTTTGTGCCGGGGAGCAAAAGTAAGTCAACAGCCGTAGTCTACGTAAAAACACGAGTCAGGGGATGTGCCGCACGCCTTCCTAAGCCCTGTCATAATTGTTTAAAAAATTGTCAAAATTTACAAATTTAGCCGAATTTTACCAATTTTATTTTTGAATGAGAGGGCTTAGCAAGGCTTGCGGCACATTCCCTGACTCGTGTTTTTACGTAGACAACGGCTGTGGACTTACTTTTGCTCCTCGGCACAAACTTCAGGGTCCACAGCCAGTTTTTAGTTTTAGGCATAAATGCCCATAAGAATGCTGGGTTAACTTCAAGGCCCTCGCGCGACCCCTAAATTTTGTCCAAAAAATTCCAAAAAATTCAAGTATCATTTTTAAGTAGAAACGAAACTTTTCCACAACAAGCGTCAATATTACCGAACACTTTGCGCTCCTGAAACACCCTAGCCTCGGCCCTGCGGCCAGACCCGGCCCGGCGGGGTGCTTTGACAATTTGGAACGTCTTGGGATAAAAATCTGCAGTGATGAGCAGCGTGCGCCAGGAGCGTTTTGCGGTGCGAAAGGACGACGATTTCTCCGCAAGGATGCTGCCGCCGTTGTTGACCTCGGCGGCTGATCTCGAAGGGTCTGCTGCGTCGTCTGCATTGTTTTTCGCTGATTAAAATGTTTTCCAAATGTGTGTCTGGTGCTGGCCTGGTGTGAGACAGAGTGGTTTATGAATGCCTTTCACCTGCTTGCTGGGGAAAATAGCGGGGAGGTGCAGGAGGGAGAGAGGAGGTGGCGTGGGGGAGTGGGAGAAAGAGAGAGAGAGAGAGTGAGTCGCTGAAATGAGGAGACAGGAGAGGATCTCTGAGAGGGCGCTGTGATGTGGAGCCGTGCGGAGGAGGTAAATCACTCAACTCAGCCAGGCTGACCCTATCCGTACTCCGTTGGTCCGGTCTCGGCTGATCCGGGTCGTGGGAGAGGTAAAGGGGAAGGAGGGGGAGGGGGGAGGGAAGAGAGATTGATTCGGACAGTGGAGGATGCGCGGAGGCATGCGGGGTGCCGCGCCGCGCGCTCGGACATCGCCACCGTGAGATTTGTAACAGGCTGATTCATTTACACTTCGTGCGTGTAGAGAGGTGAGAACCGGGGCGGCTCGGCGCGGCCCTGCTGTCCTGTCCGGTGCCTGGACGCGGTCGAAGCCTTCGGCCTCCGTCGCGTTTGAACAATAATAAAAAGTTATGCTTTGCTTTCCAGCAGGTGTGGGGCTCATTAGAAGTCAGCGGTGTCGGACAATGCGGGACCGCGGGTTGTCAACCTTGCGGAGAAATGAAACAAAGCCTCGGGGGAGCCAGTCAGGCCGTAACATTGTGGGGTGCCTACCTGTTGCATTGTGTCACTTTGGGCTCTTTATGAGGACCTTGTTAGAGGGTGCCCCGTCCTCGCCTCACCTCGGGGGGCCCTGGGGGGCCCCACCGGGCCCCTTACCTGGCCAGCGCTCCATTTAGGGCATAAGTCAGTGGAATCCCGGCATTTTTTCCCGTATAGACCTGAGACACAAAGAGCACCTGTGCGACAACTCGTATAACCCCTCGACTGTCTGGGATGTGGCTCTCCGAAGTGATCTCTAGCCATTTTATCGGGGGCTCTCATAACCATCTGGGGCGGGGCGCAGGCGGGATGACATTCCCGAGGAGTGGAAGGGGGCCCTGGTCCCTGGTCACGGTGCTCCACACTGCGACTAAGGGAAGGCGTGTTCGGCTCCTCTGAAAGTTCGATTCCAGCAATGAACGCCGTGGCTGAGACTGCCAGCAAATACTTGACACCTCGGTCTGAGGCGCTCACACTCCCCTCGCGCGCCTTACGAAAATCAAACACTCGGCCGGCTGGCAGCTGCGGTCGGGGTCGGGCTCTGAAAGACAACTAAACTGACTCCGCGTCTGACGCCAGAGACTTCGTGTCTAAAAGTTAAAGAAATCGCGCCATTTCTGTTTGCTGAGGAAGGGTGGCTGAAGTGGGCACGTCATCGCCCCTGGTACTTCGGTAAATAGTACTGGCGGAGACCACCTGCCAGCGAGATAATGTACTTGCAGGGAATCTTTAACTAGCGTTCCCTACGTTGTTAGGTTCTATATTTTAATGTTTTGCACCGGTTATTTGGTTTATTTTTCTTAGGCTGCTAAACTGTCTCCTCGCGCTTGACTGATTCTCGGGGTGCTTGTTTTGATTGCAGCCCAGCCCCGGCCCTGCGTCCGCTGCTCCCTGCCGGAGGGCCAGGACGTCCAGGTAAGCCAGCCGAAGGGTCGCCCCGTTGTGAAATATGCGAAGGGGGTGACGTCAGGGTGGATTCTTTCTTAGAAGCAAATATTATATCAGGAGCCTGTGTTTGATTTATGGCCGCTTCAGTTTCTGTGTGTGATTGAACATCATTCGAGAGGCTGGACTGATTGTGCCTCGATATGTAGGTTGGTCGGTGCGCTACCACCCGCGGTGGACGCTTTACAGGCTCGTAAATCAGTTCTCAAATCGGATTACGCGAGTAAAACCTTCGGCCACTACCGGGTTCCAGTGAAACGCTCGGTTGCCCCCGGCCGGGCCCCCAGAGCCGCCCACCCCATGCCTTGCTGCCCGACCCTGCCCAGCCCAGTCGACATCACCTTCGGCGCGAGCAGGGCGCCTGCCGTCAATGGTGAGGGTGCGTCTTTAAATAGCACTCGCAAAGGGCCCGTTACTAAACGAGCCCCAGATTTTCCCGGTCATCGGACATAAATTGAGGGGCACGACCGCAAAGTAGTGGCAGGTGTAAAAGACAGCATACGTTTTTTTCGGACGTCCGAATGGAATGGGGCGAGATTCCTTTGGACTTTGTGTGCCAACCGGTGTGTCAACAAAGTAGCGGGTGGTGTGGTGGGCTCAGAGGTCGTCCCTAGGAAATCAGAATACGCAACAATGGCGTCAAGGAGCAAACAGGAGCCCCACTCTCGAGTGGGGACCGAGTGGGATAAGTTTCGAGACCACCTTGTAGGGCGGAGCGGTCACTGCGTCCCTCGCCCTGGACCGTTCCGGACCACACACCCACCCACCTACCCACCCCATTTTACGAGAGTTTAAGTTTATTTTGTCGGACCCTCGTAGTTGTCGCCCCGTGATATCAGTTGGGGGAGTGGGAATTAGAACGGAGTCGTCGCCGCATGCATTCCCGTGTGCCGGGGCCCTGCTGTTCGTGGAAAGTGCAGACGTATTTTGACGGGGGCAGTATGTAATCGGGGAAGAGTCTACTGGCAGAAAGGGAGAGTCGTGTCACCATGTGTCGTCTCATTATTCTCCACCCGCTTCTTTTTTACCTCATATAATGATTGCGGCCGCTTGTAAACGGAATACATCAGGGGGGTTAAGCGCATGCGATATTGTGCAGTAAATGGGTAATGATTCCTGCACGGCCCATGTTAGTCGGAAGCTCACGGCCACACCGGGCCGTGGGAGAGCATCAAAACATTTGCATATTTATTGCAATATAACGGCGGTCACGTGACGTATAGGTAGCGCCGCGCGCGGCCTGGGCTGGGCCGGGCACGGCACAGGTGGAGACATGTGTATATCAGTTCGTGCGGTTTGCATTATGCATGCCTGCTTTACTATGCTCGTACCCCGTATCGACTGCCACAGAAAATATTGATCATTATTGCCCCCGTTCTGCTCTCTGTTCCCAGCGGGGTAGGCAAGTGTACGCCGTGGTGGTGGAAAGGAAGGAGGGGGGGGGGGTGTCAGTAAAGTAATTGAAGCCAACTCGTGTGCGCGACGTTATTCAAATCAGGCCGTGCTAAATTTGGTCCCGCGCGCCGCCGCCGCTTTGGGCATTTCCTTCCGTCCGCGCGGGACTTCCCCCGCCCGCGGGGTCCTCGCGCGGTGCGCGCCATCCATCATGACGTTTGGTCAGGGCTGCCACCCCGGGGAGCGCCAAACCGCCCCATAAGGGCACGGCCCGCAGCGCAGCCGCAGCCCGCACCGCGCGCCGGTACAGCGCCGTCGAGTGAAATCACGTCGTGCCTGCCCGCCCTGCCCCCGCCGCTGCTGCGTCCGTTCCGCTGATGGTTCGATTCTAAATCGCACGCGGGGCGGACAGCGTTTGCTCCGCTCGCGGCGCGGTGGCATCGCTGGGTTGAATTTAAATTAGAAAAAAAATGAAGATAGGAGATTGTGTCGAGAGGGAAACAACTCTGAATATTAGTGTACAGTTTGTTAATTTTTGTGAAATGTCGTGAATTTACGCGAATTTTTATAGAAATTTTCTTCTTGAATTTTACCTAAAAACTTGTGAATTTTTCTTAACTATCCATGAATTTTCCAGAAGTTTTGAGAATTATTGTGAATTTTTTCTTGAGACTTCCTTCTGAATTTTTTCTGATTTTTTTTTCTGATTTTTTTCTGAATATTTCTGAGTTTTCTTGAATCACGAGGTGTACAAAAATTTCAGTGTTCATTCTCCCTCGTATTGTGTAATAACGTTAAATCTTCTTCGAAATCCCCATCTGCGGGAACTCCTTTTCCGCTGCGCACGTGGAGAGTTTGGCCCAGTACCGTTGTGTTGATCTAAATATGCCCCTTTTGGCACGAATATCCCGTCGTCGATTCCCGCCTTCCCCCCACCTCTTGCCCTCTCCGGTCCGCTCCAATGTCAGATGGATGAACATCGGAGAGGGGAAAAAAAAAAGGCTCCGAGAGTCGCTCCCATAAAAACTAACAAACCTTTTTTGTATCTCCTCGGCCATCCGGAGCATCGCAGCGGGCAGGGCAGGGCAGGGGGTCAGACAGACAGTCACACAAATTGTGACCAGAGCAGAGCGGAGCGAGAGAGAGCGATGCAACAGATTTATCTCGGATTGGGACCCGGGCCGGGCCGGGCCCGCCGCTCAGCATCCCTCCATTGTACTGCGCCCGGCAGGCCCAAGAAAAATTGCCCACCTGCTGTCCCCCCCCAGAGGGGCCCTACACCCAAAACATGTAGAGCGGTGGACACTGCAAACTCGGGGTTGTGAAATGTCGTGGCACACATTAGCAAAGACAATTACGCTCCTAGCGTGTTGCAATTTTTGGCAAATTAAATTGTATGTGATTTCTTTATTTTTTAAGACCTATGGCTGTGTCCAAAATTAGGGTGGGCTTTGGCAAAGAGCAATATTTTTTCTTAGCTCCTCTTTTCTGCTGTGTAGCGACCTGTGCAGGGCTGTTTTTCTCTCTTTTACGTGAAGTCCAACACTTTTTTGCTCCTCCCCTTTCTTTGCCGTTTTGCGCTCAATTAACATACATTTCGCCTCTCTCGGCATCATGGTTCCTCTCGACGAACTTCGCTCTGAGCTACCGTGAACCCTGCGTAATAATGTAGCCTAGGGTGAATGTGAATAATTTTTACCGATAGCTGCGGTGAATGTTACTGTAAGCTACTATGTTTCACCCTGCTTCACCGTTGCGTAAAATGGCATACACCGTAGGCCACAGTGCTGCATGCTCCACTGTATCTGACAGTGAAATTCATTTTATGAGTGGCTGGTTCACTCTCAAGTTTTACTACAAAATTTGCTTAGTAACTACTGAGCGCTTTGTTCTGTCATAAGTTATGAAGAAATTCTTTAGTATCACTAAACTTTTTCCTAGTTTTACAAAACGTTTTCCTAGTATTATAATTACGCTGAAATTAAGTACTATGAAAACGTTTAGTATTCCTAGGAAACAGTTTAGTAATACTAAAGAATTTCTTCATAACTTATGACAGCACAAAACGCTCAGCAAAACGCTAAGCAAATTAGGCAGTAAAAACTTTAGAGTGTTGACCCGGGCTGGGCTGCCCGTCCGAAGGGGCCTCAGCCCAGCAGCCCAGCCCTGCGCCAGCACCAACCTGCTGCCTTACTTTGTCTCGTCGTGTAACTTTTCCTAGCGAGGCGTTGGGCTTGGGGGCGCGGGGGAAAAAAAAGTTGGGGGGAGGGCTGAAAAAGCGGACTACAAAAGGCAAATCCGGGGATGACACGGGTGACTTTTGAAGCGCTCAGGTCAGTGAGCAAGGTAGGGCGGGGGGCGGGCTGGCGGTTGGGACAGGTGCCGGGCTGGGCTTGGGACCTGGACCTGCCCCTGTCGGGCCGGTGCCGGTTCACAGTGTTGCGTCTAGATGCACACCGCCTGCTACACATTCGTTTGCACAACCAGAGGATGAGACGCACAGCGGCTTATCTGAGTGAAAGGATGACTCGGGGGCGTGGCGCGGCGGCCGAGGGGGCGGGGTGCTGGGGTTGGTCCCGGGGCGGGGCGGGGCGGCCCCAGAGCGATCCCATTGACACCGTATAAATTATCTCCCTGCGATGCGACGCACCCATACGATGGCGACCTACTCCCCTCTACCCGCCCCGCCCGGGCCTCGCCCGCCCGCCCCCCCCCGAAAAGAGACCCGTCGTTGCGAATCGTCCCACGCTCTTTGATATGAATCAGCATTTATAGAGTGGATACGGCTAAAACGTCCGGCCAGACCCGGGCCTCCCCGAAGCTCTTTCAGTGGGGCATCTCGCTCCTGTCGGATTGTCGCAGGAAAGTGGGGCCGCCCGTCTCTTTCCGGCGAGATGAGGGCGGCTGGGGCGGGAGGTACCGCGTGATACGTGAAGATGTGTGATATATTTACATTTGCGTGCTCCTCGCAACAGGCCGCATGCGCGCGGTGTTAAATGTCTGCCTCCGTTCAAAATCGTATTTTTATGTAAAATCCGAAAATCAATTGACCAGCGCCGTTGTCGTTATGACGGAAGAAATATCGTGCTGGTTGTGAGAATAAAGATGGGCCCGATGCCCGATGGGCCCCAGGTGAGAAAATCGGTGATGTGTCTCGGTCCTCCGATCTCGTCCGGAGCATGTAACACAAAAGTTGCCTCCCGACCGACTTGCGTAGCGTGGCGTGGCCTGTCCCAGCGTGGCGGCGCGTTGCGGGTACAATACGTGCGTGTGATTCGCGGTGTGGACTCTCCGAAGTGGCTTAATAAATCGGTGGCGTGCTACCGAGCTTGGGCCCCCGCCTGCCCCACCCCACCCCGCCTCTTGCCCCGCCGCGCTCGCTGCCCTGAGACACTTTATACATGCTTTATATTCAAATGAAGCGCTCTCCGGCGATGAGCCTTGAAATTTGTTCTATTTCATAGCCAGTCCCGGGGACGGCCCGCTGTGATGTCACCGAAAGAGAAACCGGGGTATATGTGATCCCACGGGCGTAACTCACGGGCGCGACCAGTAGGCAAGCGGGTCCAGCCCGGCGCGGCGCGGCGGCTCTGAGGAGTACTAATACATCATTTGTACCAACGTGCGCTTGTACTCGCGCTCACAAATTTTCTACACTCGTGTGTGAGTGTGGTGTGTACGCGCGCTCGATCACTTCGGTACTGTGCGGGGAATGGAGAGCGGAGGAAAAAGTTCGCGCACTCGAGCCTGGAGAGAGAGAGAGAGAAAGAGAGAGAGAGAGAGAGAGAGAGAGAGAGAGAGAGATGGTAGAGCATCCTGCGACGGAGAGGAGAGGAAAGGTGAGTGTGTGCGTGCGCGTGTGTGTGTGTGTGTGTGTCGGGGGAGGGGGCCGGCTGAGGGGCAGCTGGGAGAGAAGGGCAGGAGAGTTATGCACATGTCCCCCCGGCCCGGTCGCGTTATTCTTTGCCGATACGTATCAGGTGACGTCAGACACAAACAGATGAGCCGCGTTAAGCAAATCCTATCGGAATGCGCATAGCGAATCAGTTCCAAAGTTATTTGCTGGTGGCTCTATAGTGTGCCTCTCCATTCGCAATTTCAAGTCCCTAGAAGGCGGCGGCGGCGCTGGCGCTGAAGTGCGCTGCCGGCCCGGGCCCGGTGGGCCGCGGGGGCTGCTCTGCCGTCAGATTCCGAAAGTCGGTTTCGTCCGCGTTTCGTCCCTCTGTCCTTGTCGCACTCATAGGGTGAATCCACAAGGAGCAAGAGAGAGAACATACCACTAACCGCGCTTTCCGGAATCAGACGGCTGCTCTGCGAGTGGGAGGCGCTAGCAGCTGAGCTGCCGCCGCCGCCGCGGAGCAGAGCAGAGCACGGCACTCTCGGCTCGGCCGATGACGGTCGAGATAGCAGGTGACGAGGCGAGGTCACCCCGTGTAGGAAGATGACCACACAAATCAAACGGCCTTCCTCTGTACGGCGCGGCGGCGGCGCGCGCGCAAGCAGGCTGCTCGCGATCCGCTCACCGGCGGCGGTTGCTGTGCCGAGTATTCTGCTGATTCAAGTTTCAAAGGGCGCAAACGAGGTGGAAACAACTCTGAAATTTTTGTACACCATGTAATCTAGAAAATTCCAGAAAAATTCTAAAAAATCAGGAAAAAATGGAAAATTCAGGAAAATTTCAGAAAAAAATTATGAAAATTCAGAGAAATTCAGGAAAAATTAGGAAAATTCAGTGAAATTTAAAAAAATACTCAAAATTTACAAAAAATTACAAAATTTGTATACATTAAATTTCAGTGTTGTTCCCCCTTCCGGCGCAAAAGTGTCGTGTCCAATTTAGCTGAATTTAGTCGCGAGTGCGCGCTATAATAACGGCTTAAGCGTCCGGCATTCCGCTGGCCTTTTCGCGCAGTGTGTGCGCCCGCGGGGCCGGGCAACAGTAGTTGGCTGCCGGGAGTGACGTATTCTCTCCCTCGCGAGCAGCTCTTGTTACCGGCGTGCGCAGGGAGGCGGGGCGGGGCAGGGCACCACCACCACCACCGGGGAGGTCCCGCGCGCCGGCTGCGCGGACAGAGCGGTAGGTGTGAACACCGCGCCGCCCTGCTCCCGGTGTGTGTCTAATGTTACACCGTGGCCGTGCCTTATTGTGCCGTGCGCCCCTCGCGCGCCCGCACTGCGCAGCGCGGGTGAATCACCGCGGGTCAGACCCGCCCCGCCCCGCTGGCAGCTCCGGTCAGATCTGGACCGATAGCGTGGACGCCGAGAATAGCTTCTCGCATTGGCAGTCCGCGGTACAGTATGCGGGGACGCTGCTGCTGCTAGGCTCGGTGCGGCTGGCTCGCCTACTCGCTATAGCGCGCTGCTGCTCTATCCTCTCTCGTTACCGTGAGCCGCGCAAGCAAGTCGTCCATTTTTCTCTCATTGGCGACAGATAGGGCCCGACTACACTATCGTGACGGCTGCGGCGGCAGCGCCACTCCCCGCTCATTCCACTACTCGGCTTGGGCGTCCCCTAGTTTCCGACACCGTGACAATTACAATTATCTTTGTATATTTACGATGTATTTTGTAAATTATATCTTACGAAAAGAAATGTGAATTTTCGACAACCCATTCTTGCTCGCAATTGAATTTTGAGGAGAAAGGTAGTCCTCGTAATTTTATGATTTGTAATTTTACAAATTGCACTTCGTGGAAAAAATTCGCGTAAACCTACGACTATATTTTTCATAGTGGAAATGGTCCACTGCGCTCGATGTTGATGCTGCGTAAAATCGCGAAGTGCGGGAGCGCAGATGGGTGATGGACCACTTTTGTACACTTTTGTACTTTTTGTGTTCTTTTGGCCCCATGGCCAAATGATCGCCACAAACTCACCGCTGCGATCAATTTCGAAAAATGAGGGACGCTTTAAACGTTCGTCCTTACTCAGTCCAGGGTGCGGCGGACGCGACTCGAGGAGGAGCTGCTCTTCCCTTCAGCACCGTGCTGTTGCTCGTTTTATTTCCCGCCCTGCCCTCTCGCTCTCTCCATCTCTCTCGCACTCCCGGGGCTCGGCCCGGGCTGCTCAATTTGTCATACTCGCCGCCCCGCGCGGACGATTTCTCATCGCGCACTGATACCGAGGTAGTGGTTTCCTCTGTTTGTGAGTGAGCGCGGGCGGGCGTGGCGCGGCATGGTGTGGCCTCGCGCCATGAGAGCGAGAGAGAGAGAGAGAGGGAGACGGGGAGAAAGGGGAAAAAAGAGAGACTAATTATGACACGGTGCGCGCGAGACACACATACCGCCGTGGCGCTGATAAGGCGCGTGCTGCCAGGTCCGTGTCACCTCGCCCCTGCCCCGTCCCGCCCGCGCCAGGCGGCGTTATGATTCATTCAGATCGGTGCCTGGTCTCGGGGATTGGCTCCGAACACGCGGATGACCACATCGTGTATAAAGTACGGCCGGCGATTTGTCTCAGTGTCAGCGGCACTATGTCGAGCCGGGCCTCGCTGCACCGCACTTTATATCGGTAATTTTTTTCTCTCTCTCGTTTACTTATTTTCTATCTCGCTGTGTCTCTCTTTCCTCTATCCAGCAGCGTTGCACTGGAAAAACAAAACAGTCTTACATGCACGCGTCGTCCGCGTCCTCCGCCGCGGCGCGCGGCGGCTCTGCTGTGCGCCTCCATGCGGCCTGTACGCGACGACTCTGAAGTACACAGCTGCAGCCTATGTTTAGCATTAAATGTGTCTAGCTAGTACCGCTAGAGAGAGAGAAAGAGAGAGGGAGAGAGAGAAAGAGAGGGAGAGGGAGGGAGAAGGAGAGGCAGAGGAGGAGGTGCTACTGGCGCGCGAATAGGAGGAAGCGCTGCGCACTTGCCTCGGCAGGCAGACATTCCACCTTGGATAAACAGTGATGGGACTGCAGAATGCGTCATAAGTCAGGGGCGGGTCAGGCGCTCGCGGTGCTCGGGCGCAGCGCGCTGCCTCCTCGGCGCAGGCGACAAGCTCTGCTATGGATGTGGTTCGACCTTTCTGCGCGTCACCCATAAAGAGGCGCTGTTGATCGCCCAGCTCGACAGCAGACTGATTGTTCTTACACTGCGGGCGACACGTCGGATTGGTCACCATAACGCGTTGCCTGCCGGCGCGGTTGGTGCACCTGTCCGCCGCGCACTTTTACGGCGGAGAATTTGCGACCCTTTTGACGAAGGAGTCTGTAAAAATTGTAGACGCGCGCGGGTAGCCATTATCCGTCCGAGTCCCCTGTGTGAGTGCGTTACCGTTTTCTCCGGCTCAAGTGCTTTGCGTCTGGCCTAGGCGCGGGGAAGGGACCCGGGAGCGGCCGAGGGGGTGAAAAATGTGACGTTATTAGTCCGGCTCAGGCAATGGCACGGCTCGTAATCTGGTTGGCCGGGCACGGAGCTGTTTCGTGGAAGCTTAGTTGTGACAACGTTCATGATCGGGTGGAAGATTACTGCGGACAGTGATGCTGCTGACACGTTGACTGGGTCTTCAAACAAAAGCAAGAGGCCCGTGTCTCCGTGTCTTGTTTGACGTACGCCAGTCTTTTTGGCGCTATGCAGGGGAACTGTTTTTTTCTTTCCTTTTTTTCCCGTGTGGTCAGTGGGCCTGCTCTCCGTGTGGCGTGGCGGGTGACCAATTTCAAGGAATATCACTTTGTCAGGCTGTCTATTTCTCGATGCTCAAATCGCATTATCCGTTCACGGCGCGCAGCTGGTGTCCGGGAGGTGCAGTGGTGTGTGCGAGGAGTGCGAATCGCAGCGACACAACACGTATATAGAGAGAGCGACGCGCGCAGGAGGTCGGGGTGGCGTGGAGAATGGTGTGCGGGGAGAGAAGCGCCAGTGGAGACGATGCCGCGAGCGCGCGAATTTTCAAAAAAAACCTAGAGACCAGACACGATTGTGAAATGAGGACATTCGGCATTCGAGGGAAACTCACCGCCCCGCTCGCCGCATCGTCGTGGTGCAGCTAGCAATTTGTTATGCCGCGGAGTACGTACCAATATGCCGTGCCTTACCTCCTCCACATCTCTCTCTATCTCTCTCTTCAGGTCTCCCGCGCTCTCTGTGTATGCCCCATGCCCTGGTCGCGGTCACACCACACCACACGTATAACAGCACGACCTGCTGCGCCTCGCATCATCACATCAGCGAAAACAAAGGCGAAACGGGTGCCACAGTTATTGTTGTGGTTCCTGGTAGGTGTGGTGTGGTGAGGTGAGGCGAGGCGAGGCCCATGGCCCCTGGGGGCGCTGACCTGGCCTGCATGTCACTGCGGGCGCCCCGCCCCGCCCCGCCCCGCCCGCTCGGGGGTCAGCAGCAGCAGTCACAAATTGGGTCGTGAGGCATCAGCCCGTAAAGTCAACCGTGCTCGCCCCGGCCCCCCCGGCCCCGGGCCTCGTCCCGTCGTGCGGTGCGGACGATGGACCCCGCGCACCATTACTGGGGGAAGTCCCTCATACGAACCACCTGCTATAATCGTGATTATTTTGATAAGTCCCCTTCTTATTTTTAATTTTTTTGTATAAGGGTGTCGGTTTCTTGAAAGTGGTTCATTTTCAGGTGGAAGGAGGAGTTGTCGCATCGTGGTAGTACACGGAAGTGGTGTAAGTAATCGACCCCGTACCTGTGTGCATGCCCTTTCCTATTGTCGCCCCCCATTGTATGTGACTGCGTGTGTGACAGAGAGAGAGAGAGAGAGAGAGAGAGAGAGAGAGAGAGAGAGAGAGAGAGAGAGAGAGAGAGAGAGAGAGAGACGAAGAGGCCGTAGCCCTTACCTGCCCAGTGACCGGCCGGCCGATGGGTGGTCGCCTCTCTGGTGACAGAATGGGTCGGCCGGGCCGGGCCGGGCCGCGCCTGCCGAGCCGAGTGGGTTGTAAAGCCATCAGTGTAATTAGAGGCGCGTTATGCGTTTTGTCAAATTGTGGTCAGTCGGGACAATCCCACGGGTGACTCACGGAGGGGGTTCGGGGAGCCAGGCAGCCAGGCCCGACCCGACTCGACCGGGCCATTGAAAGGGTTGATTCTGAGGGGTCCCTTCACTATAAATTCATATGTGCACCAATTTTTCTGATTTTTCTTGTTTTTCGTGATTTTCTTTGGTTTTTACTTAGTTTTGCCTGATTAATTTTCTAATTTTTCCTGATATTTCTTGCTGATTTTTTCTCTATATATTTTTTCTGATTTTTTGCTGATTTTATTTTAGGGTGTACACTAATTTTTTTGGTAAGTGAAGGACCCCTCGGTTGATTCAGTCGGCGGTGATGGGCCCATACGAAAGGGACGGGGTGGGGCCGCACACCACTTGCGCGCGCGGACCAACGAAACCTCATCCCTAACCGAGAGCGATACCCACCCGCCGACCCGAAAACGGAGTGTCGACGTTTTTCAGGCGGAGCGCGCCTCGGGTCGCCATGAATAATGATAATGTCATATCGAGCCGAGCGGAGCCGAGCAGAGGCGGAGTTCTCCGAACTGATTTGCGTGGATCGGGTCGAGCCAGGGCGCTGCTATGCCGCTGTTCGCGTTAAATGAGTGACAGCGGGCAATCATATACCTATACCTGATCGCGTGACTGCTGCTGCTGCGTGCGGTAACGGGGGAAAAAAAATGAAGTTTGATTGGGTTGTGTCACAAACAAAGAAACGAAGGAACGATTCAATCACGACGAAGCGTCGCGGGGGTTATGTAGTCGCCTTTTACACGGGCTGCTGGGGCGGGCGTAGCGGGCAGCGCGGGCTCGATTGACCGGCACTAACACGTGTGTACGTTTCTCTCTCTCTCTCTTGCTCTCCGTCGCTCGCCGAGGACACGCGGTCACACCTGCACGAGCAGATGCGTCGTCAATGTGATCACTCGCGTGGCCTGCCGCTGGAGGACCGGCTCTGCTTTGAGTGTCTGATCGCCAAAGGGTTCGGCAAGTCCCGTGCCGTGCCGCCGCTGCTGTCGGCAAAGGTCCATACAGTAGGTGGCGAGGAGGGATCACTTCGAAAAATCATTGTAGGGCCCCCAAAAAAATCATTTTAAATATCCAAAACAGTTATATAAATCAAAATCAAATCAAGAAAAAATTACAGGAAAATCAAAAACCTCGAGAAAAAATAGACATTAAAATGATTACAAATGAAAACAATCAGAAATAGGGAAGAAACAAAAATTACATTCATCGAAAAGTTCCCGAGATTTTCATTGTTTTCTTGAAAAATCAATAGCAAAATCAATTCAGTCAAAAGTTATAAAAATAATTGTGCATTTTGTATGAGTGATCCCCCACCTCGATAGCTGGCGGCTTGGCTTGAAATAAAGAGAAGCATAAATGCTATTTCGTGTCTCCTTGCGAGTGCCAAGTTTAGCGATGTCACAAACCGGAACAACCTCCTCGGTTTCTTCCTCATCGCAAAGGGCGGTGCGCGATAGGAAGGCCTTGCAGGAGTCAGCCCGACAACCTTTACAAACCCAACATTTACAGTAATGCTCAAAAATGCGTGAAATATGGAGCGAAAAACTTCAAAATCCGCATAGACATATATTGAAATACATCGAAATACAACGTGTGAACACCAGAAACACATGAGTTTGCCGTTTCTCGTTCGCGGGGCGCGCGGTATTATTGGTTTGGTACACAGGACGAATGAGCAGGCACGTGACCCGGCATACGCGCCGACCACACGTGGTGTTGGTCGGTAGGGAGACAGTGTCAACCAGGGCCAAAAGGGGCGGGGATGGGGGGGGGGGGTCGTGCAGCAAGAATAGGGATCTCAACTATCAACCCTATCTCTTGCCGCCGACGCACGGCTGGACGCTGCCCACTCGGCGGTGAACCAGATCAGGGTGGCGGGGCGGGGCGGGGCGGGGCCTGTGAGCGCTGGGGGGTGGGGCCGTGAAGTGGCCGTGCTGCCGCGTGCCGCCGCCATTGTCCGGGGGATTACTGGACCGCGGGGACGGGCCGACGGGCCGCTGGGCTGGCGGCCGTCGTGGTTTCGCGCTCCGGCGCGCTAATATGGCCCCTCCCCTCTCCCCTCCCCACCTCCTGTTTGGCCTGCGCCGCGCCGGGGTGACCCTCCACCACCCCGACCGAGCCGGGCACGCGCCCACGCGCGCCGCGGGGATTTCTTCTCCTCTCATGCGCGTCGTTCATGCTAGAAAAATTGAGTGCGCCGCTTACTGTATACCGCCTCGCCGCCATTATCGTTGAGATGTATAGGCCTACTGCTCCGAGCGCTTTAGGAGCGAACGTGTGAACTGCTTGCGAGTATTGTCTTATACACACTCTATAGCGCCGCACGTGCATAATGTTGGCCAACCGCAAAAATTTCGGGTATTTGGCAGGTTTTTCTGATGTAAACCCAGTCTTGTGATGGTTAAAATTGCTTTCCACGTCAGATTTAGGTAAAGGCGAACGCAAGAGCACCTCCAGATACCTTGGTATTAATTGTAACCGGCAATGTTTGAGAGTTAGGCCTTGTTTTCTGCAAAAGCTGCAGGTATTTTTTAATTCTTTTTACCAAACACGAAAGTTGTAGCGGTTAAAATGCATTCTGGCGTGAGTTGTATAGTAAAAACGATCTCAACGAAACACCTGTAGGGTTCGACAGCCCGGAAATTTTTCCGGAAAAATTGGAAAAAAATCCGCTTTTTTTTTCGGAAATAAATCGTAGGGGTCGGAAAAATTCGAAAAATTAAATAACTTAAATTGTGTTAAAACGCCCGTTTTGGCACGTGTTTACTGTCCCAAAGGAAGGAAAATGACGACTGTCGAAGAGGAAAATGTGTAGATCATTGAAATTCACAATAAAATTCGATGATTTTCTTCGTCAAATTTCGATTTTTTTAACAGCAGTTATCAAAGATTGAAATTTAAATGTTCCTGTCCCGGTTTTCAACTTCTTTTACATGCCGAAGGCTACTGGCGGGCTTCTAGAGCGTAATTAGGCATTTTCGAATCATTTTTGTCATCACTAACCCAGAGTAAGAAAATTTTCCAATTTTTCAAAATTTTCCGAAAAAAAAAATCAGAAAAAAATCTGCTTTTTTTCCACCGATTTTATTTTTCCAGAAAAATACGAACCCTAAACACCTGGTAACTTAGGATGGATTTTAACCGGCATCGTTTGAGAAAAAAATTCGGGTATTTAACAGCTTTTTGCATCTGTGCCGGTTGAAATGCATTCTGGTTAAGGATCAAGTATAAGCGATCAAACCAAACACCTGGTAACTAGGAATTAATTTTAACCTGCAAAGTTTGTGAGTTGCTTCTTGTTTTCCGGGTATTTCACAGTTTTTCCCATCTACCTCTTAAGTTGGGCCGGTTAAAATTCATTCTGGTTTAGGATCAAATAAAAGCGTTCTCAACGCAACACCTGGTAACATGGACTTTATCTTGATACGTTGGTGGACCTTGTTTTCCTTAGAAATTATGGGTAGTACTTTGCTAATTGTATTCATGTCATTTCTGTAGTTATTGGTGGTAAAAAAAATTTCACGAGGAGCTGTTTTGATTTCGAGAAAAAAATGTATAAGAAATATTGGTTTGGCCAACAAATGTTGGATTGACCATGATTATGCACGTTAGCAGCGCAGTGTGGCATGTTGGGTAGAGGTAAACCCGCAACGCTGTCGCGTGTCCTTCTGGAACACCCGGTACGCACAGAGAGGCAGCCGGCCGCCCTGATAAGGTGGCGTGTGTTTGCAGTCGGATGGGGTGGGCGGGGTCCGCATGGGGCCCGGGCCCGGGGGCCTACCGCACGGCCACGGGAGCTCTCCGGCGCGGGGCGGTAAGTGTGTATGCGTGATGTGATGTGAGTCTGTTGTTTGCTTTGGGACCCGCCGCCCTGCCGACCCACCGTACTCACCGAATGCTCTCTCACTGTAGGCGTGTGTGTGTGTGTGTGAGTGTGTGTGCGTGTGTTACTCACCGGATTCCTTCATTTTGAGAGTAAAGTTAGTCTCGTTCTCGCGTCAGAATAAGTTCTGCTACTTAAATTAATCGCCTCCCTTAACATTTTCTACGCTCGCACAATCTTTCTCTATTATGTGCTAGGAGTACGAGTGGCAGGCTTGTGGTTGCTGAGCGAGGTGAGTGTTAAAAGAAATATAAAGGACGGTTTCAAGCCTATCGCCGTGTCGGTATAGGCAACCTACAGGTCAGTCAGTCAGTTCAAAATTTATAAGGAATTACGGAGGTGGGGGCTAGAGGGCGGAGGGCGGAGGAGAGCGACATAGGCCGGTACAGTACCACCTTGCGTAGAACCGCAGTTTTGTTTCCGGGGGCGCCTCGTTCCGGTCCGCGCCGCTCTCGGTTGCTGTCTCACGCGGCGGTGGGGCGCGCACCTTAGGGGGCTCCCCGGGCCCGGCCCGGCCCTCCCTCCCTCGCAGCCCTGGCGCTGGCTCCGCCAGGGGTGGGGTGGGGCTGGGCGCCTCCCTCTCGGGCTTGTTTGGGGTCCGGGGTGACCTACTAAATGGTGATTGCGCTCATTACACGGCGACACTCAGGGTGGCGCTACCTGCCGAGCAGCAAGACGCGGGACAGCGGCCGCAGCCAGCCGGGGTGCGGGTTCGGACGGAAATACACGACCGGGACCAGGTGACTTAGTGTGTTACTCGATTTTTTTATTTTCTTCATCTTCTTCCTCGTCCTTTTTTATAACAAGACTGCAACAGAAGGTTTCTACTTCCGAGTAACAAGCAGTCAAAACAGGTAAATTTTCTGCGAGGCAGCTTCTTTTTGTTTCAACTACTTATTCATCCCTCCAACGCAAATGAATGGAACTGTGTTATATCCGAGGAAGAATAAATAAATAAAAGTAGAACTAAAATACTGTACTTGAAAGTACGGGCTGGATTACAAGTTTTGTGTGAAGAAGGTATATTTGTGAAATTCAAAGCAATGACCGTAAAATAGAATAAAAATTTATATAATAAAAAAAGAAAAGAAATAGAAATAAAAATCCCGCTCCTGATGGTTCCTGAACGCATCCGGTGGGCAGCGGGGAGGGGGTGACCTGGCGCTCCCCCGCCCAGCCCCGCTCGGCCCCGCTCCGCCCAGCCCGGCCGGCGCAGCGCGGTGCGGTGCGGTGAAAGACTGAAGCGGCCTGCCCTGCGCCTTGTTTTACGACGGCCAACCGGTAGCTTTTTCACGGTGCTCTGAGAGAAAAAAAAAGAAAGAAAAAGAAATAAGCTCGCCGCGCTGCTGCTGCAAGCAGCGGAGGGGCGTCATTTTACCTCCCCGCGTGTAACAGCGACGATTAGTAAAGAGAAGCGCGCGGTGCAGCGCGGCCCGCTCGGTCCGGGATGCTTTTGCAGCCTCGTTTGACTGCAAATCGCCCCGCGCCGCATGGCTGCGTGATCCAACACGCGGACGAACAAGGAAGTACAAGAGTAGGTAGCGACGGCGGCAGGGCGGCGGCGGCGAGCACAGAGACTGATTACAACGAGAGGTTCTGCCCTGCCCGGCCCGGCCCCGGCCCCGGCCAGGGGCGTGGACCTGATTTGTTCCACAACGCCGCCTGGAGTCGGGCGGGGCCGCCGGGGCGGCCGGAGCAGCACTCCTCCACAAATTGGGGGCGACGATCGAGTGTGAGAGAGAGAGAGGGGAGCAGGGCGGGGTGCCGTGCACTGCACATGCAGCCGTGGGTGCAGCGGTGGGTGCTGTGGGCTGCCTCCTCCACCTCCCTCGGGGCCCGGCTTGGCCCGGCCCGGCCCCATATAGGCCGACAAGACCGGCCGCCATAGATTCGGGAGATAATCAGGAAGTAATTTTCGAGTAATTGAAGGGACCTGACTCGCCGCGGTCCGATTTTTGGCGCGCGCCGTGGCGCCCCTCGTGCGGGCGGTGGCGTGGATGTATGAAGCACACCTCGGGTGTGTTTTATTACGTTTTTCGCCGGCCGACTCCTCCTTTCTGGTACCGCCTGGTGCACCTCGCGCGCGGCGCGGTTCCGGTCTCTTTGGTGCTTGCAGTTTTGGGGTCTTCTGCAGTAATTCTGGTGCAAAGACTGCATGGGCGGGTATGGGATGTGTCGTTCTGCAGGGGAGTTGGAAGGTGACCTCTGCTCTGTTGCGTCATGGCCATATTGGCGGGAGGGAGGGCTCCTCTTCCTCCTCCTCCTCAGCGGGGTCCTCGGCGGGCCGGGCCGGGTCGGACCGGGGCAACGAACTCGTCCCGTTAGGTTTCGCGAATAACGCGCGCGACCGGCGACAACAACAAGAGAGACGTTACCTCGGACGTTACTCAATCCTCGACATGAATCATTTGGAGGGGTCGCACGCGACCTTGAGGGTGTGGGTGGTGGTGGCGTCGACCGCGCGCCGGACCAGGTCGGGTCGGGCCGGGCCCGGCCACGCCCGGAGACTGCATTATGCAAAAAGCAGCAGGTACCGTTTTGCATGCGTTCGCGCTACGCCACGCCTGGATCCCCGAAAAGACGTCACCCCGAAACTAAAAAAAAAAGAACGAGCCCCGTTAGGCGCGCGACTGTCGTATGCCTGCTGCTCTGTTTGTGTGACACCTTTATTACCAGAACGGTGTACATACCAGGATAGATAGCCTCTCTCTATCCCGCCCCACCCACGGCACTAGGCTTGGCCCGCTCATCGAATGTTTTTTCCCCCTAATTGCTATTCAAGGACGGAGACGACAGACGACGGAAAAACGAAAAGAGCAAAAAAATTTTGCGTGTCCGTTTCTCGCGCTCATAGTTTCTGGACCTCGTTATGTCTTGTCGCACGCTTCTCTGTCGTTTGGTGAGGCCGAACCACTTCTCACACCTGCCGCGCTCGCGCGCGCGCGCGCTCGTGTGTGTGTGTGTGTGTGTGTGTGACCTTCGCTCTCCGGGTGGCATATTCCTCATCACTAACCGAATTTATAGGCCTTTGGCGCTGCGTCGGCCGCAGTTTTAATCAGACGCGCCGGGCTACAGCTGCTGCGCCTGTCCCGCAACGCGCCCCAGACCTGCCATAAAGCAGGTTTGACCTTTGGCGCGTCGCGTCGCGTCCCTCCCGCGGGTCGCCGCGCGCGGCTCTGCCCTGCCCTGTCCGGCCCGGACCGGACGGTGGTGGAGCGGAGGTGTGAGGCGCTCGCGGCCGTGTGAACGGACGTATGTGTGCATGTGACATGCGTGTGGCAGCGTGGCAGTTGCAACTCGGGCGCGGCAAAAAGAAAGCTGGTCTACTTTTCTACTCAGGAATAAAGTTGACGAGTTTTGAGTGTGCTCGGGCAGTACAGTATCTGCGAGAGGCGTGCCTCGTGCTGCTGCAGTGCTGTGCGCTGTGCGCGGCGGGGAGGAGACCACCCACGTCCGACCGCAGGGCGCCGCGGCGCCACAGTGTTGCACGGCGCAGCGCGCCGGAGTGTGACGCGACAGTCGTCGTCGTCGTCGTAGGTGGATGGATGGATGGATGGGACGCCACCGATCCCCGAGGAGCCCTTCACTATAATTTCAAGCGTACACTGATTTTTCTGTTTTTTCGTGATTTTCCTCTCATTTTTCCTAGTTTATTTGTGTTTTTATTCTGATTTTTTCTTCTTTTTTTCCTGATTCTTTCTTCATTTTTTTTCGGATTCTTTCTTCATTTTTTCCTGATTGTTTCCCCTGAAATTTTACTGATTTTGTTTTTGGCTGTAGGCTGAACTGATTTTTTTTTTGAGCCCACCAATCCTAGCGCGCGCGCCCCTGGAGGGCAGGCCACCCAACGTACGAAGCACCCTCATCCTCCCCTATTGTCCCACGGGGGGTCGGCGCGCGCCTGATGGGTTGCCTAACCCCTGGGCGGTGTTCTGCACCCCATAAAAAAAAATCCGAAAGAAGTGTTAACGCTGAGTGTTGATCCCTTTGTTCGTGCTTACAAAACTCTGCGGGAGCAGCACAAAACGCAGGCCAATATAACGTGTGATAATAATTTGGAGAATGTCCGCGCTCCGCCGTGCGCTTGTGTGGGACCTTAATAAGGCGCTCGTAGAGCATCTAGATGAGGTGGGAACACAGCTGGCTGGAGCTGCAGCAGGAAGGCGACGGGACGGCGCCGTGCAAACCGCTTAATTTAGAGAGCGCCCGCACGGAATCGGAGTCGGGGGAGTTTATCTGATTCCTCCCGCAGGGGCGGCGCGGGGAGCGGGGACTGGAGTAGAGGGGGGGGGGCAGAGAGCATGGCGCCTAAGGAGCAGTGTAATTATGGGGACAATGCGACGCGCCCAATAAAACAAAAGTGACAAAGCAAACACCACACGATCCGCGTTATAATCCCCACACACGCCCCGCCCCGCCCCAGCAGCCTGCCTGCTCTCCGGCCCGGCCGTCCTTGTCGACGAGCGATTCTCATTTAGGCGAGCGCACTTTATGAAAGTGAAGCTATGCGCGCCTCTGCGGAGTCTTCTTGTCACACTTGAGGATTGTGACGCCCACGCGCGCCCCGCGCCCCGCGCCCCGCGTCCCGCGCCCCGCCCCGCTCCCCGCCCCGCGCCCCGCCCCGCCCTCGCGTGGCGCCCGGCCCGCGACAGTGATGACACACTACAATGGCAAGGCCTTCATCCTCGCTCATCCTTGTTGCGGACATCATGTCCGCCACCGCGCTCTCTCGCCGTATGCGCCGCGTGCTGTTTGCTGTGCGTTCGTTCGTATATTCTTTCTCATCGCTCTGTTATTACTATTGTCATTATTACTATTATGAAATGAAACGCGCGCGGGAGAGAGAGAGGTTCCCCACACAGCCTCATATAGCCTCTCCCAATGTCGTGCGTGACCGGCCGGCGGCGGGGCGGGGCGGGGCGGGGCGGCCGCGTGCCTGGCTGCCCTATGGAACTCTATGCATGGCATTCGTTGATGCCGTGACCTCATCCGGACTGCTTTGGGATGAAGATGAGGGCGAGGAGATGTGGGTGGCTGCAGCGCGGCGCGGCTGCGCGGCATGACACCCCGGGGGCTGGCGGAGCCTTGTGCAGTCCCACCAGGCATTGTCTGCACTTACGCCCCTCTGAGTTCTCTCTCTCTCTCTCTCTCTCTCTCTCTCTCTCTCTCTCTCTCTCTCTCTCTCTCTCTCTCTCTCTCTCTCTCTCTGCGTGCCTTCGTCTCTCAGGTCAGGCGGTGGCCGCACATGTGGTGGCCCCGCGCGGGCCTGAGCTGGGCGGGGCGGGGCGGGCGCGTCGTGCTTGGATGGGACACTACTTCTCACTGTGGTGAGAATTGGTCGAGATTGCTGCGCTTTCCTCACATCAGCGGCTCTGCCGCGCCCCGCCACGCCCTGCCACGCCCCGCCACGCCCCGCCACGCCCCGCCACGCCCCGCCACGCCCCGACCGCGCCCTGCCACGCCCTGCCACGCCCCGCCACGCCTCGGATCTGGAGCTGTGACCTTTCGACCGGCAGCAGCAGCGGAGAGGAACAGACGCAGGATGAGGATGGGCTGCTGTGCGGCGCGCGGTGTGGCGGCAGGACGGGGCGGGGACCATGGGCTGCTGACAATCTGGGCATGTGGGAGGGAACTCCAGGAATGGTAACACCTGTGTAGAAGCGGCTTCTTGACTGACTAGCTCCAGTACTTATTTCGGCGCTCAATCCAAAGGGGGAACAATTTTAGGTTGATTCAAACCCACATATTCATTTCGTTTCGGTACTTGAGCAATTTATAAGGTCATTGCACTCGATTTAAAGTGCAGTGCGCATGGTGGGAACGGGACGCCACCATACACACAAATGTAGCATCAATAGGACCGGATTTTGAACTAGAAGAAACAGTGGAAAAACCCTCAAACTTGGACTTCCGCGCTGTGCCGTGCGAGGACAGTCACAATTTTTTTTTAAGCGGGCTTCGAAGCACGATGTTCTGACTATTTTAAGCCAATTCCACCAGTTAACAAATGTGAGCTCAAAACTCCATTTTTATTTTATTTTTTACATTTTGATCAACCCCTATCAGGAGTTTCTGGCTCACTACGCGGGGCGGGGTGGGCAGAGCTCACGCGCTGAGCTGCTGCAGCAGCGTCCGCCGTGGAAAAGGAAGCCGATCAACTACAAATCAATCAATCGGTCCGCTGCAATCTGCATAGACCGTGGGCCCCGTGGGCCGCGTCGCGTCGGCCCGGGAGAGGAGAGGCGATCAGACAATAGATTGCGGGATTCGTCCCGGGCTATCGCGGGACACACGATGCGTGCGTCTGCCTACTTGTTCTCTCTCTCTCTCTATCTCGCTCTCGCTCTCTCTCGCTCATTCTTTCCGTGAGCGCAGGGCCCCCGGCGCGCGCGCGGGAGCGACGGAGACAAAAGCTGCACCATAAGGGAAGGCGAGGCCGGCCGGCCGGTCTGCGGCCAGGCAATGACGGCAAATGATGCTTTGTTCTGCAATTCGCATCGCGAGGTGTATGATGCAGCGTGATCGGGTGGGCAGTGCGGGGCGGCCGGGCCCGAGGGGTCCTTCACTATAATGTCAACCGCACACGGTTTTCTCTAATTTTTCTAGGTTTTCGTGATTTTTTTCTTAATTTTAACTATTTTTTTCTGATCTTCTATCGTATTTTTTCTTCTTGATTTTCCTCTGATTTTTTAACTGTTTTATTTTTAATGTTTATTTACTGATTTTGTTTTAAGGTTGTACACTGATTTATTTGAGTGAAGGACACCTCGGCCGGGCGGCGCCCCGCGGACATTCTCTAAACCCTGTAAACTAGGCTGCTGCGGTAAGCGGCTAGAATATTCAACAGGAATATGGAACCGTTTTATCTCCCTGCTCGCACCCCTCTGCAGCTACGCCCAGGGTTGCCACTTGCCGGGAAAATCAGGAAAATGTCAGGATATTGAAAGAAAATAAGTGTCTGGGAGACACTTATTGGGAGGCACTTACTGGCTTCATGACCAATTGGTGCCTTCACCGGCCGTTAGAGGGTCAGTCCGAATCTGTTTGCGGCAGAAGCAGCCCTGGAGGAGAGTTGCGTCAGTAAAAACAATCATAGTTTATAGTTTTCCTCAGGACGCCTTGTCAGGAAAATGTCAGGGAAATCAAAAAATCGGAAAGTTTTGTGTGTGGAGCCCTGCATGCCTTCCGCTCTCCCACCACACGTGCTCCGCCGCTCACCACCTGAACCTCTCCCGCGTCCCTGACACCCGGCCGCGCCAGCCAGCGGCGGCCTCTTCATCGTAATGAGGCAGGATCTGGATCAGAAGGCGCTGATTACGCACACCTGTGCATTGTTCTCGCATTGCCGCCGATGATTGGCGCCGACGATCACTTCTCGCGCGCAGGACGGACGTGTCGGGGACGGGGCAGGGGGGCGGCGGGTTGTGTGCAGCAGTGCAGGCGAGGTGCACCAGGTCGCCGCGCTGCCGTGTCCCACGCACCAGGTGGGGCAGTTTGTGTGTGAGTCTCTGCGCCCATCGCGTCTATAGTCTCTCCTCAGATTCCCCCCCTCCCCTTTTCTCTCTCTCCTATCCCTTCGTACTCGACGACTGCTGCTACTCTTGAAGAGAGGCCTCTCTACAACACGATGTGGAGCACTACCGCCCCACCGCCGTCAACGAGCAAATGATTGAGACGGCTGCTCTGCTCGGCTCGGCCCGGCTCGGGCAGCCCTGATTTTGATGGATTGTTTTCCAGATCGGGCCGCCCGGGGCGACGCGCCGTACTTCCCGTCCCTTTCAACGCGTCTCCTCGCCCGGCCCTCCTCAGCCCGCCGCACTGCCTGTGGCCTCCGGGGCAGTATGGAACCGGGGTCACTTCGAAAAATCATTGTACGGCCCCCAAAAAAATATTTTAAAAAAGAAGAGAAAAGGGGTTCAGAAAAGTCAGAAAAATCGAGAAAAAAATGATTAAAAAACTGGGAAAAAACTTGGATAAAAATTAGAACTGGGGGTCAAGGATCAAACTTTATCGAAAAATGGACGGAAATTTAAAAAAAGAAGAGAAAAGGGGTTCAGAAAAGTCAGAAAAATCGAGAAAAAAATGATTAAAAAGCTGGGAAAAAATGGGAAAAAAATCAGAACTAGGGGTCAAGGATCAAACTTTATCGAAAAATTGACGGAAATTTTCCTTGAAAAAGTAAACAGAAAATCATTGGACACATTTTTTATGAGTGATTTCCCCCCTCGTATGGAATCAATTGTGGAGGGCAATCTGCCTCCAAGCTGAGCTTTTCCATCAATGTTTACATATGCCTATTTCAGAGACCAATAGGAAATCACAAGAATCAAAAACTATAAAAAGTCCATGCGGAAAAACTGGTGACGGAAAACTGAATTATTTTCATTTCGCTTAGGAAATGATGCTGAGATTTCCTTCGCCTGCAAGCTGAAGCTCTCGCGGAGAGCCGCCTCGCTGCAGTCGCACCCGTCGCACCCGTACGGCGCCGTACACCGCGGAGAGCCTCTCTCACTCCATGCACCACATGTGTAGATACTGCATTGTCTCGGCCAGCTATGCCCAGGCCGGCCGGGTCGCCCCGCTCCGCCCCGCGCCGCCCCGCGCCGGTAGTGCACTCAGAAGGTGAGGCAGAGGCAGGCGCTATCTCAAGGTGCTACCGGCAACGGCCTCAGAAGATGCATATTGCGTCGCCCGGCGAGCATGGCACTGCAGTGCAATGCTACTTCAAAAGAAATTTGCGCGAATTGTTATTGAGGGCAACACAATTTTATAATGGTACACCTTGCTGCATTGGGTGGCTATGGCATCTTGGCCATGTTTTTATGATGGTCTTTCCCGTGACCTTTGTGCTTTCGGCAGCCTCAGCCTTATTGGCAGCAGCCCTTTGGTGCCGATAAGTGGCGGTACTGTAGCGGCATTATGCTGTTAATTACCTTTGCATGCGGCTGCGTGCAGCAGCACATTGTTTTCAGGTGGAGATTAGGGATAGGGCCTCTGCACTGGGCCTGCTGGGCTGGTGCATTTGTTACATAAAAGGGCTGCTATTGGTTGCTGACGCTGCTGCTGCCAGCCCGTTGCACATGTGTGTGTTTGTGTGTGTGTGTGTGCGCGTGTGCGCCGCTGCTTTGATGTTAGCTAACCCGTAGGGCGCTTCCCTCGGCGTTTACGGAAACCATTTTACGTTTAGCATAAACTTTACACCTGCCAACTACCTTTTGTGCCTTTAGTATGCATGCAACTGAAAAGAAAACTGCAGGCCTATAACAAAAAATAAATAATAAATAAATAAATAAATTAATAAATAAATAAATAAGGAAAATGTTTTGTGTGCCGCGGCAATAAGGAGCTCCGAGTGATCGCTATCTCTGCGGTCCAGACCGAGACCGAGGCGCCTTTGCTCTTGTGCACCTGTAGAGAGAGAGACAGAGAGAGAGAGAGAGAGAGAGAGAGAGAGAGAGAGAGAGAGAGAGAGAGAGTAAGAGTGTAAGATAACGCCATAACGCCGTCCTGTGCCGAGAGAGTGATACCATATCGGCCGTGTCCGTTGGGCTGCCTACCGGTCAGGGTCGTGGCCCACGGTCCATGGCCCCGCGCGGGGCGCTACGGGGACCCGGGCCGGGACCCGTGTCCAACACGGTCGGGGCCGGGCGTCCGCTCTCCCGCTTGAGTCTCGCCGGGCGTGGCGTGGCGAGGCGCGGAGCAGCGGCGGCGGCAGCGCTCGACGCCCTAAATGGGATCACCGCTCGCCGAGAGCCGCGAGTTAGCCGACATTATCACTATAATTTTCCACTCCAGAGTGTTGGTTGAGGTATCATTAAAAATCAATCATTCTATTCTTTGTGCTTTACGGGCCTGGCAGCCGCGGCGGCGGTAGTTGCGGCGGCAGCACTGGCCTCTCCTCCCCGCGCGCTGGATCTGGTTTCGCCGTGATTTTGTCGGGGAATATTAAGATCATCGTTATGTCCCTTGTCTGCGGCCGGGTGATGAATGGAGCCTCGCCGCGCCGGCCTGCAGGCCGTCCTGCGGGCCGCGGGCCGCCCTGCTGCTGCAGGCCGCGGGGTCCGCGCCTTCCTCCTCCTCCTGCAGGACGACTTCTTCCGTCTAAACGGTCCCGCCTGCCTGTCCCGTCCCGTCCCGCCCCTCCCTGGGGCTCGGGCCGCGCGCGCGGCTCGGCGCGGGGAAACGCAAGGTGTCTAGCGACCATGCAGCGCGACCTTTGGCGGCTCTGGCGCCCGGAGCATCGCCTGGAAATATTTTACCGCGCGCCGGCGGGGGAATGCTGGAGAAAAAGGAGGCGAAACAACGGCGGCGAGAGGAGTAAACGAGGGAAGATTGGCAACGGGAGCGCTGTGCGGAAATGGGGTGATGCGCCCTGGAGAGGACGCCGCGGTGGCGGGAAAGTTGGTCCGGTGTGCGAGCAGGGCAAGACAGAGAGAGAGGGAGGAAAAAGGAGAGAGAAGAGAGAGAGAGACACACAGAGCGAGAGAAGAGCTTTCAAACAAATAATGTGCTACCAAGTATAGCGTGCCAGGCCCGCCCTGCCCCTGCCCCGGCCCCTGCCCCGCCCCGCCAGTAGTCGTAATCAGTCGGCTGCCGATTAATGGAGCCAGTCAAGGCCAATCATGTCAGCGCGCCCGCCCTGCCCTGCCCTGCCCTGCCCTGCCCGGCCGAGCCCAGCCCAGACAGAGCCAGGCCAGGCCTGCGCGCGCCGTGATAGATGCCGTCAGATCCAGATCACCGGGTGAGCGCTGCGCCGCGCCGAGCCGCGCGGCTACCGGATCACCGGCAGCCGTGTTGATGGACGAGGCAGCGCCGTGAATGCGGTCCAATTTGTAAACATTGTCCGCGGGGCGGGGCTGCTGCTGGTGCTGCTGCTGCTCTGGCCTGCCTGGGCCCACCGGAGGCCCGCCCGCGGGCCGTCGTCGCGTTGCCTTTGGAGCTGGTCGAGGAGGGTGTGAATGTGATGCGTCATGGCGCCCGGGAGGTAGGCAGCCCATCGCGCGCGCCACCACCCCTGCGGCCGTTGGGGTGGGGCGGGGTGGTGGGGGGTCGAGTCGGAGATGGCCCCCCTCCCCCCCCTCTTCCCCCGGGGTCCATCAGCGTTTCGTTTCATATAGGAGCGAGTCTATGGTGCGACAGAGATATGATGCCATATCGGCCTCTCTTTCTCTCTCTCTCTCTCTCTCTCTCCCTCTTCCTCTCCCTCTTCCTCTCCCTCTCCCTCTCTCTCCTCTCGGCAGCTCGGGGCGATGCGGTTATGTTCATTTGAGTGCATTGTGTCCTGCCAGCAGCAGGGAAAGCTATGGGTGATGATACCGGAGGGGGGCTCTTCTTCTCCTCCTCGGGGCGCTGGGCAGGGCAGGGCCGGGCAGGGCCGCGGCTTACTGTGACCGTCCCGCGGCGCGGCGCGCGTCCCGGTTTGAGGATGCACGGCGGCGGCGCGCGGCGCTGCATGGCCTGGCGCTGTGTGTTGGGCCAGATTGGACGGACCCATTGAGCGCCTGCTCGGCTCGCGGGACCCTCTCTTCTTCTTCTCCTCCTCCTCTTCCTCCAGGGAAAGAGAAACGCACGCGGGGTAATGAATCAGGGAGGTGCCCCGCCCGGCCCGGCCCGGCCCGGCCCCGCTGTGCCCGCGGCACAGGCCCGGCGCGCGAGGTCTGGGCCGGTCGGTAGGGGACAGCACTACCGATTGTTTCAGCAAATGACGCTGTTACGCACTGCTATCGGCGCACCGCCATTCGATGGAGATGAAGATCCAACTGTGTGCGTGTGTGAGCGTGCGATCCGAGCTTGGTGCACTGCGGCTGCGGCCGATCTTGATATATGAGTGAAAGTGCGCGTATGTGTGTGTGTGTATGAGCGCGTTAAAAAGAGGAGCATTAGCATCTGTCCCCAACACGCGGTCGGTGTGAATCGACTTTGCACCGCGAATGATTCACCCCGTTGAGTGTGTGTGCGCAGCGAGAGGTGCGTATGGCGGTTAAATGAGTGGAAGTGGGCGCCCGGATCGACCCCACCGCCACCGCCAAGTCCCCCCCCCCTCCTTTTCCCACCGCGCCACGCCACTCGCGGGCCAGTGTCGCCACGGAGTGGACGGGGCCGGACCGATATCATCTGATTGCCTCGAGTGAAATATGCCGGCCAGACGGCACCATCTCGCTGCTTGCGCAAGGACTGATTTGTGTCCGCTCGCGGCGCCACGTCCCCGTCCCCGTCGCATCGCTTTTTAATAGTTTGACCGTTCTCACGCGCTTTCCGGAACTTACGATGGTGCGAACGTCAGGAGACGTCGCGCGGGACGCGCGGCAGGGCTGGGCGCTGGACGCTGAGCGAGCCGTCTGATTCCGAAGATCGTTCTCGCGCCTTCGTCCTTGTCGTACTCATAAGGCCCGTGCCATCCCACAACACAGGTGCGACAAGGACGGAGGTACGAGAGCGATCTTCGGAAGCAGCCTGCAGGCCGGGGCATCGAGAGCCGGGCCCGGGCCGGGAGCCGAGCGCGCCAGGGAAGTCGCCTGTTGCTTCCTCCTCTCTACCCCCTCCACTCTTCGCGCCGCTTCCGCGCCTTCCCCCACCCCTCCCTCACCTCCCTACCAGCAGCTCCGCAGTAGCGTGAGAGGGGGAAACCTTTGTTATCGAGAGCGGTACGACATGTAGTCCTCGGTAGTATAGTGGTCAGTATCCCCGCCTGTCACGCGGGAGACCGGGGTTCGATTCCCCGCCGGGGAGGCTTTTTTTGTCCATTTTTTGTTAAATTAATTATTATATGCAGTCTTCCTCGTGGCATGTGAGACTATCGGTGCATTCAAACGCTGGTGTGTGTTCGCACCTTTTGCTCGTCGGCCCGTGCTAGAGAAAGCAAAGTGGGCTGCATAATCCCCTAGCCTTAGCCTCCCTCGACTAGCGGGTGTGAATATTGCCCTCTCATGCGGTGCGAATAATGCACGGTTATTGGCTCGCGCGCCGCTGCACGTGAAGCGTATTGATTCCCAAATGGCGCCCGATTATTGCGCCGGCTACAAATTAGCGCGCGCGCGCGTAGGGAGAGCAGGGCGCACCGCAATCCGCACACTATTCGCACGACGGCATCTGCCAATAGGCGCGGATTTCTCACACACTTGCCGTCGTGGCCGGCGCTTTCACACGGAATGGGCCTTCCCTTCGCACGGTGCCCAATGACACCCCGGGCAGGCTCGACGTGCACCCTCTCCCCCTCTCTCTCCCTTTTCAGACCCGACCAGGGTGATAGCCGAGGGCGTTGACTCTCAGGCAAAGCGGGCGCCGTGCTTTTTGGGCGCGGTGTCACAAGCAGCTTGGCAAGGCTGGCCGGCCGGCCCGGCGCGAACTCTTTTGGACGCGTTCGCCTTTTATGGCTTCTCAATGGCCTCTGGATCGGGTCTAAACGTTCATCTCGACTGCGTTCGGAAACGAGCGTCGCCTCGGTCTTGTTCGCCGGTCTTGTTCGGATGCAGACTTTGTGCTCCTGCTAATTAATAGCTCTACAGGTTTTTTGTGCTCAGTGTTTGTGAGTGTTGTGTGTGTGTGTGTGTGTGTGTGTGTGTGTGTGTGTGTGTGTGTGTGTGTGTGTTTGAGCGGTGTGTTGTGATGGTGCTCCTGGACCGTATTATCACACCTGGGCCTGGGAGAGGCCCGGCATGATTTCAAAAACATAAATCACAGGATCTCAATGAGCAGCTCCTTACACAATTCGCTCTCAAAAAATTCCTCTTTACTTCTTTTTGCTCAAAAGCTGCCTAGTTTGCTTCAATCCCATCAAACTCCCCATCCTTTTTGCCGTGAAATGTCTAAAGTAGTATGTGTTGAGTCGACGAACTTCCTACAGCACGGACGCCCCAGATTCCTGTTAGATTAACACGTGTCTTTGTTAGCAGGGCTCCATTTCGTCTTCGCCTAGCCCCCTCCCTGCGATCATCACCAAACTGGTTCATCCTTCACTATATCACTTCTACCCATTAAACGACAACCAGCTCAGCAGAGACTGTGAAACACTTTCTGAAATCGAACAGAAATCGAGGAACCGAGGCAATAAAAGAAACACACGGTGTCATCTTTTGGAAGGGATACGGTTCAGGCAGGAATGCCGCGCCCATCTCGTTCTCGTCTTGTCCATGGTCTCTTGAACAGGATATGCCAAACTGCTTTATAAAAGGTCCATTTCCATTGTGTACCTAAAAATAAGCAAGCATCAAGTTGGGACCATTTTTTTTTTCTCAAATTGTCGACGTAGACAAAATTACTATTTAACTTGCAAGCGCGAGTTTAGTATGCCTTACGAAAAAAAGGTGATGTTAAGGACTCAGAAGATTTGATCCGACGTGAGAGCCCTGATATTCTGAAATTAGTTTAAATTTTTGCCAGTCGGACTCGGTATGCTCGTAAACATCATCCTAATCTGATACGCGCAGCAGATGCAGCTGTTTACCATAGGGACGAAACCACGAGTCAGAACACAAGGTAGGCGCTCTAAATTGTTATTGTAAGTAAAAATTTATAAAACTGTGTAAAACTGTGGGTATGTCATTATCGGTCATCTTTCTTTCCTATCGCAGCCTCCTATGAGACAACCCCATTTTAGCCACGTGGAAAAAATACACGAGGTCTCCTAAGAATGTCGAACGAGCTGGAGGGCCTCGCGTCACCTGGTGTGAATCACCCGAAGAAGTGGATTCTTCCCGAATATTTATCCAATTAATTTGCCGCGACCCAGTCGGCCCACCAAAGAGGAGACTGGCTAACGAATGAGGGCAGGTCGAGTGAGATGTCTGTCATCGGGACCAACAGTGTGAATACACGCACGACACCGGTCTGGGACAGGAACCAGGAGCGACTGCTGCCAGGGGAAAGGGACGTTTTTTATATATATATTTTTTTATAAAGTTTTTCTTTCAGAATATTAACTTTTGTTAACGCTAGGGTATAGCTGAAAGCGTGCAATGTTGAATTTGGGAGAACGTCCGTATTTGTTTTTTATGTACAGAAAACAAACAAAAAATGCTTGCAGCCGGCGTTTGTTATTGTTGGAGCGTTCCGGCGGCGGCTCGGTGTTTGGCGAGCCACGTGCGTGGACGTTTTATGATCAAAGAGACTGTGGGGGGTTTATAGTGTCGCTATAGTGGGAGTGAGAGACCCTCCGCCGAAACCCGCTTTATTTACAGTCATTCTGGACAGCACAAATCATTTCTTGGCCCCTCTCTTTGGCTGTTTTCTTCTTTTTTTTTTGTTGGGGGGGGGGGGAGATTAATTCTTGTTCGAACGGAAATGAACGATCGACATGTAAAAAGTCCAGCACCACCTCTTATGTACTATTTCATGGGGCGCCTATACATCTGTGGGTATTCATAACAAAATCCTGCGGATAATTTGCATCACCCGTACAACACGTCCAAAGGCGTGGCGCTGCTCAGCCCGACCGAGGGGGGCCGGGTCGGGTCAGCCTGCTTTGCGCTGTGATGACCCGACTCGTGATTGTGGAGAGGAGTAGCGTGGCGCGGCGTGGCGTGGCGTGGCGCGGAGTGGTCTGGACTGGATGCAGTATATTGGAGGAGAAATCCCCATACGTTTCGGACAAAACGTGTCGGCGCTAGGCAGGCGAGCCGACCCGAGCCGTCTAGCCGGCCGTTGGCGGTCGCGCCGGGGCAGCAGCCGTTTTATTCCGAAGATAGCTCTCGCGCCTCCGTTCTTGTCGCACTCGTGGGGCCCTGGCGTCCTCAACACAGCGCACCGCCCATAGGTGCGACAAGGACGGAGGTTCGAGAGAGCGATTTTCTGAATCAGGCGACTGCGTCCGCCGGGGAATCGAGCCGGGCGCCAGAAAGAGCGGGCCGCGGCAATTATTGTCCGTCCCAAAGCACTTGGTGGAGCGCGTGAGGTGTGAGGTGGTGTACGGGCCGGATTACGTTAGGTTTTCCGCTCGGCCTGAATGGCAGCAGTCGAAGACGAGCGAAATGTAGGAGGGCGTGTGACGAGGATGCGGGTACCATTAATCAAACCGGATGGAGTTTTGCTCCCCCCGGGCCGAGCCGGGCCGCCGCCCTCTCTGCAACAAGCACGAATCGGTTCGTCACCGCCTTGTATGAAAACTTGCAAGGGCCGCTCTTGCCTCGCCCCGGGGCGAGTAGAGGCAGCCCGCTCGAGGAGGACGCGCGGACGAGACGGCCACCGCGGAGCGGGGAGGATGCGCCCGCTCTGCCGCCGAATAATTATAGTTTCAAACTCGTGTAATTAAACCAAGTATATTGTTGTTTTTATTGTTGTTTAGCCAATGTGCTAAAATATACCCGGAAGGGAAAAAGAACTTTGAAAGATAGATCGTGCAGGGCGGGGTATGATGTCTTTTGCTCTCGCGGCGAGCTGCTGCTCAAGTGTAATGTGCGCTTGTTCGCCGGAGGTCGTCAGCGCAGGCGGCACGCACACGTACCGTCCCGGTGTGTGGCCGGTCGGGTCGGGCAGGGAGGGCCGGCTGGGATGTGCGGGGTAATGCGGGCACGTGAATGAAATTTTACTAGTCACTAGAACGTGGAAGTTATGGGTCCGGCTCGGGGATTAAGCCGAGCGCAATGGCTTGACCTTACGGCCGCGCGTACAGCTGCGCCACCGCCACCTCCGTCACTTTTCTCCGGGGACACCCGCGCCGCGCCCCCCTGCCTCCCTCCCCTCGCCACCCCTCCAACAGATAGCGTGGCCGGTCCAGTGCGATAATCGGAGGCCCGCCCGCCCCCCATGTCCGGCTGGACCACCACCAGAGTGCGTACATTCTCCCGCCGCTCTTCTCTCTCGCTCCCTCCCTCGTTCGGCGTGAGTATCAAGGCCACTGAAAATCTACGAGTCATAATTCTCGCCCCCATACGAGTGAGAATTTGAGGGCAATTTTATTACTCTCTGGAGAGTAAGAATTTTTTTCCTCGCCCTTTATGCGAAAGAATTTTGAGACTCGCCCCTAATAAAGTGAGAATTCGTGCTCAAATTAAGTGAGGTTAAAAAATATCTCTCTCGAAAAGAGTGAGGTTAAAAATTCTCACTCCAATTTAGCATGAAAAAGTGTCCTCTCCCATTTTGGGTGAGAAATTGGACTCCAGGGTTTGCAGTGGCTGCAGGTCGATTCCTTTCGCGAGTATCTCACTCTAGATTTTCTTATTCAGTACCCCCCCCCCCCCTCAAAAAATATAGATTAGATTAGATCAGATCTCACTTTGTTGCCTTATCCGTCAGATAACTGCTTTGAGCCGTCAAAATATTTTTCTGCTGCTCCGGTGGGTTGTCCCTAGATGGGCCACACATGGGATGATAAATAGGTGTAATCAATCTCAGATGTGAAGGTCCGTCAAAGGGTCGGCCTGCCTTTGCCCTTGCAGTTCCTAAACGAACAATTAAGAGACTATCACCTTGACCGAATAGAGCAAGGCCCTGTTGTAAAACGTTCCAAAACACACACACACACACACACACACATTTTGTGCAAGATCGCGTTGTGGCGCTCGAATTTATTAGCCTTTGTAGGAAGTTGCCTTATCAGCAATTATTATATAAATTACTCGCGGAACGGGGTCGTTGCCGCAGCCATCAGCCACACCCGGCGTGTGGTGTACCGGCTGCCCATAATGGTATACATGCGCCTTTCCCGATAAGTGGCGCAGGCGTTATCTGCTATATTAAACGGCTAAAATCTCGAAATCTGAAACAACTCCCGGAGCACAATGTGCGTTCTGTGCGGTCTGGGTCGGGAGGGTCGGTCCGAGGGTAGGAGGTTACGGCTACAGGTCAAGACGTTCGATTAATCGATACACGCGGCCCGGCTGCGTCGAGCTCCGTACCTTGCCTCTTTCTTGGTCCGGGCGCTCGGCGCCACCAGTGCGACAGAGACGGCCGAAGGCACTCAGCCGTGGGCGTGGCGGCCGGGCGCGGGGGCGGGTCCTGGTACGTGTATGGGAACATTTTGCCGGGATTGTCGTGGATACCCCGGATACACGGAAAGCGACATCCCCACCGCGGTTGGAAATTCAAGGCGAACTCACGAACAAAGGGGAGGAGTAGGGACGAGCTTATCTTCTCACTCGAGATGCCCTGTTAGTCATAATTTCATCCCATCCATTCATTGCAACACGGTTGTATCTCTACGCGCGCTCGCTCTGATCAGAGTTTCATTCATAAAGTTAGTGCCCCGGGGCCAACTGGCTCTTCCCTGCTTTGCCTGCCCAGGATTGGTCTCGCCACGGATCTTCAAGATTATTGCCCGGAACTTGCAGTCGGACGGAGCTCGAATTTCTACCCAGATGTTAACACGAGGAGATGTACCCATCATTTCCGTATCCTCATGCTCGTACGGTATAGAAGCGTACCCACGATATCACGGGAATATGTAGAGAGATCACTTTGCATCGTTTTCTTGACGCATCGTAGGAGGTTCGTGGATCCCTTCTCTCTCTCCCAACTTGATTCGCTTCTTTATTGTCTTTAAAGAGCACAGAGCTCGTTGATCTAGTTTGTAGTCTGCAATTCTGCCTCCGACAAACACACGACGTCGACCGTGAAGGAATGTCCCCTTCGGCACCAGAGCAGGGCAGAAAAAAAAAGCACAAAGTGGTGTGGAAAAGTGAGGCAGGGGGAGAAGGTAAAGGTCTCGGCAAGATACACCCAAGCGTGTTGCCTCTTTACCTTAATTAAACCGGAGGCGGCTGCACGAATTGGTCCTGACACTTCGGCTCGCCGCGCTGCAACGCAGCAGGAGATGTTGTTTGGGTCGCCTCGCTCGAATCGCAAGGAAATTTAAGGCGAATCCCGGCTCATATTATAAGTCAACCCTTTATTTTTCTGAGTATTGGCTTTATCGGTTTGAATATCATATTTTTACCTTGGAAAAGGAACGCAATGTGACCTCATAAGGTTCTTGCATTTTTATCGCAGGATCTCTATGCCCCTCTCCCCTTGTCGCTTGCTCGCTCGCCTCTTTTCTCCATTGGTTATTAGGCTTCGCGTGCGCTAAAGCGCAAAACGCGAAGCCTATAGACACGCTCGATGTTTCTCGCCAAGATTTTCGTGTGCGCTACCTGCTCCCCAGCATCCAGACCCTCCCCCACAAACACACAAAAGAAAAAGGTTCGGGTCGGGGGCGGGGCCGGGGGCGGGGGTCCTTGCGGGGGTCCGCCCGGCCGGCCGCCCGACTCAGCGTGCGCATATATTATTGCCAGCGGACGAAAGATGCAATGAATAGAATGTCTTGCCGCAAGTTTTTCTCAAATTTTGAACCTAGCAACAAACAAACCAGATTTTTGGATCAAGCATCAGCCTTTCACCCCTCTTTTTAAAAAAAGTCAGGTGCTTCTACGACAATTTTGACTGTCGAGGAAGTGGAGGTTGAGGGAAAGCCCCCTCTCCTCAAAATTGTCCTACAACTCTGAATCTTTTGTTTAAAGACGGGTGAAATTATGAAAATTGGCATAGTAATCAGGATATGTTGACGATACGTTCAAAATTTTCGCAGTTTCTAGACCGCTTCACTAAGATGAGCAGACTACCCACACCCACCTCGGCCTCCTCGGTCCTCGCTCGACCCTCCGCTCGCAACCCAGTCCGGGTGTCACATGTGGCGCGCCCCCGCAAAGCAGGGTGCGAGGCGGAGCGTGGCGGGATGAATCGGGGCCTCTCACTGAAGCTCGCTATCTTTACAATATGAGTCTTAACTTGAGTCCAAGGTGAAAAATCAGTTCAGATTTGTCTGACGTAAAATATTGGTGCGCGTTTGGATCGGCTGACCTCAAAAACCCCATATTTAAAAAAAAAGGGGGGGGGGTGAATTAAGACAATGCTGACCGCGATTAAAAGTGCTAGTATGTGTCTTAAATTTTACTCGTTTAAATTTAAGGGCTGCCGGCCTCTCTTTCTCTCGTACCACTCCTACCCCTCTCTTCCTCTCCCCCCTCTCTCCTTTATGAATCCGTCACTAAATCGAAATCAAACTCTTCCCCTCTCTCCTCTCCCTCTCTTACCCTCTCCTAGGTGAATATCTTTGATTCAAACTCAGCTGTTTTGACCCTGTTTGGACCGTCGGAGGAAACAGCGGGTGGTGGAAATGTGGAAATGAGAGGAGCGGCAGGCCTTGCAGTAGGTATCCGCTCAGCTTGTAATTTCTATGAACGTTTCTTGACCACTGCTTGATCAAAGATGCCGTTAATGTGTAATGTGTAAGTCAAGGGGTTGAGCTTGCCATTGCCCACACCAAGCACGCGAAGCCTTTTTCGGCCACATTGAATAATGTGGACTTGACGGATTTTTTACGTTACATTTCTACTGGAGTTCGGGTTACAACTGGATCACCACCAGCCTACTGATCAAATGGAGATCGTTATTTTTGGCCCTCGTGATTCACCTCTTGCCTACAGCAGTCCTCTTTCGATTTGAATCAAAGAAAAAGACGGAAAAGAGACACTGTTTTGCCTCTGTACAGAGTTTGTCCATTTTCCTGTTACGGATTACATGCCTAAAGCAGCCCTGTTTACAAAAAAAAAGTTGGAAAAGAGATACTGTTTTGCCTTTGTACAGAGTTTGCCTATTTTCCTATTATGGACTACGTGTCTAAAGCCAATCATAAAATCGCGAAATGTCGTCGAACGCATTTGAATTATTATTCTGAAGTGCCTACTCTCTCCCGACACCTTGAGTGTGCAACATTTGCAGCGCATCTGCGCCTGATGCCTTGACAAAGATGCTCCACTCCGCTCGGCATGACCTCCGCCGACCTTTCCAGATCCCAGGCGCTAGCCATGCAGATCTGCGAGGAGCCCAACCCAGTTCAACTCAGCTCTGGAGGCTCATGCGGTATAGCGCAAATAATGGCGCAAATGTTGTTGGCAGCGAATTTTCGATTCTACCTCGAGTGCTAACCGAGGGTCAAATAACTCTAAATTTTGATGAACACGTTTTGTGAATTTTTGTAATTTTTTGTGAAATTTTGTAAATTTTTGTATTTTTAAATTGAATTTTTGTAGAATTTTGCGCGAATTTTACCTACACTTTCCTAATCATCTCTAAATTTTTTTCTGAATTTTTCTGAATTTTTCTGAATTTTTCTAAATTACGAGGTGTACAAAAATTTCAGATTTGTTTATCCCTCGGTGCCAGCAATGCTAATATCCATTCTTCGAGAGGAAATAAGTAGTTAGCCAAAACGCGTGCGGTGTGTGCTCCTGCAGCTATGGAGGCCCTACAGCATGTGCGGTGCGGGGACTTTCACTTCACCTGTGCGCTGCTGGCGCTCCTCAACGATTTGTTGCTGTCTGTCGGCATCTCCCGTCAGGCCATAGCGTAGTGTTGCGCAGTGAAACGCTTCTGCCTCGTACCACCAAGTAGAACTGTATCACCTGCTGTTGTAAATTTTTGTTCTCTGAGTGGTGGTGGATAATCACAAAGCGTGGCGAAACTCACAAGTTTGCGAATGTATGTCGGGTAATTTGTCTATTCAGGTTTTATGTTGATAAATATTTGTGAAACTGTGGTTCCTTCAAATTAATAATAGGCAAATGTCTTCGGAGTAGTGCGTATTTTCAAAGAACGAATAAGCCGCTTGCTTGAACCATGTGGTATACCCACTCACCCCACCTCTCCTTATCGTAAGCTGGAAGTTTACGCCCCCTCTGACATCTTTATAAAAACAGAAGGAGTTACGAGGCGCTTCATTCCTCGCTCATTACGGCCGCTGCCCCCTTTTTCTTTATTTCTTCTTCGGCGAGAAAACAATGGGCGAAGTACGTCGATGGTCCGATAGTTTTCTCGTCGCGTCGCGAGTCGAGCCACAGCCCGCGGCGTGCCTTAAAGTTTGGAGAGATACGAGGCCTGCAAGGCAAGTACCTGCTCGCGGTGTCTCACATGCTACCGGCCAGCAAATAGCGAACCGAACAGGCCAAGCGAACCGAGCTGGGCAGGGCAGGGCGGGGCGGGTGCCCCACCTTATCGCGAGTGTGCTGTGTGCAACACCCTGTCGGCGAAAGCGGCGGTGTCCATAGCTCTCCTCGAAAATACTTAACTCTGCGTGTGTCTATGGTTGGGTCGCCTTTCTCCCTGCCATCTTTTTCGCTCGAAATGAACGTGGTACTCTTAATTTTTTTTATTTTGTTGTATTTTTTTTGTCAAGTCTCACATGTAACAGAAAACGTGTGACTCACCTCGCTGTCTCCACACGAACTGAGCAGTTGTGCAACACATGCTCTATTTGCGTAGAGTAAAATCAAAATATTTCAGCCTGTCTTCGCTTGGATGATCGTTCCTTTCAGCGGAAAGATTGCATTCGTTTTGTTTGGCAGAGTGGGCAGCAGTGTTCCCGCTGCGCCGCAACCTTCCCGCCTCGGCGGCCCGGCCCTGAGGGATCGAAGACGTATTTGAGCCAACGTCAAGGAGGGTAATCGTTTCCTCGGTACGGCACTTTAAATTGGCGTCACGCGGCGCGTCGATACGTCCACACGCGTCTTCATCTCGCGCGAAGCGAGTGAGACTTCGATCCGACGCCGCGGCGCCGTAAAGCCGAGCTCCGTTATGTGCCGCCTAGCACATGCGGCCGAAATGACGGCACGGCTCAATACACGTGCGCTCCGCGCGCGCGCACTTTTCTGCGAGGGCATAAAGACTACCGGACGAGCATACGAAACGAACGCGGAATGTGCGACTGGACGTGTCTTAGGCTACACAACGCTTCTTGATGTTGCTACTGTTTTTTTTTCCTTCTCTTTCCTCTTCCCCCCTTTCTCCTGAGGGCACCAATTTGAACGTGTCGTTATTTTCATTGTTTGAGATCACGCGGGCTCGCTTCGGTGCTGACAGGCGACACCTTCCGCCGCTGCCGAACGAGAAAAAGCATGGCGGGATTCCTTGTCATCCTCTGCCGTCGAGGAATGCTGCGAGACGTGCGGGAGGGCTGGGTGGAGGCAGGCACAGGGCACAGGATCTATGTCCCTTGGAAAATGTTCTGGATACAGAGCGCGGATGCTACGAAGCAAATCTCCGAATCAGGACCAGAGTAACACAGCCTGGCCGCTCCTAAACCTTTTCAACTGGTTTTTCAACTCATAGCGCCACGCCGCCGCGCGCGAGAGGCACAAGGGTGCTTTGTAATAAATAAACGAAGGAATGCGATGTGGCGTGCAGTTTGACCCTTGGAGGCGCCTGCAGCAGCGGCTGTCTCTCTCCCACCCGATGCTCGCGGTCGCTTCCCCTTCCTCACTTCCCCTCGCTCTCTCGGTGCCCCGCACGGTGCCTGCGACATAGGCAGGCCATCCTCAAGGCGTTCCCAGGAAATGCAAATTCGTTAATAGCTGTCCGATGAGTAATACAGAGTAGTATGCAGATTAAGAGACTTTCGCGAAAATGTAATCGTGCTCTAAAAGATTTTGTGTACTAAATTTGACAAAAACAAAACAACAACATAAAAGACGACGAAGAAAAACAGAACAACAAATATGCCTGTTGAAAAACAGGGAATAGAATTGTTAATTCTGGTGCGTGGCTCGGGGCGTGTTCTAATTGTCCCCTGGTCGTGCTGCGCGCGGCTCGTGAAAGCGCGCTGCGGCGGCGCAGCACCGGCTGCTGCTCGGCTCGATTTATCGCTATTCACACCCGCGATAAGTATCGATTGCCGCGATCGATATCGCACGGAGATGCTGCTCATTGTGGCGCGGCCTATGGTGCGGCGTGGCGCAACCCGCAGTCACGTGACAATAAAGGGATAAAGTGATCTGGTGCTGCTGAATAAACGAGGGAGCTCGGCTCGGAGGCGCCGGCGGGGGCGCGCCAGCAGCCGCAGCCAGTCATAGAGGAATAGACTTCTCACCATCCCGATGAGTCAGATTCATGCCCTTCCTCTACTACCGGCCGCCCGGGCCGCCGCCGCTCGCCCTTCCCACGCTCCGGTAATGTGTAGTAATGTCACTGATTGCCGGCGAGGGCCTGGACCTGGACCGGGATGGGTAGGGCGGCTAGGGCGGGGCGAGTGGGGTGGGGTGGGGCGGGGCGGGGCGGGGCGGGCGTGCTCGGGGTGATTCTCACACAGAACTGGATTGCGGCGTCGGGACGCGGGCGTGGCGTGGCGTGGCGTGGGCGCCTTAGTCACGTTGGACAGGTGGACGATCAGAGCGCATTGGCCGCCCATTAGCAATACAACACCGTCGGCGTGAAAGTGGTGCAAGCGGACGGCACTGCAGTGCAGAAAAGAGGGACATAACTCTCACGGCAGTAAAGCAGCTGCTGCGGGATAGATGATTTTATTTCATGTCTCTCGGGACAAGTTTACATGCAATCGCGTTTCAATTGGTGACGTGAGGCTTTCTCTGCTGCTACATTAACTCGCCCAAATTTCGAAATCAAATCTGGTCACACGTGGGCTCTGATCACAGCTGCTGTCCCAATTCCAATTCGTCGCGGTGAGCGTACTCGCGACGGTGTATTGGCCGGGCCACGATGTAGGGCGCGGGGGCGGGGCGGGTCAGGGGTGAGGTCCGCACCCACACAAGGGCACTCCATATGGTATGTATGGGATGCGCCGTGAGATAGAGCGCGCTGGACTTGGACTGGTTCAGGCTCCGAATCTATTCATAAACTATGACGGGCCGCCCCGATAGTGCGGTCACCTCCTCTCTGCCGGAGCGGGGGCGGCGCGAGGCGGGGGCGCGTGGGCCGGCGGCGGACCTCTTCTGCATCTGTGACAGGCTCGGTCTCCGAAAGCAAATGGGATCGGGATATGAGAGAGGGAGAGAGAGAGAGAAGCAGAAAGAGAGAGAGAGAGGAAGAGGAAATATGGCTGCGCACTGCTGGGGGGCTGTTGGGGCTGCGGCGCGCAGCACCTGCCACAGACTCTTCTGCTGCGCGCAGCGAGTCAAGGGTTACTATATCGAGGGGGAAACAAGTCTGAATTTTGGTGTACTAATTTTTTGAATTTTCTTGAATTTTCACTGATTTTTTTGTGAAGTTTTGCTAGAATTTCTCCTAAATGTTCGAGATATTTTTTGTAAAAAAAATTCTGCTTTTAAAAATATAATTTCTGATTTTTTTCTAATTTTTTTCTGAACTACGAGGCGTAAAAACATTTCTGAGTTGTTTTCCCACTCGGTTGCTATACACACAAGAAGACTCGCTGTAGTCTGTCAGCCCGGTGGCTTTGGTCACTGCTGGCTACGCCGCAGGCAGGGCCCGGACCCGCGCCCCGTGCCCTGCCCCTTCCTACCCTGTACCTGCTACATGCGCCGGGCCCCGGGCCGCCGTCGACACCCCCGGACACGCGGCGACAGACGCGCGGTTAGATAAGCTGAGCGGGCCGGGCTCGGCTAGGGGCGCTAGCTATCATTAGCATATTTGACATGAGCACGCGCGCTCAGCTCGCGCGCGGGTCAACCTTTCCAGTTCATCCGTCGCTATCGCCGGACGCGGCGGACACGGCCGTTTGTCTTGGCCCGCGACGTGGACAATGTCGCGGACAAGGCGGCGGGCCTCCTCGTGTCAGATGAGCCATGCCACCCAATTTTGCATATCTCCGCCGCCCGCCGCACCCGAAGCCAAATGAAAAGCATGCGGCTGAAAGCGAAAAGACTACGTCGGTTTTCTCGTCTCGTTTCTTCCTCTGTTATTATGACATTGTATAGTTGGGCGTTTTGTCTCTGGGGGTGGGGGGTAGAAGTAATTCTCGTCGTTATATGGAGTGATTAGGGATCAAGCAAGCGTTGTTGCGTGCGGGTTGACGAGGTTGCGGCGCGCGGCCATCACTCTGCGACAGGGCTGCCACCGCCCCGGGGCTGACCGTGTTCAACAAGGCTAGACCGGAAACCAAGGTTATGGCCGGACGGTCCGTGACATAAACGCGGGCGCGGAGCGCAGCGCCACAGAGGCGTGCGGGGCGGGGCGGGGCGGGGCGGCAGGTGAGTGCCACGCCTGCTTTACGGTCGCACGGCACGGGGCTGCTTTTGTCGGCCGTGGATGTCGCTGCGTGGCGAAGAACCTCCTCGGCGATGATACGTGCTTCCACTATTTCTGGTGCGGTAATGATACCGCCCTCCGCTTCGTGTTTCGCTGTCGCGAGAAAAATGTGTCCGAGCCTTCGACAATTATTATTCCGCGGTGGCCGAGGAGGGCGCGCGCGCGCGCGCCTGCCTCCATAGCGACCTGCGCGCGCGAGTTTTTCCTGCTCGTCTTCGTCCGGTTCAGTGAGAAATCGTTCGACTTGCAGCGCACGGACGTCAAGCAGGGCGAGGTAGGCGTGCTAACACGGCACTGGGATGTCGCTCTGTGCGAGCGCGTATTTTTCATCTTTGGCGCGGTAAGAAATGAACCGTCACACGGGGGCGGGCGGCAGCGCGCGGGGTGGGACGGGCCGAGCCTCTCAGTACTTACCTTTAATTAAAAAAAAATCCCCTTTTGCCAGCGGCATGGATATATATCTGACCCAGCATCAAGTCAACCCCGCCGAGCAGCAGCAGCAGCAGCTAAGGGGGGAAAAAAGGATGAAAATACTCGTTTGAATCTACGTGTGAATTGCCGCGCGCGCGACACAGCTGAACGGCGTGTGATTTACGCAGCCGGTGGGCGTTTTGTCTTGATGGATCGTTGGCCCGGCGCTGACGCGCGGCGATATGGATCACCGTGTGGGCAGCGCCTGCACCTCGCACCACCCTGCCCCACTCGTGTTCACCCACATTCCTCCAGCTGGAAATGAGTTTGTGACAATCATATGCACAAAATGCGTGCCGAGGGGTCCTTCACTCCAAAAAAAAATCAGTGTACATCCTTTAACAAAATCAGTGAAAAATAGTAAGATAATATCAAGAAAAAAAATAGAAAATAAAACAGTTAAAATGAAGAAAAATCACGATCACAAAATACTGGAAAAATCTGAAAAATTGGTGTACGCTTGAATTTATAGTGTAGGACCCCTCAGGGACCGGCGCGCCGCCTTTCGCGCGCGGTGTTGGAGCGCCCGTCGCTCTGCAGGGATATGAAGAAGGGCCCATGCGTGGGCGTGGCAGCAGCGCGGGGCAGGGCAGGGGAGGGTCCATTCATCACCTCATCCATATCTATGCGCACCGTCCGTGGTCCGCCTTTCGGATCCAGTCCAGCTCTTCCATATCTATGCGTAATGAGAAACTTTGGACGGGTGTCTCGTCCTCAGATCTTGCTCAGAAGAGTTCGGGCGGCCAGACCATCGGGTACCATCGGGCACGCCGGAGGAATGCAGCGCCATAAAAAGTGAAGCTTGCTGGTGCTGCTGCTTGGGAGGTGTCCTTTTGCTGTGTGTGTGATTTTATTGTAACGCCGTGAGCACATGAGTTATTGATGGTTCGTCGGAATGGAAGGCATGTTCGCTCTACATTCACCAGCAGACTGCACGATTAATGAGACCCACAAATGCCCTGGCCTGCTCTGCTTGTTGTTCGGGAACTGTTTGCTTGTTATTTTTAAATTTAGGGTTCGGAGAAAAGCGGACCCGTGTGTGCCGTACTGAAGTGTGTGAATAAATTCCTACAGGCGGAGTGTGTAAGGAAGCCCGTGCAGAAGAGGATTTGTTTTTTGTGAGAGAGAGGATGTTAGGTACTGGTCGCGGCCTCTCCGCAACACGTCAGTCAAGCCAAGTCAACCGCTCCGGACTTCGGCACGACCTAGTTCAACCCTGTCAATCCGTTTATTGTGTGCTAATCGCAGTCCCGCTCCTCCCTCATTCAATCTCTTTTCCTCTCACCGTCTCTGATCCCCTTCCTCTCTCTTTTTATCCCACTCTCCTTCCGAAGGTACGACGCAAGCTCATCGACAAATAAAAAAAGAATCTATGCATGCCTATTGGACGCGGATGCGGTCTCTCTTTCTCTCTCTTCCTGTGCTGTTCTGTGACTCGCTTTGGACCACCTCTTTATGACATGTCAGTCGAGGGAGAAAAAAAATCGTAGCCTTCTCAAAATTTATTTAAATGAGTGTGATGCGTGCGGCGTCCAGCCGCGCGGTCGCCTCCGAAAGTGGCCACGCGCCCGCCGGAATCATTTAGGCCCTCGTGTCGCATTCGTTAGAAAACCGGGATGTGTTTTACAAGGGCCCCGGGCCGGAGTGATGCGTCCGGACCACGCCAACAGCTGACCGCGAACCGAGAGTCGGCCGCTTAAAACCACAATGCAAACTGCTACAGAAAATCGTATTTTTTTAAATATATGTTTAATGTTAAACTGTCTCTACTTTTCCCAATAAAATTGTTTGCAGTTCAATTAAATACGATCAAAAGGTTCTGATAAATAAAACTTTTCCTCGTGTTTTCCCCCTCTATAATACTAAAAAGAATTGTTCTTTGATGTCTAAAAGTGTCGACGCAAGGAGTGGTCTCGTCAGAATTTTGGCAGCCTCGCGCCGTCAGGGAGCACCCCGCGGACAGTAGTTTCGACAGTAGTACGTGTGTCGGCGTGTGTCACGATAAGCGGCCGCGATAGTAATCGAGGTTTTTTTTTATTTCTTTTTAAACTTGGATGTTGTCCGTCGATGTTATTGTCACACTTTTTGGCAGCCCCTATGGCTCACATCCCGGGGGTTCCCAAGGACTGACGTGCGGACGATTCACGCGGTTTGTATATCACACTCTGACGCGGTGGACCGCGAGCGCAGGGCGGGCCGGGGTCGCCGGGCCGCCAGAAATATTTAAAACAAGTTCGGGACGCGACGCGCAGGGTCGGGTCGGGCAGGGCGGCTGGGCTTCCTGCAGCGCGCGGCCCGTCGCGCCTCGGCGGTCCCTCTCTCTCTCTCTCTCTCTCTCTCTCTCTCTCTCTCTTTCTCTCTGACGCGGCCTGGTCCGAACAGCAGGGACCGAGCGGGCCGGGCCGGGCCAGCGGGGCCAGGCGACAACTTCCCTAATATATGGGGCGCTCCCTAAAAGCGGCGCGACTTGCCGAAAAAGCAGCAGAGCTCAAATCTATGAGCGGCCTGGCCTGGCCCGGCCGGCGGATGGGACCAGCGCGCGCTCGTCCCGCTCCGTTTTATTTATCGGTGCGTAGTGTCAACCGCATCGGTCCCCCGCGGCCAGGACCAGGAGGTTGTCGACCTGGAGCAGGGCCTGCTGCAGGTGGATACGCGACTCGACCGGCGCGGCGGCAGGTGCCTGCAGGGGAAACTGGAGCGGGATAGCCGAGCTGGACTGATCCACAGCTGCTTCTAGTGGGGCGTGGCACGTGTTTGCACGCGCGCGCGCTACTTGTGTGTGGATCTTGTCGGGACTAATACATTTCTGAATTTTGATGTATATCGTATTTTTTTTTTTGTTTTTTAAAGGAAAGAAAAAAAAACCTTTTGTTACTGTTGGAGTAGACAAATTCTTCTCATTAAGTTCACTGGAATTCCAAGTGGAGGAAAGTCACTCTCCCGAAGATGAATGAAGTTATTGGATCACTTGTAGGTCGATAAGAAATAATTGCACACTTGCAGCCGTGTGAATAAAACAAAATTGCTCATCTTCGGGTGTGCGAATGTGTATTAGTGCACTTTAATTCGCTTACCTTTATGTGTGCGAATTTTCATTCGCTCACCTACCAGTGAGCACAAACTTCTTAGTCACCCACAGGTGAACGACTTCCGTACTCCTGGATTTTCCAGCGTTGTTTTCTACTTGTAACGTCCTCTAGTTTACTGAGTTTTTGAAGAAGAAAACATCACCGTTTTACACTTATATTCCTCAACGGCTTAACGTATAGGTGGCGGTTATGGTGTCCCGGCATGCCGCACGTTAAGTCACTATGATCACCCTGTTCCTCTTTTTTTCACGAAGATCAGAGACTCGAAACAAGACGGGGAGCGGTAGCAGAAGTGTTCCGCCCGAAGGGGAAGGGACAACCACTCGTGAAATGCTGTGTTCAAAGCCGGGGAAATCTCGATGAAATCTTCAGAAATCGCAATGAAATCCTCAGAATCTACAAAAATCTATATGAAATCCTCGGAAAACTAAAACTGGGAAATCTCATGAAATCTGATGAGAGAAATCTTGTGAAATCTCACAAAATCTGAGAGAATCTTGTTACACTAGGATGGGGAGTGGTTGCCCCCTCGGTTCGGCCGCACACAGGTGGTGGGTACCTGTAAGCAGGAGCTCATCTCCGGCCCGGTTCGCGCGGTAATGGCCACCATGATCCTCGCTACTCCCTTCCTGATACACGCGCCTCCGCAGGAGCAAGGGGCCGCATATATGCACAACTTCCAGAAAATGCAGTAAATTTATGGATTGACATTTACGCGGCGTGTATGACATCGCTCGTTGGGGGGGCCGGCGCGGCGCCGCCGCCGGGAGCCGGGAGCGGCCGTGGACCACTTGAACACAAAATGTGAGCCGGTGGCCCGGGTCCCGGGTGGGTAATGAGCCCTAGGGACCTCAATGAACGCCGTGTTGGATTTGTGTTGCCTCGCCAGACATTCGCCCCCTCTGCCGCGCTGCCTCATAAACCGTCCGACGCAAATGTCGAGTGCGCTGCTGCTATGCTCCCCCCGGCCTGGTGCCCGCGCACTAAAGCCACCTACCTACCAGGCCTCCTCAAACTTTTCGCAGCTTTTAGAAAATCACTACACTACGCGCGCGTCCCAAAGGTCATGCGTGCAGGAAGCCATGAATCTTGCAGTATCGCGCGCGCGCTCTCACACACTCTGAGAAAGTAAAATAGGAAGGAAAAAAAACACTTGCGAAAAAAGCGCCAAAGTGGCAGGGATTATGACACAGTTAGCGAACTATGTATCATCTCCTACCTTGATTTTAAAAATTGTTTAAAATTACGACGTCATTGATTATTTTTTCTGTCCACGATTCATCGTTGTATGTTGCATCTTTGGCCTCGAATCTTCCCGTTTAAGTCGCAGCCACCATCATCGCCGTTACATTTCGGAAAAATACGGAGGATGCTGACATTGACACGAACATAACGCGGTGCAGCCGCAAGCGCGCGCGCGCACACACACGCACACACACGCACACACACGCACGCACGCACGCACATGCTCGGCAGGCGCCGGGGCACCGGTGGGTGCATGGCCAAGCCGGGCCGGGGTCGGGTCTGTCCGGCTGGTCATAAGTTTTGTGATGGAATGGCGGTGCTCGCGATATGCCACATTTAGGGGCCCTCTAGAGTGTAACTCATGCTTTAATGTCCCCTCGGGTCCCGTTGCCACGATGGGCCCGGCGCTGGAGGTCGCCCCCTACTCTCCGCCCCTCTTGTGATCATCCTTGATCTTCTCGAAACGGAAATTTGGGCCAAACACGCGCTGCCGCAGCGCTGATCTAAAAAAGTAGGAAATACAAATTCCGTCCCTAAAAAAATAAAATAAAAAAACGGAAAGAAAAATGAAGCTTTAAATCACGTGGCTCATGTTGCCAATGCCAAGGACGCGCAGCCCTGCTCTCGAGTGGTTTCTTTTCCTTTTCCCCCCTTTTTTTGTCATGATAATTTGAACACGTCCCCAACACCTCGAGCGAGTTTGTAATTTGCGTGTCGCACACGGGCCGGTCCGCGCTGCCGGCGAGGTGTGCGGTCGAGCCGGACGGGACAGACGCCCCGCGGCCGCCCGCGCCATATTTCAGAAATGGAGCGAATCCTGTCATGTTTACAAGCCATCAGGTGCGCGTCTCGCGGATTTATCGGGCCGCATCATTTATTTTGTTGCATATGGTGCGCGACATTAAACACTCGGAACCAGAGAGAAAGAAAAATATAAAAAAAATAGAAAGAAGTATGTGTGCCTCGTCGACTGTAAACATTTAGGAAGACTTGGTCAGTTCGAATTCGAATGGTGTGGTGCGGGTTTGAGGCGGCAGCAGCACCATAGCTGCAGCGGCAGCTGCGACAACGGAGGCGGGAATTTGTTATCCGTTACTTTAAAAAAAGAAAGGCTGAGAAGAGGGGCTGGAGCAAAGGAGTTCGAGCAACAACAAAGTACGATCCGGCTTGGTTTGCATCGTGCGATCGCGAACACGTGTCCGTAAGGCACGCCGCGCCACGCCACGCCCAGGCGCATGCGCAGGCAGGGCGGAGCAGGGCGGGCTTGCTCTTCATAACTAACTCTCCGGAGACCTTAAAATACTGTTTCGCTCGCCTGGGCCCTGCTGCTGCTGCAGGGCCTGCGCCCGGCCCGGTCGGCCCCGGCCCCGGGGGAGGGGCCTGTGTGGGTCGTGCTCCTACTACTTTAGGTGCACGGAGATAAGCAACCCGAAGGGAACCCGGCGCGCAAGGGAACCCGAGGGTACCCGGGGAGAAACAGGGAAGGGGCGGCGGGAGGGGTTCTCTTGCCGGTACCTCATGGGCACCGGCGGGCGCTGCAGGAATGGGAGCGAATATCTGATCACATGTAGTTTGTTTTCTGTTTGCACCTTAGGCTGTATCTGCCATCGCCACCCCGCCCCCTCCGCCCGCTGCTGCCCCGGGTCCGCTCGCTGCCGCGCCCCGCCGCGCCGCGCCCCGCCACGCCACCGGGAGGTGTCGAAGTGCTGTGAAATATTGGGCCGCGCTGAAGCAGGCTGAAGGCGCAGCCTTGCGTCGCTCTCTGCTCCGGCCGTGGTTTGTGGGGCTCCGGCCGGCTGGGCTGCTGAACTATCCCTCTCCTGACCCGATAACCCCCGATTGTGATCGATTATAAATCAATTTCGAGCGCGCAGCAGCGCGCTTGTCGTGTGGCGTTGTCGTTAGCTCGACGCCGCGCCACGCTGCGCCACGCCACGCCCCGGCCGCGACGTAATGAGAGCGTCCGCTATCGCGGCCGGGGCGAGGATGAGGCGCACACGCTAATGAGGCGTTAATTACGGAGCAAGTACTGATCATTGCGTGTTATTTGCGAACTCTTAGACCTTTATTTTTAAACAAACTGTGGGATTTTCTGCCAAAACACATTCTCTTAATTTTGTGATTGACTTGTATTAACTCTTCATTGTGATTAGATTTTTGAAGAATGCGACCGCCACTGTAAAAATTATCTTTGTAGATTTAAGTTATATCTTGTGAACTACGATTTACGAACATTGTTGCAAATTTACGACAGTCCACTCTTTCTCGTAATTGAATTTCAGGTCGATAGATGGTGCGTGTAACTGGTGTAATTTTACGATTTGTAATTGTAATTTTACAACGCCACATCGTGGAAAATCCAGGGTTGCCACAACTCTGGAAAACCTTGAAAATCTGGAAAACTCAGGAAAAAAATCGTATTAGGGAAAACCCAGGGAAAAGGAAAAAAAGTCAGGGAAAATTCGGAGAAACGTCGGTTTTTGGTGAAACATTCACGGAACACTAATTTTAGCCGAAATACAAGTGTTTTGCTTAACTCTCTTCACCAGAATACTGCGTTTATAACTCAGGGAAATTTAATGTAAAAAGCTCTGGAAATCAGGGAAAACGGATATTGAAAATTTGAGGCAACCCTGAAATCACTCCGAAAACTTACGATTATTTTTCACAGTGACACTCAGAGGCGTGCTTATCAATACTGGAGCGTATGGTCATGGTCGTGGTCATGCCGCACTCAATGTGTCAAGTGTTTATTAATGTCGGTGCGGGCTTCGCGCTTTTTAACCGTACCCTCATCCTCACATAAGCACGTAGCTGCAAGCTCTCGTTGCGAATGCTTTGCTAGTGGAGCACTTTGTTATGCTAAAATTATTGCACGGGAAATTTTTCTCTGTCCGTTTAGGTCAGGTGCGTTCCTCTGCAGTTGGGGCGGCGGCCGTCGTGGGTGGACCTAAAACGCTTCTTCTGCGCGCCGCCGCGACATGGGAGTGCTGCACACGTGTGTGCGTGCCTGTGAGTGTGTGCCCGCCGCGACGGTAAGCGACATGTAATTGTGATTCATTTGTCATTTTCACGTTATTTATGGCTAGAATTAGTTTAGCTGCGCGCGTCGCCTCGGACGCCTCGCCTTGTGTGTGTGAGAGAGCGTGCGCATGTGTGTGTGTGTGTGTGTGCGCGCGCGCGCGGGCTCGTATATGTGTGTGTCGTCTTATCTGAATCACGCGGCTCGGTGGGGGGTCCGCGAGAAGAGCTTTCTCACCTGTTAATATTATCGTTCTAAATCACGACTGCAAAATTGTCTCTTGTGCATTCAGGCACTGTGTGTATAATCGGATCAGCAACAGTTTGTGCTGTGAGGTGAGAAGGTGGGAGGGGAGCAGGAGAGAAGCAGGGCATGGAGATGATCTAAAATGGCGAAATAAAACTCTGCACTCTAAACTTTCTACAAAGAAATTTTTCGTAGAATACAAAGAATTTTGTGCAACCGTAATTATACAATAAATTTTCTTGTACACGCTAAATGTATTTGTATGTTTTTGTGCAAACGTTTGTACAAAGTTGCGCATACGCTTCGATTCGCACAAATTTGTGCGCAAAAATGAACGAATTAGTGAATATGTTTGCACAAAAACGTGCACTTCTTCGCACAAATTCGTACAAAAAATACGTATGCGCAACTTTGTGCAAAGAAAAGCTTCAAATGCAGTCAGTGTGTATTACAAAAAGTTTGTGTACTACAAGGAATTTTCTTTGTATTACAAAGAAAATTTTGCTTTGTATTGGCTTTTGTATTACGGTTGCACAGAATTCTTTGTAAGACAAGAAATTTTCTTTGTAAGAAATCAAGAGTGTGTTTGGAGTTCCGTTCACGCCAACCCTCGCCCGCTCACTTGATCCCCACTGTTAAAAAAATTACTATAGTCTAAAAACTCCTATAGCATGCTAATTTTCGAGCTGTGGTATCCTGTAATCTTTGCATCAGCCGCTATAGTCCATTTACAGCTGCAGTTACATATCCCAAAAACGCGAAAATCAAACCTCTGACCAGATAAGCCAATCTTAATTCAAAAACATGGAATTGAGGTAGCTTGCACTCTGCTTACAACTTACGCTATCAATCAACAAACCAGGCTTGAAATGGGAGTTACAAGTGGGTTTCAACTATTTTTTTTTCATTTCAACACACGTTGTAAAAGGAAAGTTCTGTTTGCACAGTGTTTTTTTTTTTATTTTTTTGTTTTCCTCGAATCAGGAATCAGATTTCTAGAGATTAAACGGTCCTGCTGGTGGCTTCCGTTGGAAAGTGATCCCCGGCCGCGCCTTGCCACGCCGTGCGGTGCCCGCGTGCTGTTCACCCTCCCTCCTCCCCTTCCCCAAACCCTCCCGCGGGCGTGAGGTTGGGGCCACGCGATTTGAATCACCTCCTTGATCTTTCGAGTTTGATGGCGGCCAGTGGCGTAGCCGCGTGTGAAGTGCGCGGGAAAAAGTGTGGCTTATTGAGGCTAAGACAGCCAGGGGAAAAAAATACTTATCTCCAAGCGTTGAGGAAACAACTCTGAATTTTTTGTACACGTCGTAATTTTTGAAGATTCTAAAAATAAAACTATGTAAAAAATATATTTTAAAAAAACTCAGAAAAAGAACAAAAAATAAGTCAGGATAAACTTTTAGAAAATTGAAAACAAAACTCAGCAAAGTCAGCAAAATTTATATTAATTTAGAGAAATTTCAGAAAATTCAAAGCCTCCTTTGCAAAACGAAATTTACCCCCAAAAATATTTCGAAAGTTCAGAAATATTCACAACATTTTTTTCACGCTTTGTCTCCAAGTAAAGTTACAACGACAAACAAAATTAAGTTCTCGACTTGAAACGAAAATTCATTGGGCCTCTATGTAAACTGCTGGTGGTGTATGAGGCGGGTGCTCGGCCGTATCACATCACGTGCCGGCCGGCACTGCTGGTGCAGTCAGAGCCCAACATTAGCATACGCGCGGTCATCCCTGACGGATGGGTCGGGTAAATACTGGTGCACTCGATGGACGAGTGGAGCGGGACGCTGCAACCACAGCTGCAGCTTCACTCTAAAGATCAGTGTACGCCCCAAAACAAAATAAGTAAAAGGTCAAAAATATCAGAAAAAATCGGGGGAAAATGCAAGAAAAAAAATCAGAAAAAAACAAGAAGGAATCAGAGAAAACAGTAAATATCAAAGAAAGTCACGAAAACAACAGAAAAATCAGAAAAACCGACGTTCGCTTGTATTCATAGTGAAGGACCCGAGTCAGCTGCAGCTGCACTGATATTCCTCGCGGTGCGCGATGGAAATGGCTCAGCCAGCAGCGCGGCTGACCCTCGCTGCTCCGCGGCGGCCCTTTGACCCCTCCTGCGCTCCGCGCGGCGCCGCTGTCGCAAGAGCGCGGGAGCAGTGCTTATAGTGCGCACTGCGCACCCCACCCCGCCCCGCCCCCTGCGGCGCAGTGCCGCCAGCCTGCTCTGCCCACAGTCCTGCAAACCCAATGTTTTTTGGTGGATCCTTCTCATTCCTCGTCTACACTGCTGCCCAGCACTGGGCCCGGCCCCGCCCGCTCCGCTGCGGCGCGTCCCCGCTGCTGCTCCCGCTGCTGTAGCGGGCCGGGGCGGGGCTGACTAATGTGACTTGTGCCCTGCGCTTCTCCGGTTACACTTTGTTCAAAACACGCGGGTGCAGCCCGCCCTGCGTAATTTATTGCGGACGCGCGGGCGACTCGGCGAGAAATATGGAGACGCGCGCGGCGGTGGGGCGGGGTGGGGTGCTGGTGCGAGGAACCTGCGGCCTGCGGTGTAAATGCCTCCATTTGTCGTATATGCGTCCAGCCCGGTGCAGAGTGCCACGCGTGGGGGGTGTGTGCGCCGCAGGGGTCGTTCACTTAAAATTCAGGCGTACACCGATTTTTCTGGTGTTCGTGATTTTCCTTGAGTTTTACTGATTTTTTTCCGATTTTTTTTTTCTGATTTTTTCTTGATCATTTCTTGTTTATTTCTGATTTTTTTTTCTGATTTTTTTTTCTGATTTGTTAGTGACTTTTTAGGGTGCACGTACACACTGATTTTTTTATTTTATTTTTTAAAATGAAGGACCCCTCGGTGTGCGTCGCGAGGTTGTTTGGATCGAGGTCACCGTGCCGTTGGGCCATTGCACCGCGGAGGGAGAACCAGCGCCAATGGAGGTGTTAATTGGTCAGGCTTTCCGCAGCGTTTTTATATTTCATTATACTTGTTCCCGCGCTTCTGTCGGTACTATAAGTGTTTCTCACTATCGATTATAGGAAAAACAAAAATTGCCGCCGCTCAGGCAGCCTGGGTGCGTGCGCGTGCATGCGTACGCACTCGCGGCCGCTCTAAATTCCTGCGATTGCAAACTGCGTGCGCACTGCTATCGCGGCTGCGAGAAGGTATTGGGTGCAAATGTCCCGCCAGCTCGGTGTGTGGAGAAAAAGAGAGAGAGAGAAGATGAAGGAGAAGGAGGGAACGAAGCAGAGAGGAGAGGGGGAGCGGCAGTCTGTCCGTATGTACCGTACGTGTGCCTTACGCGGGAGTTACACTTGTGTTTCTCCGAGTGCCCCGCGCGCGCGCGATAATCGATTTGTATGCGTTCGATATCTCGTTTTGTATTCAGTGCGTCGTCCTGCGCCGCTGCTCCCGCGGCTGCGCGGCCCCGTGTGGACAACGACGACGCGGCTTCGAATTCCGATCCCGATTCAGTTTAGGGCGAGCGCGCGCATGCGTCTGCCGGAATGGACATTGTGGAGCGGAGCGGAGCGCGCATGCGCGCATTGGGAAACGTTGACCTTCGCGCAAATTTATTTTTGCCCGACGCGTCGGTAAATACACTCCGCAGTTTTATGTGAGCCCACCCAAAGTAATAAAAAGTGAGGAGTCGCGAATGGTTTTGTTGCAGTTAAATACCGAGAAGCGAATAAGGTATTGGTCTAATTTGCGTTACACGCTGGTTTTTGATTGCATATGCGCGTTCTCAGAGCGCGAGTATTTCCCCTCAGCAGTCCCCGCCCGGCCCGTCCCTTTCCCTCTCTTACGCACAAGCAGGGCGTACACAGACGTACGCCGCGTGCTCGGCCATTGCACAGTCATTCAAGATCTCAAATCAGAGCTCATTCAGCGGAGCGCGCGCGCGGCTCGCGGGCTTGTCGCATTCATATCGCCGCAATTTGTCGTGGAAAAGATACTGCATTCGTTTGTATGTACGTACAGCCCTTGCCGTTCAGCTTGTCGTTCACCTGTCGTCCGTGTAGCGGGGCGGGGTGGGGTGGGGCGGGGCGGGCAGCAGGAGGCCACAGGCCAGGCTGCGCGCTGCGCACGGGGCTGCCCGGCTGAGTGCACGCACAGGTGTACGCGCTGCGGCTACCGCCAGCAGGTCTGCCGCAGCCCTGTCACCGGCTTGATCGATATTGCATTTGCTTTTGGCAAAATTCTTGTCGTCTGTGCTTTTTAGCGAGCCGCGCGCCATGTAGTAGTGTGTACTTGCCGGAAGCTGCTGCTGCCGCTGCTGGTTGAGGTTTTGCATTCGTTTTCGCGATGACGGTGGTTTTGCGGGTCTCTGTGTGGCGCGGGGCCCGCGGGGTCTGTGCAGCCACTGCGCCGCGACGAACACGCTTCGCGCCCTCGACATGAGCCGCGCCGGGCGGTGAAGCTTATTCCTTCGTGACGTTTTTCCCGATAATGCTAATCGATGTGTGTCCTGCTGACCCTGCGCCACCCCCGCGCGCCGTGGGAAGTGGGACGCGAACCTCCCCGTGGCATGGCGCAATAGCACGGTGATCACCGAAGGGTCCTTCACTCAAAAAAGTCAGTGTAAGCCCTGAAACAAAGTCAGTAAAAATTCAGAAGAAAAAAAAGAGAAGAAATAATTGAAAATCACGTAAAAACAGGAAAATTCCTGTACGGGTGTTTCTTTGAATTCAAAACAGTGCTGCGAGTTTGCCTTCCCCGTTCGCCCGTAAGGCGCCATGGCCCCTATGAAGCCCTGGCGAGTATACAATACCGCGGCACTGTTACGCATTCAAAGAAACACCGAAGAACACCCGGTACTCTTGAATTTACAGTTAAGGACCCCTCTGTGATCACTGCATTTGAAAGAAGTTGCCCGCCCGCGTGGCCAAAGCATGCCTATAGGCTGGGTGTCCTAGGAGCAAGGTACTGTATTCCCACTGGCAGAATTTTAGGCACTGCCCATGAAGTTTAGATCTGCCTATGGGAGTAGTATGCTCCTGCCCATAGGAGAAGAGGCTCCGTCCCAATGGGCATTGTGGGCTTCTTACCATATTACCCCGGGAAGTCCACACACCCCGCGCCACCCCCCGGATGGCTGTCCCCGCCGCGGCGCAATAAAAGACCGCGGCAAATGAGCGGGCCGCCTAAAAACAATTCCGCGGTGTGGTAGATTTAATCGCGCTGTCAGCCCTAAGTGTTGAAGTAAAATATGGTCAACATTTGCCGGGGAGCGGGGCGCGGGGTGCGAGCAGCCGGGCGCGCTTGCCAGAGACTGACCGGCTTTGCGACTTGTTCAAACGCAAGACAAGCGGCTCGTGTAGGTGAGCTGCCCGCACGAGCGCTGTGTGTGTGAGAGAGCGTGCGTGTTTGTCTGTCTGTCAGCAAATACCCGGCTGCAGTAAAGGGTATAGAGGGGTGGCTGGGGTAGAGGGGAGGTTCATCGGTCAAAAAAGTGGTCCGGATCTTACGCGCCGAACGGAAATATCTCGGCGCGTACGTGTGTGTCACTGACTCAGACCCGGACCCAGGAGGATGGCGGGTGAGCATTCCAGTCCAGGGCAGCGCGCAGCAGCCGTCTCATTCCAAAGATCGCTCTCGCACCTCTGTCCTTGTCGCACCTGCAGCGGGTCGCCCTATCTCGGGTGTGGCAGGGCCCCGTGAGTGCGACAAGGACGGAGGCGCGCGAGAGCGATCTTCGGAATCAGACGTCAACAACACGCCTCGTCATCGGCCGACCGCACCGCACCAGGCCCATCCGCTGCTACCTGCAAGTAGCCGCACTCTGTTTTGGGGTTTACATTTCACAGAAACGCCGCGCCGCCGTGCGGTTGGTTTTTCGCGCGTTTTTCAGATTTCTTCTTCGCGCGCTCAGCAGCAGCGCACTTTTGCCTCCCTTTCTCCTCTCTGCTGCCGCGCTCCTCTTCTTTCCGCCCTGGTCATCGGCGACGCGCTGTTTTATGGAGGCAAACAGTCGTGGGTTTTATTGGTGTGGACCTGCTGTGTGCGTCTGGCGCCCAGGTGGGGCCCGGGCCCGGCCGCCACTCCAGTCATCCAATACTCGGTCCGGGGCGCGGCGGGGCGGGGCGGGGAGGGGCGGTGCGGCGGGGCTTGCGCGCCAGCAGGGCGGTCTGCGTCTGGGTGCGTAATTCAGAAGGCGGTGCCCGGGAGCCACGCCCACTGTGGATTTAAGCAGGCCGCCGCCGCCGCTGCCGCCGCCGGGCCTGCCTGCCCTGCCACCGCAGCCTTTCTGAGAAACAACAAAACTGCTGCTCGGCGACGACCGACGACGGCGTCCATATTACCGACTAGGAATCATTACCCCCATCCCGCCCGGCCCGACTGCGGTGGTGTTCCGCCCCGCCTCGCCTCGCCCCGGCCCGGCCCGGCCCGGCCCGCTCCGCATCACGGGAGCGCCGCACCGAAATAGAGACCGCCAGGACAAAACCCACATCGCGTTTAGGAGGAGATTGTTTCGAAATAATAATCGAGGTTGGGGGTGGGCTCGGCTCCACTACGCGCGGCGCCTGCGATGTATACCGGTGGGGGCCATGGACCAGTATACAAGTAGCGTTTTATTTTTATTTTTCATTTACTCTTTCCTAATTTAAAATATATGAAGGCGCAACTTTTATCTCGTCGTCATTCTTTCTTGACCCTTGTACTGTCACTCGTGCTTTTCTCGCCCGGATGTCCTGGTAGTTTGCAGAGAGTGAGAAGGGTCGTGGAGTTGACGTGCGCGGGTGCGCCGCGGAACGGTGCGGGCGGAACGAGGAAATGCACAAGTGAACTGGTGCGCGGCAGCAAGTGCGGCAGGCAGTAGGCAGGTCGCCCCGGCCCCCCGGCCCCCCGGCCGCCTCGCCCCGACCGCACTGCCGGCCAATTTAAGAGCCTCAAGGTCTGTGCGCGTCGCACGGCGAGCTTAGGGCGTACTCTTCCGTCAACTCTACTTTGCAGTTTGCCATGTGCGATTTGCTGGTTGCATGAAGTGTCGAGATCCCATATCTCATCCTTTTCGGTGTCCAAGATCGGTCTATATACTGTCAGAATGACTTCGGTGCCGTACAGCTTTACCGTCGCGGTCCTTGTCGAGCGGCTCCAGGCTGTCGCTCTGACCCGCAGGCAGGGCCGCCGGGCGGCCGCAGCTCCGTAATGCCCTCCAGCCTGGAATAAGGGATACAACATGCCCAGCCGCGAGGAGTGGTTTCCTTCTTTTGTTTCCCCCGCTTTAATTTGCCTTCCGTATATTGTTATGGAAATAATGACGTGTTGTCTTCTCCACACAATCCAGATCGTCGCATAGGCGCCACGCCCGACCCCGCCCCACCCCGCCACTCCGGCAACACCAGCGCCCCGACCGCAAGGGGTAATGAGGCGACAGGAGAGGGGGCGGGGAGGGGACGGGCGCAGGGCAGGAGGTTGAATATGGACCGTGTTCGTCTTTCTCATTTTTCCTTTACAGAAGTATACAAAGAAATGTGTTTAGCTTTCCCTTCTCGTTTAAATAAAAATGAATTTGTCGAGAAGGCTGCTGCTATAGTTGCACTGATCCTAGAGTGACAGAGAAACGCCAACGATGTCACTCTAGGACTCTACTTCGTGCAAGCTCATTCATAGCCGGGCCGCTGCGGAGGACTCTCATCCCACTCTAGTTCGCGATAATAAGTTCCTGCGCACCGCGACACGGAGCCGCGCTCGGGACAGGGACTGGTTGGTCGCCCCCCTCCCCCCCCCTTCCCCTCCCGCACTCCGCACACCGCTCCGCCCGCCGCCGCCGTTTGACGACGCGAGCGGGCCAGCCAGCCAGGCCGCCTGGCGGTAGGCAGGCGGTGCGCAGCCGTGCGTAGCGGGCGGCCTACCCCGCACGGCTGTAGCCGCTGGGAGCGGCGCTGCGGCGCGGCCCGGCCCGGCTGGGTCTGGGGGGGAGAGGGGGGGAGGGAGCGGCTGTGTGCGGCGGCGGCGCCCCGCGCCCGCCTCCTCGACCCCAGCAGCCCGCGTGCTTGTCACGCGAGCCTGCGCCGACGCGTCCCCGCGCGCAAGGTCGGACCGCGCGCGAGCCGTACCGTACCGACCGCGCCTCACCGATCTGACATTGCGGAGGCGTGGTGTGTGAGTGTGATATCGCACCGGCCCCGCTTTGGGACCTCGCCGCTCTGGGCCCGAAAGGGGCGAACAACTCTGAAATTTTTCCCTAATAGAAAATAGACGTCTATAGATGGTCGATGGCAGGTCTATCCCGTCTAAATGTTTAGACGTCTAAAAGATTGGTAATAGATGTCTCGTGGGCATCTAGGTCTAGCTGTAGACGTGTAGAGACGGTCTACTTCTTGTCTAACACATCTACCTTATTTTTAGACGTCTAGTGCTAGATGAGGTCCAGAGGCCGCGAGACGATCTACTTCTCGTCTAACTCATCTATCCTTTCAGACGTCTAGTGCTAGATGGGGTCTAGAGGCCGCGAGACAGTCTGTACTCCTCGTAACTCAGAAAATGTAAAGAATAAAAAAATCAGAAAAATTAAGGAAGAATTATTCTTTTAAAAAATCAGAAAATTTTAGGAAAATTCTGTATAAATTCTCAAAAAATTTACAAATTTTTTTCAACAATTTTAAAAAAATTACTAAAGTTGTACTTCGAAATTCCGAGTTGTGTTCCCCCTCGTTTGCGCCTCGCCTGCTCATCTCCGTACAGTAGCACTCTAATTTGTTGCGTACGTATCACCGGAGGCGGGGCACACTGGCTGGTCTGGGCCCCGCCCGCCCCGGGCCGCCGCTCCGCCCCACCCCGCGCACCGCACGGCGTCTCAGTGACTAGACAACTTCTCTCGTCGGCGCTCGCTCGGATTACAGGGTTGGATTCCCATCACGCCCCCCACCGCGATCCCGACTCCCCCCACTCCCCCTTTCGGACTGTATGGTCCCGAAATTGGGCGAGCTGCGGGTTCCTCGCCCGGGCGGCCCTCCCCCCTCCAGGGAGCGCACGACGGTCCCTACCGCACCGGCGCTGTCACCGCGCCACCCCGCCACGCCCGGCGACAAACACCTTTGTCCGAAACAATATCGAGGAAAGGAATAAGAAGACAAAAGGCGGCGACAAAATGCGTTCACCTCGCCGGGGCGGGGCGGGGCGTGGCGCAGGGCACACGCGTTTACTAATGACGGACGCAACAATGGGGCGTTTCGGAGGGTCCCGACGTCGTCGTCTCGTCGCACCGCGGTGACCGGTGCGTGCGTGTGTGTGTGTGTGTGTGTGTGTGCGTGCGTGTCGTCTTGCGGGGCTACTCGCTTTCAATAAAGCCATTGTTTACCCTGGGTGGGTATAGGGCGGGAGGGAAGGGGCCTGCTTGGTTTCCCCCCTTCCCCCCCGAGCAGGAAGTCGTCGGCGAGAAGTCCGCCCCGTGTGTCGTGCGCGGCCGGGCCGGGCCGGGTCGTGCCCGCTCTTGCTCTACTGCACGCTCGCGATCTGATTCTCTTCTGCTGCGTGAGGATGCGCGGTGAATCACTATCGTATATGCCTTTCGGTTGGTTCATGAGAGACACATATTGCCTGCTGGCGCCATTAGTAGGCGCGATGTGTGGTCCAAATGTCGCCCCGGGTCCTCCTCGCGCGGCTCTCGCGCTACACACCGCCCGGCCCGTGACCCTAGCCTCGCCGCCGCCCCGTCCTGGCCGCCATCCATCATCCGTGGTCTGAGTCCGTGCGCTCTGAGTGTGTGTGTGTGTGTGTGTGTGTGTGTGTGTGTGTCCTGCGGCGTGTCCCGCGCCGTGCTCATCAAAGACAGTTAGCATGAAGGACGACCTCGCGCGGCTGCCTCAAAAGCAGCCGAAATATAAGTCTGCTGGAGCAGCGGGGCGGGGCTGCGGCCGGGCCGGGCCGGTGCCAGACCGCAGCGCACAGACGGACTGGACTGACCCCTGACGGGGCCCCTGACCGCGCGGGGTCGCCGGGGCCCTCGGCGGGTGCACTGGAGCAAAGTGTGTTTAACCAGGTTTCTCGCTCAGAAAGAAGGGGAAAAGAAGGGACATTTGATTAAAAAACAAAAACAACAACAACAACAACAAAATGATTTCTTTTAGTTGTTTTTTTTTTCATGAAGAACTGTTTTCATCAGTATGCTGTTAAGATAGTGGCACGACGATTTGCTGTAAACATGTTGGGATACATGTCTCGCTGTTATGTTTTTTTTTCTTTTTTTTTTTCGTTTTTTGTTAAAAGCAGTGTGGAGGTGGAGTCTGAGTAGGAGGAAGAGTATTGCTGGCGGAAGCGGTTGCCATGGCGACGAGGTAGTCGGTAGCAGCGGCCCAGGAGCCGGCCTCAGCCCGCGCGGAGACATTTTGTCGTTAGTCGTGTCTTGTGGTTTCGCCCGCCCCGCTCAGCCCCGCCCAGCTCCACCAAGCCACTCTGCTGGCGCTCGCGTTCACGGACATGTAGTCCCTCGAGCGGCAACGACTATATAGTGATACGACTGGGAAAGGAAAAAAAATGATACAACGAACCCTTGATGTTTGGCCGAATTGGATCACTCATCATTTTGACGAGATAGAGATATGGGGAGGTCAACGAGGACATATACGCTCATGCTCATTGAACACGCTTAAATCATTGTGACATTTTCAAAATCTGCTAGCTTTACATGTCGTGTGCGTCAATTTCTCATTTTCTCTTAACAATTTTATCGCTGTCTCTCACGCCTTTGAAAAATATTATCAGATACCCTTTACACGTACTTTCTATATGTGAAGGTGGGTCTCTTGGCAGAGTACCTGCCGGGGTACAATGAGTGCATTACTTTGGGCCGCCGAGAGTTCATCCGAGGCGTGCCGTGGCGGGGCGGGGTAGGGTGCGGTGACGGGAGGCGCCCTCAGACCAGCAGCCGGGAGCAGGGCTCGGCTCGGATCGGCTCGGCGTCGCACACCCTACTTAATCGTTAATTCAGTTGTGTGTTTTTGAAGCGGCTCGGTGCGGCGCGGCGTGGCGTGCGGTTTGAGATAGGCACGGGCTGCATGCGGTCGGGTATGGCGCCGACGTGCCGGCCCCGGCCTGGCCCGACCATTACCGTGCTCCTGTATGTATGGATAGCGAGGGCGGAGAGGGAATAGGGTCCATCAGTAAGCGCGGGAAAAATTGAAAATTTGAAACATGCTTCCACTATGCAGGTTATTTTCTTTTTCTTGATTATGGCGAGGAACGTGAACCACCGAAAACGTGAGATCCCTTTCTTTATGCCTGATCGACTGATGAAACTTTTATGATGTGTTCTCATGAACATGATTTTAAGATTTCACATGATTTCACATGATTACACCTCTTATAATTGAAAGAAATTATTCGTATAGAGTAAACACAAGCGCATTTTGAGCTTTGTGAGCCCAAAATACGCACTCAAATCAATTTTTTTCGGCAATAGATCCACATTTTTTGACAATGATTTCGAAGATATGAGCGATTGTGTACACATGATATCAGGAGTTGAGGCCCCATTGCTTAAAAATCCATAGAATTACACGTAAGAAAGATTTCATTGTTCTTTAAATTAGATAGAGATAGAGGGAGATGTTGGGGATGTGAGAGATGAGAAGGGAGAGCAGGTTAGCTGTGTGATTTCACACGGGCCAGCTCTAGTGCGTCCCGTCCGGGTCTGACAGCCTCAGCCCAGCCAGCCTGGCCCGGGCGGGTCGGGCGGGGCCCGAATCATTTCCCGCTCCCCTTTAATTATTTGTCTGCCTTTTGGCTTTGACGCTGCCTTGCCGGCCCCGGCCCGGCCGTGAATATTATTTTGTCGGTTTATTTTTCGTGAACTTGCTGTTATGGTGTCTGCGGTGTTGGGTTTGGGCGTGCTTCCCCCGCCTCAGGTGCACTGAAAGTGAAAGAAAAGGACGACAAGTTTTCGATATTTCTATGGGAGAAACTTACTGTATCAGCCAACAAAATTTTTTATTAATTTAAACTGCAATTCCAATAACAACTCTTAAATATGCGCGTATTAGTTTTGTCATGCCTCTAATTAAATTGTTCCTAATTTCTACTTCAAACGCAACAGTAGACAGCTCGATAGACATTCAATTTATTTCATGAAGTGAATGCGTGTAGTTCGTCTTGTCTGGTTTGTAGTGCAGTGCGTAATAAAATCAGAGTGAGACATTTAGAGCGACGGCCGGGCCCGGGCCGGGCACGTATGGTGGTGCTGTTCCCACGGGGCGTATGGGCGGCTTGAAGGGGAAGGGAGAGAGGGAGGGAAGAGGGGGAGCTAATGGCACCTCTCCTCGCTGCGTATCGAGAGCGGCACGGCACCTCCCTGTGCCTGAGGTTTTGGCAGCGCTCTACTCATCTCTGAATCGACACCGTCTTTTCCCCCCCTCTTCCTCGTGTTCGCCTCATTACTCTCACTCAAATCTCTCCTTCCCTTCTAAATTTTTCATTATATTTGATATTTTCTTTTCTCTCTATCAGCATTCCTGCTCTCAGCTGCTGCCCTGCACCGGCACGCAACCTGTTCGGTGATGTGCATTATTGACGTGTGAAGCAGTGCCGAGAGGGTGTGTGTGTGTGTGTGTGAGAGAGAGAGAGAGAGAGAGAGAGAGGGAGAGAGGGAAAAGGGGGGGGGGAGAAGGAGATTGCGGCACTCGGGCCGATCCAGAACGAATGGCCGAATTAGTTATGTGCGGCCGGCAAAGGAAAATATGAGCTTAGTGAGAGCGTGTGTGAGCGGACGTGTTGCGTTGCGCGTCTCTGAGATAGCTGTGTGATGTGTGCTGCTGCTACATCCTTCGGATTAGTTTCGCCGAAAAAGCGTCCAAGAAAGAAAATAATAATGAAACAAAAGAAAACAAATTGAGGACGAAGTGCGAACGCGGGTGAGTTTGAGCGCGGCATGCGTCACCGTTACCCCACCCTGCGCCGCCACCCCCCGCCGCGCGCCACGGCGGCAGCGCCCTGCCCTGCCCTGCCCTGCCCTGCTCCGACGGGCGGTTCGGCGAACGGGAGGGAATCAATTTCCAACTGGGCGACGGCGGGTCGGGTCGGGTCTGGGTCCGGGCGGCAGCTGCACTGATTCCCTGAGTGGCAGGTTGTGTGATGTGCAGGGGTCGCCGCTATTAACCCCGGTGACATGCACGAGGACGCGGCGCGCGCGAGGCCGCGCGAGGAAGATATGCGTTTTGGGCGCGACGCGCGAGTTACACAAGAGGCGCGCGAGCGAGTAAGTGCGGCTAATAGGAACCGCCTCGCCCCCTCCTCCACCCCGCCTCCTGGCCGTCCTTGTACGGACGGTTTGTTTTCGTCCACCACTTACGACTCGCCAGGAAACGGGATCATCATCACGGGTATCGTCCACGCGCGCGACGTGGCGGTAGACGCTCTCCGCGGGGGGATCGTGAGTGCTCCCGGCGGGGGGTCCCCCGGGAGAGGCAGGGGCAGCACACACAGTCCCCAGCACACTCACTCCCCCGCACACAAGACGTGACCGGGGTACCCGATGCTGCGGCGGGCGGCGCGCGCGCGCGCGGGGTATCGCCGCCGAGCTCGCAGCGCGGCGCGGCCGCGTGTTTCGTGAAGCGCACATACACTCTTGGGGACGCGCGGGGGGTATGGCCGCGGTGTTCCTAATTTATATACTGCTATGTAATAATGCCACGCAGCCGTGTGCAGTCCCCCATTACTTTCGTTGTAAACCTTAAACCGGTTCTCTCTATAATTTTATTTTTCTATTTTTTTTTCCAGCTCTTTTTTTTTCGCGTCGTTGTAAAGTTGGCTCGGTCAGTCGCAACGCCCTCACCTCGCCTCACCTCACCTCCGCGGTGTAAAGTGGGGTGATTTGCGTTAATGTCGCCCAGGCGCGGCAGGGAGCGCCACTTCCCCGGAAAAAGCACCTCACGACTGCGCTGCTGCTGCTGCTGCTGCCGCGCCGGTGCGCGCCCGGGCCGCGTCCGCAATACTGCTGCGGGTGCGGGGGGCGCGGTGCATGGCCGGGGGCTCGCGGGCCGGCTGTCCGTCCGCCGTCCGTCCTGCGGGGGCGATGCGAACGCAGCCTTCCTCTCAGTTTTATAGAGTAGCAGCAGGTGCGCCACGCCGGGCCACGACCTTTAGCCGTGCGCCGTGCGCGCCACGGAAAAGGGCCGTGGAGAGCAAGGCGGCGCACTGCGAGCTCGGCCGCGTCAAGAAATCTGTGGGCCAGGCGGGGCGGGGCGGGGTGAGGGGAGGCGAGGTAGGGCCTGGGTAGGGCCTGGGTAGGGCCGGCCGCCGGGGGCCCGATTGAAACGTGGACGGGACGCGTAGAGAGGAGTCATGTGCGTCGCTGCTGCTGCTGCTGGCCGGACCCTACCCCGCCGCGGGCGATCCGGGCAGTGCGGTAGCAGAAGTGCTTATCTCTTGGCTCATCGAACGTCAAATTAATAAAGATTTACGAACTGACAAAAAGAAGGGGAAGAGAAAAAGTGACCGGGCGAGTCTTAATACGGGTATAAAACAAACTGTGTTAACTGACCGAGATTTTGGCCCGCGGGCATACGAGCCCGGCCTGTGCGCGCGGCGCGACCGGGTCTCTCTGATGGAGGTGCGGGGAGTGAGAGAGACAGGGGAGAGAGAGAGAGAGAGAGAGAGAGAGAGAGAGAGAGAGAGAGAGAGAGAGAGAGAGAGAGAGAGAGAGAGAGAGAGAGAGAGAGAGAGAGAGAGAGCGGCTCTTCATAGGCCTAAGGGACGTTTCAATCTACAGCGCGTCCAAAAAAGAGACCCCCCGGGGGGGCAGATGAGCTGCGGACCACATGTGTTGGATCTGCGTCGAGAGAAACTCGAACTGCTGTGTGGGATCCTCGTTAATGTAGATAGCCCGCCCGACTTATACGATTGGAAACTCGACGCGGCGGCGCGTCAGGTATTCGCACACACGCCCTGGGCCGGAAGGGCCCTTTGGCTAGATCCAGAGAGAGCGGGGAGAAGACGTTAAACTTTTAATGCACGGTCCTGGCATGATTACCTGTAAGAAACAAATTACTGGAAAAATGTACTAAAAAAAATGCATTTTCAGCGCGTTCCTAAGTCTGATAAAATAAGTTAACAAATTACGTTTGGCGGGAATATTAGAACACGTAACGGGGGTGGAAACACGATATCTCACTCGTCAATTATGACCGCGTACTCGCACGGCGCTCTCTTAATCACATAATAAAGAGAATGACCTGTGTCGACCCCACGGGGTGGGGCTCACTGGCTCGGCTAGCCGCCTGACCGGACCTGAACCCGCCCTGCCCTGCCCTGCCGTGCCGTGCCGTGCCCTGCCATGCGGCAAGTGCGGCGGAATATTGCGTGGGGAGTGTTTTGAGCCCGCTACAGCGCTCTTGAGGTACATAGTACCTGACCGACCTGAACCTGGCCTAGCTATGCAGGGGGAGGGAGTGTGTCGCATACATCATGTGCAGCAGCGTAAACCTCACTGGTGCCCGGAAACCAAACGACACCGTTCAAAAGTTGGCGTTTTGCTTTTTCAAAAAGCATTTTCTCGGTTGATTACCCTCATGTTACGGCGTTTTGCTAGCAATTACACGGTGCGGCTTTGGCGGAGCGTGGCGGAGCACGTTCTAGAGTGGATCTTGTTTTAGTGAATGAGGCACGGATTTGGAGGGCTCGGAGGAGCGGGGGAGGAGGCGGAGGAGGGAGAGGAGGGGAGGGGCCCAGCGAAGAAGAGAACGCAGAGCGAAGCGACCTCCTTGACCCCGGCTCATTCACGTCCACACCCACCTGACCCCTGATATAGGTTTGCTGGCTGGTTTCATTCAAGCTTCGTATGCGTGAGCGCGCGCGCGTGCGTGTGTGTGTGTGTGTGCCTGAGCGTGTAGTTTATATAGGTATATGTTGGAGGAGATCGCCTATAATGATGCACCAGCCACATTTCGTGTTCCGGTATTCTCTTTGGGCGATCCGTCCTGAATTTTTAATAATTTGGCTGGCTCACCTCTTGGCGCGGGCGGGGGTCTTCTTATCTGCTCGCGATGATATACTGCCGCGCGCCTCGGCGCGGAGGCCACGACGAGTATTCTGTTCAAAAAATCATCGAAGGGAGCGCGCGCGCGCGGTGAGTTCCTGCACCGGCCGGTCAGGGCAGGGCGTGGCGTGGCGGTCCCGCGCGAGTAATTTATGCACTCGACGGGGAAATGTTCTCACGTGCCGAAAGGGTTGGCGGGGATGATAGTCGCTCCGCTGGTAAATCCGACGGGGAAACGCCTCTGAAATTTTTGTACACCTCGCAATTCTGTAAAATTCAGAATTTTTTTTTATTTTTTTTTTGAAAAATTCAGGAAAATACACAAAATGTGTACTCCTTAATTCAGAGTTAATTCCCCCTCGGGTACACCTCATGGGACTTTTGTTATATTTGGTCCCATGGAATGCCTATGCGCGCTGTCCCCGCGCTGGCTGGCCCGGCGCGGCCGTGTGGGACTTGGGGGGACGCGCGGGTCAGCTACCGGGTCAGGAGCCTGGACGACGACGCCTAATGAGTTGCGAACACGGCGCGCAGCGTAGCAGCAGCGGGCGAGGCATACCGAATAAAAATAATTATTGTCCTCGTCGCTAGGGCGCGCTGGCTATGGCTGGCTAGCCGGGGGTACGACGCTGCCGGGATGTTAATTGTTTGCTGTACAATTGCTATCTGTTCGCGGCCCAAGTCCCGTCGTCGTGGTCGTCGCACTGTACGTGGCGCTATGGGCAGCCCCTGTATCTCTCGATTCGCGATTACTAGCGAGGTCTACGAGGGTGCCATACATTTAATTAAATACCGTATGGTGTGTGTGTGTGTGTGCGCGCGCGCGCGCGCGCGAGGTGTTCGTTTCGGGTCCCGCTGCTCCTCCTGCCAGCGCAGCGGCGTAAGGGTAAACATCTCTGAATTTTGGTGCTCAAATTTTGTGAATTTTGATTTGTGCTCAAATTTTGCTTTTATTGTACCTAAATTTATGTGATTATTTCTTAATTTTTCTGATCTACGAGGTGTACAAAAATCTCAGAGTTTTTTCCCCCTCGGCAGCGTCGTCATAGCATCTCAGCGGACGCACGCGTGGCCCAGCTGTATACGCTCTTTGCATAGTGGCTATACGGGGTTAATCCCCATAAATAAAGCAGTCTGCCAACAGATAGCCGGCTATTATTTGTTTTGTCGAGTGTATCGGATCCCCGGGCCGTGTGCGGTGGGCGTGGCGGAGCGTGGCGCGGAGTGGCGGCGGGGAGAGGCGTCACGCCCAATTTGGACCAATCCGGGTCGACAGGCTCTGATGACTCCGATTAGTCAGCCATGAATCAGGAACGCCTAGGCGGGAGATAGGGCGCTAATGGCCACTTTTTTTATTTCATTTTATTCAATAAGAGTGACTCGCCGACGCGACGCCTCCAAAGCTATATCCCCGTTGTGCAGAGCAAAGCTTGCCTTCCCGCGCCGCGAAATATCGTCGAAGGGCGCGGCGAGCCCCGAACCAAATGAGCACGAAGCGGCGTTTACGATCACCCACCCTCTTTTCCGCGCGTCAGCCGCGTTCCCCCTCCATACACATAATTCTGCGCGCAGATTTAGAGGATGAGTTCAATTAATTTGGGCCAGCTTGGGCCTCCAAACAACAGTGAGAGAGGAACCCGCTCTCCCAGGAGGGGGGGCCGCCGCTAACCCGAGTGCGACTCACAACACGTTCTGATTGGCTGGTCTGGTTACTCTGTTGTTAATAATAAGCGGCCAAAGCGGGCCGACCTGACCGCCGAGCCCGACCCGATCGGGTCGTTTGGTGAGCTGATGGCGGCGGTGAGCCTCTCTTCTGCGGCTGCTGACTTATTCCGAAAAGCGCTCTTTTCCTGCTCGCTCTGTCTCTCTCACACCTAGACGGCGAATCCCACGAGTGCGAGAGAGACAGGGCGAGCAGGGAAGAGCGCTCCTCGGAATAAGTCGGCTGGTGGTGCAGCGGTGGCGGAGCGGCTTGCTGCTGCTGGCCGAATACGGTCCCGGCGCGACAGCGGCAGTCCGTCAGCCCCGCCGCACCGCCCCGCACCGGCCGCCAGCAGCAGGGGGATGGTAAATCCTCATTCCAACGCTAATTCTCCGAGCCGAGCTAGTTGGGGTGGTGCGCGCTGCGATAAGACGTCGCCGGCAACCCGATCCCTCCGGCGATACACGCCACCGCGCCGGGCCGACCGGCCCGGGTCGGGCCGGTCAGCCATCTACCGCGACCCGTATGCCAGCGGGCGTATAGTACTCGCTCGCGGTCAGGGGAAACAACTCCGAATTTTGGTGTATCCATTTTGTAAAGTTCGATTTTTTTTAAATTTTTCTGATTTTTTTTAAATTTATTCTGAATTTTTGCGTACATTTAATATACTGTTTTCTTAATTTTAGTGAACTTTTCTGAATTTTCCTAATTTTTTCTGAATTTTCCTGAATTACACGGTGTACAAAATTTACGGAGGTTTTCCCCCCTCTGGTCGACTGCTATCTGCTCGAAAGTTTTTGGAATTGTATACAAGAGGATCACACGTTGTGCACTTTAAAAGGATTGTGGCGCGAAACCTCCAAGTTCAAGGCATGCATCAGCATTTAAAAATTAATAAGTGGTAAAGAATATGCTGCCACGACGCGAGGCGGGTGGCAATGTTTGACAAATTGTACGAGCCACGGCCGGCTGCTCCTAATCAGTCGATGACTCGCTGATGGAGCCATGGAGCCGCCACTTAGAAACGTTTTCATCACGCCTTATTAATGATGCCGTGCATTCGACCGGCACAGAAAATACGCCTAGTTCCTTCGCGCGGTGACGACGGCTCGGTCTGAGTGTGTGTGTGTGTGTGTCTGCGTGTGTGAGTGGTCATTATTTTGTAATTTTCAGCAGTGCATAATTATCGCATTTGGTCGGGGCGGCTACGGCGGAGGCTGCTCCTCTGTGTGCCCCTGCCGGCCCTGCACACTGCCACACACTGCTGTGATCTGCGCCTAAAAGTGAAGTTTATTCCCGATCGGGTTGGGCTCCAATCACATACTCACACAATCAAGATCGCGCTCCCCCTCAAAACTTGTTATTGATTCGCTATCTAGTAACTCAATAATAGACGCCATTGAACTCCATTCAGAATGAGATACGACGGGCGTATTGTAGTAAGTTATCTCCGCAGAGCAAAACTTCCGCCCGATTATCCTCGTCGACTCCACCCAAATGCGTTGTAACAATTTGGTTGCCCAGAGTCCAATCTGATACGGATGTATAACATGAAGACATTTCAATACGGGCGCCGACACGCCCCCCTCCCGCCCTCGGAGCGGCGGGCTGGCCCCGTTCTCATTGGCTCGCCGAGCTCCAATTTAGGTCCGGCTTTGCCCGAACGAGTGTTTTGAGGAGGTACACGAGTAATTAGTGACAGGGCCGTACGTTTGTTCAAGTTATGTCCCAGATGCAATCAGCGTCGTGACGTGGACCGCCCCCGCCCCTCCTCCCCGCCACGCCTCCTAGAGTGATTTACCGGCGTGGGCCGGCGCACTTCTGTCTGCAAGTGGAACAACTCGGCGAGGTGAGGTGATCCTATCCGCGTGTAACTTATTGAGACGATGGTTCTGCATGATGCTTGGAGCTGTTGCGAGATGACGTTCTGTTCTCCCTCCCCCTGGGCATAAGGCCCCACCCCGCCCACCCCACCCCGCCCCCACCCCGCCCCGCCCTCTCTCGGTCATTGTGATACGGGAGCGGCATCAGCAGCAGATTGGCGGGGGCGATGCGCCGGCGCAGGGGAAGCGTTTGGACACCCCATTGTGCTGCGCAGGATATGGTGACCGAGACCTTGCAGGTCATAATTGGCTCTGCTGCTGGTGCTCGGCATTGCGCTACAGCTCCGCGGCGGCGGCTGCTGCTGCTGCAGGAATATAATGGCGACTAATCTCTTATGACGACAGTGTAAAACAACAGGGAGGCGACAATAGAGAAATGGCGCGCGCTGCTGTAAATCAGAAGTGGTGGTGGTGTTACACGACAACAGCAGCGCGTCGCGCAACAATGGTCCGCGCGCGGGTCACCCCATTGTGTGTTTGTGTGTGTGTCATTCAGGACGACACGGCGCCGCCTTGCGAAAATATCCGGCGTGTCAGTGATGACCAACTATCCCTCTCTGTGTTTCTCTTTGCTCTGTCTCTCTCTCGCTCTTGCTCGCTCTCTGTGCTGCTGATCAGTGGGTGTGAACATGTCGCGGCGGGGGCCGTCGCGTAGCGTCGATGCAACACGAAAGATGCACCATGCAATAATCCGCTCGTCATATGTTCCCACAAGACAAGGCTTTGTGAATCCGAATGTGGACGCCACGACCCGTCCACCACAGACAGAGCCCGCAAAATTACAAGAATAAAAAAAATACGATTTCACGAAATCCTAATAGGCACGAAGTACGTTAATGTTTTAGTTTCATAAAATACTTAGGCGAATGGTTTATGCGTGGAAGCATTGACTTCAAAATTTCCAGCCTTTTGGATTATATTATTGAATTTATTTTATCTCACGGTTTGATCAACGTCACTAGTATAGCGGATCAAATGCAAAAGTTGAGCTCTCTAGCTCAAACGATTTAGAAGTTCGTCTCTCGGTAAAAATTGTCCGATCAGCTTGATTTTTGAAGTAAGGTCTTCCCCCCAGTCGCGGTCCTCCGGTCCTCCTCCCCTGCGCGCCGCGCAGAGGGGCAGCGAGGGGCCGAGCGGGCGACAATGCCGATTCGGCTTGGCTCGCCTTCGGAACTGGCACTATTCGCAGTCAGCTGGAGGAGGCGCCGCCGCCTTATAAACAGAACCGAGCGCATTCGAGGTGGGAGTGCGCAGTCCTCCCTTCTATGGTTCTAGGCTGGGACCTCCACTCAACAGAAGAAGGCTGAGGGAGAGGCGCCGCCCCCTTCGACAAAACGGAGCGCGTTTGAGGTGGGAGTGCCCAGTCCTATCCCTGTCGTGGTTCTAGGCTGGGACCTGCACTCAACAAAACAAGGCCGATGGATCTGCGGCTCACGCGTCCACCTCAAGACTTAACTCGCGTCAAGGCGCCCTTAACGCACCAAGCGAATTTAACTATTTAGTTTAGCTGAATGAAATGTTACACAGCCGAAATGAATGAGAAAATAGCAGTTACAGACCTGCAGAAATCGTTTTGTTAAGTTTCACGGAGTATGGAGGGTCAATACGAAGGAACTAAAGTGATTTACGCAAAAGATACACGTAAATGTACACCATTTCAAGAATTCTGCACACCAGATTGAAGTCAAACTTACCAAAACGTTATCTGCAGGTATACAACAACTATTAACGCATTCAATTCCCCTTGTAACGTTTATCGCTTGGGCAAGATCGGCTACGGCCATGACGGGCCATCGTCAAGAAATAAAAATATAAAATTCTAACGCTAACGCGTTAAACGTCCCCCTTGGTTTGAACACTTACCTCAAAGTCAAAAAGAATTTAATAATATAAAGCCAGAACTATTGGTGATAGCCAAATCATTAATTTTATTCGCCAGACATCGGGCGCACATAATGTCGCCCAGCGGGCCAGTTGTCAACAACGCGCCTTGACAACCACTGAATCGAACCACCAGCCAAGAATTAAAGGGCTCTAGTTTCACATTTGCCACACACTTACCATTAAATGAAATAGAAATTAAAAATATTAGGTCAAAACTCTCTGTGAGAGCCCAAATCGTGAATTTTATCCGCCTCACATTTCCAGCACAAACATGGCGCCGAGCGGGCCAGCTATAAACAACGCCGCATTGGTGTCCACTCAAACCAACCCAAAATATATTTTGCTAGTTTTATATTTATTAACGACGTAAAATGATGTTGCATGCCTTTACCAAACAATTATGGGAGCCTCTACGCATTGACAGGGAACACAGAGGCAGACTAATTTTTATCTGTGACTGAAAACATGAATTGAGGACTGACTCTGAGGTTGGCGATGTTATTTTTTCGGTAAGAATGAAGTAGGTTTCGAGAGGGCGGTACGGTGGTCACGTGCGAATTTCAGTGGTGTCATCTCTTTCTGGCGCAGTTAACTGAAGCAGAGCTTTGTTTGAACGCGGACTTTGGAGGTTTCTCTTTCGCTCCGCTGACGAGTCGAGCAACCAGAACTTCAAATCAAATTTCCAAAATTTCTGTAAGAGCGATTTTGATAAAACTTCGAAATCGCATTTAGAATATACAATTCTATAACTGCTGTAAATTTTATCAAAATCCCTTGGGCCAAATTTTTTGGTCCCATAGGGGTAATGTAAAACAACTGACTAACGTTTCGACTGATTTTAAAAGGCAACTTCGTTGCCTAATAAAAATATAAAAAATGCTCAGCTGGAATTTTATGAGAAAAAGTAGCACTATAGCTAAAAGCTCAAGACACCGGAAAAATAAATAGGGAAGCTAGTAAACAAGCACCGTAACTTAAAAATTTGCTGCGCCCATTCAGCTAAAAAATTAGTACTCCTGCTTGTCTTTGCTCAGACGCGAATTTTCTTTTCTTTTTTTTTCTGCTAGGCACCTGTGGCTTTTGAACTTTGAAGGGGAATCTCGTGTACGTTGCGATGCATATTGAGATTCTCAAGAAATACGCATGATCCAAAGTAAAACTAACGGTCAGTCAAGCTGTCAAGCTGCCGCTCATACTCGTCCTCTCTACTTTCGCGACGACAGCATTGTCTTGTTACCCTCTTTATCCCCACATAAGAGGAGCGCGGTGCAGGCAGCGCGGTATGCGCCCTGCTGTTAAATGTTAACGCTGACCTGCGCAGGACGCTCAAGTGCGCTGATTTATCGCGCTTCTCGTTGTTGCGGAGCGGAAGTCGTGCCGCGACGCGTGTAAAACGCGTGCAAGCAGCGGCGTGGGCGTCGCGCGGCGTGGCGTGTCGCGTGGCGTGTCGCGTGTCGTGTCGCGTGTCGTGTCGCGTGGCGCTGCGTCACGTGGTGGGGCGCTGTGCCCGTTGGGACACACGCTGTCATGAGCCCGCCCTCGGCCCCGCCCCGCCCCGCCCAGGGTTCGCCTTGCCTCACTTGGTGGACCGGCCCGGGCCCGGGCCTGCGGGCGGCCCCAGCCCGAGAGATGTTAGGGGCTGATATCTCCCCAACCTATAACATTCAATTCTCCACCCGTCCGTTTACTTGAATGGCGGGGCGTGGCGGGGCGGGACGCTGACCGGAAACTACGCTTTCGAGTGTTATGATACGTGTGAGATCGCGAGGCGCCGCTCCGCGTGCGCATCCTGTGCGGTGGATGTGTGTTTCGTGCCTTCCTCTCTTCCCGATTACTCGCACTCGTGGAGATTGAGATTGCACTGGTAAAACAAATGTTTAGTTACAAAATGTTCAAAAACTATACAGCAGCTGGTGTATAGTTGAACTTATCAAACATCAATTGATCGTTTCCGACTAATGCGAATCAGGAAAAAACGAATCTGTGGTTAATTTTTGTATTACTGTACCAGTTTGTCGTAATTTGAATTTTTGACCTCACTCTCTTCGAACGAGATCTCTTCACTGTAAAAAAAAAAAAAACAAAAAAAACATGTGGTAAATTAACAGGTAATATCTGTGAATTTTGTTAAGCGACCTGACTGTGAATTTACTTTTTATTCGTGTTCATTTACAAAAAAAAAACTCCGTAACTTTGCAAAAATATTCGGTAAATTTACAAAATAATTCCGTAAGTTTACAAATTTTATCTGTTGTTTCGCGATTTTTCTTGTTAATTCACAAAATGTTTCATCAAACTACAGGAAAAGTCTGTTCACCGATTTAACAGCGAAACCTGTAATAATTTTTTTTCGTTTTTTTACAACAAATTTTTACAGTGTTTTTGAGCCTCGCTCTATTTGAGTAAGAATTTGTTTAGCCTAACTTTATTTGAGCAGGAATCATCACTTTATTTGGGTGAGGTTTCAAAATTATTTCTCAAATAGAGCGAGGAAAGAAATTCTCACTCTACAGAGAGTTATAAAATTGCCTTCAAATTCTCACTCGTATACACTGGAAACCCAAGTGTGTGAATGTCGCACACTTGAAGGTGTGCGAGGATTCATTCGTACACATAGCCACTTAAACGTGTGAATTTTCCTAGGATATTCACACGTTTGAGTGGCCAAGTGTACGAATGAATCCTCGCACACCTACAAGTGTGCGACACTCGCACACTTGGATTACCAGAGTAGGAGCGAGAATTATGACTCGTAGATTTTTAGTGGTCTCTTATACTTGCACGAGTGAGAAATGTCTTGTCTTTTCTAATCAGTGGACAAAATCATGAAGGCTTTTATTATTTTGTTTTTCTGTTTTACGCGTGCTGTTCCAAATTATTATTATTTTCTTTTTGAATTCGGAACGGAAGGCAGGCTCTCTGCTCTCTGGCCTTTTGCTCCTCGTGAGTAGAGTAGCAGGGTAGACTGCCTCCTCACATCACTTTCGGTTTTGGCGCGGATGAGGCCGATGCTGACGGCGCGAAACCGCCGAACGCCGCAGCCCAAAAACGGCAGGTGAGGCCCGGGGGCCCCGGGTGCGACGCGTACGCCGCCGCGTGCCTTTCGTTTTGTGGCTTCGGAGCTGCGGCTGCGGCCGCGTTGTTTGGTTTGAGATCCCTCACGATTCCTGCAGGAATAAAAAAAAGAAAGCGATCTTCCTCGCCTCGAATCAGGTGAAATATGGAAGGAAACGTGACCTTTAATCCAGAGCTCTGCACGCGTATGTGTGAGTATGCGCGCCGCCGCCGCCGCGCGAGGATCAAGATGGAACTTCCCCCCATGTAGCACGCCAGTTGACGCCCCAATTTCAACAACCATTTTCTGAACGAAATTCCCCGTCGTTCGCCTAAAAAAAGGTGGCTTATTGCTCGAGCCTGCGGCCCCATACGCTCCAGCGCATTTCCCAGCGTAATAAATTATTTCGAGCGGTCGTGGGGGCCGCGGCCGTGGCGCAGCGCGTGGTCTATGAGGGCCGCGCGCATCCTCCATGCAACGCCCGGCCCATCGCGTCAGAGAAAACCTTGTCTGGAAAACGGAATCTTCTTTGTCGGCCGACGACGATTTAATTTCACATGTGCCACCCAATTTGTTGGCATCACGGGGCCGTTCGGCCTTAAGGCGGGACCCGGCTGCTCTCCCGCCTGGGACCGTTTTCACGCTGATTCCGGCAGGGTTGAGGTGCGCGTGTGTGTGTGCGTGTGTGGGAGTGGGAGTGTAGAGGGGCGCGGCGGGGCCGGGCGGGGCGGGGCGGGGTGGGGCGCGGCAGGCCGAGTTGGAGCGAAAGGCAAAGCAGAGCGCATACTGACTGAAGCGCCGCTGTGATAGGCAAAGCCACTCCTTCATATGTTTTAGTGTTTTACGCGTCCGAAACTAATGGTTACAGAGGGGAGCGTTCGTGTGGCGAGCCGTCGTACATGTCTAACGATGCAGAAAGCCGCGGTTGGTAATGAGTGCGAGAAAGAGGGAAAATTTATCTGTTACGCGCCGCTCATCTGCGGCGACTTCCACGCGCGCGAGTGGCACCCCCATTATACATTTCGCACCGTGAGTGACGGCGCGTGAAGCGGGGGCGGGTCAACGCTAGAGGTGTTCGAATCGGGGCTCTACAATACCTGATCCCGACCAGACCCGGCAATTAAAACTCTCGACGCTATGATTACTGACGGACGCGGTTAAGGTTCTTTGGGTATCAAAACGATCATGATGAAAGGTTGAGGAGAGAGAGAGAGAGAGAGAGAGAGAGAGAGAGAGAGAGAGAGAGAGAGAGAGAGAGAGAGGAGAGTGGGACTTCGAACGCAGGACGCCCTGTTCAGACTGGGAGGGATATCCTCGCTTAGCATTTTCACCCCTGCTGTGAGATAGCTTTCGCCCCGCAATTTTAACTCTCTAACGGGGTAAAGCGAGCACATCAAGAGGCTTTAATAGAAGGTAGGATGGGGTTTTGCGTCTTTGCGGAGTGGTGGGGGTGGGTGGGCGAGCACCACCCGGTAGAGCACATGGCCGGCCACCAAGGCAGCCGAGGGAGACGGACTGGCGCGGCCCGCCCGGTGGCGGCGGGAGAGAGACTGATGTGTGAGGGGTAATATCATAATTACACTGTGCCTAAATGCCAATAATTAAGCGAGATTAGGCTCGGTGATACGATCGCCGTTGTCCTCCCCCCCCCCTCCCCAACCCATTCCCGGCCTCCGCCCCTGGCCCTTCGCCCCTGGCCCCCACCCCTTATTTTGCCTCCGCCCCCTTCTTCCTCTCCCTCCTCCTCACAATACTCACCCACTGCCGCTTTGCTCCGTTCTGCATTCAGGAATAAGAACAATAAGTATGGTTCTATATAATTTGTACACCTGGTGAAAACCGCGCTCAGGCGACAAGACAGCTTTCTTCTATTAATTTCTTTCATTCTGTAAAAGAATACTCGTCCCTCTTATTCACGACCCATGCTTGCCGATTTGACTTCCGATACCCGCCGGCGGCGGGTCGGCGTGTCCTCTATCGGGAAGCCCATTACTGCATTGTTTCGCGCGGGCATTTATATTATTTTCGAACAAGCGAATAGTGACGCTTCAACGGTACATCGGCGGGGTCTCGCGGGAGCGCCACCACCAGCACCGCGAGAGATAGTGAGACGCGCGGAGTTTTGAACGGGTCGTCCTATGAGGCATTATGCTGTTTGCGGGTGTATCGCCTGGTGGCATCGCGCGGGTCCATAAGACCGGCCTCCGGGCTGCGGGTCACGGGGGGGCTGCTCGCGGCTGCTGCGAGCCGGGCGCGGGGCCGGCGGGCAGGAGTCGTCGGACAGGCGGGCCTCTGCTGAGGGTTTAAAATATAAGGACCAGAAAGCGACTGAAAGGAGTGATGGTAATGAACTACATGTGGCGCCCGGCCCGTTGCGTGTGGGTGGAGGAGCAGGTCCCCGCTGAGCCGCGCCACGCCGCGCCGCCCCGCTGGACCTGCTGCTCTCTGCCCACCTCGGCTCTCTAATTGTGCTTGTTCCCACACAGTCGCACTACATACGTTTAGCGCTGCTTGGGCCGCGCACTGACATCGCCTCCCCGCGCACGGCCGCGCGAACGGGAGAAGAGATGAGGAGCACAGGTAAAAGAGGAGGGGGGGTGGGAGGCTCGAAGTGGAGGGATCCTGCTCGCCTCGCGCGCGGGCAGCCGGACGCGGGGCGGCCCAGTCGATATCCGGGCATCTCGTGTGTGATCCCGACACCCGCCCGGACCATACATCTGCGCGGGGAACAAGTGGATCGGGCCGAGCTGGCCGGGCCGGGCCGGTATTAACGCTCGCCGGGGATCAGACTCGATTCGTTAGAAGATTAACGATTCAGTGCTCGCGTGTTTGTTGTGACGCTGTTATTATATTTTAAGTGCCCCGGCCGGCCCGCCCCGCGGCCGGCTGGACTCTTCACGTTTTAAGCTGCGCGGGTATGACGCGGTTTTCCAGCGCGCGATGGCCGCCCCGGCCCCGGCGGCGCCCTGCCGTTGGTCTGGTTGACCCCGTCATAGTTCAGGCTGGATCCACACACACACACACTCTGACTCATACACACACTGACTCACATACTCACCGAGCTGGTATAGCGTGGGATTCTTGGCCGTTACCGCGTCCGGACGTTATTTGGCACTTCCCTTGCTCCGTGAGCCGCGGGCCCACCTCGTCCATCACACGAGGCGCGCGCACCGCGACGTCACGTCACTACCCCGCCGGGATTTACTATCTAACGGGCTTCGGGGAAAGGGGTACATTTTCGACGAGTGAATAATAATAATAATAATAATAATAATAATAATAATAATAATAATAATAATAATAATAATAATAATAAAGTGAAACACGTCTCCCGGTCGGTGCGGACGCTTTGGAAAGAAAAATAAAGTTCTTGTTTTCCAATATCTCTTTTTAAGCGAGCAGCAAAAGAGGGGTCCGGTTTGCTTCCTATACAGGCTTGTATTTCACCCTGTTTCGCACGGATTGTATCGACTCCAACATCCGGCCGGGGTCCATAAGTCTTGTGTGGGTGTTCACGGTTAATTGGTGTGTATGATAATCATATGAGTGTGCAGCATTGTACGGGGGAGGAGGAACAGGAGGAGGAGAGACGGGGAACAGGAAGGAGAGAGAGAGGAGGAGGTGGAGGAGTAGGAGAGAGGCGGGAGAGAGGGAGAATGTGGAAGGGGGAGCTCAAAAGTGAATGAGGCGGAGCGGGGCGGAGCGGGTGGAGATTACCTGCATGGACTTCAGTGCGACCGTTTATCATATCGGCGATCGGGTCCCGCCTTATTTATATTATTTCGTTTATGGGATTCCCACGGGCCGTGCGCGGTGCGGCGCGGCGCGGTGAGCTGCACGCGGGTGGCGTTTCTCGGCCGCCGCAGACAAATGTCCAATTTGGTGGAGGCGGCCGTTCGGCTCGGCCGTTCGACCGTTCGGTCGGTCGGTCGGTCCGCTGCAGTCTGCGGCCGCGTGTGGCTGGTGAACTAGAACGCGGGAAGCGGCCGGGGCTGGGCTGGCCCGGGGCGCGCGGAGGATGTGTGGTCACGCACATGCTCTCCTCGGAGCCCTGTACTCCGCGAAAAGGTCAGCGCCGCCGCGGCCCGCCGGGCGCGAATGGGGAGGTATGTTCCCCGTTTTTGTCTGTCATACAAGGCTAGGGGCGGCCAACTCGTGAAAATCGTGTGACACAGATATACACGTTTTTTTTTCTACAAGGAATACTCGAAACATACAAGGAAATACACGAGAATACTAAAATAAAATCAAAATACGTACCAAAAATACAAGAAAAAATATGAAAAGAAGTACATGAGATATACCAGAAATAAAACGGGAGTGGACATAGAAATACACGAGTTGGCCGCACTTCGGTACAAGGTATAGTAGGAATAAGTGTGTGACAGTAAATGAACTGTTTGTAAAATTGATGTTTTGAAATGTTTTTCTCTGATATGTGTGCCGCAAATATAATGTTGCAGCAATGAGGTATATAGACTGAAAGTAAAACACAGTATATGTGCTCCCTGCCGCTGCTATGACGTCCCTTCATCTGCTTCGTGTGTACGCTTGAACAGGAGAGAGGTAATTAATAGTAGTAAAGTGTGCGTGCTAATGTGGGTCAGTGAGGGCGCGCGGGGGTATATGCGCGCTGGAGTTGTTCGTCTGTGTTGCCCTGGCCTGCTCCTCCGCCCCTGTCTGCCCCGCCTCTACGGGCGCGCCCAGCCCAATCAATAGGGTATGACTCACCGGGCCGCAGTGCGGCCGCCACCGCGCCCCGTGCATCAGGCGGGGCGGGGCGTGGGTCGCGACGCGATAAGCCCCAGCCAGACAGCCGGCTGACTCGCCCCGCCCCGCCCCACTGTGTCCAGCTTTCCCCGCCCATTAGGACCCCGCGGGCACGAGCCCCGCCGGGGCGGGGCGGGTCCGGCCGGGCACCACACGACGGGCATCGCGCGCGCGGGGACCGCGGCCGACAACGGTCGCGAAAACAACGGACGCGACGCGAGGCGCATTTGTTTCGGTACAAGATGATCATCTGGAGGAAGAGATTCCTCCCGGGGCCCGGCCCGGCCCGGTCCGATCCGCCCCTCTCCAGGGACCACTCCTTTTCTTCCTTGCGGGTCGGGCCGGGGCTGGCCTGACCAGCAGGCTCTGTCTGTGCCCCCCTCGGGCCGGGCCGGCTTACATTGTAAAGAGGCGACGCTTTTTCCTAATCACGGGAATGGTCCCGCGGAGCCATTACCAGATACAAATCGGCGTACGTGTCGTTCAAACGGCGCCGTGCAGCCGTACCGTCTTACCGCGCGGGAGAAACCCGCGCGCGCGGGCGAGCCTTACCGATTGCGCGCGCGCGCGCACACACACACACGAGCAGTTTAAACCATCTGATATAAGTGATACGTGACTGAATTGGTCTGGACGCTTTACACTTACGCCCCTTGCGCGCCTCACTCCCACGCCCTCCGCCCGCCCATTCACAAGAATGGGCGCGCTCGGCCCATTCATCCGCACCGCCGCCGTACCGCCGCGGGTACGCCCTCCGCCCCCCCCCCTCTCCTCCCCCTCTCATCTCCCCTATCTTGTGTGCCTCTCTCTCTCTCTCTCGCTCTCCCTGCGGGCCTATACTACCATACCCCCCTTCTCCCAACTTGGTCCGAAAATGATATGGAGCTGCTCAGGGCGCTAACGCGGATGGAGACGTCCATTACTGCCGTGACGCTAGCCGCCCGGTCTACTTGTGTGCCTTACCGGAGGCCTCGCCGGCAGAGCTCGGGCTCGGGGCTGGGGCTGGGCCCCTCCTCGTAAAGCACCAGTGCTTGTCTTAATTACATATTGGAACACAAGTTTCGCATGTCCGGCCGGCCCTGGCCGGGGCGGGCAGGCTGGCTGACTGGACGGGGCTCGGGGAACATGTTTTGCCACTCGAACCATGGCGATTCATATAAGCTTTGCCACCCAGCGAACGGGCTGCGCTAGGGGGCCGGGGGGAGGCGTGTACCCCGTAAATCATGCAAGTAATTGATTTATCTCCGGGGTTATACTCTATACTCTGTACCGGGCCCAGGCCCGCGCCCTTCCCTATGGCGCGCAGGGCAGGGCGGAGCCGGACTCAGGGAAGGACAGGGGACCGCAAGATCCTGCCCGCTTCTGCAGCAGCGCGGGGCGGGGCGGGAGCTCTGCTTACCGCCCTGTACGCCCGGCCCTGCTAGTGCCAAGTGCCGTTGCTTTCGAAAGTATACAAGATTTCATTTTACCTTCCACGTAAGTAAAGGTAATGGTCAATAAGAGTCACAGATTTCTTTTTTTTAATTTTATTTCGCATGGTTTAATTTTTGTGTTATGCTTTGTGTTTTTTTAGGCGTTTAGGCACCTTTTACTTATACATCACAGAACTTATTTCGTAACAGATTTCGTAATTTTACAGCTGTTATTAAAATTACTACACTTTATGGAAAAACTTACAGGTTTTTGGTAATTGTACTGCAACTTTTCTTTTACCAAACCTGTTATTTTACAGATAAAGTGGCGGAAATTTACAGCAGGCTGTAACATTACCTTAACATTTCTGTTCTGAGTAAAGTTACATATATTTTTTTACTGTTTCGTGCTTGTGCACTGAAAATGCACGAGTCCTAATTCTCGCTCCCATACGAGTGAGAATTTGAGGGCAATTTCATTACTCTCTGGAGAGTGAGAAATCTTTTCCTCGCTCCTATTTGATAAAGAATTTTGTAACCTCGCCCTAATAAAGTGAGGATTCGTGCTCAAATAAAGTGAGACTAAAACCTCCTCACCCAAATAGAGTGAGGCTAAAAAATATACATTGCTCGAAGAGAGTGAGGATAAAAATGCTCACTCCTTTTAAGCATGGAATAAGTGTCCTCGCCCATTCTGAGTGAGAAATTGGATTCGAGGGTTTGGAGTGTTCTTATACTTGTTGTGCAATTGACAACTTTCCTCGTGTGCTTTTCGATTTCCCTGTCACGCACTTTAAGAGTAAAATAATTTCAAATGAATTGTGAGGCGACATCGAGCATCTCCGATTTTGCTCAAACATTTTTCGCGCAGGTTCCTATCATAGTCCTTGACATCCTATCCAAAAACCATCCCGATCGGGCAACCCCACTAAAACAGTAAATTACGGCGAAATCGAGTTAAACTTTGTTGTTATTTTTAGATGACACAAAAATAAAATTTTAAAAACCTCTATAATTTTTGATTCTGCCCGGAACCATTGGAAAGACATGTTGTTTTCGGGGTTAAAATGTATCGCTTTCCTTAAACGATTGTGCTCAACTTACATTCAAAGAGAGCTCCATGTGCGTGCAGGAAGTCGGAGCCGGGCACGTGAGCACGTGAGTCCCATTACCATTCTCTCTGACCGCCCCGCCCAGCCCAGCCTGTCCGCTCGCGGTCCGCGCCGCCGCGGCGCCCGTGGAAAGGCCAATCAGTCGCCACTGCCTTCTTAATTAAATTAGACGAATGCACCGGCAACTTACAAAAAGAACCACCGCGTGGCGCGCTGCTGCGTGCAGCAGACTATTCATCGGCGCCTAACCTCGCCTTCTCCTCACCTCGCCTCCCCTCGCCTCCCCGCGCGGCATCTGAATGTGAATCAGGTCTGCCCCGCCCTGCTGCGCTGCACTCTGGCAGACAGATTGAGTTATCAGCGCAATCAATAAGGTTGAAGTTAGTCGGGCTGCGGCGCGGAGGCATGAAGGATGAGCGTGTGGGGGGCGCAGAGCGGCGCAGAGGGAGGGGCAGCGACTCGCGGAGGGGGGAATCCATCAGCGGAAAGACTTGCTGAGAGGCCGGTAGTTTGACATCATTACGCTGCGCCACCTCGAACACCAGTAACGAGGCGAAGTGGATCAGCGGCGACGCATATAGCAGCAGCAGCTGAGCGGCGCTATACGGTGACTGAGCGATGCTCTGTGTGCACAGAGGGAAAATAAAAGAGAAAAAAAACACGCACACACACTTTAGCTATCGCAGTCAAAAATTCGCTGTTGGGACAGCACACGCGCAAGCTCCCTCACTTCATAATTTGCTATCGTTGTGAATTATTCGCTGAGACAGCTAATGAAATTGGAGGAATCGGAGAAAGCGAATTTTTGACCGCGACTGTAAATTTTTGTTTCTTATTTTTCCTTGTGTTGTGCTGCGAGCAGAGCGACTTGGTGGTTTGGTGCATCATGCGGTTTCGCACGCTGAGGCGGGCCCATTGCGAGTGGCGGCGGCGGGGGAGATTCCACCAAAATGCATAAGGAAATTATTGTCGATCTTTGGGTGGATATCGCGTTGATCTTGTCTCGCGTCCTCGTCCCGCCCTGCTCTCTCCCTCTCTCTTTCTCCCTTTTCTTGTCTCCGACTGTCATCGTTCTGCGACCGTAGCTAACTTTAATCCCCCCCCCCTCCCCCTTCAGATTTGGCTCCTTGATTGTATTTGCGCAACACGGCCTCAACGCGCGGGGCTTGGCGCGCATCATGTGGGTCGCCCCAAGTCCACCGGCTGTGAAAGTTTCGTGGATGTTTGTGACGAAACTTATTAATTATCATTATTGTGATTACGGCGCGGCGCGAATCGCTGACGAATGTGTGTGTGAGTGTGTGTATGTGTGCGCGCGCGTGCGTGTGTGTCTGTGTCGTCGACATGTGTCGCGAAGCGCCCGCCTCTATTAATTACGTTTCCTCTGGAGAAATTGTAGCAGCGAGCGTGGCGCTGTGTGGCGTGGCGCGGCGTGGCGCAACGCATGGGCGGCGGCGGCGCTCTGCTTGTGCGCCTCTTTCGGATCCCCGGGCTTGACTAATGACTCACTCATTATCGAGCACACAACGTTTTGACATGTACCGCACTAGATTCAGTCCATACGGTATTTGCTCTGCGAACCTAGATGTGACGTCGTCTCTTAATCAGCGTGGACCCTAAAATTATTTCCCGCCCGTGCATGAGCGTAGCGTTGTCGTTATTTTACGCCCTTGTTTCTTTTTTCTTTCTTGTTTGTGCCCTTTCCCTTGGTGCTCTCACTCTTTTCCCCTCCCGGCGGCGCTCTCCGGGAGATGATACTGTCCGTCACTCGGCCGGGCCGGACGCGATCCGTCAATCATGTGGGCATTTATTATCATGTTCCGTTCGACTTATTTGTCAGACGACGACACTCTTCCCTCCCCCTCGGCCGTCTGGGCCCGCGCTGTGCTCTTCGCTCCGTTCCCCGCCGGGCGCGCGAAGGGGCCTGCCGTCTGATTCCGAAGATCGCTCTCGTATCTTTCTTTCCTTGTCGCACCTATGGCGGTGTCCTATGTTCTCTGTGAAAAATACTCGTAAGGGTTACGGGAAAATTTTCCATGATAAAAGTCGTAAAATTACAATCTGAAATTGTAAATTTACAAGCACTCCCTGTCGACCTGGAATTGACCGACGAGCAAGAATGGGCAGTCGTAAATTTACGGCATATTTTGTAAATCAAAATTACAAAAAAAATGTAAATTTACGAGGATATTTTTCACAGTGTTTGGGATGGTGAGTCGCCTTGAGTGCGACAAGAACGGAGGCGCGAGAGCGATCTTCGGAATCAGACGGCGCGGTCCGGCAAAGCAACGACTCCGGAGTGAAGAAGAAGAGCGGGCTGTGCCAGTGCCGTGCCGCGCCGCGACGTACCGGTCCCTGATTCAGAGCAGTGCAGCTTGAGAAGGGGAGGGACGGGATCGTAGGTGGGAAAAGTAATTGAATGGGATAGGGCACGGCCTGGGTCCCGGCCCGGGCTGGCCCGCGGCGCGCAGCGCGCCTGACCCTACCGCCTGCTCCGCCCCGCCCCGCCCCGCCCCGCCCCGCCCCGCCCCGCCCCGTCGCCGCACAAGACAGACAGAACAAAACCAGAACACATGGCGTACAGTTTGTAATTAATTCTCCATGGGTAGCTCGCGGCAGACAAAAGGGGGCTGCGGCTCTAGGTCCCTGGCTGGCAGTGACAAGGCGTCGCATACAGACAGAGGGACCTGGAGAGCGGCCTGGAGGCCTGGGGAGTGAGCTGCGCGCTGCAGCAGAGAGACCGCCGGAGAGCGCCATGCTATTCCAGAAACATTTTTTTTTAGTTTCTTATTTATTTATTTATCTTTTAATTTATTCGAGGCACGATATTGTGTCTCCGATCGCCAGTAATTGTTGCCGCAAAAGTGTTGGACAATCAGGATCAATTTGCGAATCTGGTTTGTAAAGATTTTCTGTGTTACCGCTCGCGTTTACGAGCATTAAAAATGTTGTGAAAATACAGGCGACTAAATAGGACCATTAAAAAAATACGATTTTACGAAATCCTAATAGGCACGAAGTACGTTAATGTTTTAGTTTCATAAAATACTTAGGCGAATGGTTTATGCGTGGAAGCATTGACTTCAAAATTTCCAGCCTTTTGGATTATATTATTGAATTTATTTTATCTCACGGTTTGATCAGCGTCAGTGGTATAGCGGATCAAATGCAAAAGTTGAGCTCTCTAGCTCAAACAATTTAGAAGTTAGTCTCTCAGTAAAAATTGTCCGATCAGCTTGATTTTTGAAGTAAGGGCGCGTAGTGCAACGAATATTAGAACACTGCTTTCACATTTTTGTTTGTTCTTCCAAAAGATATTTTAAAACTACTGTACATGAGTCGAATCAACAGCCCCCCCCCCCCCTTTCCCCAGTCACGGTCCTCCGGTCCTCCTCCCCTGCGCGCCGCGCAGAGGGGCAGCGAGGGGCCGAGCGGGCGAGTATCTGCGACAATGCCGATTCGGCTTGGCTCGCCTTCGGAACTGGCACTATTCGCAGTCAGCTGGAGGAGGCGCCGCCGCCTTATAAACAGAACCGAGCGCGTTCGAGGTGGGTAGTGCGCAGTCCTCCCTTCTATGGTTCTAGGCTGGGACCTCCACTCAACAGAAGAAGGCTGAGGGAGAGGCGCCGCCCCCTTCGACAAAACGGAGCGCGTTTGAGGTGGGAGTGCCCAGTCCTATCCCTGTCGTGGTTCTAGGCTGGCTGGGACCTGCACTCAACAAAACAAGGCCGATGGATCTGCGGCTCACGCGTCCACCTCGAGACTTAACTCGCGTCAAGGCGCCCTTAACGCACCAAGCGAATTTAACTATTCAGTTTCGCTGAATGAAATGTTACACAGCCGAAATGAATGAGAAAATAGCAGTTGTAGACCTGCAGAAATCGTTTTGTTAAGTTTCACGGAGGACGGAGGTTCAATACGAAGGAACAAAAGTTATTTACGCAAAAGATACTCGTAAATGTACACCATTTCAAGAATTCTGCTCACCAGATTGAAGTCAAACTTACCAAAAAGTTATCTGCAGGTATACAACAACTATTAACGCATTCAATTCGCCTTGTAAACGTTTATCGCTTGGGCAAGATCGGCTGCGGCCAGGAGCGGGCCATCGTCAAGAAATAAAAATATAAAATTCTAACGCTAACGCGACAAACGTCCCCCTTGGTTTGAACACTTACCTCAAAGTCAAAAAGAATTTAATAATATAAAGCCAGAACTATTGGTGATAGCCAAATCATGAATTTTATTCGCCAGACATCGGGCGCACATAATGTCGCCCAGCGGGCCAGCTGTCAACAACGCGCCTTGACAACCACTGAATCGAACCACCAGCCAAGAATTAAAGGGTTCTAGTTTCACATTTGCCACACACTTACCATTAAATGAAATAGAAATTAAAAATATTAGGTCAAAACTCTCTGTGAGAGCCCAAATCGTGAATTTTATCCGCCTCACATTTCCAGCACAAACATGGCGCCGAGCGGGCCGGCTATAAACAATGCCGCCTTGGTGTCCACTCAAACCAACCCAAAATATATTTTGCTAGTTTTATATTTATTAACGACGTAAAATGATGTTGCAGGCCTTTACCAAACAATTATGGGAGCCTCTACGCATTGACAGGAAACACAGAGGCAGACTAATTTTTATCTGTGACTGAAAACATGAATTGAGGACTGACTCTGAGGTTGGCGATCTGTTATTTTTTCGGTAAAAATGATGTAGGTTTCGAAAGGGCGGTACGGTGGTCACGTGCGAATTTCAGTGGTGTCATCTCTTTCTGGCGCAGTTAACTGAAGCAGAGCTTTGTTTGAACGCAGACTTTGGAGGTTTCTCTTTCGCTCCGCTGACGAGTCGAGCAACCAGAACTTCAAATCAAATTTCCAAAATTTCTGTAAGAGCGATTTTGATAAAACTTCGAAATTGAAATAAGAATATACAATTCTATAACTGCTGTAAATTTTATCAAAATCCCTTGGGCCAGATTTTTTTGTCCCATAGGGGTAATGTAAAACAACTGACTAACGTTTCGACTGATTTTAAAAGGCAACTTCGTTGCCTAAAAATAAGGCTTCTTCGTGCCTAAAAACGTTATTTTAAAATGGCAGATTTTCACGGATCACTTGCACTATAGGGCTCGGCGGAGGATCTCTCGGTGGCTCGGCCTGCCCCGTCGCGCCGGCCTTGTGGCGATATAGTTACCTAACGGCACTTGCATCACTGTGACGAGGCGTCGTCGCATTGCGTCGCGTATGGCGACTCCTGCCAAGCAGATCCTCCATCGGGCGCATTGGATTCAGTCCTCAACTATGGCAGAGCCATGGGCAGAGCACGCTAAAGATTGTCGCATTCTGCTTTTTTTTTCCCCTTTTGTACCTTACAATTTTTTTTTATTGTTTGTGCGTGATCGTTTTTAATTAAAGGGACCTCTGTTATCACCCGGATTCAGTTAAGGTTGCGGCCTTAACTGATATGTTTTCTTCGACTCCCTAAAAATAAAATAAAGTACAATCTAACGAAGCACTTTAACCTTGGTATTTTTAAGTGTCAGCAAAAATAATTCCGAGCCCGCGATGAGCCGTATATATAGGGAGGGCGCGGCTAGACATCATATCTTCATTGTATTGGCAGCGCCGACGCTCACGTCGTCCTGACCGACACGTCGAGGCCCCGCCGCGCCCCGCCCCGCCCCGCCGCGCCACCCGCCGCCCGGGCCCCGTCGTGGCCCCACATCCTGCGACGGGGCGCTACGGGAATCGTAATGGCGACCACACCCTGCCGCTGCTCTCCGCTCGGGTTTTGTTCGACGTCCTGCAGGCACGGAGCGGCGGCCGCCGCCGCCGACCTCGACGGCCACGACGCAACGCTCGCGCGGGGGAGGTTCGTCGGGGGAGGCGTTTTGACGCACGGCGTAAATTTTCTCCCAGTCGCCACCTTGTGGATGTGGACCTGCCCGGCCCGGCCCGCCGGCCCGACAGATCTAACATGTGGTTATTTTCCTCTTCTGACGCGCCTGGTCGGTGGTATGATCTTTACCCTATGCACTCTTGCCTGTGTGTGTGTGCGCCTGCCGGAGCGATACTCACACCCGGGAGACTTTACTGCGGTGTGCCGTGGCGCCCCGCGGTGCGTCATATGGCGCGCGAATCAAACTCGACGAGCTTGAACGGCAGCCGTAACCGTCCCTCCCGCGGACGTTATGGCGAGAGAGAGAGAGCAAACATTGTTATTACAACCACCCAGGTGTTATTTTCGTTTGGATTATCATCTCTCTCGCGAATAGTGCTGTCAGAAGGCTTTCCCGCGTGCTGTGCGGTTCGGCTTGCTTTAGTCGTATGCAAGAGTCAAGGGAGAAAATTATGACTCCTATTTCGTGGCAGGGCAGCCCGGAGGGGGAAACAACTCTGAAATTTGTGTACACCTCTCAATTCAGAAAAATTAAGAGAAATTCAGGAAATCACAGAGATGTTTAGGAAAATTCTCAAAGATTCACATAAATTTAGGCAACAAACTCAATAAACACTCTCGAAAATTCCCAAAAATTTAAAAAATTTGTACACTAATATTCATACCGTAGTTGTTTCCTCCTCGTGGCAGCAGCATTACTGATTACCCGGACAGCCTTTCGTTTTCTCCGGAATACGTACAATTTTCGTCGGGAATTCGTTCAGATTCCCGTCGGTCAAACACCCGCAATAGCTCTATGGGATAACGCTAAAGTTCCAATTGACTCCCCGCGCGCACCTGAGCACCTGCGCCCCTCTGCACCTGCAGCTGCGCGCCGCGAGCCCTGCGCCGCCCGCCGGATGCGGTCGCATTATGTATTGTGGACGGGGCGCGCTCGGCTCTGCCCGCCAGATCAGACATGCGAGTGGCGTCTCGATATGACGTACGGCGGCAGGACGGGGATGGACAGAGTGACGCCCCGGCGCGGCCCCGCCCTGCCCCGCCAGGGCCCCCAGGACGCGTGGGGGCTCCGCACGGCCCTGCCCCTGCCCCTGCCCCGAGGTGGGTGGACCCACGCCACCGCGTGACAACGGTAGGCTTTTTGAGACACAGGGCCCTTACAGAGCGAGCACCATCACCCCATCACGAAAATTCGGAACAGTATTGCGGGTGTGCCTGCCGAGGTGCCTGCCCAAAGGGTACACGGCGCCTTACGGCAGGAGTGGGTAGACAAACCCGCGTATTAAAACGTGCCCTCTGGTGCATGCGATAAATATCTGGCATTGCTGGGAGGTAAGATTATTTCGGACACTAAGAAGATACGGAGTAAAATTACATTTCATAAAAAGGTTATTTTTTAGCAGAACTTAAAACACAAACACCTACACTCACCGTAAATACCTGTAACTTAAAATTGTAAGTTGTCAGCTAGCTTTAATAACCATAACTCTCGTTGAAGGTCGCTTGTACCATCCACCTGTTGCACCCTCCCTACATCCCTGCCCCGTGCGGCCGGGTCGGTCGGTCGTACCGCGACCTCGCGTGCACGCACGGTCAGCCCCGGCCGCGGCCGGCCGGCCCGTGCTACATTGTAGAGAGCTGGTCACTACCAGCCGCCCCGCCAGGCAGGTGTGTGTATATGTCCTTGCGGACTCATTGCCTCGTTTGGCGCGTGATGGTGAGGAGGACGAACCTGCGCCTCGCCTGGCGTCGCGACGCTACGATTATTATTCGTGGCTCACGCGGCGCGGCGGGCCTGGGCTGGGGCCTCGAGTGTTATCAGGTGTGCCTCTCCGGGTCCAGCCTTGTGCAACACCCTGCCGTGTGGCCCCCGGCCCGGCCCGACCCGGCCCGGGCGCGGCGGGGAGCTGCCAAAGACGCGCGCGCTGGCCTGGACGGGTCGGTCGGCGCCGCGCCGAGCCGTATCCATCGGCCAATCGGATGCCACGTGGAATATCAAAACGGGAGGGGAGGTGAGGTAGTGGGGCGGGGGACTTGGCGGGTGTCACGCGGGTGTCTCGGGCGGGAGGGCAGCCCGTGGGCTATGGGGGCCATACTTTTTTAGGTCTGTCTGTACTCGATCATACTGTACGCGACGTAGACTTATCTCATGTTTATTGGCGAGTGTCTGTACATTTCCTTCATTTAGATTTGCAATAGATTTATGGAAATAAAGAACTAGCGCACTTAAAATCAGAAATGACAAACGAAAAAATATCACAGACAAGTAAATCATCTATGATCTAAACTGAGAGAAATTGAAATCCCACTTGCTGATTTACTGAGAAATACCGCCATTCATTTAAAGATTTGGAATTACAATTACTGAGTTCTGACGCAAGCATACAAATTTTACGTCAAATCAAACTTAAAAAAGAAAAATTCTAGTTCGACTGCCTGAGTTTTCAATGTGTAACTTTAACAAGAGGCGTCGTTTCTTCTCCGGCCGACGGACGGCACTAAACCCTTAGTGCTTCCTTCCCCTAACGTGTCGCGTCGGCTTTAACGAGTGCTCTGCACGGGTGCCTGTAGCGCTGGGCGTGCGGTGACATCCTGGCGTGCGTGCGTGCGTGCGCGCCGCTCAATGGTCGGCCGTATGCGGCACGTGATGCCATTGATCTGAGGCCTAGGAGGCTCCTTGTCTTGAGCAGTCCGTCCGTCCGAATATTTGACTGGCTGCCAACTGGCCGGTGGCGCGGCGCTGCCGCCGCCCCGCCCTCCTGACACGCCCCACCACGCCCCGGCACGCCCCGGCACGCCCCGCCACGTTCCAGCGCCTCACTCCGATCACGTCCGTTCATGTTATGGACCTTGCAGTCACACTCCGGATGACTGTTGAGTAACGCGGACCCCTCCCACTCTATGCGACGCCCTCCTGCGAAAGGACGAGTCTCAGTCTCTCTTTGTTTCTCTCATGCTCACTCCCTCTCTTTCTCTCTCTCTCTCTCTCCTTCGTCCTCACTCATCGCTCGTCTCTTTCCAACCCATGCATGTCCTTTCGCCCACCGCCCATCTCTCTCCCACAGCATGGGCGGGGTGTGGACTAATCAGATTTGAGGGCCGCAGCGTGCCATGGCCGCGGGGCCCGTGGCACCAGAGTCTTCCGGTCCCGCGCGCGGGGAGGTCGGCCTCCCTGGCGCACGGGGAGGGGTGGCCCGCCCCACCACGCCCCACCGCGCCCCACCACGCCGCGCCACGCCCTGCCCCCTGCCCCGCTACACCACGCCCCGGTCGCCGCGCGTCTACTTCCTGCGCGAGCGTGATGTGGCCTCATCGAGAACCAAGACGCGACCGCGGCGTTAAAACTTTTTTTAAAACCCTCGCCCCTTCGAGGAATGAGATGGGACGTCTCCAGCGATCGCCCTCATACATACTCTACTTTTGTGCATTCGTCTCCAGTACGTCCTCCAGGACAGTAGGGAGGGAGCCACACACATAAGCTTACTGCCCTATGGCAATCGGTGAAGAGATAGAGGCACTGCAGACCCGCCAAGCAGGGGAAAACAACTCTGGAATTTTCATATTCAACTCGTATTTCCAAAATAAAAAATAAAAGAAATTGGAAATTCAGATATTTTTAAATAAAAAAAAATCTGAAAAAAATATGTCATATCTGAGCAAAATTTTCGGAAAATTCAACAAAAATTTACAAATAAAATTCCAGAAATTTAGAAAAATCTACGAACTTTGTACACCAAAATTTAGAGTCGTTTCCCCCCTCGGGACCCGCGAACCCGCCCCCGCGGAGCCCCCGCGCGCAGCCACACCAATGACACGTGACGGGCTCGGACAGTTTTACGGAGCACAGCGCTACCGTGGCGACGTGTGAGACGAATAAGCAAAGGCAACATTGTGTCGAGAGTTGTTGCGTGGGAAGGAGCGGGGGTCGCGCCTCCACGACGGCGGTGGCCCGACCTGGCCCGGCCCGGGCCCGGGGACCAGCGAGCGCACAGGTCTTCTCCCCTGCTGCCGCGCTCCTGTGCGCCAGGTGCGGAGAGACTCGGCGTCGTCCTGCAGGCCGAGTTCCATTTCGTTGAGCGCTGGTCTGGGCTGGGTCAGGCGAGTGGTTTGACCTTCCCGCAGGACCACCGCGGGGGGGATGCGCGCCCTCGCCGAGCCGCCGAGCCCCGCCTCGCCACGCCGATCCCGAGAATTGACGCAATTTCGGGGCGACAGCGTCGCTCGGCATTTAATCAATTCTCCTCACACGCATCAGGGTGCGAGGGCCTAGCGAGAGAACTGATGGGCCGGCCGCGCCAGTTCTCTTTCTATCTCTCTCTCTCTCTCTCTCTCTCTCTCTCTCTCTCTCTCTCTCTCTCTCTCTCTCTCTCTCTCTCCTCTCTCTCCTCTCCCCCCGTACTTCTCTCCTCGCGTGTGTCTCTCTCGCTCTCACGGACTCATCACTCTGGATCGCGAGACTAGTATGATGCAGCAGGCATCCTATAATTACTGCCCTCCTCATCTTTTGGGACTTGGCCCGCTAAATTTGAACCTCGCGCGCCGCGGGCCTAGCGGGGCAGGGCCGGGCAGGGCTGTGGCAGCAGGGCAGGGCCGGGCCGAGCCGGGCCAGGCCGGGCCCCTCGGGGTCAAAGGGTCAATAGAAAGGAGTCGGCTTTGTGAGAGATCAATCATGCGACCGACAGCAGGGCCGTATGGGTCTGACGGCACGGCACACGCTACTCTGTCTGGTCTGGGAGGGAGAAGAGTTTGGAAGGGAGAGGCCCGGCCGGGCCCTACGCTTGGCCGCTGCGCGGTGAATTTGTAATAGTTTGGGATCATCACGCGGTCGGAGCCGCCCCTTTGGCAGCCGTTTCCGCATCCGGCGGCGTGGCTCGGCGTGGCGCGGAGCAAGGGACGTGCCGGCCGCCAGCCCGGAATATTTTATCGCCCGGTATCCGGCCAAGGCCGGGGCGCGGGGAGATGGGGCGGGGCGAGGCGGGGCGGGGCGGGGCGTGGCGGGCAACGACGCAGGGCGCCCTGTCGCCAAGGTGCCTGGAGCCTCTGACCTCGAGCGCTCGGCCACCCCGTCGTCGGTATACTACACCAGACTCGCTCTCTCTAGGATCTCCCTCGGGCCACTGCGCTGCGCACTGTCCCACACCCGGGTATTTCTTTCTCTCTTTTATCCTTTCTTTTTTTTGAGTGGGTATCGGCGTGAAGCAACATCGACGGTACGGAGGGTATCGTGCCTGGGCGCCGTTGTGACACTGACGCTCACGGTCCGTCACGATGTCGTCTCGCCACGCCAGGCCATGCCACGCCAGCGGCAGGCATCGGAAACGGTGGGGATTATTTTTGTCGATAAGAACGCCGCCTTCGTTGGCCACCCCCCACCCCCACCCCTCCTCGTCAGGTGTGCTCTCCTCTCTCTCTCTCTCTCTCTCTCTCTCTCTCTCTCTCTCTCTCTCTCTCTCTCTCTCTCTCTCTCTCGCTTGCACTTGCGGAGCAGGCCGCGCCGCCCGTCTCTGTTGCACTTGTAGTGTACATTCTGACGTAGCAGCCACCGCCAGCACACGGGTGGCAATATACCGTGCCCTGCCGAGGGGGAAACAATTCTGAATTTTGGGGTACAAATTTTGAGCATTTTTGTAAATTGCCGCTCCAGTTGTTTTTTCTACAATTTCGTGAATTTCGGTGATTTTTAAATTAATTTTCCGGACTTTTTTATCTGATTTTTCTGAATTTCTCTGATTTTTTCTGAATTACGAGATGTACAAAAATGTAAAAGTTGTTTCCCCCTTGGCCGTGCACAAAAAGAAAGGCCGGGGCGGTTATTCCGACTTTTGTTCCTGCCGTCTCTCTCGCACTCGCCGACCCTCAATACTTTTTCTCCGTCTGCATCGGTGCTCTTTCTCTGCCTCTCTCTCTCTCTCTCTCTCTCTCTCTCTCTCTCTCTCTCTCTCTCTCTCTCTCTCTCTCGTCTCTCTCTGTCCCTCTTTCTCTCTCGCACGTGCTAGGTGCGCTGCTGGCAGGGACGTGACCGCGGCGCATTCAGGGTATCTAATTGGATCGGTCGGGCGTCGCGTCGCCAACCAGTCGTAACGAGGCCCTTCTTGTCGACACATCACGATGTTGTGGGTGGCTCTCCGCCCCGCCCCGCCCGTCGTGTAGCGTAGCTCGCGGGATGAAGGGCAGGAGGGCGCCGCGCGGCTTTGAAATGCGATCAGCCGAACTATGTATACCTTCTAACACTTCTCGCTGCTGCAGCGTTGTCAATCGTGCAGAACTCTTTATGGAGGCAATCAGGTCAAAAGTTTCATTTCTTTTGCTTGCTTTAGAGCACCAGCCCAGCCCAGGGCCCAGGGTACGGTAAAAACAACCCCTTGTTTGTTTTTTTTTTGTTTTTTTAAAGAGGCTAAAGGGAAAACTTTGAGAATCGATCCCTTATTTAAAGGAAGTTTCCTTTACAAAATGAGAGAAACTTCCTTTTGGGGACTTCTTTAAAATCTGAGGAGATAATTTCCTCAAAGTTAGAGGAGCCTCATAGTTTTCCCTTCTACCTAAAAAAAAAAAAAAGTGAGACATTGTTTTTACCGAGGGGGAAACAACTCTGAAAATTTTGTACACCGCGTGATTCTGGAAAATTCAGGAAAATGTATAAAAATTCACAAAAATTCAGGAAAAATTCTATAAAAATTCCCCAAACTCAGAGTTGTTTCCCCCTCGGTTTTTCCCGTGGGCGAGTGCCGAATCGCAGCTATATGTATGCCGCGCGCTGCGGTCGGGCCCTGCCTGCCGGTGGCACCACGCCCTGACCCGGTCACCCGACCGCACGCGGTGGTGACGCTATTGGGCTTGGACAGCACAGGCCGGGCCGTCCAGGCCGCGGGCAGCGGTGACCGTGTAGTGCGGTGCTGCGCTGCGTCCTCCTCGTTGTCCTCGCGCGCGGGGAGGACACCACCACGACGGTATACCCGACGGGGACCGGGACGGGACGCGGGAGAGCGGGTTCCGTTGGGTCGCGTGCCGCCGCCGCCGCAGCCGCTCATGCCGCCGCGGACGGAACCGCAGCCCCCTCCTGCGCCCCCAGATGCAGAAGATCGTTTTGTAGTGCCTTCTCCCTCACTCCTAGTGTCCGAGACCCCTTGCGTGTGACAAGGACGGCGAGATACGAAAGCACCCTTCGGAATAAGTCGCGGCTGCGCGCCGCACCAGCCTGATTTGAATGTGAGTGATAACCGGCCTGTCCAGCCGTGGTCGGCCGCGCTGCCGCGGGTCCCAAGAAGGCTCTGAGACAGACTTAAAACGGACGGAAGGATGGGCAGACAGGCGGAGGGAAGGACAAGGAGCGCTCCTCGGAGTGGCGCGTGATTCTCGTCCTACCTGTGCGTTGAGGTCTCCCCGAGCACGTCCTCCGCGGTGGCTCAGCGGCTCCCTTTGCCCCCTTATGTCCCCACCCCCTTCTCTCTCTCTGTCTCCCTTACTCTCTCATACACGCGCGCGCACGTCAGTCACATCGTCACACACACACACACGCTTCGAGCGGAAAGAGGATGAGTCTGTTTTTGTCGGTCATGATCCTGGCCGAAGCTAGAGACGCCCCTCTGAGGCGAGGCGACACGCGGTGCCGTGCGGTGCGCAGGCCGCGACGCTTCCCGATTATAAATGCATTGTTTCACCGTGTTGAATGAATGCATGCATGAATGGGCGAGTGAGCGAGTAACTCGCTGGTGCCGGATGCGTCCGCAGCGCGGGCGCGCGCGCGCGCGCTCTGGTCGTGTGGTGCGAGGGGGAACTCGTCGTCGCGGCGACAATCTGATAAAAAGACGCGAGCCAGCACATCAACGGATTCTCGATGCCGCAGAGCGCTGCGTGCGGAGCGGGCTGCAGCTGAAACCGGACAGGGTCTGTATAGGTCTCGTCACGCGGGGGGAAACTTACCGATGATATCCTTTTCCTCTTTCTGGTGGCTTTAACATGCAAAAAGTAATCCGCGTATGAAAAAAGAGAAAGAAAAGAAAAAAAAACAGCAGGTGGTCTACATTTTTAGCTGCATATGCGTAGCTTTAAGATACGGTGTTTATTTTCTAGCTACCTTGCCATTTATTTTTTCGCTGTTATAAGTGTTTAACCGTGGTGCAAATTTTTCACATCTAATTTCTGCTGCGCGATTTTTCTTTTCTTTTTTTTTCCTTGTTAGAAAGACATCGTGTAATTTTTTTTTCTTTGATCGAAATATGTGATGCATTTACGCATTATAGGTTAAACTGTACGATAATTAAATTTGTATTTTTAATTTGTACAAATTTACACAATCCAATTTTCCGCAAGTATTTGTGCTAAGGTTTATAAGCATTTTCTGATGTGGGTGATACGAATTCCATTTGCACAAACGATTGCACAAAAAAACATTCAAAGACCGTTAGCCTGGCCGTGTTAGGTTTTTTTCCGCCTCATCTCATTATAGGTCTTGCTGTGGGTCAAGAGAAGAGACTTTCCCTTTCACGGGTGGTGATCTCTTAGTGATGGTCACTCGGCAAGGCTGCGGCGCGCACGCACGCAAAGCTTCACACCCACACTCTGACACACACTCGCACTCACACACACAAACGCACGCAGCATGCTCACGTAAAACTCCCACGCGTTTGCGAGCGCGCGCGCATCTTGAATGGGAGCACTCTGACCAGTCTTCGGTAATGGGCGTAATGGCTAAACGGCGACCACGCCACGCCACGCCACGCCACCCGTCATATTGCACGCCACAGTGCCAACAATGAAGGGCTTGCGAAACGGGCATCGCGCGGGCGTGGCGGAGCGTGGCGTGCCGCGGCGCAGTGACCAGTGGCAGCAGCGTGGCCCCCGCGTTCGTCTGTGTGTGTATGTGTGTGTGTGTGTGTGAGAGAGAGAGAGAGAGAGAGAGAGAGAGAGAGAGAGAGAGAGAGAGAGAGAGAGAGAGAGACAGACAGACAGACAGACAGACAGACAGAGAATGACCCTCTCCGCCCTCGAGCTCGACTCTATCTATTGCGTGTACAGAGGGATGCCCGTCGATCAGTAAAACGACAGAGCACGTGTACCGGGTGTTACACAGGACGCGTAACAGCTATGCGGGTTTATGCGAGTGGTCCTTCACCATAAGGTCAAGACTGATTTTTCTGTTTTTTCGTGATTTTTCTTCATTTTCACTTTCTTTTTTCTGACTTTCTATTTTTTTTCTTCTTGATTTTTTTCATGATTTTTCCGTATTTTCCGTATTTTGTTTTAGGGTGTACACTGATTTTTGTGAGTAAAGGACCCCTCGGGTTTATCCACCCCTGCGCTCGGGTCGCAATTAGGTGCTATATACACTGCAAACCCTGGAATCCAATTTCTCACCCAAAATGGGAGAGGACAGGACACTTTTCCATGCTAAATTTGAGTCAGAATTTTTAACCTCACTCTTTTCGAGCTTGATATATTTTAGCCTCGCTCTATTTGAGTAAGGACTTTTTAACCTCACTTAATTTGAGCACGAATTCTCACTTTATTAGGGCGAGGTCTCAAAATTCTTTCTCCTAAAGAGCGAGGGAAAAAATTCTCACTCTCAGAGTAATAAAATTGCCCAGAATTATGACTCGTAGATTTTCAGTGTAGGTGCCCTTCTCTTGGGTTGGCAGGCCTGCAACACTTTTCCCTTTGAACCACCCAGACCTTCGTGGTGGTGCGATGCTGTGCAGTAAGAAAACTACGAAAAGCGTTTCCGTTTACCTGTTTGCCTTGCCGATCCCTGTCCTGCTCCACGCCCTCTGCTGCTACTCCTCCGCCCCTTTCTCTACCGCGAGCTTGCGAGTGCGAGCGCGCCGCGCGGCAAGGTCGGTTCACTCCCACACCTTGCTATTGTCGTCACTCTCATTACTGCTGAGCTTTTGTTGCAACAGTCGCGCGCGCACACACACTCACTCACACGCGCGCGCGCGAACGTCCATCATTGTGAACCCCTGCCCTTACCTTCTCATTTTGTCTCTTCTCTCTATCTCTATATATATATCTCTCTCTCTCTCTCTCTCTAACTCTCCAGAGTTCCACCTCCACCCAGCCTCCCCGCCCTCACCTCTACCTTCCTGCGCGGCTGCCGCTTAGGCATCCCGATGCGACGGCGTGTTCGACGGGCCTGCCTACCCCATAAGGCGCTCTTGGGCTGCGGCGGCCCTTAGCAGCCCAGATGGGTGGAGGTGGAGACGCGCAATCGCCGACGGGGATCTGGCCAGGGGGAAACCACTGTGCATTTTTTCACACCTCGTAATAAAAAAAAATCAGAAAAATTAGGAAAAAAAAATATAAAAAAATCAAAAAAGTTAAAATTAAAAAAAAATCACTTAAAATTCAAGTGAGAATTCACAAAAATTCTATAAAAATTCACAAAAATACACAAAATGTGTACACCAAAATTCAGTGTTGTTTCCCCCCCAGAAACTGGGGACCCCAGTGCGGCGCTGATGCTTTGGCCTCGCCCTGCCCCGCTACGCCCCGCCTCACCCCGCCCCGCCCGGCGCGGTGCGCGCGCACGACGGTAGGCTAATCCTCTTCGTGCCCGTGTCAGTTGAGCAGCCGGCCCGCCACCCGGCTCTACCCGGCCGTGCACGTGTCATAACAGATAATCTCGTTAGGGGACCGAGAGCGGCTATTGGTGGCAGCGGTGCATGCGCCCCTGGTGCACTCAGAAAAGCGATTTGTCCGTCGGACCAAATTAGTGTTGTGAGGAAATAAAGTTTACTCTCTGAAGCCGACTGAACGTTTAAACAAAGATTTAAATGAAAATTGATCAGTTGAAAAGAACTAAAGTGACGTAACTGATCAAACCTATGTTGCCAAAGTTTGGTTAACGTAAGTAGAATTGCCGAGAGAATTGCGTTGTCTTCGTCAACGCGATAGGTTTTTATTCCGTCAATCAGCCTTTTTTCTGCTTCAGCTACCCATGAAACGAAAACCTGAGACCCTTCTTTTTAATTGGGACCTTCAAAAAAAAATTCTTTTATTTTTAAATAACATCCGAAAAAGAAAATATTACGTTTCTCTCGATAAAAATGAGTTCCATGTTATGTGGCGCCGCGCTGCACCAGCGTCGTGCTCGTCCCTTCCCCCCCTCCCCCCCTTTCTCTACACACCCCTTGGAGGCTCTCGTCTCCGTCGCCGTGAGCTGGAGAGGACTCACCTGGAGTAGAGGGACTCAGGGCCGCTGTAATCTTAATTTATGCGGCGGAATCACGCCGCGCGGTATCGCCGCGGCTTTCTGTTGTCCCCTTGCGTCTGCCGCGCTGCCGCGCGCCGGCCCACAATCCCCTTAATGGGGAAGAAATATTACTTAACGCGCGCAGCGCGGCCGCCACTCCACTTGGGGCGCAATTTACCACCCGACCGCGATTCAATGGAGGAGGAGGCCCACGTATGATCACTGTGGCTGCGTTCCGGATCGGTGGTCGTGCGACGCGTACTCGTTCGATTTGTGAAGTAGTGTTTGTGTGCGTTCTACTTCTCCGAGGAAGGGATGAGTCATACAAAATTTGTACAGTATTTAATTTTTTTACTTTAAATTGTTTCGAATTTTTGTTTTGGTTTTCTCTTTTGATTTAGAAAAGAAAATTTCGGTTACTTTTCGATAAATGTTGATCTTTCACCTCCATTTCGGCTCTTTGTTTATTTTTTCTCGATTTTTCGGGTTTTTCTGTATCTTTCTTCTAAATTTGATTTTGATTTTTTTTTTTTTAAATTCCTATAATTTTTTTTCGGGCCGCGTACAATGCATTTTCGAAGCGACGTCCCGCCCCCCACCCCCACCCCTTCGTATTTCTCCGCTCCGCGTTAATCCTGCGGCGCGCAATAACCTGTTTGACGCGCGTGAGGGTGGGGCTGGGCGAGGGTGGTGGTGAGCTCAGGCCTGCCTGCTCTGCTGCCGCGGCTGACTCACCTGCTCGCCTTGGTGCGGCGACGGAAACAGATCGACGAGCGCTGCGAGCGCACAGGCAGGCCTCGCTCCACAGCCGCGTGCGCGCCGCGCGCAAACCTGCGCTCTGCGCTGCTGCGCTTCGATCGCGATTGAATCAAAGGTTGGGCCGAAATGCTAAAGCAAAGCTCTTTGTCGCCGTGACCGCGCCGTCCTTCGATGGCATCGACGCGGGGCCTGGAGTTGCGCGCGGTGACGAGTCGAGCCGCGGTGAGCTCGAGCTGAGCCGAGCCGGGCCAGCGCGACCGTGTGTGTGTGTGTGTGTATGTGGTGATGTACCATCGAAACAGCCTAAAAGCTGCACACGAGAAAAAAAATGAAAAAATAAAGCACCACTCATGTCAGAATGGAGCGGGCATAGGCGGGCGGTCAGCTGCTGTTGGCCGCTTCGGTTGTTCCAGTTCCCATGCCGTAGACATGTATGTTTGTGTGTGTGTGTGCAATCACAGGAACATCCTGCGAGCCACGTTACGTTACCAAGGTTGCTGGCTGCGCCGGGCTGCCGCCGGGCTGCCGCGCCCCGCCCCGCCCCGACGGTCACGTCTCGCGCTCGCGCACGAGCCCGGCGGGCACGCTAAGTGCACTTATTTACACGTTAATGGTCACCGCGCCGACATGATGGAATCGGCTCTTGATCTCATTTAATTAGCGTGCGCGCGCAGCGCAGCGCGCGGTGCGGACGTGTCTTCTGCCGCCTCGCCTCGCTCGCCCCGCCCCGCCCCGCCCCGCCCCGCCCCGCCCTCCTCGCCGCGGCTTCCTAGTTTGTCTCTCACGATGAGACCGGGCGGGCGGCGGACGGATGGGTGCGGGCCGGGCGAGCACAGCGCGCACCGCGAGGTAAAGCTGTAATTTGGAGCTGGTCTTTTTCGCACCTCGTCCTCGTGTGGATGTGTGTGTGTGTGTGTTGTGTGTGTAGTTATTGGGGCTCCGCGGCGGCGCAGCGCTGCCGCAGCCCGAAAATTAGAGGGAAAGCTAGAGGGCTGCTCGTGTGGCTGCGGGGCGGGCAGGGCAGGGCAGGGCAGGGCTGCGCCGGCCTGGGCCGGGACCGCTAAGTGCCGCTGGATTGACCAATAAATCACACACCTCTCGAGTGCGCGCATCTCCGCCGCCCCTCCTCCCCCGCGCACCCCTCGTGCTTCTTCTCTCTCTTTCTTCCTCTTTATTTCTCTCGCACTCTCTCTCAGATTCACGTATCGCACGAGCACGGTCGGCCGCGCTTAAACGCCTTGCGTCTTGCGAGCCGTAACTCATTTTAGCGACATTTCCTGTGCGGTATCAAATAAGCCCGGCGCACGTCCCTGGCGGCCGGCCTCAGAGTCCCGCGTGAAATTAGAAAAAGGTTTTCTGACGCCGGCGGGGATTATCTCGTGAGTTTTCGCAATATTGTAATCACTGGTAAATTTTAATGGTTATCGAGAGAATCGGCAAGACTCTGCGAGGTACATCGGAAAGATGTTGTGCGTTCGCCCCCTTGCCGCCTCCTCCCCCACGAGAGGAGTATTGATGACTCATACGATACGCCCTCACCGCTCCGCTCCGCAGCCTCCGCGGCCGCGGCTGGTCCAGAGAGTCCGTGAAGTCTCTGCGACACGGGGTATCTCCGAGTCCCGGAGGATGCGCTGGGCTACTGCCACCGCCGCCGCAGCCCGCGAGTACCTAACGCCACGGCCGCGCACTTGAAGCCAAAGGAATCAACTACTTTCTCCTCCCCTGTGATCTTTGACCTTTAGAAATCGGACCGTCGCGTATATACTCCGACGGCTCCAGGCTAAAACTACAGCGAAAGCGTGCGGTCGCGCGGAAATGTGAGTAAAATAAGTTAAGCTGCCGCCGCGCCGCTCAAAACACATAAACGGGCGCGCGAGGCTCAACCTCGATCCTCCTCGGCATAATGAGGGGCTCTGGCTGCTCTGCCCCTGAAATGGCTCACTTTCCTCCGCCTTCATGAATGGCGTGACGTCACGGTGGCGTCACGCTACGCGCGCTCCACGCACGCGACGCGTCGCGCTCCGGTTGCGGCCGCGTCACGTGACCGTGGGAGCGGGCGTGGCGGAGCGTGGCGCGGCGTGGCGCGGCGTGGCGCCTGCCCTTGGAGCGGCTGAGCAGAGCGGCTGAGCAGAGGCGAGGCAGGCAGGCAGGCTGAGCGCCCTGCGCAGCCCGCGCGCCGTGCTCGTTATCGGTAAATATTGTTTCCTCTCGCTACATGTGCAGAGCGGCTGCTCGCTCGCTAGCAGGCGTAAAGCAGCCGGGTATACAACAACAACAGGAGCAAAGAGTACCTCAGCGCCGCACTGGGACGCTCTGCTCCGCGCGATGCGACGATACTGAAACGCGCGAATTGTTGCACCCAGCTCTCTGCTTCTCTAGTGATGCGACACAGCCTGCCTACCCCCGCTTCGGGCGGAAGTTGACAGCTGTCACAATTAGCGTACGAGGGCTTTCGCTTTCTGAAGATGTTAACAGTAGGTTTGATGCACAAGGGGGAAACAACTCTGAAATAGTTTTGCACACCTCGTACTTCAGAAAAAAATTCAGGAAAATTCAGAAAAAAAAATACAAAATTTCACAAAATTTGAATAGAAATTCACAAAAACTTGCGAAAATTCACAAAATTTGTACACCGAAATCCAAAATTCAGAGTTGTTTCCCCCTCGGTTTGATCACGACCCTTTTGGAAGACACGTGATTTTTGCTAGGCGATATGGTGCCCGCGCGACGAACCTGAGCTCGAGAAAAATGATAAGAGCTGTCCGGTGCTGACTGCGGTGCAGGGGCGTGGGATTTAACGGGAGGTAACCCAGGCCTTGATCTAGAAGCGCACAAAACAATGGAGCTCACGCGTTCTCCCTGCACACACACAAGCGCACGCACGCGCAGGAATTGAGGTGGGGCAGTCACACATGTCGACGGGCCGCGGCTGCCGCTGCCGTGTGTGTGAACCAGCCCGTGTCACGTGGGTCGTAAGTGTCGCCCGAGCTAGCGCTGAACCGAACCGTGCCGTTTTGTCCGCCCCGCCGCGGAGTTTTGTGCAACACTATCGCGTCACATCGCGCGTGCTCACCAAATGGAAGTGCGTTTCTTCGTACATGTTACTGATTTGTAAACGCAGGTAAGCATGCAGCTTTAGATGACACGTCGTAGATCTACAAAATTTTGTACGTATGAAAAATAACGCACAACAATGAACATATCATGGAAGACGATTTTATTATCAAACCTGTACGCTTACATGTGTGATATGTACGAAGAATTGCATTTGTAGTGTGTGTGCGCGCTCACCCGCGGCGGGAGGGGCGTGGCGTGGCGGGGCGGGGCTCGGCAGGGCCGCTGCTGCTGTGGCCCCCGGCCCGGTCACCCACAGTGCGCGCGTGCCGCCCGCGCCTCCCACGCCCCTCCGCCCGTGTATGACGTGCACTTGTTGTTTCAAGTACAAGTGTATTGTTGGGCGCGCGCAGCGCCCCGCCCCGCCACGCCCCGCCACGCCCCAGACCTACCTGACACACGTGTGACGAAAGCGCAGCGCGCCCGGCCGCTGGCCCCGCTGGCCCCGCTGGCCCCGCTGGCAAGGCCGGCCGGCCGCCAGGCCCGGGGAAAGCGCAGAGCGGGGGCGGGGCGGGGCGGCTGAGGGGAGGGTCCTTCCGCCAATGGGGCGGGGCAGTGGCTTCTGCCTGACCTGGAATCGAATGTATCTGAGTATGTTGAAAACGATTTATGCTGGCGTCCTCTGAGAATATGAAAAAAAAAAAAAGAATAAACAAGGGCCAAAACAGGAGAAAAGGACTAAAAAAGGTGAAAGAAGAAAAAAGGGCAAAAAGACGTAATAAACTGGGAAAAAGGGGGAAAAAGAAGGATAAAGCCGGGAAAATAGGAAAAAAGAATGAAAAAGAAAAGGAAAGAGAATAAACGAAACACCTGTTTATACCAAACTTGGGTGTGCATTTCTTATGTTCAGGAACTGCACACTGTATCTGTGAAGCGGAAGCGTCAGTATCAGAAAGCATTTAGCCTCCGTCCTGTGCGCCCTTTCTAGTTAAGACTTCAAAAACAAGGAGAAGGAGGGGGGGGGGGGGAGGACAGGGACATGTCCTCCCATGCCATGCACTACGCTTGTTGCACGCTGGACGGGCCGCATCTAACCTTGCGTCCCGGTCCGGTCGGCGCCCCGCCCCGCCTCGCCCCGCGTGCTGCGTGCACGGGTCGTGTGCACTCCCACAGCGTTGCATCACGGCGTGCAGCTCGGCCCAGGCCCGGCCCAGGCCCTGGACCTTGCGCTCGGCATGGCACCCGCGCGTCGCGTCGCGCACTCATGCAATTAGTGAAATAACTGGACGCGCGCGCGGCGCTCACTTTTTATCATATTTAACTTGCAAATATCAAGGGGCGCCCAACTCGAAAAAGTCGTGTACATAGAAAGACTCGTGTATTTCGAAGTAAACACAAGAAATACACAAAAATACAAGGAAATACATGAGAATATAAAGCAATAATTTAAAATATTTATCAAAATTACAACTAAAATACACCATAATTACATGAGAAATACAAGAAATACAAAATAAGTGTGCACAGAAATACACGGGTTGGCCGCCCCTCAGCAAATATGCACTGGGTGATGTGCTGCGTCGTTTTATGTCGTCCGAGTGAGATGTATATGGGAATGTCCGGAATCTTTGTGGAAAGCCCTCCAATATGCTATGCTGAATGACAAAAATATATGACTGTAGAAGTGGCGAGTGCAATTACTGAGTTGTCTCCTATCTAAAAATGTTTCGCCGCAAACGAGGGTCTGCGAGGACCTTGAGTGTTCGCGTGCGTCTCCGACGCCCACCAAATGACCACCGGCGCGCGGAGCACGTCGGCGAAATGCAGTCTTGCGTGTATCGTGGCACATTTCTCCAAATGTATCCCTTTGTCCAGGGCAAGGCGGGGCGCGCGGGGCGGGGCTCCAGCTAGCCGCGGGCCGCGGGCCGGTCCCATGAGGTCTGCGCCCCGCCCAGGGTCCTGGGTACGACCCCCGCCGCGTTCCGGACCTTGGGGTGCTCCGCGCGCGGCAGCGGTGCGGCACGGGGTGCGGCGTGGTGGGGTGGGCCGCGGTGCAGCGCGGGCGCGCGGCAGACGTATCTCCATCGCCTCGCACGCGGGGCGGGGCGGGGCGGGGCTCGCACGAAAGCGACAAGGACGCGATGGGTCGTTTACCCGCTGCTGGGGTCAGCGACCACGCAGCAGCGATGACTGGTGGAGGGGTGTTGTGGAGTAACGCGGCAGTCAAGTGTAACTCATGACGCTTTGCATGAGCCGCGCGCGAAATGTGTCCATCGCGAACGACGCTCGTTCAAACAAAAGTGAAGATTACGAGGGGAGCAGGGTCCCCCGGGGCCCAGCCCAGCAGCCCTGCCGCAGACCACCCAGGTCCGCAGCCACTATGGCCGGGCCGGTAATGTTGACAACGATACGCGCGGCGCAGCGGACCCGGGCCTGGCCTGGGCCCTGCGCGCCACATCTGTCATGAGCGCATGCACGGCGTCATCGGAAGGCATACTCCCTGCTTGCACGCAGACGCTGGCTGCGAACGCTGGCTGCGGACGCTGGCTGCGGACGCTGGCTGCGGACGCTGGGACGTTGTTGGCAGATGGTGCTTGGGTTTAAAATTTCACAATGAGGTGGATTGCTTTTCCTCGATCAATGCACTCGGGCGAGGGGAAAACAACTCTGAATGTTGGTGTACATATTTTGTGAATTTTTTATTGAATTTTTGTTTAAATTTTACCTAAAATTTTGTGATTTTCATTTGTAAACTTTTAAATTTGTTAAAAAAAAATTCTGGATATTTATATGAGTTTTTCAGAATTTTTCTGAATTACGAGGAGTACAAAAATATCAGAGTTGTTTTCCCCCTCGCACTCAGGCCTTTTAATGTAACTATTTGCTGACGATTCTTGCTGTCCGATTTCTTTTCCTTTCCCTTCCCCCCCCCCTCTCCCTCGTGTGCAGAATCCGATGTGATCTTAAAAATGAAAGGTTAGGTTGATTCGTGAATTACTAATCGTGCTCTAGCAACAGGTAATTGTAATTCTACTACGGGCGCGTCGGACTGCTTCGTTCCGATACCTGCAGACGCGCGTCTATCAATATAACAGTTTGCCTGCGCAGCGCTGCCCCGCGTGCAGTAATAACCACTCTGCGTTCCCGCGCGCGCTGCGATTTTCGTTTTAAAAAGCGGCGCGAAAAGGTGTTCGAACATCCCTGAATAAATACTGCACACCGCGCCGGCCCGGGGCACGAGTGATCGCTGACTCCTGTAATTAGCTGTTGATGAACGCGTTTTGATTGAGAGCCCCGAGTGAACATAAAGTGATGGAAAATTCTGAAAATCTCTGGCTGCTGCCATGATATACTGGTCGTAAAAGGGTGTGCAACTGATGAATAACCGTCACCGCCGCCGCGCGCGCGAGATGCTGGTAATCAGTTGGTAAAAGTGTTTGCGATGCGTTGTGCGGCGCCGGCGCGGTGTGCTTTGAACAGATTTGAACCGCGTGGCGCGCGAGCAGTATGAAGGTCGACGCCTCTCGGGCCGCGGGCACGGCCGGGCACGCCTCTCTAACGCTCGTCTCATCACGTGGACGCAGACAAATCAGAGGCCATACTGCCCCGCAACGAATGTCTTCATCTGTACGGCGCGGCAGGGCACGGCGCGGTCGTCAGGGGCGCTAAGGATCTCCCCCGCCGGCGCAGCGCGGCACGGCATGCCACGGCCGTGCGCTGCATGCCCTCCATTGCCGCACTGCCCGCGGCCAAACTGCTCCGTGGAAGGGTCGGGTCGGGAGAAAAATTTTAGGACACTCATCGTGAGAAACTCATCGCGACACGGTGTCTCGGACGAGGAGCGGCGGCGTGCGCCGAGGAGGTGCTCGCCGTGGTTGATGTGCCTCGCTTATCGCCCGCGCCGTTCGGTCCAGCCCGGCCGCGGGGCCATGCCACGCCAGCAGGCTGATCCCGAACAGCGCGCTCAGTAGTGTGCTCTCACTCGCTCCACATGGCCGTGCCCAATCAGTGCGACGAGGACAGAGAGACGCAACCATATTGTGCGGAATCACCCGACAGGCCGCGGCCGCGGGGACGCTTCAATACCGGGCGTCGCGACGCGCCGGCCTCGCTCCGATGCAGCAGCAAGGCGTTCGGTCGTCGTGGCCGCGGCGCCGCGCAAATGAATGTCTTCATCTGGTCTCTTGCGCGCTGATGATCCAATCAACGAGTTTGCCGGCCTTTTTCCACCTGTTAATTTTTGTCGGGGAGACTGTTTACTACAGGTGCAAGGTGTGTGGGTGTGTTAAATGCTATGCTTCATTAACATTTTCTTGTTATTTTTGTTTCTGTAGGAGCGCGCGATGATTTGGTGAGAGGACTCCGCCGCCGCGCCGCCGCGTTGACGCTTATTGGGAATACGATGGGTGAGTTTAAGACGGTATATGTATACTCGTTCCGAGGTGTTTGGAGTCTGGAACCAATCGGAGTGCCCTGCCCTGGGCTGCCCTCGCTCCGTTCGACCATCGGTCGCCCCTGCTCGAGAAAGGGTCGAGTGTGATGCAAGTCTGGTGCCGACCCGGCCCGCCCGCTCAGCCTCGGTCGCCTTCTAACGCGCGCGTCCTCTTCGGGTCCTCATAAAGAGTCGGCCCCGAAAGGGATTGTGTGCCCCTCCCCCCCTCCTCCCCCAATCAAAGAGCCTCCTCCTCTTCTTTTAGCCAGGCCCCATTGTCTTGACATATGTAGATGCTACAAGTCTGCCGAAAAATTCGACTTTGATTTTCGAGACACATCCGCCCTGTATATCAGGCTGCCGGCGCGAAGCGGTGGCGCGCTGCAGAAGGGACCCGCCGTGATATAACAGCAAAACGAGAAGGGAGTATGGCAGTGCCGCGGCGGATTTTGGAATATCGCTCCGAAAAGACCGGTATACCAGTTTGCGACCTGGGCTGGCTTTGTGGAGAAGATTCAAATAAGGCAACGTGACTTGCAAGCCAGGCCGCCGGCTCCGGGCCGGGCCGGGCCGGATCGAGCTCTGACCCGCTCAAAGAGAGGTCGGCCCTCTTCGATTAGCGAGGATGTGAGTCCGGTGTGTCTGATAATAAGGGGGGTACCGACCAGATCGAGTGCAGATCGAAATAAAGCAAACGGCCGGTGCCGGGTCGGGTTTAGGCGGCGGTGGTGAGCGGGGAGGGCGAAGGGACATAAATAAAGTAAAAAGGAAAGGAGACGCGCCTTTTAGAAACATTGACTCGTCGCGAGATGTTAAGCAAATTGGCCGGCGCGCTATCAGATGTGATCGTGTTTTATTCCGTATGCGTCAGGGCCGTAAAAGATCCAGTGCGGCCGGGCAGGGCGGCCGGCGGGCGCGGAGGGAAGTGCCTCTCTATGCGAGCCGACCCGGCCCGGCCCGGCACGGCCGACCTGCTCCGCCGCGCGGGGAATCTCGTTCCAGTTTTGTGAGCTTTTCCATGTTTCCACTAAACGGTCGGGGCGTTTCGGCGATCCCGACCGTCATGTTTTATTTCGTTTTACCCGCACGCCTGCCGGCCTAGGCCGTAAGCTCTGACCCCTAAAGATGCGCAGTATCTGTCACATTGACCGCGCGCTGGGTCCCTGCTGCGCCTTAACTCTCGCTCGCTGCTGCTGCTGCTCTCCACTGCTGCTCTCGCGAGGGGAAAACAGAAACAACTCTGACATTTTTGTACACCTCGCAATTCAGGTAAAAGCAGATATATTTTGAAGAACTTACAAAAAAATCATGAAAATTCATGAAAAGTTTAGAAATTTTGGTAAAATCGGGGTGAAATTCTCAAAAGTTCTATAAAAATTCACAAAAATTTAGAAAAATTCACAAAAATGCACAAAATTTCACAGAATGTGAACACTAATATCCAGAGTTGGTTCACCCTCGTCCTCTTGGCTCCGCGCGTGGCATGGCGCGGCGAGGCGAGGCGGGACCCAAATGCATGAGGACATGGAGAGGAGGACCCGCCAAACATGTCGCATCGGGGCGGCCGATCAAAACACATTCCGTCCGAACATTCATACACGCACGCACGTATCGGCCTGATCTGCCCGGAGCGCGGAGCGGAGAGGCTCACAGGGTCAGAGCAGACGGCCCGGCCGGGCCGGCCTGAGCCGACCCGCGCGCTGCCCACCCGCTCCACCCGGCCAACGCGGCCCGGGCCTGGCCTGGCCTGGCCGGGTCAGCGCCGCTGTTTTCAGATTCAAAGGGGGAAGCATCGTGTTTTTCACCTCCACGACGAGGAGCAGAGGCGATTGAGATGAAAAACGGTTAAAAATAGCAGGAGGCCGTGGGTAAGCCACCTGCGTGTTGCCTAACGGGAAGGTCGTTCTCTGTGCCTGTCAGAAGTGGCCAAGTCTTATCGTACACACCTTATACGTACTGTTAAAACCTTGCGAGCATACGTTTCAAACAAATTTGAAGTTTCGCTTTGCGAAGACCGCTAACAAAATATAGTTGGCGAAGCTTCCCAATCTTCTGAAATTTTTCAGCCTTAAACTAAATAGTTTGTAATTAGCAAATAAGTTTTCTGAAACCGCGAAGCAGACAAATTACTTCTCAACTCACAAACTATGTAGTTCGCAACACGAACTTTTTCTTCGCGAGGTTTACTCCCAGTGCGAATGTAACCATGTACGCATAGGGATTGCTGATTCTACGCAACCATAGAGTCCTAGAGATAAATTGGGAAATTGTGTGGTATGCGTAATGCATAAAACAACAGTTTGCGACACGATTCAACACAGGGAGCACACAAAAAAAAAGCCTACAGTGAATTTCACTGTAAGTTACGGTGAACCCTGCAGCGCTGAAGGCTACGGTACATTGTCACCGTAAGCTACAACGAATATCACTGAAAGCCACGGTTAATGAGGGTGTATCACCCTAGCTTACTGTAACATTCACTGTGTTTTTTTCCCCCTTGTGATGTTTTTGAATGTTTTGATTTTTCTTTTGATATTTCCAGAAAAATATCTGTAATTTAAAAAAGAATTTCGTTTAATAACATTTTCACGTGTTCTTAAACGTAATAACAGTTTATTATTTATAAGAATCATAATTAATTTTGAAAACTGGGTTATGAAAATTATGATAAAATTTCGTAATTGTAATGATTGGTTCTGAAATTTCAAAACAAGCATATTAAAGGTAAGAGGTTTCCTTAGTTTTGTCAAAATTCTTTTCCCCCTATTTTTGATTTTTTTTTAATTTCATTTCGGTTCTTTGTTTATTTTTTCTCAATTTTTTTGGATTTTTCTGTATCTTTTTGGGGGTCGTACAATTATTTTTTAAAGTGATTCCCCCTTGAGCACTGTGTTGGCTCTAAAGTCGTGATCAGGAGCACTGTGGCGAAGTGCGACGAGAAGCCGCTGTGTTTGGCCGAACGATACCGGGGCGTTTGACGTTTTGCTTCTTGGTCGTCTCACCGAGCTTCGCTTCCCCGGAGCACGCGCAACTTCGTCCGGTTCCATCTCGCCCGGAGACGACATCGGACCGGGAGACCAGGACGCAGGAGAGGGGCTCGGGAGGGGGCCCGCATGCGGGCGGGAGGTACGAGGGGCTCCCGCCGGGACGGGGGTTTAAGGTGCGCAAATTGGGGCCCACCTTGCGCGCTGCGCTGGTGGCTCCAAGGGGCCCCCGGGTCCCCGGGTGGCACCCGGCCGAGTCATATATGGGGCCGACCACCCCGGGCAGGGCAGGGCCTCGACGGGGCCCCTGGTACTCAGTGCAGTACTCGGCCCCGTTTTATGGCTCGACCGCAAGTTCAACACGGACTCGGGCGCAGAGTGGGTGGGGCGGGGCGGGGCGCGCGGGGCGCGTCACCTCCGAACTGGGCGGGGAGTGCGTGCGAGGATGGCAGGCCCATCCTGACGCGGCGGCAGCCTGATCGGTTTTGGCGGCGTATTTCTCGTTTCGGGGCCAGTCGATGGTCCGGCCCGCGCCGCGCGCCGCCCTGCGCCGCACATCTCTCTGGATCGAGCTCGCGGTCAGCTCCTTGGGCTCTTTTCCGTCCCTCACGACTGCCGCCGCGGGTACTGCGCCCCGCCCCACCCCACCCCGCCCCGCCCGTCCAACCACAGCCTTACAGTGGCGATGGGTCGTCTGCCCCGGACAATAAAGGCCAGCCGCTTTAGCTTTGGAGATCTGTCTGTAGAGCTTCAGCTTCCACCGCTGCCACCATAAAGTTTACAGTTTAATATTGTGCCATGAGCCGGTGCCCCTTGCCCTGTTGCAGGCTTGATAGCAACTGGAACCCAAGACTCTCCCCACCCGCGCCGCCGCTTCTCTCTCTCTCTCTCCCTCTCCCTCTCCCTCTCCCTCTCCCTCTCCCTCCCCCCTTCCCTCCCTCCCTCCCTCTCCCGTGTTCTCACCCCCCTCTCGCTCTCCCTTACTCCTCTCCATCCAACCTCTCTCATGTTACAGTGAGCAGGTTGACCTCTGAAGACGCAGGGTGCCTTACCGTTGAAGAGGGAGTTATCCTTCTCTGTCTCGATCGTCAACAAGAAAGTCGGACGGCCGGTGGTCCACTTTTTATTATTTGCTTCCCGCGCGACACGTGGTTTGCTGTTGTATTGGGGCTATACAGCGGAGAACACCCGGATTCCTCCGCCGTCCTGGGAGGCGGGTCGAGTTCCGCCGAAATTTAGGATACCTCGTCGGACTCTCCTCGTCGACCTTTTGCCCCTTGCTTTCCGCGACGTTTCGCCGAGCTTGACGCCTCTCGCCCTCGCATTGAGTCGGCTGAACGAAAAACAAAACAATCTCCAACTCGCCTGTCCAGCCAATGCTCTATTTATACCACATTCCTTCGAGTTCTTCATATTTTTTTTTCGTCCCTTTGCGGACTGAGACCGATCGATGGTAGGGGACAACGTTTTCTCCCAATGAAACCTGTGAACATGAAACGGAATCGGTTCGCAGCGTGTCGTTGTGAGTCTGCCTGCGCCCGTGTGACAGCGCGGCACGCACTTTTTGCACCGGCAATGCCAACGCCATACCGCTTGACCGCGCTGGTCTCATGCTGGTCGCGGCGACCGGGCGTCGCGGGGCGGGGCGGGGCGGGGCGTTCACCTACAAGCGAGGGGGATACAACTCTAAAATTTTTGTACACATCGTAATTCAGAAAAATTCAGAAAATTTCAGAAAAAATCTGAAGAATTCTGAAAATATCAGGAAACAATTTTAAAACCTATAGAATTCCAGCAAAATCACAAAAAATCACAAAATTTGCACACCGCAGAATTCAGAGTTGTTTCCCCCTCGTGCTGGAGACATTGACGCGCGGGTGATGGCGGAGCTCAAACGCCCGCAGGTTACGCCTGTGAAGTTTCAGCGCGCGGGGTTAGCGGCTAGTCTCGTCTAGTCTAGTCCCGCGTGTAAGCCTGGGGGGGGATTACTTCCGCTATGACTAATCGCGTTATATTTGAATGTTCGCCCGGTGAGGCGCGGCGCGGCGGGGCGGGCTGCGCGCGGCGGGGGACAAGAAGCTCCCCTCGATTTATAGCTCGCAGTAACGCGCGGTGTGCGGGGGGCTGGTGGTGGCGGAGGAGAGATACTCGAGTTGCAAAGCTACTGCCATTTTGATGCCTCGGCTGAGTCAAAACATGACGCCTAGCGTGCCCATGGCATCCCGCAACGCTGGCAAGCCGCAGAAATAAGATGAGCGCGCGCCTGAGTCGAGCACTAGTGCTGCCCTCCTGTGTCCTGATTGATTCCAATGACGCGCCCGGCCCGGCCCGGCCCGGCCTGGCCGTGTAGCGCATGAAATGTCTCTGGTTGAAGAATGCGCATTGTGGGGCACGAACGTTAATCCCACCACGATCCCTTTCAACTAAACGCTTGCAAAACGATGAGCTATAAAGCACGAAACAGAATGAGGCTTTCTCTTCTCTCTTTCTCTCTCCGTCTCTTGCTCATATACCTTCCGTATCGTCCGCTGCTTCGTACTCCTCTTGGCGCTCGCCCCGCCCCGCCCCACCCTGCGCGCGGGGTTCGCTGCTGCAGAGGACCCGCAATATGGCACAGAGAGGTATTGAAGCAAACATTTAATGACCAATAACTTGTTAAAAATTGAAGGAGGACGCCTAAGCCTGTTTTCTATCGACGACGCGCTGTGCGCGCGCGCGCGCGCCCGCACGCACCACACGACATGGCCACAATGCTACGGTAGGCAAATGACTGCCTCGTTTGGACGCTCTTTACGATCTGGTCCTTCCCTACTGTAATTTATATACTTAACTAACCGGTCGTACCGATCACATTCAAATCCTTACAATTGATTTGCCATCGCGTAAGCCGAGCCCTCACGGAGAAATTACCATCGTTTAAATTTACTCTGCTTTCTGCCTCGGCCACTCGTTTGGAAACATTTGTCTTTCGTTCGTCTCGCTCATAGTTTCGGCAGTTGTTACTTGTGGTAAAAAATAAAATGTGGTATTCGCTTGGAGGACGAAGAGAGTTAGGTTATATATCGAGAGTCACGGTGACATTAGTATTTTTCTCTTAGCTATCCTTCTTCTCACTCCCTTTCTCTCTCTATCCTCTTCCCTTATTTCAGTTTTCAGGTTCACTTTTCGGGACCTGCAGCTCACGCGGCGTCGTGATTTGGACCGCCCCGGCCCGACCGGCATGTGCCACGAGTATCTTTCCTTCGTGCGCGTTTTTTTCAGTCGGAACGTGAGCAGCACGCAGGCCGGGCCAGGCCGTCCCTCGTGCGTGTCGCTGCCCAGGGAGGCGTGTGTGTGTTTTTTTTCCTTTTTTTTTCTTTTTACCTATTTGTTACTTACTCTGTAGGCGTGGACGCCCTGGTCCGTACCGGACCGTAATCAGGACGGCGAGCGGGGACCGGACCGATGCAGCACAGCTTCCCCCCTATGGACCAACAATGCGAGCGCAGCGTGAGGCACCAGAGGGGGAAACAACTCTAAAATTTGTGTATACCTAGTAGATCAGAAAATTTTTGAAAAAGTCTGAAAATTTAGGAAAATCAGGAAAATTCACAAAAATACTGGAAAATTTAGGAAAAATTCAGGAAGATTAATAGAAAATTAGGTTAAATTGAAAAAAATTATCAAAAAATCATGAAAATTCACAAAATTTCACAAAATGTGCACACTAAAATTCAGAGTTGTTTCCCACTCGGACGCATCTCACTATATGCACTGCCCGACAGACCTGTCTATTTTTACGTTTGATATGCGCCGCTACCCCACGCCGTCGGCGCTGCTGGTGAGTCAGACGACGCTGTGCCGCTGATAAGTTTGCCTTGGCGGCCTGCGCGCTGCGCGCAAGCGACAAGTAATGCACACTTCTTTTTTCATTATGAGCGAGTGCATCACACAGTAGTAGTTGTCTGTGCTGCCGCCGGCGGTCTGTGCCGACCCCCACGGTCCGTACGTAGAGGCATCTTTACCTTTACATGCGCGTACTCGCGCGGATGACAAATTCGATCGCGAAGGCTGCCCGCTGTACGCGCCTAGGCGGGGTGTGGGGTTGGGGGGCGGATGAGGTCACGCGGGGCGCAGCGCGATGACAAGGGATTAATCCCGATGGTGACTTCGCGTTATTTATCGGACTCTGCGATTTTTGTAATCGTTAGCGGATGTTGTGTGCAGTCGCCACCTCGCAAACAACATCCGTCATTTCTGGCAGTGTATACGTGCGTGTGTGTGAGAGAGAGAAAGAGAGTAGCTTGATTCGGGTGCATTAGTTACTCGGTCGCGCTCGCGCGCATCTTGTTAGACTATCTATCGTCGTGCTGCGCTTGCGCGCCCTATACCGTCGGCAGGGCGCCGCGGGACCGTTTTGAAAAGTTGAATAATTTGCGTCATTAATTGGATTTCATTCCGGTGGCCGTCTAGCCCTATACTCTTTTCTCTCTCTCTCTCCCTGTATCGCGGGGCGCCGCCGCTTCAGCAGCCAGCCGGCCCCCGACAAACGCTTCAAACGCGCTCAAGATCGCGTCGCGCTGCCCTCTCCATTGTAAATCGCCGGAAATTATTCATAAGTCGGAGAATGAGCTGAATCGAACCAAATCCTGATTTATGCCGGTGACACTGCCGCTGGGTGCGGTGGCCCGCGTTTCGTTTGATGCCGCCCGGTCCGGCCCGGCCCGGCCCGGTACGTGACACACCGACTGCACTACTGCACCTCTCCGACCCACCCGTCCACTCCTCGCCACTGCATTAGAATTATATATATTCGCAGGTCGCAGCAGGGCCGCTGTCACCTGACGTACTTGCAGCTGGGACGGCGGACCGGGGCGCGGGGCCGGGCGGCGGGGCGTATGGTCGATGGTCGAAAACGTCGTTGTCGTCTGTCTCACTTCTTATCGCGCGCGATTACGTGTCACCCGCATCGCGTCAATGCGCGCGTGCGCCTGTGTGTGTGCGTCACCCGACCCGGAGGAGTGACACATCTGGACGCATAAATCAGCCGATCAGCCCCGCGGCAGCAGCGGCGGCACAGAGAGGAGGCGCAGCGCGCAGCGGGCCGCCGCGCGAGCATCTGCATAATCAAGACGAATCGTCTTATCGAGAGTAAATCACGAGAAACGGAGCAGATGTCGTCCTGCTGCGCTCGATCGCCCTTAATCTGTCATCGACACCCGGACCCGAGCGGGATTATTGGATCATTGATCTCTCTCCCTCTCCCCCCCCCTCTCTCTCTCTCCTTCGCTGCCCGCTCTTCCTTTACCGTTGATGCATGTGACTTGTGACTTCCCATGCCAAACATGCCACGCTCCGCCCCCTTTGGCCATTATATATTCGTTGGCGCGCAGCAAATCGAATTGATTTCAGTAACAGTGCGAGAGGGAGAGCGGGAGAGACATAGCGGTGGAGCGGGACGAGAGAGAGAGAGAGAGAGAGAGAGAGAGAGAGAGAGAGAGAGAGAGAGAGAGAGAGAGAGAGAGAGAGAGAGAGATCAGGCGGGGAGTGGATTGGAGGTGGGGTTGATTGGAGTGATGGTCCTCGAGGCACGTCACCTCTTGACACGCTCGCGTTGAGCGTCGTGAATGTTCAGTAAAGGACAAGTAGAACACAGCTGCTTTAGCTAAGCTCACGGCCCGGCGCCTTTATGGTGCGATTTAATGAGTCAATAAACGCGCTCTCTCTTTCTTTTTCGATCCCGCCTTTCTCCCTCTCGCTCTGCCTGCCGCTCGTCTCTCTCGTTCCCAGGGCGCGCGGAACTCTCCGACGCAATGGATGCGTCTGACATTTTCTGATGACTCGCCGGCCGCGCGCGCGGTCGGGCTCGTGTGTTTTACAGTTGGACTTCATTAACACGTAATATGGCACCCATGGCTTTGATCTAGTGCCCCAATCCCCTCGGCGTTTCGCCATATGTCTGAGAACTCGGGGAAAAGGACAGGGACTCTGGGAAGCCGCCGACGGCCCGGCCATTCGCCGCACAATGTTGACGGGGCGGAGGCCAGGGAGCGGCCCTGCTCGCCGTTCGAGATGCGACTCACAGGAGCCGCGCTCGGCTCAGCCGATCAAACATATAAGCCCGCTTAGACCACACGGCGGCGCTGCTCTGCGCGCATAGTTCCGCCGTGATTCATTTTTGTCCAATGCGGGCCCGTGGACTACATTAAAAAAAAAAAAGAAACCTGTTTAAGTTTTTGCTGCCTTAAAGTGAGGTAGGAATGCTGTTCCCCTCTTGGCTTTTGGTCCGCGATGCCGCCGCAGAGGTAGGCCGCCCCGTCGCGCACGGCTGTACGACCTGGCGGCCTACCGCCCAGGCGCTAGAGATCCCGCCCGGGAGGTGGGTCCCCCTTTCGCACAGATGTGGCCACTTTCAGTTGCCTTTTCTACAATGCCAGACTCCGTGGTTTGATTGTCATCTTCCATCGATTATTACAAAGCATACCGGGTGTTTCAGCAAATACACGGCATTCGAATGGGTTGCCTACCGCCCCGGCGGAGCTGCTACCGCGCCAAACGCGTCAGGCGGCTGCAGCGCTCGGTGATTTGCGAATGCCGTGTATTTGCTGAAACACCCGGTACTGTAAAACAAACAGTCTTGAATACGGAGCCTATTGCGGCGTTCCGCCCCCCCCAGTTTTGGTAGTGATTTTCGAAGGAGGTACGGAGATATACTGTATCTGACCACCGTACCTGGCCACTAACCCAACTATTTTCATCTGGGCTAGCGTAGGGAAGGGGGTACGGAACGCCGTTACAGACTCCGTATCAGAAACGGAAATCTGGACTGAGAATTAGCGTTAACTTTTTCCGTACCTTGGCTCCATACCCACAATTTTTTACATGAGCTCTTATGGTAAGAGGGTACGGAACCCAAGGTACGGAGACACCTTAGATGAAATAGGCCTAAACGTTATATTTCCGTAAGGGTGACCGTAAATTTTTTTTTACAGTGTAAGAAATACGTTCTTTTTTATTTAATTTTAATTTTTTTGTAAGTACGTACCATGGTAGCTTTTTTGCTTGAACTTTACCTCGGCGGCTATTTCCGTCCAGACGAACTGTCGGGCTCTTTATCCAGCGCGTAGTTAGGCTCGGCTAAACGCTGGCGCCGCCGCCACACCGCGCGCAGCCAATAGATGATCCAATTCGGACCAATAATGGCGCGAAATGTGAGGTGCGCAACAATGGCCGCCGTTTGGGGTTAAGTGTCCATTGTGCATGAGGGTGTAATGGGCTACCGGTCTAGGCAATGGGAGGGACGAGGACGCCCGTTGGCGCTGCGCGCGTCAGACAAGGACGGCGTCCCTCCTTGGAGGTGCGTCGACGAGTGTCAACGCGCTCCTGGCGCCGAGCATCACAATGCTTTGGGCGTGTCGGGGCGCGGCGGGGCGGCGGAGGTTCAGCCAAGGCGCGCGATGAGAGAAGTGTTTCAAAGTGCGGCGCGGGGCAGGGCAGGGCGGGGCAGGGCCGGCAGGGCCCGCTGCCAGGCCAGACGAGCCAATAATTGGAGGTTAGACCTTACTCCGCATAGCTGCGCTGCGCGCGCAGAGTTTGGATGGACTGCCATTACCCATCGTTTGGGTCGTACCTTGTATCGCCTCCGACCCTTACCCTGGTACCCGAGGGGGCAACCACTCGTGAAATCTTGTGTACAATCTCGATGAAATCCTACGAAATCGAACTGAGAAATCTCAAGAAATATCATAAAAAATCTCACAGAAATCAGTGAAATCTCATGAAACTTTGGGGAATCCCATGAAACCTCGTGAAATCTTTTAGAACACTCTCAGCACGTCATATACTTATTCGTGAATAGCCCATTAACTTATATGTACTGATTCGTATATCTCAGAATAAATTTCTACACACATATGAACATTTTCTCTATAGTTTAATCGAGTTTAATACACTATTTTTTAAATAGTGCATACTTAAAAAGGAAAACCTCCAAACATATGAAGGAAATAATAGTGGATAGTTATTCTAGCGCATATAAGTCTATAAGAAAATTCTTATAAAAGAAAATGTCAATAACGGTCTGAGAGTGAATTTTGTGGAATTTGGTATATATTTGTGGAATGTACCCGAATGTACCATTTGAAATCTTTACAAAATCTGGAGAAATCTTTACGCAATCCATAGAAATCCCAATCGTTAGAAATCCTGTGTGCACTAGGATAGGGAGTGGTTGCCCCCTCGGGTTCTCTTTACCCCGCGGCAATCCGACAGCAATCCGACTGCAATCTTTAAAAAGCTGCCATCAAAGTCATGCTTTTTCCCTGGATACAGGATCAAGCTCGGGATCAAGGTATAGAGCGTTTTGCCTATTTACAACAGGCGTTCGATGCTAAAGAATCACAAACATTACGCTAGTAATCCGGCAATTTCGGCAATCCGGTGTTCCTCCAAATGAGTGGAGGCCCCCTCGGCTCTTGTGGAGAAAATACACGGCTTTCCGTGGCTGCTTGAAAACCATGCGACAAAGGTTTTTTTTTGTGTTTGTTGTTGTTGTTGTTGTTGTTGTTGTTGTTGTTGTTGTTGTTGTTGTTGTTGCGTGTAGTGCTCACCTTTCCCTCGCCGTGCGCAAATTGAGAAAACCTTACAGTGAATTTCACCTTACGCTACGGTAGAACCCGCAGCACTTCAATCCAGTAAATTGTCGCATAGTGAGTGAGCAAAATCCCCTGAATAAGACAGAGCGCATCTCTCTCTCTCTCTCTCTCTCTCTCTCTCTCTCTCTCTCTCTCTCTCTCTCTCTCTCTCTCTCTCTCTCTCTCTCTCTCTCTCTAGGACACAAACAAGCAGCTCTGCATGATCGCTGCCTTGACAGCTATTTGTAACAAAATTACTCTCCCCCTTTTGGCCCATTTTGTACAAAAATCCCCCCAATAAATCCTTTTATAAACTAAACTCTCTCTCTCTCTCTCTCTCTCTCTCTCTCTCTTATGAACTCTTTTAAGTTTAAACCCAGCAATAAGTCTTCTGGCACACGGTCTAATACAAAGCGTCTCATCATTCCACAACATAGAACTCAGAAATACCACTTACCCTTTCTAGTCCGGTAGTAGTCAGGTATGGAATGACCTTGAACAATGTACCCGGGCAAGTGACATACCTAGAGTATCATATGGGCGCCACTACAGAAAGCCAGGTAAATACAAAAGTTTACCTACTGGGGGCACTCCACAGTCATTCCTGTCAGGGTGCTCGTACAATGCTGCTTCATTACACTTGATTCGATTGCATACTCGCCAGAGCTGCAGGGGCTATGGCGCCTTACGGCCGGAGTGGGTAGGCAGACCCGCAACACTGCCGTGTGTTCTCTTGGACACCCGGTATAAACTACTGAAGGTGAAATGTCAAGGGTATGAAGAATCTCTTTTTAAATCAATTCACTATTTGATCCATTGTATATGAATATTTTCTGAGGCTCTAGCCCCCTACCAATATTATTTCCAAATTGTTGAAGTTGTAAAGTCTAATTTCAAAGTATATGCTAAATGTAGACCACAAACTGACTGTGGAGGGCATGTCCCAAACCGCTTTGCTCGTTATTAAAAGAGACTTAAATGTGTAGGTCAATTGAAACCCTTCAGCACCCCATACCAATTATTTTAATGGTGAAGACATTCTAGGAGCACTCTAACTATGGAGTTGACGAAATACTTTATTTATAGAGTAATTTTTTATTTGTAAATAATATATGATCTCTGAAAATTTTATATGTTTTAGTAGGGTTCATGCCAAGCAAAACAAGCTAAAAGTAACCACCATAGGTGAAGAGGGCGGAACCAATGATAATAGATTCATACATCACATTCTTCAACTAGATAACTGGGTCGAAACAGATGGCCTGTACCACTATAAGGTATGCATTGGCAGGTGACAATGGCGATAACAACACAAACAATAACAAATTCTTGAAGTATCATTGAGTCCCTGACAGAGCAGAACAAAAGGAAAGTAAACAAATATGTTAATTCGGTTTTGCAACGAAGTGGCCGTAATACTTATGGCCACATGTAAGTGCTCTGACGTCTGGGCACGTAAAACTGGATGTGCTTTACAGAATTGCCAAGTTTTAACACGGTATTTCTATGTATTTCTTCGTATTTATGTATTTCTATGTATTTTTGCTATTTTGAGGTATTTCTTGTATTTTTGTGTATTTCTCGTATTTTTGGTATTCCGTAGTATTTCATGTATTTTGTATTGCTGTGTACACGTTTTTTTTTCGAGTTGACCGCCCCTTGGGTCGTACCGTCATGAGAGGCCGGGCCGGGGGCCGGGGCAAACCCCCTTGCGCAGCCCATCCTGCCCGCGCTGGGCCCCGTTACACCGCGACGGCCCCCAGGCAGGGACCGCCTGCTGCCGTTTGTGGTACGCCACAGGTGTAGACAAATAGAGCATCTGTCACCGCGGCCAGACCTAACCAGCACGACCGCACTGGTCAAGAAGGAGTGGCCGCGAGTTCAAATCCCCCGGCGCACGCATATGTATCCTTTCTTCTTTTTACTTTATGTTTTTGTGTTACGCGTCCGCCTTGTTTTGCCTGTCTCCGTTTGTGGCGTGGCGAGGAGATGTCGTCGCGACCGAAGATTGATCCCCGGGTGATCTGCAATGTCACCTTGCGCTCCGCACGCTCCGCGCGCACGGCCGGACCATATTTCAAGCTTCTTTACAGCCGCCGCCGCGCCCCGCGGAGCGCCCCGCCCCGCCCCGCCCCGCCCCGCCCCGCCCCGCCCCGCCCCGCCCCGCCCCGCCCCGCCCCGCCCCGCCCTGCTCCTCGCGCCTCGAGCGGCCGCCCTCCGCTGCAAGCGGTTATTACTTTTCAGATAAAAATGCCGGTACGTGAGTTGACATACAGACAGACCTCCGGCGTTGCAAAGAGGAGACGAAGGCAGAGCGGCGACACCCCACCACGCCCCGCCACGCCCTGCTCTGCCAGAGGCTGCTGCGGAGCTGCGGATCACAAAAAGTCTCACGTTTTTCGAGAAATGCGCATGGTGTACACTAAGGGAATTCCTTAATGCAGCTTTTCAACTTTTCTCTCCCTTGGTCGCAATTTTATCGCAGAGCTTATTTGAAATCTATTTTATCATAAAAATCTAAAAAGTTTAGCCTACATTTCACCACAGGGTAAGCCGCCAGTCTGAGACCAGCGCGGAGATTACAAATCGACCCGGCTAGCCTGCCAACGTGAGAAAGTAATACGTACTTAGAGAATCTGCACGGCTAGAAGAATCTGCACGGATAGAAGATCGAGTCTTTTGCACTTACACAGCTCTAGATTTATTCAAACCTTTTTATTTTGAAAATAGCCTGAGCTCTAGGTATATCGAATTGTCGCTGGCATAGGCTTCAACGGACGGGTGAGGCGTAAAGAGTAGTGCGTGCGGGCGACGCGTTCTCCCCATGTGTGCAATATTTCGCCACACTCACTGCTCGCTGTCTGAGAGTACAAGCGAGCAGCTGATACATTTGGAAAAGTTATGCCGTGACATTGCTTTTCAGCTTGCCTCAGTTCAATGCATCACCCGCTAAAAATCCTCGTGTGGTGCGCGCGTCAGTCACCCGCGTAAAGGCGGCAGTTAACATAACCGGGGGACACTTACACACATACCGCGCGCGCGGCGCGCACCGCAGCGCTCGCTGGTCGAAACGAAAGCAATCCCCGGAATCCTGGCCCGCGGCGATGGCGTCGCTCATCACAGCTCCAGTCCATCGATCACGAGAGGGGGGCTGCCTATGGGCTGCTGCGGCCGAAAAGGAGACGAGACGTATTAGCGGGAGAAATACGAGCGGCCGTGAGCATTCAAGGAAAAGGAATGAAACAATAACACGGGTACTGCACGGGAGGCTGCCGCTGGTGCTGCTGCTGGTGGTGCTCGGAGGGAAAGAAAGAGGAGATTAGGAAGACGGAGAGTGTAATAATCATTTGGTCGTGTTGGAGCTGCTACATGTTATTACTCATGATTTTGTTTCTTATTCCTGCTTCCCCTCGCAGCAGCAGCCCTCGTCTCCGCTCGGATGTCGTCTCCGTGGTCGTTAGGCGCGCGCGGTGGCGACGGGGCGTGGATACAACGAGGGCGCGCCGCGCCAGTGTTGGGGTCGGCCGTGTCGGAAGGGAGGAAGGGATCCTCCGTCGGCTGGCTATGACGCCGCGCGCCGGCCCGACGCGGGCCGACGCGGTGGCTGACCTGGGGGCCGACCCGACCCGACCCACGCCGAAACGAACGCTTGGGCCGCGCGATCGTACCATTTCAATCTCTCGAGCGGCGTGTGCTGCCTTTACCCCATGCAGAGGGGGGCGCGACCTCCGCGGGATGAGTCTCGTCTGTTGGGCTTCGTGTAAGTGTGCGCCCCGCCCCGCCCCGCCACGGTTTGGGCGCGCCCGGACTGACCCGAGCCCCGAAACAATCATGTGCCATTTGTCTGTGATCGGCCGCTGCGCTGGCGGGAATGCGGGGCGTGCGCGCCCGAGTGTGTGTGTATGAGAGAGAGAGAGAGAGAGAGAGAGAGAGAGAGAGAGAGAGAGAGAGAGAGAGAGAGAGAGAGAGAGAGAGAGAGAGAGGGACATTCCCTTAAACAGGATAAAAACAATATTCCTTTTTTTTTCTTTTTTTTTCTGTAGGAAAAAGGGAATACTTTGAGGACCTCCCTAATTTTGAGGAAAACCTAGAATTTGAGGATGTTTCCTCAAACAAAACAAAAAAATATAAGGGAAGCAAGAAAGAAACTGAGGGAACATTCTCAAAATCTCGGTAGTTTTACTGAAAATCGGAGAATTCCTCAGCTTGTGAATAAAAATGAAAGTCCTCAGTACTTTTTCTTCTTTTTAAGCGTTACTACGCCATTGTAACCCTGGAAGTACAATTTAGTAACACAGCCATGCGAGATAAAAGTTAATAAAGCTAGCGCTTTCATCCCCCTTCGAGCGTGTGTAGTGTGTGCATACTCTGCTCGTAGACCTTTACACACATGCATGGGCGTGTCCGGTGCTCGCTAAAGCGTTCTACTTGATTTTTGGGGGCGCCGGCGAGGAGGTGGCGAGGCCGTGCGGCGGGGGTTATAGCAGGCGGCTGCATGCTGATGGATTCCCCTCAATCCGTCTCGTGACGCGGATGAGGATTGGTTCGCCTGTAGGCCACGCCACGCTGCGCCACGCTGCGCCACCCCATGATAAACGCGGCAATCAGCAAGTTTTGGCGCGGCGGCGGCGCGGCGCTGTGCGGTACGGTACGGTACTAGAGCGGCGGCGGCAAGTAGATCGCATTGTTTCTATATCCGGGCCGCGACTAGACCGGTGGTGGTGCCGGCAGCGCACGGCAGCCTTGACGCCTTGATCAAACACCGCGGACAGGACGGAGCACTCACTCTAGTTGACGGAGCGCCGCCCGGCGGGGCGCCCCCGTCCCCCCTCCCCCCCTCCCCCCGGGCCCCCGGCGGCCCCGCAGCTCAGCGCCGTGCAATCCGAGGCTAAGCCAAATGAGTAATGCGCCGCGGTGACTGATGGCCGGCCATTTCTCTCTATCTCTCAGCAGGTAAGATGTTTCATTGGACTTTATTCCGGTTACCTGATTGTTTCGGACGAGAGGGCCGGGCCGCCCCGGGCCGGGCCGCCCCGGGCCGGGCCGGGCGGCCTCAGGGTGGCAAGGGGATCAGGGATCAGAAGTCCTTGGACCACTATATTGTCTTTAAATGGGTCGTTAATTCTCGGGTAATTTAAAATAAAAGTCATCTGCCAAGAAAAATGTAGACCGTGTTGTTTTCCTAAAGTAACTTTCTTGGAAAGAAAAATTCTATTCGTAAAGGTTTTTGTTCTGATCACCGAAGCTTGCTCTACTCTGCACATAAAAAATAATAGTCTCAAGTATGATTTGATATGGCTCTCCTCCTCACCACCTGTCGATAGGAGGGTGGTGGTGCCGTTCCATTTTGCTGAGTGTACCGGATGTTTCAGAGGATGTAGGCCACAGCGCCTTACGGCTGGATACGGTAGCTAGGCAAAGCCTCAGACTGTCACGTGTTTTCGGGAACACCTCGGTACATCTTAGTAGTGCTGCCTTACCAGCATCCCGGGAGTGGGATCGGAGATGGACGGACGGACGGACAGACAGGGAGTAGGCACTCAAGTGGAGGCAGGAGGAGGCAGCCAAGTCGTCGTCGTTGTCGTCTCATGCGTGGCGGCGACAATCGGACGGTAGCAATTGAAATGCAGTACAAATTGCATTCTTGTGGTGCCCCGGTAAAACGACCCGTCGTCGCGCCGCCGTCGTCGAGTATGGCGCGGCCGCAGCAACCGCCGCGGGCGGGGTGGAGCGGTGCAGTGCGGGGCGGAGCGCTGTGTTTGACAAGGCATTCACGATTCCGCAAAATGGGGACTCTTGTGTCTTCCTTCCTCCTCCTGCCTGGGCCTGCCTGCCCTGCCTCCGCGGCGGCGTGCCGCATCTCCATCCGGTATGCCCCTAGCCTTGGGTTGGGTCGGGTCGGGCCGGGCCGGGCGTCAGGGGGCGGAAGGTGGAACCATTTCAGCGGTCTTCTTGTCACCCTACGGGACCGGGTGTCGCAGGAAAGTATCGTGGATACAATTTTTGCATTCTTTTATTTCTAAAAAGTTCAGGAATATTTTTTTAATAGATTCATGCAATGAGTTGTGTACAAATTTGTTCATAACGAAACGTGGATTAACAGAGCTCAAACGTTAGCAAAAAAAAAAAAAAAAAAATCCAAACCGGTAAGCGAGCAGGACAGGAGGAAATGGTTAAATTTTGACATCTGTTTCCGTCATAGTTACCCCAGTTAAAAATTTGGTTCGCTGCAAGGTGTTCTGGAGAGAAAGTAAATGGAACGCTTTCTATGTGCCATTGAAGAGAGTCCTTGCGAATCGCGAAATTGGCTGTTGGTTCGACGCTTAAGAGACCTCTATTAAAACTCGGCGCCGCCATTACTTTTTTCTAAGAGTGAGAAAAACAGCGTTTCGGGGAAATTTTCCCTGGCTGGGCGGGCGAAGGAGCCAAGTTCAGCGGGTCGAACGACCCGAGAGAGAAGGCTGACAGATCTAAGGAGGCGGGTGCGGCACGAGAGCGGCGGAGGGAGAGGAGAGAGATGAGAAAGAGAAAAAAATGGTGCCACCGTATTCCGAAATAATTGACGGTTCCAACTTGAGTGGCACGCGGCGCCGAACCGAGCCCTGCCTGCCTGCGGGCGGGAAAGGTAAACAGATTCAAATCACGACTTGGCCTGCTGCCGTTCCCTCCAAAGGCACCACCGACGGAAGGAGGGGAGAATTCGTTTCCCTGATAATACGTTTACCCGAAATGAGAATACGAAAAACCACACCGAACGGTTCGGGGGGTCCGGGTCGACACATCATAGACAAACGAACGGCACTGCCAATTGAGCTACCCGAGCTACCCTCGAGCCAACCAACTCCGAGGTGAGGTGTGGGGCACAATAAAAAAATAATAAAAAGAAGGAAACAAGTTGACCTCACTGAACGTCACGCCGAGCGCTGGGCCAAACAGCAGGTCGCGTTATTGCGCGCGGTACTTTCTTTCGTCTTATTTCTTCTTCTTTTTTCAGTTCGAGTCGCAGGCATAAGGCACGACGTTGTCGGGCGGTGCGTGCGATATCGGAATGATACAGCAAAGGCGTCTATCCTTCTCGTCCCGCAGCGCCACGCCCTGCAAACATCCCGCGCGCCACGCCCAGCCACGCCGCCTGATACTCATCACGTTCGCGCTCCCTTAATGAAGCGCGGTCGGGTCGGTCGTGACAGACGCAGGTGAACTTGTCGCTGCAGACGCCCTGCCCTCGCCCGTCGCCACGCCCCGCCACGCCCCGCCACGCTCCGTGCAGCGTCCTGTGTGCTGCAGCCGCTCGGCTGTTATTAACGCAATATTAACCTTGACAATTTAGATTTCGCCCGGCTACCGGGGGGCTCACCCATCATTATGGGGAAGGAAAAGAAAAAGAAAACACAATTAAGTATTTAATCTGGGACATTTTGTATTCCTAGGGTGATTTTGACTGGATATTAATCCTGTCGCATCAACATCAAGTTGAACATTCGAGAACTGCCCATGTGCTTGTTTCGGTACGGTTCAGTATTTCTTGGGTGTAAATTTAATTTAATTCGAGTAGCATGACGTCAAAGGGGAGACAGGTAAGTGATGCTTTTGTCATTTACGGAGAACATGCCAGATGGTATTCATTCGGTCTCGTATTATATTATTTTTTTTCTTTCGTTTCTTTTGCTTAAGGGCCGCTCGATCGCTGAAGACGCCGTATATTTTCCTAATTTCTCCGAGCCATACTGTCCCTCCCTAATCGTCATGTTCGGGGGCGCCGCCGGCGTCGCCGCTCCCGTCGCCGCCACACCGCCGCTGTGCCGGGTGGGTTCACGGAGCCACCCTCCCCTCGGGTCGGGATGGAGTCGTTTGCGGTCGCTGGACCTGATTGCAGGACTGTGTGGCGACGGCGGCGGCGGCGGCCGCCTCAGCGGCAGCGTCTGTCTTCTGCTGCAGACCTTTTGTCGACTCGTTAAGCCATTTACGTGGAAGCTGCGCCGCCGTGCTACGCGCCAAGCTCATGTGACGTGGCGTGCGGATCCGATTTGTCAGACATGGGCTCACTCTCGCGGGCCCAACGCCCCGCGGCCCCCGGCGCGCCCCCGATGGTTATTCTTGTTCGTCACTGCGCTAACCAACAGCTCATTCCGATTATCGAATGTGCATGTGTGTGTCTGAGAGTGGTCTGAGAGAGAAGAGAGAGAGACAGTGCAGCGTCGGTCTGTTTCCAGGAATGCAACGCTGCCGGGGCAGTGGTAGTGGTGGTGGTATCCTCCAAACGAAACGGATCGCATTTAAAACACCTGGAATAATTAATGGGTTTGGTGTGCGGGTCTATGTGGAGGTGCGTGGTGTCGTGTATGTGTGTGTCTGTGTGTGAGTTTTGTTGGAAGTGCGAAGGGAAGGAAGTGCACGCGGTGGTGCTGGAGATTTATGGGAAATGCATCGTTGCGCGTCCCTGCGTCCCTGCGTGGCGCGGCGCGGCCGGCCGATGCGTCTGCGACTGGAACTGGAGGTTAAGCTGAGGTCCCGCGGCGACACGAGCGCGGCGCTGAGACATCACCCTCCCCCCCCTAACCCCTCCCCCCAACCCCTCCCTTCCCCCCTCTGTCCCCCGGCCTCCTCCTCACATCCCGCCCGTCGGCTTCCTGCGATGTGCCGCTGGTGTTTGTTGGGGCGCAAGTTGAATAAACTTGTGAACAGACGCACGGCCGCGCGCGGCAGACGGGATGTCAGATTAAAAATTCGTTTCGGGCGGCGCGCGGCGGCGCACAGTGGGCTGAAACGCTAAAAAAGTGGACAAAACTAATAACTATCACATTTTATCCAATGAAGACCACCGTATATCGGTTTCCTATGTTTTGAGCACCGTAGATTTCATTTTTGTCAAAATTTTCGATGTGTAAGGGGCGGAACCAGTTTAAAAAAAAAGGGAGGACACTACAATTTCACTTGAGTTTTACTAAAATTGGTTACCGGGTTTTTTTTTTTTTTTTGTGCGCTGATTTCATTTTTGTGCTTGTTTTAAATGTGCAAAGGGCAGAACCAGGTATAAAAGGGCCGTAAAACTACAATTTTGCTCGATCACTGCAATCATTCGTACCCGTGGGTTTGCGGTTGTGCTGAACACGTTTTGAATGTGTGTGTCAGAAAAGGCTTCAGGAAAAGTTAAAAATAATACAAAAAGTATACCAAAGGCATGGCTGTTCAGCAAAAAAATCGCTGGTGTGCCGTTCGGTTTTTTTTTTTTTTTAACTAGATCTGCATCAAAAAAATCTCTAAACACAAATTTTGGTAGAAATCGAGTGAAAGTGTACTTTCACCCCCCTTTTTACCGTCGTCCGTCCCTTCTAGAACCAAAAATAAGCCTGAAAATGAAGTCAGCGCACCCAGAAACCCCGTAATACCAATTTCGATAGAGATCGAGTGAAATTGTACTTTTAACCCCCTTTTTTGACCGAGTTCTGCCCCTTTCAGAACTAAAATTAGCCTGGAAATGAAATCAACGCACCCTCAAACCCACCGGTATGCCTAGAAACGAAATCAGCGCACCAAGAAACCTCTACATAACAATTTTGGTAGAGATCGAGTGATGGCAAGTTCAACTGATTCCAGACTACGGACCTTAAAAACGCCGTATTTTCTCGTAAATTCGCAATTTCTCGCAAAAACCGACTATAGAATCGGGTAGTGGACATATCTGGCTTCACAACCGTGTGCGGGACTGTTTTCACAACGTTTCATTTTGTGAGATATAGCCCACTAAAGTTATGATATATCGTTACCCGGAAAGACTATGTTTAGGGGATTATTCAGCGGGGCAGGGGCATGGTACTGAGCGTAGCGCGACAGAAATCGATGCTTTATGTCTAGTTGAATAAGATATATGAGAGGTGCATTCACTTCCGACAAAAGATAATTGGTGTAAAAGCAAATATATTGAGAGTTGATGTTAGCAAAGAGCAAAATTGCCTTTCAGAGACAACCTCTTTGCGGGGAGCTTTGGCAGTGAATATTTGCCGATAAAAATGGGTAGAATATGTTTTTGAGGTTCTTACACATTGTAGAAGAAGGTGCAAACCTCCGATTTCGGGTCCAACGTAGAAAAAAATTTGGACTTTTGTCCACTTTTTTAGCGGTTCAGCCCACTGTGCGGCGGGGTGCGGGCCGGGCGGGTACGGCACCCCGGCCGCCTGACGCACGCACGGGGGGTGGCCCGCCCCTGCAGAGTGTCAGGTTGCCCGGCCCGCGGCCGCACCGCCGAGAAGTGCGTAACTGGGTAAAAGTGCGTTTGTGCCATGGAAATTACCAGCAAGAATGACTTATGGCAATTCACAGGCGGCTTTACGAAGGTGTCATCAAGAACTGCGGGTGCAACGGCCGATGACCGACTGACAATGATCCCCTAAAATTTTGTACACTCAGTAAAACGAAGCCCTGGTATCCTCAGCGGCGTACGTGGAAACCAGGACATAACCAGGAAATTGTAAGGGATTTGATTGAATGGAATTGGAAGGGTTTTCCCTGGGGATCCACTGGAGATCGACTCCTGGGCATCTCCTGGTTTCCAATTACCATGGGAATCTCTATGGTGCAGTACGGATTATTGAAGGTAAAGTTACCCGAGGGAAATCAGATCAAAAAATACGGATCCTGAGACAAAACCTTATGGCTACTTCGTGCCTAAAAAGAGATGTATACAGTAAAAGTCAAGGAAAATCGGGAAAAAAAAAACAGAAGAAATCATACAAAATCGGTGTAAGCTTGAAATTACAGTGAGGGACCCCCCTCGAAGTCATCCCCCGACTGCCGCACCGCGTCAGTTTGCGACGTTGCGGGACGCGGTGCGGACGCCCCCGCCGGGGGGGGGGTCTGGTCTGACCCGGCCCGGCAGATGACCTATTGTTGCGTTTGCTGGTCACTGCGGCCGTGCCGGACGCCCTCCCCGGCCCGGCCCGGCGCTGCGGCTGGTGTGGCGGGCGGGGCGTCGCGACGCAACGCCTGCCTGGCCAAAAATGCCGCGTCCAGCCGTGACACAATGAGGCGCGCGCGCGCGTCGAGGTCTCCGGGGGCGGGGCGGGGCGGGGTCCACGCATCAGAGTATACCCGGGGGCCCCATCACTGCCGCGCTCATGGTAGACTATGCTCTAGGAGACTATTTGAGCAGCTGGCGCCACCGTCGTAGTGTGATGTTTTATGCGTTCTTGTTGCATTTTTTTGTGGCGCTGCCCCTGCAACAGGACATCAGCGGCAGCAACGCGTTGAATTATTGAAGGTGAAGGCGACAACGCAAGAAGAGGTCGTGGTGGCCGACGGTCGTGGCGGCGAGTGTTACGGAGAGTAGGTAACAGTGCTGCGGGTCTGCCTAACCCAAAGCATAATGCCATTTTTTTTAATTTTTATTTTTTTTCAGCTAAGTGATAAAAGTTTCAGGAATTTCAAGATCAGTTCTAGGATCCTATGGAAAACGCCAATGGGATCCAAGAGCGAGTCCAGAAATCCCCTTAACTTATTTTTGCCGCCAAAAAGTTGCCACAAAATTGAAAGGCTGGCGGCATTTCACACAGAATAGCGAGTCTGTGGTGCATGGTGTATGGTGTTTATTGAAGACCCTAAGTGTTATCGATCTCGGACGACGAGGCCCGCCCAGCCCATCCGTCCCGCCACCGGTGCCCACCGCGGTGTGCCCCATTGAGTCCACGGCGTGCTGCCCGGCCCGGCCCGGCCCGGCCGCCTCGCCGCGCAGCGCCCGGCTGAGCTGAGTCGCGGCGCGCGGCGGCGGGACGCTGGGCCGGGCCCCGGGCCCCGGGCCCCTGGAGTGGGGGCGCCGCCGTCCCGCTGGTGGGGGGCGCAAAGGTTACATCTGGGGGGCGGGGTGGGGCCGCGCGGGGCCCGGGGGCGCTCTGGTAAGGTGCATCGTGGGGCCTCTCATTTGACCGGTCGTCGCCGATCGCAGCGCGCGTGCCCCCGCCCCGCGCGGACTGTCGGCGTTTGTGTCTGTGTCCATGTGTGTGTGTGACAGCACGTGGTGCTGTGTGTGTGTCTGTGTGGTGCGTCTGTGAGCTGTGTGCCTGGCGAGGAGTGCAGTGACAACAAGTAGTGGTCAGTGACGTTGCAGTGACGGGCCGGTGCTGTGCGGCGCGCGGTGTGTGCCCGCCGGGCGGGAGTGCAGTGACAACAAGTAGTAGTGGTCAGTGACGGGCCGGTGACGTTGTAGTGACGGGCCCGTGCAGTGCGGCGGCGGTGACATGGCGGACACCTGACAAGATCCTTCGTCGCGGTGGCCCCCGAGAGAGCGAGAGGAACTTCGCCTCCCCCCTTTCTCCGTTCGGAATACCATTACTCGGTGCATCCCTCCCTTGTCAAGGTAGGGTCCAAACACAAGCAGCGCGGAACGTTCTCCGCCTCTTCAAGGAATAAGTCAAAGTTATATGTCTGCTTGGTGTGCTGGCTGTCCATTGTGCTAGCATCGGATACTGATTCTTTGTTATGTTTTTCCATGAGAGTAGTGGTTTTTTGGGGAACCTTTCCCGATGTCACGTGCATGCGATAGTATTTATTTCCGGTAAGCTTTTCCCGAGGGGGAAACAAACTCTGAATCTTTGTACACCTCGCAATTCAGAAATATTCAACAAAGTTCAGAACAATTATAAGTCAGAAAAATTCGGAAAAATTCCTTTAAATAAATCCGGAAAATTTACAAAAAATACAACATAAGATTGAAACGAAAATTTCACAATGTTCAATCAAAACTCGGAAAAATTCACAAAATTTCTCAAAATTTGTTCATCAAAATTCAGAGATGTTTCCCCCTCGGCTTTTCCGCTGGTGTCGCGTGCATGCGATACTGTATCTTATTCACCACGTTTCTCGGGCAAGCTCTCCTGACGATGCCACGTGCATGCGATACTGTTTCTTATTTGACAGGTTTTTCGGTCGAGCTTTCCCGCCGGTGTCACGTGCGCGCGCGCCCACAGGAAGGCGCAGGCTGAAGAAGGTGCCAGGCCGGTGCCCGCAGGTGCCGCGCTGGTGTGGGGTGCATGCCGGTGACTGCCCTGTTTATCGACACATCCATAGGCATGCTGGTCACGGGCCCCGGCGGGCCCCGGGCAGGGCAGGGCGGCGTCCGCTTGCAAATAAGTGTCACGTCACGTGACCTTTCGTCTGCATCCCGATCTGAATATGAACATATAGCGCGTGCTTTGTTTTTTCTTCGTCCCTCTTATTCTCTCTAAACGCGTCTTATTTCGGTGACGAGCGGCACTTGACGAAAAAAATGTGCACCGCGTGCACCACCCTCATGATGCTCTACCCTGCGTGACTGAAGATTTGACTTTTTTGGTGGTCTTAACTACATCGCAAATATAACGATTGCATTGCCAGTCTACTTACGCCCGCAGCTTGACTTCAAAATAAGTAGACCATAGCCTTTACTTGAAACATGTAAACTTCTTGACAGGTCAACTTTACGTTTGTTTACTTACTTAATGAGCAAAGTTCGTTTAGATGATCTTTTCATGCCCCAAGAGGAACAGTGAAACCCAACACTGACCTGTAAAGCGGAGCGGGGCCCAAATAATCTCTGAAACAAATGATTCCGACGCGACGCCTCGTGAACACAAAAGTTATGACGCTCCAGTCTCCGTGCGTACATGCGAGATCATCTCCAAGGTCTGCACATCTCTTTCGCAACTTTTCAAAGTAGCGAACCAGCCTGCCCAGGGACTCGGGAATGACCATTTCTCTTCCTCCGTCTCCGCTCTCCACTTCTCTCTCGCTCTTTCCGTACATTAAGCCTAACCTGGAATTGTAGCGAAGCCATAAGACACGAGACAGTCACCACAAATATTCCCATTCCTTTTCAAGGTCCACGATTTTGCTGGTTTATGGATACAGTAGAGAAATACTTAAAGGCGGAATTAATTTAACCACTTTTGACGCAATTTTTCATCTAATATTTCCTAACACAAAACTAATAATAGCTGTTATGCATGCGCGATGGGCCTTTGGACACCAATCGTTATTAACGTGGATAACATTTCATTATTAATTATCGCGCCGAGTGGTTCGTTTTGTCTGGAATCACTTTCTTCATTTGTCTCGAGCTGCTTTGATTGGATGGTATTTTATAACCGACCGTGCCTTGCGAATTGGTTTACGATAACAAGTTATAAATTATTGGTGGAATCGTTATACTATCATTTTTTTCGAGCTACCAGCTTCTAAATCCAAATTTATAAAAGTTGGTCCGATCCTGTGACACTACTCCCCCCCCTCCTCTATTCAAACTAACCAGCACCGTACCTGTATCCGTCATTACCGGCTTAGCTTTTTTTTCTCTCTCCTTTAAATCATAAACATTTCCATTACTTGCGCTCACTATCGGAAACTTGCTCCGCGGTCATTCCCAGCGCGTCCCAATACTTCGAATAACATTCTCGTCGTATAATAAATACGGTGTCGCTGCTTTCCCACTGCTTTTACTCGTCACACTGTGTTTTACTGTAGCCATTAATTAGCCGGGTGTCCGGCGCGGCGCGGCTACCGAACGACACGCCGAGACGCTTTGACGAGCGCCTCGGATGGCAATCTGTATTCGCGAAAACGATTTAGTTTTTCATACGGGTGTGCGATAATTTACAGCGTGGCGTTGAAACTTAGCGAGCGACACGAGCTGCTATGCCGCCGCTGCAAGGTCCCCGCCCCGAATGACGCCTCCGGAATCGATTCTCGAGGGGTGTGAGAGAGCGATGGACAAGCTCTGTGGGGACAGAGGAATTACGGGAAGGTATAGGAGTTCGAGAAAGTCGGGAAGACGCGGTTTCTTCAGCGCGCCCGGAGCCCGAGTACCTCTCCATCCCTGCCAATGTCACGGGTACCAATGTTTCCGCGTGATTTACGCGACTCTCCTGAGGCAGAGAGACAAAATGGCTCGGCCGTTCTTCAGCCTGCCTAAATCCAGCGCGGAGATGGTTCCTCACGAGGCGCGCTTATCCCGCCCGACATTACTTTCTGCCGCATTCGGCTTCGCGCTCATCGAAAACGGGTGCAGGAAAGTATGGGAAACGGCAGCAATGCACACACGCGGTGCGTGACCTGACCACCGCGTGCAAGACGTGGTCTCGTCCGCCCCGGCCCCGCCCCGCCCCGCCCCGCCTCGCGGCCGCGACGAGATGATGGATGTCACTTGTCACACAGCCCTGCCCTGCCCGCTTATGAAACCATTTCACAACGCTTTGCATGTTCCACCCCGGTGGCTGGCATATGGCCGCCCGCGCCGCCGCGCCCGCCGCAGGCCCCGCGGGCATGCACTGCGCCAGCGGCGGCCAGCGGTCAGCGAAACATTTTCAGCAGCACATGTCATCGCTTCAGCTAAATGTTTAGCTACTTATGGGCCGCAGGCAGGCCCTGCGGGTCGCGGTTTGGCGGCATTGCTCTGCGCCAGCTGGCACATGCGAGGAGGAAACAACTCTGAATTTTTAAGTACAAAGTTTGTGAATTTTCGGGATTTTTTTGTATTAAATTGTTGTGAATTTTCGTAGAATTTCTGCTTGAATTTTACATTGAGTATTGTGCATTTTTGTGAATTTTCCTAATTTTTTTCTAAATTTTCCTATTTTTTTCTAAATTTTCCTGAATTTTCTCTGAATTTTGCTGAGCTTTTTCCCCTTTGGGCACATGTCATCGCTTCAGCTGAATCTTTAGCTCCACATGGGCCGCGGGCTCAAAGCACATCATGGAGAATGGGTGTACCCATTCTGTACCCATACCCGGAGCCGTGCCGCGTCGCGCCGAGCCAAGGCGGCGGATTTAAATGTTTCGGCGGTCATACTTAATTGCACGCGTGAAAGTTAGCGGCGTGGCCTTTACGGAGATCAGGCGGGTCGGTCCGGCCGTGCGCAGGCCGTGCGGGCCGTGCGGCAGGGCCGCCCCGACCGCGACCCCCGAACTCCACCGAACCGCGAGGCCGACCTTGCCTGGAATGGTCAAAATAAAAGCCCGGAGACGGGCGTATGTCGTGCGGGACTGAACCGCTCGTATGGGAAAGTCCTCTGCTGGAAGGCTGCTATATGGTTGCTTGCCCAACCCGCTCACACCGAGCGGCAATTAGGCGCGGTGGAAAAAAAAGAAAAAAGGCATTTTGTTTAGATGTGGACCGGAGTGGCGTTCGGCGCAGCGCGCGCCCCCTCGGAATACATTTAGTGGGCAATCATATGTCGTGTGAGTCATTCCGGCGGCCCGCGGACCCGGCAGACGAGACGCTTCATTTGGGTGTCCACCTCGCCATGGTTCATCACCACTTATTTTTTTCCCATTTATCGAAAAAAAAAGTTTACGTTAATATCTGTTGCAAGGCTCACCCCGTCACCAGGAGGAATCGCAAGCGCGCGTGCGGTCGTGCGATGGGGGGGGGATGGTGCGCGGGGATAGGCCAAGGGGTCCTGCACTTTTCATCAGTGTACTCCCTAAAAAAATCAGTGTACACCCTAAAAAAATCAGTGAAAAATCGAAAATAAAAATCAAGTACAATTAGAAACAAATCTGTAAAAATTAAAAAAAAAATCACAAACAAAAAATCAGAAAAATGATAAAAATTGGTGTACGCTGGAATTTATGGCGATGGACCACTCGGGGTAGGCAACCAACTTGCAGCGGTGAGTGGCGGGCGTGCCTACCCGCACGGGGCTCTGCTCCGCTGCAGGGATGCGCGCGGACGCGCGCAAACCGGTGTCCGTGAAAATGTAACAAACAGGGCAAGTGGGATGTGTGTGTGTGTGCATGTGAGTGTGACGGCGCGTGTGTGTGTGCGTGTGACAGGTGTGAGATAAGTTGCTCGTTGCTTCTCGCCTGCGCAGAGACTGCTCGCTGGCGTGCTGCGTCTTGGCCAGGCCGCGCCCGCCGCCGGGGCCAGACCGGGGCCAGGACCTTCGCCAGTAGAACTAAAATCATAACAAAACAAGACAATATGTTGCGCAGGGTGCAGCACGCGGTGGCCACGGAGGCCTTGGGCCGTGTGAGCCGGGCGGGGCCACAGCGCACGGCATAGCTCCGCGGTTCGGCTCGGCTCGGCCCGGCGCACCCTCTGCCCACGCCCGCGGCACGGTCTGTGCCGGGGCCGGGCCTGGGGGCCAGGCTGCTCTGTTTTGGCAACAAGCAGTCAATAAGCTCGTCAAACACTCTTCTTCGAAAAATGGTCCCAGCGCTCTCGCTCGCTCTCGTGTCTTGCTTCCTACATCTGTCTCTATTCCTCCTCTCCCCCCCCGGCCTTTTTCTCGCTCTCCCTCTCTCCCTTCCTTTTCTTCTTCTCTCTCACTCTTGCTCTTCCCCGCGCAGCTTTACGGCTCTCAGTTTTGTCGAGACGCGCGCGGCTCGCTATACGCGTGAGATAGCGATGATTGCTTAATTGTTCATCGCGTTTGCCGGGGCGGAATATCACCGGGTGGAAAATGCCCCCGCGCCTTGCTCATAGGAACTGTGCGGATTTACTGCCGTTGAATAATCGGCTAGCCGTACGGTCGGGGCGGAGCGGAGTGCGAAGTGAGGGGCAGGGTGGGGTGGGGTAGGCTGCAGTGGTGGTGGGTGCGACGTAGCTCCGCAGGTCTGTCGTCTGCTTGACCCCGCGATTGCGTAAAGATTTCTATGGAGGCGCCGCTAATACAAAAACTCATTCGAGCGAAAACCTTAATTGAAAAAGTGTTAAAGCCGACATGTGGGCAATTTTATAGTTTTGTCATCTCGCACTCCTTTAATAATATGATTTGAGGTCATTTGCGCTAGTCATGCGGCGCCCCCGCTGCCACCTATACATTGCCTCAGGTGAGCTCTGAGGGGCTCTGAGTGACAGGCGTTCAAGTTGATTTCCATGTTCGTCCCGCTATCTTCGCGGCCGTTCGTATTTGCTTTTTGTTCTTGTTTTTTTTTCGGCCCTCTATTTTCGAATTGCCCGGGCTCCGCGCGGTGCAAAGGGATGACACGGATGTGGATGTCCCCCGCGGGTCACGACGACGGCACGCGTGGCTCACGGAGGCGCGGGGGCGGGGCGGGGGGCGGGCTGGTCTGACATCACGGCCGTTGTTGTCGGCTCTTTTTGACAGCTAACGAGGGAGCATGTCTGCCCTCGGGGCCCGCCGGGAGGGCCTTCCCGCAGCGGTGGGTGGGGCGGGGCGGGGCGGGGCGGTCCACCCTCGCACCACTGCACACACCTGTTTGGTGTTGTCTGGGTTACGTTGACGCGCGCCTCCACGCGCGTGTCCTCGGCAATCTTCTGGGCCAGTCCGCCCGACCCCGCCCCGCCCCGCCCAGCCCCGCCCCTCAGCACATCGTTCACAATTTATCGCCGCGGTTCGACTTTAACGGCCGCGCGCTGCGCTGCGCCACGGGTCAAGCCCTCCGCGCGACATGTCGCCGGCTAACGACAAACGCGGTCAGGCGCGCGCGCGCGAGAGGCGCGAATATAAGCTGCGCGCGCATGTGTGATAAGGATCGACCCTCTCCCTCGTCCTCCTCCGCCCTCCTCTCTCTCCTCTCTCTCTCTCTCTCTCTCTCTCTCTCACTCTCTCTCTCTCTCTCTCTGTCGCTCTCCCATTGCGGAGATTTATGGCGCGGGGTAAGAAGGAGGCATTCCGACGAGATATGAGCGGCGCTGCAGCAGGAGACCTCCGGGGGTGTCGAGGAAGGTGGCGATGGCTTTTATAATGTGCGTGCGCGCGCGCTCGCCCGCGGAGACTTAAATGCGTGTTGATGCTGTTGGTGTGTGTACTTTCATCGTGGAAAACATCTCTCCCGCGAGTATACGCGTGTAGTTGCGCGGGCTTGCGCTGTCTCAAGGTGTGCGCCGCAGAGCACGGCAGAGCACCCCGGCCTCCGCGCAGCCTCCACCCTCCTACGCCTTGCTCGCGGGGCGAAAAGTAATTAGTTCTCCCTAACTTGAGGTTTTGTTAAACATAGTCGCAGACATAACTTACAATTTCAATTTAAAGAAACAAATTCTGTTTTAGAAGATTGCATTACATTTGAATTGGACTAAAATAAAAAATATTTGCAATGTATGATTCCATTTTTTTAAAAAAATTATTTTATTTTATTTCTGTGCTTAGCATTTCGGCACCTGCTGCGCGCGCACACTCACACTCATGTGACTCGCGTCGCCTATACTTTCCCTTCCCCCTGCGCATCGCCTCGCCACGGCCGATTATTCTAATGGGGTAAAACATATCTCTACTAAACATATGCAGTTGTTTAATTGCGCAGCCCGTGGCCCGCCGGGCCAGCCCAGTCGCGGGCCCGGGCCAAAGGTTTATCAGCGTCGAGATCTCAGCTTTGCCTTACCTCTCGCTATAGCGCCACACGCCACACTGGCTCATCGATGGATGCATACGACCAGCTGATAGAGAAAAAGTTTGGTGTCGCAGGTTGTTCGGATCCATGTGCATGCCTCGCTTTTCTCCTCCTTGCGTGTGTTCGTCGTGATTATTTTTATTTTTTTTTCCCGCTATTGTATTCAACGTCTACCGAGACAAAAACAGTTAGGCGCACCGCCCCATCTCAGCACGGGCTTGTGAGTGCTGCCTGGTTCGCAGTAGCAGACAGCAACACACATGTGTTGTTTTTTTTTAAACTACAGTGCGCTACTGCTCAGCAACTGCTCTCCAAAATTCGCACGTCGATTCTCTTTTTCCACGTCGCGATTTGCGACAAGGTAGAGTACAAGTCCGTCGCGATGCGGATCGCCGCGCCAATCCGTCCCGATATATCCGGTCCGTGGCGGGCGCTGGCGGGCGCTGCCGGGCGGGGCGGGAGGGGGCAGCCGATGGGGCGTGTCCGACTGGTGCCGCGGCCGGCCGCCAGAGCGCAGCGCCGTCCGGCTGTCAGTGCGAGCGCCAGCGCGCCAGCGGGCCAGCGGGCCAGCGCCGCGGAGAGAGCGAGTAGAGGCGGGAGAGGCGACGGAGGACGGGTACCGGGGGGGTACGAGATCCCAACTTTTCCGAATGACGGCATTTCTTATTACCGTAGCCAAGCTGATTTGCATGTGGACGGCATCCATCGCGACAGGTTGCTGCAATGTTGCTTTCAGTTTAGCGGGCGCGGTGCGGTGAGGTGGCGCCGTCTTCCCTATACCAGCTGGCGAGGCGACTGCGGTCGTCTGAGTCGAGTAGCTGCCAGCAGCTTCCTCCCTCGCAAGGATCATCCTCCTCTCTGTCCTTGTCTCTCTATCTCTCTTTTCTCTCTCTCTCTTTTTCTCCTTTGCCAGCTCGTCGATGTCTCTCCGCATATCGCGCGGCCGCAGCGCACACCTCCCAGGAAGCAGGAAGAGCTCGGCGGTGTCACCAGGACCCACCCCGGCCGCCCGGGTCCACCCGCCGGCCTTGCCGCGCTGCGCCTTTCTTTCTTTCTCTCTCTTTTATTCTCTCCCTCTCTTTCTCTCAGATTTGACTTGTTGGAATAACGGTGGACGCTGCCCACGGCGGCGCGGCCGCACTGCTGTTCTTACAAAGCAGCAATCTTCATTTTTCAAGTGAATCGGCCGAAAAAGTCCGCGCGCCGCCCGCAGCAGCCGCTCTGCCCTTTTTCGACACGGTTCGTTATTCCTCCTCTGCCCCGAAGGTGAAAACTCACGGTTGTTCAATTTTTTTTTCGACTTCCTCTCTGCCGCTCCACCTTTCCTCGCCTTTTTCCTCGTCGCACTCCTGCTTTAGAGGGATGATTTGGGAGTTCTAGGGTGTCCTGCGGCGCAAGCACTCTCTATTCGTAAATGGTCCCCACTCTTTGTATTTGTCATCCCTCTTCCACACAGACTCACTCTCTCGCACACATCCTCAAGAATTCTTTATTTCATTTTTCCCCTTATACACTCTACTTTTCTCGCCCCTCTCCGCGGGCCGTGTGCCTCGCAGTGTACGGCGCGCCGTGCGCTCGTACCCATCCATCCATATCCTCGTTTGAACAGGTTCGTCTCTTCTCCCTGCAATGACAGTAATTCGTGTGTACACCTTCTCTACCTCCTCGGCGTGCCGGGGCGTGCGCGAGCACGCGGCCCCAGTACGAGTGAGAGTCAGAGTCTCTGTGTGTGTGTGTGTGTGTGTGTGTGTGTGTGCTCGCCCTTTTCCCCCGCGTGCCGTACTGTGTGAATATCAGCCGACGTATTTCTCATCAGGATGTCCGTAATGGCGGCTAGGCGCGTGTACGAGCACACCGTGCGCAGACCTGGTCATTACGCCCCGATGAGTGGTCTCCCGCGCCGCATCGCCGTCCCGCCGTGGCGAGGAGGTGTCGGTGGTGTGTGTGTGTGTGTGTGTGTGCGTGTGCGCGCGTCCGCGCGCCCAGGTCGGAGCCGAGAGCAAAGCATATGTACCACCCTATATTTATTTTATTTCGTTTTCATTATTATAAATATGATTGCGTCGTGATCCAGCTCTGCTTAACCTGATACATATAAATATACGCCCCAATATCTTTGCTATACTCGTCGCACGACATAAATACCGATAGGGGAACAACTCTAAATTTTGGTGTACAAATTTTGTGATTCTTTGTTAATTGTTGTGAATTTTCACCTGAATTTTAACTTTTTTATAAAAAATTTCCTGTATCATCCAGAATTTTCCCGAATTAAAGCTGAATCCTCCTGAGATTTTGTGATTTTTTCTGGATAATGAAATGTACAAAAAATCTAGAGTTCTCTCCCCCTCGATAAATACCCCCAAGGCCAGCCGCAGCGGCGGCAGCAGCACCATTGCTGCTGCTGATGTGCTGAAATGACCACATTTGATATCGACCATAAATATTGTGTGCGCGCGGCGCCTGCCACCCCGCCGCGCCGCGCGCGGAGATACACAACTGTTTAGTATGCTCGAACATGTATGGCGTTCCCATCACCGCCGCCGCCACCACTGCAAACACTTTAAAAAGAGACGAAAACGATCCACATATTACCCTGCGCCCGTCTTTATTTTGTTTCTCATGTTCGCGGAAATGTGTGTATATGTGTGTGTGTGTGTTATCGCTGTTTTCGAAGCGCAAGTGCGGCGTGGAGCTGACCAGGCCCGGCCCGCCCGCCGCCCGCCTCTGCCCGCGCGCCGCCGCGGCGGTCGCGCGGAAACAAAACACAAAACGACTCCTCCTCCTCCTCACAGAGGTGTGTGCGCCCGCGAGAGAGAGGTGGTGCTTCGGACCAATTTTGAATGGAGGCTGGTGCGCTGCTGTTGGCTCTCGCCTGTTGCCGGGCTGGGCCGGGCCTGGCCGGGCGCGCGGAGCAGACCACAGCGGCGACCCGACCGGCGGCATAATTACGGGGGTCACGGCCACCGTGCCGTGCCGCGCCGCGCCGCGCAGTGATACTACGTGCTCGTGCCGTCCACTGTATACGCCGCCTCCTACCGCCCCGCCCGCCTTCCATAAGCCTGTGTGTGTGAGAGTGTAGTGGGCGAAACACATTTCGAGATATATATTGATCACAGGTTTGGCAGCACAATCAACTCTTCTGCTTGTCTTTTCCGCGCCGCCGGCCGCCGGGCGGGACCGGGTCGGCCGCTTCCTCACAGCGACCGCCACGCCACGGCGCGCCGCGTCCTCCCCCGCAGCCCAGCTGACTTGTTTTCGTTGGGTCCGCCGCGAAGACAAACTAGTCTGGTTTCTCCTCGGCGGCAGCAGAGCGGCTGGCCGCGGCGGCATTTGCTGACACGCTTCGTGCTAACAGCCTGGCGGGGCGGGCGGGGCGGGGCGGGGGTGGGCGGGCGGGGTGGCGCGACCCTCTTCGCGGCGCAGCGGGCTCCATCCACCGCACCATCCGTCTCGACAGACCCCCGCGGCGGGGGCCCAGCTGACTTATTCCGAAGAGCGCTCCCCTCGTTCTATCTCTCTCTCACCTATACGACGAATCCCATGAGTGCGAGAGAGACGGGGCGAGGAAAGCGCTCTTCGGAAGAAGTCGGCAGTCTAGACCAGGCTGGCTCCAGGCCGCGGAGAGGCCCCCCTCCGGCGGCCACCTTAATTTAAGGTAAACACTGTGGAATGGCTAAAAGTCCGGCTACTCCTTCCCGCCTTTCGTCGTCGGACCGGAAGCGCCTTTCCGTGAAAGCCTTACCGGTGTCTATCCCTCTCGAGATAAACTGCGGTGCATTTTCGTAGGGCTGCTTTTTCTCATGATGGTTGCCTGCTACTGCCGCGCCGCTGCTGTGTGTGAAAGTGAGGGTTTAGGTCGCGCGCGGCGGGTAGTGCGGCGTTCAGCAGACGCTCTCAAATTCGACAGTTCGGTATGTACTTGTTTTTTGGCGGCCACCCCGCTCTGTTCGGGTCACCAGACCAGCGAGCGGCCAGAGCCCCGCGGGCGTGGGCCAGCAGCCCCGTGGCGGAGCGTGGCGCAGAGTGGCATAGAGCAGCGGGATAGGAAGCCCCGGCCGGGAGAATAGTGGAGGCGTCGTCGTGACACTTGAGCGTGGGAAAGATCACTGCCATAGCGCTCCTCGCCGCTCCACGCCGCTCCACGCCGCTCCACGCCGCGCCACGCCGCGCCCCCTCCGGATGGACCCCGGAGGCTGGGCTGGGCTGAGTCTGTCCGTCCAACAGGTGCGCGGTGCGCGGCGGAAGTGCCACGCTGGAAAAAAAAATATAGAAAGACTTTACTGCCTGCGCGGCCCCGCCGCGTATGACCCCCGCCTTTCTACCGTGCGGTCGAGTTCAAATTACATGAGAAAAAGAGAGTGTTGGCAGGCTTTTTTTTTTTTGGTCCTTTTCTTTTTTCAACGTGTTCACTCTTCGCGCTATCCCATGTCGTAAAGAAAATGACCGCTTTTCTGTCATCGCCCTCTTGGGACGGGCGGCGGCCGGCCGGTAGCGCACGGAGCCCGGCCCATAGCCCGGCCGGACGTGGCGCCGTGCGGCGCGGGGGTGCGGGGGCCAGGCCGAGCCGAGCCGGGCAGGGCAGGGCCGAGCCGGGCCGGGCCGTGGGAAGCCCTCTTCAACTCCTCCTGGAGATGAGTCGCCCTTTTCGGGAATGTGATAACTCGATCTCCCAGTTCTACATTTCGGGACGTGTAATTGTGCTTCCGCCAGAACTGCGAGTCACTTTGCGGCGCGCAAACGCATCGCGCGCTGGGCGGCCGCGTGTCGGCCGAACGCGTCAGCCCAGACGTCAACCTGGAGGAGAGATGCGACAGGCCACTCTGCGAGACCATTTGGTTTTCGGGCGTGCGCGGCGAGGCGAGGGGCGGGGCGGGGCGGGGCGGGGCGGGGCAGGGCAGTGCGGCGCCCGCTGACGGGGCCCCTCGGCGCCCAAACGAGGACCGATTTGCATAATCCCGTGTGTGGATACTTTACAGCCGCTGACACGAGCCGGGCGGGACGACATTACGCGTCAATTTAGTGCGATAACGCGACTCGATGTGTGAGTGTGTGCGTGCTTGTCGGCCCCACACTGCCAGCGTTCTCAATCAGATTAGAACGACCTGTTTTTTTCTTTCCTTTTTTCTCTATTGACTTTCGGGACCTCACTCTGTGTGGGAATTTGGCACACGAAATGTATGCCATTTCTATTCGACCTCCCGAGGAGACATCCTCCCTGCTTTGTGTCGCCGCTTTAGATACTGCGTGAGCTAGTTTTCTAAACAACCTATGCTGACTTCTTCGCTCTGCAATTTTTTAGACCCCTCGAGGGGCTGTATATTTTGAGGTGCTGTATTGGCCAATTAACAAATGCCATAATAAAGACGGCGCAATTTAGCAGCTTATAAAAAGCACAGAGCCATGCAGTTGGCCCTCCAGTGTTAGGGTACCTCTCCGGGTGATATATTCCAGCGCGCGGCCTTCCTACCTTTGCTCTCGCCGCACAGATGCCGCTCATCACGGCCCGTTTGATAAGTTTGATCTTCACCCCTCCCCTCCCCCCGCTCTGCCTCAGTCCCGACTCTTTTTTTTATGACGGGAGCGTTCCAGTTTGAGTTGTACTATTGCGGGGCGCAGAGGTGTTAGCCCCGCTTTTCACTTATGAGCCTCGTCTCCTCGAGTGTCATTTACGACCACAGTGCTAATTGCTCGCTACCATCCCTGCGGCCAGGGCTGTCCTGGCCGCCCTGCCCATGACACGCGGCCCGGTGGAGCCTGAAGACACGTGTTTCTCCTGGAAACTGGGCCGCCCCGGCCCGGCCGGCAGTTTGTTTGACACTTGCCGCGACATCCCAGAGGACTCATTGGCCGTGTCGTGACAGAGCATGAGTCCGCAGTAATTTGAGAGAGAGAGGCGCGAATTACTGAGATCGGAGTGACAAAGGGGAGGAGATTGAAAAATACAGTTTCGTCAAAGTGTGTGCTTCGAAGTGTGTCAAACGTTTACGAGCGAGGGATTTTTTTTTAGAGAGGTTGGGTAGAGGGTGTGCGGGTACTAGAGAGAGAGATGGATCAAGTACTCGCGCGTGCAGAGATGACGCGGCAGGGAGATAAATCACAACAGGCCCCCTTGGCGACGCACCCTCTCTATGTGTGTGGCGGCTTTCGGTTGTGTGAGGTGCAGCTCCATTGCAGGGCAACAGTGACAGAGGCCAGGGGCGCACGGTTAGCGGTGTCCGGATATCCACCCTCCCCTGCTGTCCAAAACATTAAGAAAGATAATCCAAAAAAAAATCCCTAGGGTAGATTTTTTACTTCCTTAAGGGGCCACATAAAACAATTGACATACGTATCCCAGCGATTCTAGAAGGCAACTCCTTACCTTAAAAAAAAAAATTATGGAAAAAGAAAAACTGATGGCCTTTGCCGCGCGGACGAGCAGGTCAGGTGCGTCATTGTTCACAGTGTGTTTTACCAGTACTCTCACTAGTGTACTCCCCGAGCCCTTGTGTGCGTTGGACAGAGAGAGAAAGAGGGAGTAAGTGAGCGCGTAGGGGCCTCAAGGCAGTCACTCAGGCAGAGCCGACTGGCACCTGTGTTGCTGCAACCGCACGCACACTGCAGGCACTGCAGGGCAGGTCGGCCAGCAGACGGGTCACGCCGCCCGTCCCCGTCAGCCCGTGCCGAGCGCAGCGCCACCGCGCATTGTCGAACCGATACGAGAGAGAAAGAGAGAGATGAACGGTATAGAGAGAGAGTTGTGTGATTGTCCATGCGTCTGTGCGCGTTTCACTCTATTCGTAGCGCGTTCTCACTTGTTTAGGGGTCGATTTGAAAATCGCGCTCCACGGTGTAGGCTCCATTTAATTCCCTAGTCGTAGAAATTATCGGAATTCCGACTCAGCGGAAAAGTGCCTGAATTTCTGTTATGTCCCGCGAGGGGACGTCTTTACGACCCTTGTACGTACCTTGCGTCGTTCTCGATATCTTTCCTCGGCGTTTAACTGGATATCGTTTTCCTTTTCCAGATGAACCAGCAGTGCAAGGTGTGCGGCGAGCCGGCTGCTGGTTTTCACTTCGGCGCCTTCACCTGCGAGGGATGCAAGGTAAGCCCCTTTGGCCGCACCCGCGGGGTGTAAGAGCCAAGCCGCGGGCACAGCACGACGGCAGGGGAGACACCCGCTAGGCAAGGCAGACCCGTAACAGGCCTTTTTTTTAACGTTTTGTTTCACTCGCCGGCGGGGCGCGGCGCGTCTCGCAGGTCAAATTGCCTGTCACCCGTTCCTCTCATTTGCTTCTGGTAATAAAATGCAAATGGATTGCCGCCCCTGATTGATGTGTTACCGGGAAGCATTACGGATGGGATAAATTATAGACGGATGAGGAGGTGAGCCTGAGTACACCCTGAGCCGAGCCGAGAGCCGAGCGTCTGCCCGGGTGAGAGGTTGCCTATTGCAGCCCGTTAGAGCCAAGGCAGACGACACCGGGCAAAGATGTGCTGCCAAGGCAAGGCATTCTTCCACTCACACCCACTTAATGCACAATACAGAAACTGTGCCTGCGCACGCGTGTGTGTGCGTGCAAGGCGCGTGGTTTCAATTGCAGTAGCGCAGACACACATTCTCTCACACACACACACACACACACACAAACACAAACACACCAAGTGTTATAAAGGTGTTCCTACTACCAAGAGATGTACGGAATATCAAAATGAGTTCGTTATCAACTTTTTTTTTCTAGAAATCAAGGGGTGTATTTCCTCGGGATCGATGTCGATTTTTCTCCGACGAAGTCGAACGGCCATCGAAATTAGGAACTTTAAGACGACCGACGTCGATTCGACGACCATGTTGATGACAAATATCCAACGGTTAATTCGCGTAAAATGTATTCGATATCGACTAGACATTTGGCGTTTCATTTTTGGCTGGGCTATATGCTATGCGTCTGGACCGTGTCCCTCATAGCCCTCCCGCAGCTCCCGTGCAAAACAACCACTTGGCTCTATGGTCGCGCGCGCAAAAACGGTCGGGAGGTAAGGGTGCACTGGTAATCAGAGTCATAAAGATGGCAATAATGGTCGTTATGTTGGCGGTGTTTCACGGCGCGGCTGACAGCGGGCAGTGTAGGGCAGGGGAGGGGCGGTCCTCGTATACAGAAAAGTCGTAACTGTGTTGCGGGTCTGCCTATCCCTAGTGGCTGAAGTGCTATCTCAAAAAGGCAAAAGCGCATGCGTACTCTTACGTATTTTGTTAAAGCTCAGTGCAAGCCGTTGTTGATCACCAGAACTTACGTCGAGGGGGGAACACCTCTATAATTTTTGTCCTCCTCGTAATTCAGAAACATTCAGAAAAATTCAGGAAAATTTTGGAAAATTTCAGAAATATTCTTTAAAAAGTTGGTTAGGTTAGGTTAGGTTAGGTTAGGTTGAAAATTTCAGTTGAAAATTTAGAAAATTTTTATAAAAATTTACAAAAATTCGTAAAACGTGTACACCTAAATTCAGAGTTGTTTCCCCCTCGACTTACGTTTCTAAAATCACAAGCGTTCCGCTAAAGAATTTTAACTGTCAGGACTTTTTGTTGTTATTTTTTAGAATTTGTGTCGTTGGTCACAATAGCGTCACGGTGGCGTTGAACTTTGCTGCCAGGGCCGCCAGGGCAGGCCGGGCCCCCCGCGGGGCGGGGGACGCTGCGCCGCACAGGCAAGGTCCCCGGTGTCCCGCCGCGGCGAAGGTGTCACGGAGGAACGGTGAACGTGATCAAATATTCGGCTTCGATCAGATTTCTCGCCTGCAGCCGCTATTAAATCTCACATACGACCTTTCAACTTTCGTTTTAATGGCAGATGGGATCCCGCGCGGGTGACCCCGATGCGACCGAGTCTTCGGGGGAATATAAGGCGCGCGAGGATTGGGGGAGGGGAGGGGAGGGCGGGGCGGGGTGGATGGGGTGGGGTGGGCGGGGTGGTGTGGCACTGCGAGCGTGGCCGCCGGGCCAGGGCCGGGCCGGGCTCTGCCTGCAGGCTGCACCAGCGCAGCGGTATAGATGCTACTTTTATGGGGCGGCTTTTGCAGCCGCGCGGTGTTCAGTTTCCACCAGTGTGTGTGCCTTTGGGTCGTGTCGTGCGTCATACTCGCAGGGCACGCTGCGCTCGCGCAGTACACCCCTGCGAGTCGTTCACTAACCCCTTCACCCTAGTCCCCTGATTTAAAAAAAAATAACAGCCAAAGTAGTTGCGAATCTCGCTGCTGGGAGGGGGGAATCACTCAAACAAAATGTGTTCGATGATTTTTTTGTTTGTTTTGACTTTTTTTTTGATTTTTTGGTAGATTTTTAAAGGAAAATTTCTCTCCACTTTTTGATCAATTCTAATCTTTTAAGACCACAATTTTTTTTTGCAATTTTATTTCGGCTTTTTGGTCACTTTTCCTCGCTTTTTCGTATTTTTCTGTATCTGTCTTCTTGATTTTATTTTTATTCTTTTTATTTTTTAAATTGATTTAAGCCGTGGCCGTACAATGATTTTTCGAAGTGCTTCCCTCTCGCTCGCTGCTTACCGCTGAAACTGCTGTTAGTACGGACGGTACGCCATAGATGTGGTCCAGTGCCATACCGCGTCGCGCGACCCTGCCGGCTACCGTGTCGAAATGTTGCAATAGCGGCGCGCTCGTGCCCGGGCGTGCGCGGGGGGAGGTGGAAGGGGGCGGGGGCGTTCTGCTCTGCTCCAGCGGCCCGCCGCGCCCCGCCACGCCCCGCGCCGGCCGCCGGAGCTCCGCCGCTCCGCCGGATGAATTTTGTCTTCCCCTCTTGTTCTCCACACGCACAACAATTGAGCGGCCCTCGGCCCTCCGCTCCGCGTTCCCGGGTTGCGTCAGGAGCCGAGAGAGGGAAGACCTCTGATGTGACCCCGCCGGCCCGGCCCGGCCCGGCACGGCACGGCCCTGCATTGTCGATGTGATCCAGAGCGCATCCTGCCGCCGCCCGGGGTCACGAGGTCACAGGTGTCGCCAACAGCGATGCTGCAGGTGACCGGGCCGCGCCGGGCCGGGCCCCGCTCGCTCCAGCAGACCATCTCCGGCCGCTCCCTGCGGGCGCGCCCATTTGTCAAGCCCAGGGAATGCAACATTGTGTTCGTCTCTTAGGCCGCGGCACGGGGCGGGGCGGGGTGGGGCGGGGCGGGGTGGGGTGGGGCGCCTCTATGACTAATTAACTTCGGGCGTTGATATATTGGCGTCTCGTGCGCGGGGCTTATGGCCACGTATTGTCTGGGTAATGACGTCCAGCGGAGGAGAAGAGGAGGAATAAGAAGAAGGGGGAGAAGTACGCGCGCGAGGGAAAGGGATAGTCTCTGTAGAGCGAGAGAGACACGGCGCAGAGCGATAGAGGGTGCGTGATGGGAGAAAGGGAGACAAGAGATAGGTGAAGGTGGGGGGACAGACTCGGCCCGCGCCGCGTCGTCCAAAATCGGACGCAACTCTCCCCAAAGGCCGCCGCGCGCGCATTGCGGAATTTTCAAGATGCCCCTCCATGTGAGCTGCTGCGGCAGTAAACGTTAGGCGCGGTGCACTACCGCTCTAGTGTGGGCGCCCGCCGGTGTGCGTGCGGAGGAAGACGCAGTAAACGGATAATGCGAACCTAATAAAAAGGGGCGTAACTTGTCATTTTCCGCGCCTCCGCGTCAGGCGCGCCCGCCGAGCTCCGCCTCGCCCCGGCACCCCCGCGCCCGCGCGCTGCTGCTGGAGCCGGACAGCTCCATCCACGCGGTGGGCACGGTAGCGCGGTGGGCCGTGTGCGTGCGCGCGCTTGAGGTTCGACACCCGCGGAGCAGGAAGGGAGGGGGGGGGGGGGTGCGACCGGTGCCCTCGACTCCGGCTCCTCTACCCGGCGAGTCGTGACTTCCAACGCCAATCATAGCGGGGTGTCTGTCTCTCCCTGTCGCTCTTCAGTCCGACCTGGTCGCCGTGTAGCCGCGCGGCGGGGCGGGCGGGGGAGACAGGAAGTTGCACCAACGGGCTCTTATTACGGGTAAAAAGGTAAAAATAATGCAAAATGATGGCGCTTGTTTTACTAGGGGGATGGTGGAATTTGTGCAAGTGCCCGCGCCCCGCTCCTCGTCGCGCGAGAGGTTATTGCCGTTGTAAGGTTACATAGCTCTTTTCTTATTTCCCGCCGCTCTATGTGGTCCGACCCTGCCCGGCCCGGCCCGGCCCGGCCCGCGGCCGTGCTCAACAAGCGCCGTCAAGCACGGAGAGCACTCGTGCGTTCAGGTCTCCCCCGCGCGCCTGTTCCCTCTCACCTCTGCTCTCCGCTCTCGCGCCCTCTCTCTCTCTCTCTCTCTCTCTCTCTCTCTCTCTCTCTCTCTCTCTCTCTCTCTCTCTCTCTCTCTCTCGTTCGAGTCGTTCAATAAAGCCAGTCTAGCACTTCGCGGTACGCCCACCGCCCAGGCAGCCGTCTCGCCGTCTCGCCCCGTCACCTTCCCGCGCACTGGTCGCCTCTCTGCCTCCTGCTCCTCCTCTGTCGCTCCCATTACTCCCCGGCATGCAATAAAGTGAGAGAGAGAGAGACAGAGTGAGAGAGAACGCTCGTCCATCAGACCGTGGGATAAAGCACTGCAAAACTCCTTGACTTTGGCGATATCATGGCGAGGAGGAACGGCGAATTGCACGGGACAGGGCCATCATAGAGTTTAACTCGGCCGGCGAGTCGTGGCCGCCAGGCCTGCCTGGCCTGGCCCGGCGCGCCGCGCCGCGGAGCCGCGACGTGTTTCCCGAACCCGGTCAAACTCGCAGCGCAATTTCATACGAGAATACACTGCGCGCAGGTAATGTCTGACTGAGTGACCGCAAAGGAGCAGGATAGCGAGAGCAGCGGCGTGAGTTCGCGCAAAAATACATCTAGCTTAACATGGCCTCAAATGATGGATCAAAGTCGAATCATAGACGAAGGAACAGCCATTTTTTGTCCTGCTCGCCTCGAACTTGCGCGCAGCAGCGGGAGCCTCGTTTGTCTGCTCCTCGCGGGCGGACAGTCGACCGCGTCCCTTTCTTTTTCGCAGCGTAGGTGGGCTTCTGCCGACGAGTACCCGTTGACTCGGTTACGTCACCGCCCTGACCTTGCACTCCTCCTCCTCCTCCGCGCCGCGCCGCGGCCGCGCGCGCGCTGCTGGTGTGCGAGCCGAGCCGAGCAGAGCAGAGCGCTTCCTCGCGGTCATGATACTACATCTTATTCACCGGGCGCACTGTAGCGTGCCGCGCCGCCGTCCGGGAGGGCAGCGCGTAGCCCGGCGGCGGGGCGGCGCCGTAGCCTCGCCCGTTTAATTTCGTTTTCGTTTGCGCCGTCGAGCGCGACATCTGGAGTGCGGAGTGCGCGCGCGCGGAGGGGGTCAGGTGGCGCGGCGCGGGCGCAGGGGGTCCTCGGGGCGCCCCTCGGGGGGTCCTTAGGAGGGGCCTCCGCTCCGGCCCGGGCCACCTTGATCACCTCGCAAGGCTCGACGAGGAGGAGGAGGAGGAGCACCTTCTTCCAACTCATCGGCGCGCCGTGAGGCGCTCGCCTTTCGCCCTCTGTGGTTCGCGTGGCGTGGCGTGGCGTGGCGTGGCGTGGCGTGGCGTGGCGTGGCGTGGCGGGCGTGGCGTGGCGTGGTGCCCTGCTGCTGCGGCACTCTGCCACACTACTGCACGTATTTTCTGTGTTTGCAAGTGTAACACCAACGGCTGCGCGCTTTTTTATAAGATGGCACTACATTTCAAACTGGACAACACTAAAAATGTTATAGTCAAATGTTAAGTGGGAAATGCAATTTTTTTCAAACTTTTGGGATAAAGAAACGTAACAATGGTCTTGGGTGCGCGTGTACAGCCTGCGCCGTTGGCCAGTACCACTGCAATGGTAATCATTTTCCGGCCGGGCCGGCGGGGCCGTCGGCCTGCTGACCCGGGGCACTAGCGACCCGCCAGCCCCGCGGGGGGTTCGGGTGCAGTGACGAGACCGAGTCCCGGCCGAAGGCCGCGCACTCCTCGACTCGCCACTACTACGGTCGCCCCGCCCCGCCCCGCCCTGCACTCCCCCGCGCTCAGGACGCTCAAACGGAATGGGATCGTGGGCGGACCTTGATGTTGCCACTTCCGCCGACACGGGAGGGAGAGAGAGAGAGAGAGAGAGAGAGAGAGAGTGAGTGAGAGAGGGGAGGAGAGACAGAGGAGGAGAGGACGGTCCTGGCGGTAGGTCTCGGCCGGCGCGGCGCGGCAGACGCGACTCAGCTTTGAGTGATCCCACCTCCACCTACGCTGTGCGAGTCGCCACCTCATCAGCTGTGCGCAACGCACCACCCACTGGAGGGCCTTGCGCCGGTGCGGCTGCAGCGTCGCTGTCGAAAGCCTCCGTACGGCGCGCCTCACACGCGTCCCTCGCTGACACCCACCGCGAGCACCCGCAGGTTATGCAAACTGCAGCCCTTATAGAGCGAGAGCAACGCGCTGTGTATAACGCCCGATAAGACAGTCGAAAACCCTCGTGTGCTGAAAAGGCCGGGTCCGGGCGGCGCGGTGACCCGCTGCGCCGCCGGGCTCGGGCCGCCGCCGTGCTCCTTGGCTCGGAACGTGGGAAACTGGGTCGGGATGCGCCGTGTGCCCGGGCGAGGCGGGGCGGGGTGGGGTGGGGCGGGGTGGGGCGGGGCGTGGGTGGCGACCTTGGGGAAGGCAACCTGTGCTCGTGTGTGTGCCCAGCGAAGCCCGGCCTGCCCGGGCCCGGCCCGCGCAGCGCGCGCCACGCCGCGCTCCATTAGAGATCACGGTCCTTGGCCCTAAACGGAGTCGCTTGTCTTGTCGTGAGCTCGCCACCGCCCCGCCCTGCCCCGCCGGGAGCGCGGGGGTGGTGGGCGGGCCCGCTCTCTGCTTGAGCGTGGCGCTTGTTGAGCTTTTCTTTTCTTTGAAATTAAAACCGTGCGCGACACGGTCACCGCACTGCCCTGCTGCCTGCCCCGCGCCGAGATGGAGATAGTGTTTGGGTTGGTCTCTTGCGCTGGCCGCCGCGCCGGACACGCGGCCTCGTGGCGCCTCGCCGCGCGCGTGACCAGGTCGTCTGCGCGGCAGGGCCGCGGGGGCGGGGCAGCCGGACCAGGCAAATGAATTTAGATTGAATTAGACGGGCGGTGCTGATTCACGGGGACGAGGGGGCCTTCCCGCGGAGCCCGGTCAGGTTCACGGCTGACTCTGCGCGGGAGCGCAGCGGGCCGGCAGGTTCATGGCTGCCGTCCACGAAGGAGTCAAGGCTTGTGATGACGACAGCGATGTGCACCTAGAAAATCCGCTCCTCGGAATAAAAATTAGGAAACAAACTAAATCCCGCCGCGCTGCCAGGGAGGCGCGCGCGCGCGCGCGTGCCGTGTGCCGTCAGCAGTGCAAGTAGCGGATGTATGCTGGCCGTGTCCTTGCCGGCTGTGTTCGTGAAAGCGGAGGCGAGCGGGGCGGTGGTCAGCGCCGCGAAGGTGAAGACGATACATACACGCAAATCCGCCCCGCGCCGGCCCCGACTCGCTCGTCCCGGCGGCGCCTTGGCGACCAGCGCAGCGCTGTGGCGCCCCGCCCCGCCCCGCCCCGCCCCGCAGTGCGTTGTGTTTGCGACACTGCGATGAGAGGAGAGAGGACCCCCTGCCGCGTAGACCACCGCCCTCTAGCATCGCCGTCGTCGTAGCGGCGGTGGCAGCCGATTTCAGGTCATAGAGAGCGGAGACGAGCCGGGCGGAGCGGAGAGTAAGGATGCACGGGATGGGACAATGGACGGTGGCCCAACTGGCCCTGCCGGCCCGGTGCGGCCCGGCCCGGGGGCCGCGGGGGCCGGCTGACTGGTCCGCCCCGCCGGGGCCGGGCCGGGGGCAGCGGCGCCACTGCTGCACTGCGGGCCGGGCCGGGGTCCCGATGTACAATGGCCACTTACTTGCCTTTGCGAAAGAGCCGCTCTGCCGCGCTGAGCGCGGTGCTGAGCGGTGCTGAGCAGCCCCGCCGCCGCTGACTGCACTGCTCATCCCGTCCCGGCTCCGGCCCGGCCCGGCCCTCAGCGGTCCCCGCCCCGCGCGTCCTGCCCGAACATTTTTCTTCCCCCCGGTGACCCTGCGGCGGCGCCTCCTAGGCTCTCGCAGGAAAAGACCCCCGCTCCGTCCTGCTGCCCCGCCCCGCCCCGCCCGGCCTCCAGTATTGTTCGAAGCATTGACCTTATGTCATCAGCCGCGCGGCTGCCTCTCCTCCAACTAACGCCCTGCCTGCAGATTATCGCTCTCCCCCGCTGCGGACGGATTTCAACAACCTTTAAAATTTTCTTCTTCACGCTAAGGTCACTGAGCCAAGTGGTTCTCTTTCTCTCTCTCTTTCTCCCCATCGCTTCCTTTCCCCTGTTTATTCGTCGCCTCTATACTCGATTCTGAGCGACACCTGTCTGCTCATGCAGTGATGCGTGACTGCTACCGACCGTTCACGTACGACGTACTTAATTTTTCTTTTTTTTATCGATCAGATTGATGTGCGTCATCGAGGACGGCGCCGTCGCCTCGCTTTATAATCACGGCGTTGCGACGCCCCTTCAATCACTGCGCGGGGCGCTCGTCCGCCCATCTGTCTGTCTGTCTGTCTGTCTGTCCGTCTGGTCCGTCCGACCGGCGTCCCTCCTCTACTAAACGGCGACGTCTCGCTTGGCCGCCGCGCCGCGCCACGCCGCGCCACGCCGCGCCACGTGCACGCGAGCCCAGCCCAGGGGACTGGAAAATGGGGGGAAGTGTGCGCTATGGAGGTGAAGACCGTGGCGTCATCGGAAGTGATGCAAGATGAGAATTGTATCAGCTAGCCATGTTGTTGTTGTTGTAGCTCGTGCCGTTTCCGTCGTGGCCTTGTGAACAATCAGCATGCAATACCCTCTCGCCCTCGCGCCCACCCCGCTCCATCCCACCCCGCCCCACCCCGCCCCGCCCCGCCACTCCCATTGTTGACCGCGAGCGCGCGCCGCGCCACTGACCTACGCAAAACAGCCAAGCCGGACGGGCGGGGCGGGGCGGGGTGGTATAGCGGCTGGGTGCGGTTCAGCCGGGGAGAACATGGATGAGCGACCCTGAAAATGAGTAGCAATTTTTTATTTAACTTTTTTAAAGAAGCAGCAGGTCTTTGAAACCCAGCGGGCGGTCGTCGTAATCATAATGCCCTGCTCCTGCTCCGCACAGCAGCACGACGTGACTGGTGCTGCGGCTACCTCCTGCCCCGCGCCTGCGCGCCCCTTCCTCCACTCCGCATCATCGGGTTCAAATCGTATCGGCCCCCTCCCCTCCCCACGACCGCCGCGCGCGGATTAAAATCCCGACCTTTCTCGTTTTCTCATTTTTCCGTGCCTCGCTTCCTCGTCTTTTTCAGCTGCATAAGATTTCGTTTTCCCTTGATGCGCCCATGACCCCGGCAACGACATCGCACCGAGTCACGCCGCCGCGTCGTCGGGCAGAAGTAGCAGCTCAGCTATACCGCAGCAGCAGGGCACCTCGCGGCGGCCCTACACGACCGAGGCGCGGGCACACAGCGTGCGGCGTAGCGCGCACGGTAGCGACACCAGACGCGGGGCCGATGCGATCATCTGATGCGATTCGGTCGTCGATGTCTTACGGCCACGTCTCTCTCTCTCTCTCTCTCTCTCTCTCTCTCTCTCTCTCTCTCTCTCTCTCTCTCTCTCGACCGCGCCGCATGATGTCCTTCCCGGCAGCAGCAGCAGCAGCTGTGAGACGCCGTGCCCTGCCCTGCCGTCCTACCCGTGCGGTGTGGCGCCCTGTTCTACCGATAACGTCTCATCAACCCGTTTGACATGAAGCCTGCGTCTGCTGCGTCGGTGTGGCGGCCGCGGCGGGAGGGAGAAAGAGACACTCGGAGAGAAAGAGAGAAAGGGAGTGAGAGATGCTGCTCAAACTGGAGCGCTCGACGAGGGTCCGGGCTGAGCTCAGTACTAGCTCTGCCGCGCCGCGCCGGGGTGCAGCAACTCCAGTCCCGTCCGCACCTTGTGACCTTGCCGTCTTATCGTCTCCTCTCCATCACAATTTTTCCGCTGCCGCTTCTAAGGCCGCTCCGAGCGGGTTCGCTTCGCTCCGTGTGGTCCGGGTCGAGGTTCGCCTCGCTCTCGAACCCAAAATAAACGTGCGCTCCCGAAAATGTGGTGTACGTATTTCGCCATTCAGACGGACGCGCGCGCGAGAGCACACACACGCACACACATACACATGCGCGTGGTACCCGCTCGACCACCTGCTGCCACTGTGTTAGTGTGTGTGAGAGAGAAAGAGCGAGAGACGAGTCGCCGTGCTGCACGCTCTTTGACCGGACTCCTCTGCCTGGATGGCGCCCGCTCGCCCCTCGACCTGTTGCCCCCTTCCCCCTTTCCTCCTGCCCCCCGACCCTCCACCCCCTGCCACCCCCTCCCTTCCCTGCCCCGTTCCCCCCTGCCTCCTTTCCCCCCCCCCTGGCCCCTGCCCCCTGCCCCACTCGCTAACTTGCTGCGGGTCGCGGCGGCGCGCTTCGCGCTGAAAAATGAGACGAATTTGTCTGCGCAGGATTTCGCTCTCGTGCACAAGGCCGGTCCGGGGGCATTACGGCGTATTACGGCATGTCCCGCTCATCTCGACCCAAACTCAACTAGGTCGGCGAACATTTATTTCTTTTCTGTCCCACTTTATTTCTCGCGAAGCTCCTCTTCGTTTGTGCCGCCTTTTCGCGCGACCATACGCCGCCGCTCGCGTGACAGTCTGTTTCACTAACTCACCTGAACTATTTGTTGCATGCGTATCTGTAAAATTTGTGTTCTCTCCTGTACTCATTGCCCTGTGCTGCCGACTCCTCCCCCCCCCCTCTCTCTCTTTCTCTCTCTCTCTCTCTCTCTCTCTCTCTCTGACTCAGGATGCGCGCACCGCGCAGGTCAAGTTTTTAGGTCTCGCGTCGGACTGACAGTAACGCCCAGCGTGTCGTGCCGCGCCGCTCGGAGAGCTGCACGGCCGGATGGTATAAAAAGTTGCTTTCCAATCAAAGCCAATTTGTATGTATTGAACCCGTCACGAGGTGCAGGCTGCCCCTCATGTCAGGTCGGCCGGGGCCCCTCGGATTACCCGGGGAGGGCTGTCGGTGTCGGTACGGGACGGGCCAGGCAAATGCGACGTGCATGCGCAGTGTGTGCAGCGCGGCGCGGTGACTAAATTTAGAAACTATTTTTTTCTATTGTTATTATTTTTTTTAAATATGTTTGCTTGGCATAAATCGTACAATCTGACCTCATTGCATTGGTAATAGATGTGTGCAAAGACACGAAACACGATGGATAGAAAAATACGACCCCTTCCGACGAGGAGTGTACCCCGGTGTACCCTAAACCAAAATCAGTAAAAAATCTCGGGGGAGAAAACTCAGAGAACTCAAGAAAAAAGTCAGAAAAAATCAGTAAAAATTAAGTAAAAAGTCAGAAAAAATCAGTTAAAATCAAGTAAAATCAGAGAAATCAGAAAAATCGGTGTACGCTTTGGTTTATAGTAAAGGACCCCTCGCCTTCCGCCGCCACCTCGAGAGTGTGTGAGTTGTGCGGTCAGGTGTTGTCGATGCGCCGTGCTCATTATATGCAATGAGTCGAAAACGTTTTCACGCGTCCCCGCCACAAAGGTGGTATTTCAAACGAGTCGAGCAGCCGGTGCGCGGCTCGCGGGCTCGGGGCCTGCCGCGTCGCTTTGGCCCGTCTTGCGCGACCTTGCGCGGTCACCCGCGGGACGGGACGGGAGGCTCTGCTATAGATTTGCCTCGACTTGTTCCTCGATCAAATCTCATTGATCCTGACCTGACCCTGGTCGGGTCTCTGGCGTGGCTGGCGTGACGCCGCCGCCCGGGCCCCGGGCCGCGCCGCGACTGATCGATCCCCATTCTTCGCGTCTTGGACAAGTCGCGCGCGATCCTTAATTGGTATTGTACGTCAGACTTTGCTCTGCGCCCGTCCCGTCCCGACCCAACCCGTCGCGTCGCGCCGGCGCGGCCTGGCTGGGCTGGGCAGGCGCCAGGAGGGGATCCAGATCCAGTCGGTCGGTGCATGATGCGGCCGGCACGGCACGGCGCGGCACGGCCGGCACGGCGCGGCACGGCGCGGCACGGTGGCCTTCACCTTTCGCCCGTCGCGCCGCGCCGCGCGCCGGCTCCCCCTTAGCCGGCGTGATAAGCGCCTGCTATCCCAACGCCAATACCGATACCAATAAGAACAGCATGCGCCGAGCCGGAGCCGAGCCGACCGGGACCGGACCGACGGGGCGCACGCGCTGAATGCTAAACCAACGCGGTCCCTGCCGTCGGGGCCACCGCATCGGATCAAGCCCGATCCTCTGGCTGAGCCTCTTTGGCTGAGCCCGAGGCTCTGGCTGAGCCCGAGGCTCTGGCTAAGCCTCTGGTTGAGCCTTCTCAGCTGAGCCCAAGGGGAGGATCAATCATTCAAAATGTTTGCAATGTTGTTTTTTTTTCTTTTTATTTATTTTTTACTATTTTTATTTTTTTGTTTGATTTTTATTTTTGATGGAGAATTTCTGTCACTTTTTAATAAATTTTGATCTTTTCCCCCGTATTTCTGACTTTTTTTCATATTTATTCATTTGTTTTCGATTTTTGTGGAAAGTTTTTTTTTCGATTTTTTAATTGATTTTTTTTGGGGGGCCATACAGTGATGTTTTTGAAGAGACTCCCCGCTCGGCTGAGTCTCAGCCACCTCTGGCTGAGCCACGCCACCGCCGGTCCTAAGACGACGCGCCGGCCTGCTCGACCCGCGTGCCCTGCTCTCTGCTCCGCTCTGCTCCGCGCTGAGGTCAGACGCGGCGGCGGTCGGGTCGCTTTATAGAGGAGTAGACCGCAATCTTCCCGCGGTCGCTTCCTTCCGTATGCCGCGACCATAGTAATGTGACCTCTTGCGCGATCGCCCTGTTTGTCTTCTTCCTATCAGAACTGTTGTGTGCATTTTTTGGAAAATATAGTTCTGCGAAATCCGGGGTTGTTAGATGTAGCAGAGCCGACGACGGACAAGGAAAGGAAGTTTTCCCAACAAAGCCCCCTGTCGGGTAGGCCGACCCGCGGGGCTTGTGCGTCGCGTTGCGGTCTACCCGCCAGGCGCTCCCACAAGCGGCCGTCCCCGGCCGCCCCATGCCGCGCGGAGTTGGAGCGGGGGCAGCTGGGGGGACGTCCTTCTTCCGCCTCGTTTCGGAGACGGCTGCTGCCCTGCGGCAGGAGCGCTCTGGCGACGAGTAGCGGCTGGCGGGGCGGCGGGGCCCAGGCAGGGCGGGGCGCGGGGCGGGGCGGGGCGGGGCGGGGAGCATACACAGCGCCGGGCACACACCAGTGCGGTTTCGCCTGCAAGTTCCGGGGTTACTGGCAGCGCGTCTCTACTCGAAGCGTTCAACAGCCTAGCTCCTGCGCTGCCGGCGTGGCGCTGAAGTGCCCCCAGCTCCTCACTGCTTGTTTCTCTCTCGACCGTTTCTCTTGACCTGCTGTTCCTCTCTCTTGTTCCCGTTGACATATCGGCCAAATGCGTGTAAAGCAGCTGGTGGCCCGTTGGTGGCCCGCGGCCCGCGCCCGCGCTGTTTAGCCGCTGGTACCTGCTGCCGCGCGCGGGTGCTCACCCGAGCTATTTCATCCATCATGTCAGGCCTTAAGCGATTAGCCTTGACTCTGCTCCTCTCCTCGTGCTCCGGCGGCCGCCGGCGCCACCGCGCCGCTCTGCCCGGTCCATATCCGTGTTTGTATTGACGTATTCCTGACAGTCGCGGTGCGGTTAGCCCGTGATGAACAAGGAAAACACGGGCAGCTAGGCGGTGGGGAGTGAGCGGCAGCATCTCCGAGTTGAACAGGACACCTTAGGAGCCTGGCCGGCGCTGCAGCGGCGGGTAGAGATGCATGCGATTTGCTTCTTCGAACGAAAGCTTAGCGGGGCCAGGGGCCAGCTTGCGTTGATTAATGGAGTGCCACCTGGGCCAGGTGCCGAGTCGAGCCGAGCCAAGCCTTCGTGCCATACTTGTTGTGCGCCTGGTGCACCCATCGCTCCTCTTTCCTTGCTCTCTCGCACTCCCGTCCCATCCTCCTCTCTGTTACCGGGTGATTCAGAGGATAAACATAACAGTTTTGCGGGTCTGCCTACCTACACTAGCGGCCACTGGGCCTTACGGCTGGATTCGGCTGGTAGACTCGCCTTTACTGTATAACTTGTTCTCTAAAACATCTGGTAGCTATCCCATCGATGCATAATGTTCCGATTAATCTGCCTCAGGCGAACATGACCCCGCGTATTTACCACTCGCGACAACGTCTCCCCGAGGGGGGAACAACTATTAAATCTTCGTACTCCTCAAAATTCAGAAAAATTCAAAAAAATTCAGAAGAATTTTTTAAAAATCAGAAAAAATTCACAAAAAATCAGGAAATCTCATTTGAGCAAAAGTTCAGATAGACCAAAAAATCTCTAGCAAAAATAAAAAAATAAAATATCAAACCGTGCAAAATTTGTACATCCATTTGTTTCCTCCTCGCGTCTCGCGCTCCCCCCTTCCGTATGGGGAGGCCGGACTCCGCGTGCACTCTGGTCAGTTACGCCGCTGCGCGCCGAAAGACTTTGCAGAGTCGATTAAAGAGAGCCGAGTCGAGTCGACCCGAGCCGAGCCGAGCGCGGCAAACGTTGCGCAGAAGTGGGACGCCTGAGGTAAACACACCTGCCGGCCGGCCCGGCCCGGCCCGGCCGCCCCCTCGATATCTCTAGCATTCTTCTTCTTCTTCCGCAACGTGTAGTCGCGGCGCTCCGCGGCCCGTATCGAGTGGTGCGCATCTTCGCTTCTGTTCTCCCCCCCCCTCCCCCTCTCCCTCCCCCGTCGCCGACCCCGTGTCCCCTCTGTCCGAACGCGCAGGACACGGGGAGCCGCCGTACGCTGCCGCTGCTGTCCGTACCGTGTGCCGTTGGCATGTCCACCTGCTTTACACCGGCAAGCAAGGTTCTCGCGGGACAGGGGGTCGGCCGGTTGTTTGGGATGGGCGTACGCATACGCACATTGGAGAGCTCTGTGTTATCTTTTTCTCGACGGTGATTATGATTTCGCGCGTACCTCGTGGTTTACTCACTTCAGCCTCGTCTCGCTTTCGCTTTACGTGGCCGCTCCGCGCGGCGGGGTGCCAACCACATGATACCAACAGCAGAGTTCCCAAATTTCCTACAGGAAGTCTTTGGTCCGTCAGATTCGATTTTCATCTTAAAATATATTTTGCACAATTTTTGGAAGAGACTTTGGCCCACTGCCCACTGCGCGCTCCTCGCGTCGGCAGCCCGGCCGCTGGCCGTGTCGGATGGGTGGCCTACGCGCCGCTCGGCAGGCGCGCGCGTCCGCTCGAGCTGTTCTTCACTGAAGCGTGGCGCCGCGCCGACAGAGGGAGACTCGCTGCACCCCTAACTAACCCTCGCTCTTTTCTTTGCACACTTCCAGTCGTTCTTCGGCCGCTCGTACAACAACCTGGGCTCCATCACCGAGTGCAAGAACCAGGGAGCGTGCGTCATCAACAAGAAGAACCGCACGTCGTGCAAGGCGTGCCGCCTGCGCAAGTGCCTGCTGGTGGGCATGTCCAAGAGCGGGTCCCGGTACGGCCGCCGCTCCAACTGGTTCAAGATCCACTGCCTGCTGCAGGAGCAGCAGCAGCAACAGCAGCAGCAGTCCGGGCAGCAGGCCTCGCCCGGCTCCGACCACAAGAGCCCGCCCCCGCAGCTAGGTACGTATTGCCGGTGCTGGCACCGCTCTGACCCGCCCCGCCCCACCCCACCCCACCCCACCCCACCCCACCCCACCCCACCCCACCCCACCCCCCCCGCGGCCCTCCGCGACGCGCTGCGCCACCGTCGTATCTCGCGGCTAGTAATCGCTGCCGGAACGCGTATCTGCCGGTCATCGGGGTGAATACGGCATCTGCCGGTGCGGCTGTGCGCTTGCGCCCCTCTAGCGTGACCCGGACCCGCTGGGCCCTGCCCCGCCCCGCCCCGCCCCGCCCTGGCCAGGACCGGCTGGGGCTCGAGTCTGTTTATCCCCATTTTCCTTAGTTCAGGAGCCGTGCAGGTGCAGGAGGTTTCCCCTCGCGTGTGCATATTCGATTGGCTCCCCCTCCACTAGGAAAGGGGAATTGTCTCACAGTAGATGGATAGTCGTTGGGGGGGAGAGGGTGGGGGCCGCGAGCGCGCTCGGTACATCTTCCGCACGCCGGCGCGGCGCGGCACTCCCTCCGAGTCGCGGGGTCGCAGGGCAGGTGCACGCCCCGCCCCGCCCCGGCCCCGCCCGGCCCCGCCCCGCCCCGCCCCGCCCCGCCGCGACCCGCCAAGCCAAGCCTCGCCACGCCACGCCACACCGCGCCGCGCGGTGCCGGGGCGTGAAGCTTCCATTCCATCCGCCGGGTGAACCGATTTATGCCGTGCCGTACCGCCTCGCCTGCCTCGCGTAGCCCCGCTCGGCCCCGCCCCGCTGCGCTCCGCTCCGCGCCGTAGCGGGACCGGAATAACTCACCGCGCCGCTCAATAATCGTTCATTATTTCAGGACGATCCAAGGGTGTAATTTTGTGCAGCGCTAGTCGCCCTGCCTTCCTCCTAATTAACGCAGCCTGAACAAATGCTGTTGGAGGAGAGGAGCCCCAGCCCAGCCGGCCCCGCGGAGCCGGAGCCGCAGCCAGGACCGGACGGGGACGGGACGGGGCCGGACCGGACCAGCGGCGCTGTGGGGCGGCCCTGCCCTGCCCTGCCCTGCCCTGCCCTGCCCTGCCGCTATATTGGGGTCGCGTTCGAGGTGGTGGTGGTGGTGGTGGTCTTCGCCATACCGCGCCCCCGCCTCGCCCAGCCTTAGGGCTGCCCCACCGCGCCGCGGCGCCGCACCCCGCACGCAGCCGCACACGCCGCCTTGCCCAATGACCGAGCCATGCGACTTGGACACAATGCAAATCTGTACGCGGCGTGGCGCGGTGCTATGCGGACTCGCTATGTTAATTATGTGATGGCCTCAAACAAGCGCTGCGCCGCGCGTTTCGCTCTGCGCCGGCCCCGCCGTGTGGCTGGTTATGTTACGGACGTTATGCCCCCGCCCAGCCCCGCATGCCCCTCCGACCTACCCAAACTTGTTCTCGGGCTCGGGGCTCGGGGTACGACACTGCGCGCCCCGCCCGCCGCGGGCCTCGCGCGGAGCTGCCTCGATGTACACGACGATGACCTGATCCCGCGGTCCTGTCCCGCCTGTCCGCAGGTCTGCTGGGCCCGCACGCGCTGCAGCAGGTGCTGTCGCGCGCCTCCACCAAGGAGGACCTGCTTCTGCTGGGCGGCATGGGCGTGGACGACTACAAGCACGCGGAGCACGCCGCCTCCTCGCCCAGCGGCTCGTCGCCCGAGTCGCACAACTCGGACACGTCCGTGGAGGTGGGCGACGCCCGCCTCGGCGCGGGCCTCCACCACCGCGGCCCGCTGCACCTGCAGGGCCACGGGCTGGGGCTGGGCGCGCTCGTGGCGCCCTTCCCGTCCCGGCCGGGTGGCCCCCACGGCCCCCACGCCCCGCCGCCGCCGCTCCCGGGTCACCCGGGCCACCCGCAGCACGCGTCGCGGGACGCGCGGGACGCGGCCGCCGCCAAGGAGCTGCTGCTGCACCAGTCGCTGCAGTCGCTGCCCTTCATGCTGCCGCACCCCGCCTTCCTGCAGCCGCCCTGCTCCGCCTTCATGTTCCCGCCGGGCTGCCTGCCGCGCGTCTTCAACAACAACAATAACAACAACAACAGTCCCGCCTTCAATAACAACAACAACGAGACGCTGGAATACAGCAAGCGCTTCTACCTGGACTCGATTCTGCAGCAGCCGCGCCCGCCGTTCCGCGACCACTCGGACCATGACGACGAGGAGGAGCCGGCCTGCCGCCGGCCCAAAGTGGCCGCCCCCGGCGCCCGTCGACGACCACCCCATGGACCTGTCCGTGAGGGGCGGGGGCTGCGCGGCGCCCGGGGACCGCGACGCGGACGCGTGCTCGGCGGCCAGCGGCGCCGACGACGCCGACGAGGCCGGCCGCGGGAGCGTCCGGCGGCCCGCCAGCGACGCCGGCCGACCGGGCGACGACGACCGAAGCCTGAGCGGCGCCAGCGAGGCGGCCGACCGCGACGATGAGGACGAGGATGTGGACGTGGAGGTGACGCGCGCGCCGGAGAGGACCTTCCGAGTCATTCCCCTGGACCTGTCGGCCAGGTCCTAGCGCGCCGAGCAGCGTCCGCGCCTTTCGCGGATGATTTAGCGCTGTGGAATGTTTGGAGCACAGCCTCAAGGCAGCTGGAAGGCGACCGCTAGACTGCTGCTCTCTGTTCTGTGCTGTGCTCTTTGTGACGTGTGCTCTCTCGTTCGAAAGATACTTGAATGAATCGACCTGCAGTTCGGTTCTGAAAAATGAGACTTGAGTTCGAGGTTTCTGTTTTTTATTCCGTTCTGTGGCGAATTCTGTGATGTGCGAATCAAGTTTGTATAGATAGATATATGGTTAGGTTGTTCTAGGCTTAAAATGTTAATTCTCTTTTGAAGACCCACCGCTAATTTTACCCAGGCGTGATTATTATTTCACAAAATGATTTTCTGAGCAACTCAACGGCTGCGGGCGAAAGGGGGTCAGGTCAGCAGGCGCTGGTCAAGTGGTGGTTCTTACGTGCGGCATAGATTAGAAGCAATGATCCAAAGTTTCCAGACATTCCCCATTCTTGGTATCAAATGGGCTATCATTCGTGAGAGGGCGCTGGCTCTGAATTTACATCATAGAAAAAAATAAAAACTCGTTTTGTTTTCCACACATTTTTTGTACTTAGGGGGGCAAAATACCAAAGATACTTAGAATCTTCAATGGGTACTATTTGGGCTATTAGTACCCATTATAAAGTAAAACAAAAAAATAGGATTTGAGGTTGTATGATAATTTATTGATATCATAGGGTCAGAATGGTATTAAATCTTGAACTAGTAATTAAAACTGGTAGTAATTTTAATAATATTTTGAGATTGTTTCCTTTTTTTCCTGAATTTTCTAATAAGATGGTCTTTTTTAGTCTGGGTTGCAAAGCTATTGTGATAGTATTTTAAATGAGGATAAGATTGTCTATCATGTGTTACTTTTTTTTTCAAATAAAGAGATATTAGAGTCTGTCCTTGTTGTATTATTGCCAAGTTATTCCCTTTTCTTTCAGCAAGAACTTGTGTTCAGTTACCAACGTTTAATGCATTGGTGTATTTATTTATTTTTCTGTTCATACTGTCTGTGGATCACTTGATACTTCTTATTTTGGGACAATGATTTTTTATGTAATTTTATAGTCACAATAAAGTGTTACCAAAGTACACTCAACCAGTTCTACCTTCCTTACCCGGACTCTTTTTTTTTCAATTTTAAAGAAAGAAATAAATAAATAAAGAAATAAAGAACGAAGAGGAGTGGGGAGGATTATAAGGCTTGTACCAAGTTATAAAAGGGTAAAGGGTCAGTATTGGCAAGACTTTGGTGCCAAATATTTTTCATCTGCTAAAATAAAGGAGTGAATGCATGACTCAGACAAGTCTTCATTGCGAGTGCAGTGTAGTGTAGTGTAGTGTAGTGCGTGTAGTACTGTAGAGTACTGTAGTGCACTGCAGTTGATTGCAGTGCAGTGTCAGGAGCTTGTCAGGAGGCGAGAAAGTCGCGTAGTGGTTGTTCGCCGATACCACCCGAGCCGGTCCGCGAGTCGGTCCGCGACCGGCTGGGGCCAGGCTGCACAGAGTAAGTAATTAGAGGGGAGGAATTAAAAATCGAATCGCATCCCTCGGGACTCGCAGCCAATTAACGGAGGAGTGAGAACGAAAGCGCTCGCACCGTCTGCGTCGAGACACTACTTGTCCTCGTCATCCCCACGTCACACGCCACCGACGCGTCGCATACGCACGTCGCAGCTGTGAACAGAGAAGGGGAGAGGGGTGGGGGGTGGGTCTGGTTCTGGTCCAACGCGGACGCGTCTCGCCACTCCGCGGGCACGGGTCCCCAGTGCCTCCGAGCCGAAGCAGCTGGCCAAAGAGCGAGCGGGCTGCAGCAATGCCTGTTATTGCACCCTGAAGTATGAATCGCTTTTTCCCCCTGCGATTGCCGCCGATAGCGCCGCGCCGCGCCGCTCGCGCTCGGCCCGCATGCTCGCACACACGGGAGCCAGCAGCAGAGTCCTCAGCGGGGTGATTCCGAACGGCGATGAGTAGTGTCCTCTCGCTCGCTCCTTCAAGCCGCGCCCCATGAGTGCGACAAGGACAGTGCGACGAGACCCCGCGTGCGGAATCACCCCACTGGACCCCTCGGAGGGGTCATGACCTGCGTCCCGTCCAGCCTAGTCGCGACAACGTTGTACGTACATCGGCAAGCGAAGCGAGGCATTGTTAGCCGGGCCCGGGCCCGTGTGAGCCTGAGCCCCGCGCTGCTGCTGCTGATGCTGCTGCTTCTACCCGTGTCCTACTCCCTAGGCGACCCTGCCGAGCCGAGCACGAGCACATCGTCGGCGAAGGTTCTGAGGCTGCTTTCATTGCGATATCCCAATCACACCGCGAGTGGCGGTGCTGGCGTTGCGCGGTGTCGGACGAAATTCGGAGTACGACATTGCGATCTCGTGGCGTCACTCCACGCCACCGCCGCGCCGGGCACAACACCGCGCGCCCTCGGGCGACAGCGGAGGGTAATTAGTCGAAAATATTGTCTCGCGGCCCGCTAGGCTGCTCTCCGCTCCGCTGCTGTCGATCATTATTTAGTTATTTTTTTTGGCGGCACGGCCGCAATGTGTTCGAAGAATCGGCGCGATCGTCTGTCCGTCCAGGCTAGGCGTCACAGCAAACAGCGCGTCAAAGACTTGACAAGCGGCACTAGTCTGAATTCCGAACAACGTTCAGTAGTTTCCCTCTCTCTTGCTCCTAATGGACTAGTCCCATGAGTGCGACAAGGGCAGAGAGACGAAGCCACTGTGCGGAATCCCACCTACAGGCAGGTGAAGGGTGAAGGGACCGGCCGGCGGCCTAGCAGCCTCACATCGGAGATTTGTGAACTGGGTCTTCCCTTTATGTACGCGCTCTGGCCGCTGGCGTGGCAAATGTGGCGAGGCGCGCTGGGCCGCGAGTTGCAGGATACACCAAACCGATCTGCCCCTGGGCTGCCCGGCCCGCGCCACGGCTCAGCGGTTCCATCAGCGGACAACCTTGAGCTCCGAGCGGCATTCGGCTTCCCTCCCGGTCCCGTGTCCCGGTCCCGTGCGCAATGCGAACTGTTTTAAATCCCGCGGCATTCCCTGTGGTACTCCACTTGTTTTGACAACCTTCCCTCACCTTCACCGCGCTTCTTTGATATCCTATCTCCGCTAAAGATCAGACGACCTTTTCTTTTGTCTGTGGACTTCGAGAACATGCCGTGGTCCTTTTTGTTTCCGTTGCGAACAGTGTGATTGCCGTCGTTTCGAATTTTGCCCAGCAGGTTCTCGCATTAGTGTTAATCAGGTGATCTGAACAAGATCATCCACATACCCCAACATGGCCGGGTCGTTGTCTGGTGGTCTGCCGTCCGGCTCAAATAATGACAATGGCAGAGGAAACGGACTGCTTTTATACTTTCATCATTATTCATTTTACTCCCAAAAGGTTCGTGACTTTGACGTACGGTTTTTGACCCTATGCCACGTCCCGTGAGCAACTAGGGGTGATATTGCCCTTGGTTCCGGAGGTTAGGTTCTTCATTTATTATTGTTGTTGTCCACCAGAGGTATATTTGTCAAGCCTTCCAACCTGTCTGCTTCCACTGGACCACTTATAAATATTCTGTATAAATTTCAAGCTATTTGGTCTTGTTAAAATTCATCTGTATTATGCACAGATACTGCTTTCCTCATCTATTTGTATTGGGAACACAAGTCCTCTATTTTAACTAAGCAAAACTTTCTTATCAAGTACTGTATTATGCTATGTTTTTCAGTGAATGAATGAACAAATGAATTGTACACCCTTCCCCACATTTGTACGACAGTTGATTTTCGTGTAAGAGAAATTTGACTAAATTACAGGTTGTTATGGCTCTGCACGAAAAAAAATTACCATTTAAAACACACTTAGTTAACGTCCACAAAGGTGAACAATATGATCCATGGTTCATGGAGATTAACCCAAAAGGGGATGTTCCTGTTTTGAAGGATGGTGTCAAAATTATTCCTGATTCTGGAAGAATTTTAGATTACTTAGAAGACAACTTCACTAATGGTAAAGTAAATGTTTATTCGTTTTATTATACTTACTGAAATGTATGTGCTTAATACATTAATATTTTGATATATAGGGAGAACCCCTCCTCTCATTCCAAAGGATCATGGAATTGAAGTTCGACAGCGAGTTCTTCACTTTCGAACTTTGTTGGACCAATTGCCAGTAAATCACATCACTGCTGGATCCTTCTATCATACTGATCTAATTAGCAACCCAAAGCTTCCATTTGTATCTCCATTTCGTCATATTTTAAAAGGTGCTTTTTAATCTCCTATCTTGAGCTATTATTGCATGATGAAGCGTAAAATAATGTTTGTGGCTTTTATGAATGTAGTTTCTGAAGTAAATCAATCAAACTATATGCGGGAGCATGCAGAGAACAATCCAAAGTTTCGTGATGTCCTTTTACAAAGGGCTGATCTTTTGGACAAAAAACATGATTCGATTATCAATCGTGAAGAATATACAAAATGGCTCAAAAATGTAGAAACTGTTCTTGCCCAAGTTGAAGATGAACTTGCTTCTCATAATGAAGGTTTGTGTCTTTCATGAGAAAATCTTTAGAAATTCAAACACTTGCTAGAAATACCAATTCTTTTTTAATCAATTGCTTTTTGTACAGATAAATCTGCTTGGTGGTTGTGCAGCCCTGAATTTAGTATTGCAGATGTTGCACTAACAGTTCTTTTGGACCGACTCTGTTGTCTGGGGCTTGAAGAAAGATTCTGGAGTGGAGGTAAATGTCCACACCTGGACCTTTACTTTAAAAAAGTTAAGAACCGTGATTCATACAAAAAAGCTGTTCCATCTACATTGATTCATTTGCAACTTCTACTTATGATGACACCCCGCGTTGTTGGTGTCAGCACATGCATTGTTGCAGCATTAGCTGTCTTAGTTGGTGGTTATTTTTATTTGAAAAGGAAGTAAATGTGACCACTTGGTTTGTGTTCATACTTCTGCATTTTTTCCCTCCCCTGTATGTAGTGCGCTTTGCTTCTGTTGTAACTTCTTTTTATATGATTTTTCTTTGAAGTGTGACTACAAGTTCAGTACAGCAGTTTGTTGGACAATCTTTTATTTGCAGCCCATTTCTATCACAAGTTTGTGTGAACTGAAAGTGGCCTGTTTGAATGGAAAACACTTCTCAGTTATTGATAGGTCATGTAATTGGTGGCTCAGTTCTTGTCTCTATCTTTATATTTCATTGTAGACTTATTCAATTTAAATGATCTTGTCATTCTGTTCCTTCCTTATTACAGAATCCCAATGTGATTACCTGCTTAAGTGTTATTTTTTATGTGATAAAACATATCAAGGATCAAAAACACTTAAAATTGACTGTTGGGCAGGAAAATCGTGCATTAAAAAAAACAAAAAACTGAGACTATCATTTCCTTTTGTATGTTTTATTTCATGTTGTTCATCTTGATTTTACTTTATGTTGTTCAGCATACTATTTTTTCATCAGGTTGTTAGTTGTTGACTCAAATTATCTGTAGAGCAGTTGAAACTTATAGAATCTACCAGTATTGCTAGTGTGGCCAACTTTGTGGAAAGGTTTTGAAAGATTAAACCTCCGATTTTTCTTTAACTAGCAATATAAATGATTTGAAATGCTTCCATGGGCCTATCTGATATTTTTCATTCTCTTATTTGAATGGAGGATTGAAGGGGAAACATTGGATACACCAGATTAGGTCTTTTTATAACTCTTATGTAACATTTTAGCAAAATTGTTTAAAAATATGTTGAAGTAGCAAAAATTGGTAGTTGTGATGTTGTGATGGGAGGTTCATACTTAAACAAGGATTTTTAATTGTTAAAGGCCTTTTCGGTGTTCCTTTTATCTCTCTCTATTTTGAGGGGGGGGGAGGGGGGTAATAACTTCATGCATATGGAGGATGTTCCCCTGTGCCTAAATTATACTTGTTCACATAGTTATTTCTGTGTTGCAAGTGCTCTTCTATTTCTATTCATACAAGGTATGTTTCTGTAATTTTACTGAAATTTATGTGTTGAAACACCATAATGTTACCTGGCAAAACAATGATAAGAAGTCATACATGTAAATGCATTTAAATGCTCAAGTCATAACTTGTTTTTTCTGTAAAAAAATTTCTGTCTTCATTCAGCAGTTATTTTGATGTCTTAACAACCAACAGTTTGTGAATTTCTAGAAATCATCTATCATACATATTTTTCCTTCTTCCTATTGATTTAAAATTGAATTTTAATCTGAATGTGATAAACATCCCAAAAGAAAGAAAATTAATTTTCTCTTTTGAAGACAGAAAATATTCATAGAAAAACTGCAGAACCTTCCTGTCTCACTTTCCACCACTAAAAAATAAACTGAAAGATGATTTTTAGAAATATGGAAAGACAGGGAGAGTTCCTATCTTTTATTTTAAGTAACAACCAGGTGGCTGTGATGTAGAGGGGAAGAAAGAGTCTTCAGACTAGCCAATGCGTTTTCTGAAGAGTGCTGTGATAGAGGTGGTGCTGATGAACTATTTTGTGACATTTTTCTTTATCATTTTAGTTGCTTTTGCAATATTTTTTAGCCAGTCTGATGTGATTGATTCCTGCACTGAAGGAAGTTTAGTTTCATAGTTCTTTCTCAATGACTTAATTTTAATAACTAGATTTCCATACTTGTTTTTGTTTTAAAATATGATTGCTGCATTGTGCACTACATTTGATTGGTGCAGGGCATTGCCTCCATTGCAGGTGGTGGTGAACGTTGACCATTTTATTTGTTGGTGTATGCTGGTTTAGTTGTACAAACTATACCATTCCACTCTCAGCCTTTGTTGAATAGTCACATACATTTCATGTTTGTACTTGATATACCTCTCTTATAAGACTGTTTGAATGCTCAAGCAAATACAAAGTGCAGCTGAGTATCTGAAAATTTGAAAACGTATTACCTTGTAAATAAATAAATAAAGAATAAAGTCTCTAATTTCGTATGCATGTGTTTGTCATTTCATTTGCTAACCCATTTCATTATTTTACTTTTTATTTGGAATTAGAACACAAAATAAAAAGAGAGAAAAAGGGGTAAACCTGTGTAGGAGTGAACTCCCAGACACCGGTAAATATGTTTTAAACGATTTATTTCTTTTCATTCATTTAATTTAAATTAAAAGAGGGGGAGGTGGGCTCTAGAAGGGGGGAACTCTAGTCAATCCCCATTTCTTCATACAATTTTCATGTTATTCGAATTATTTTTTATTCATATGAATGAGAAATAATGCAGAAAGTGAAGATCACCAGAGTTTGATTTTTGATATTTCAAGTATCTTTGTGTACTTAAAATCTTAAGAAATTAGTAAGTAATAAAAATTATATAACATTTCCATCTCTAGCACCTTTGCAACAGTCTCTTAATTAAAAATGAGGAACGCGTGAAAATAAAATGTATGCTTTGAACACCCTCCCTTATTTATTGCCTTAAGTATCCACAAAATAGTTTCACGGGGATGTTCAGACTATTATTATAATTTTTACTCTTTGAGCTTGAAAATTTTAGTTTAGATATGGAAACATAAACATTTCCCGAAAATGTACTTCTCATGTACCCATTAAAAAACAGTAAAGAGAGCTTTGGGGTAGATCCTTTACAGAACTCTTTGGTCACAAGAACACAGTTCTTTTGTATCTGTTGCATACATGGGACATCAAAATGTCATGGTAAAACAATATTGTGTGGCTGACATTACAAATGGGCATTGTCCACTGAGAAGCAAGTGAACTTCATGACACAATATACAGTAAATATAATACAACAACCACCATAAAAGAAAATAAAACAATGTAACAAATAAATTAAAGGCTTCGAAGATACACAACCACAAAGTACTTACAACAGGGGCAACACAACAGGGAAACAGAAATAAAATTTGACAATGAGCAAAATCCACATTAAAGAAATGCAAAACATTAAATATTTATGCAATTTAAATCATACCCAGCAATGAACCCATAGTTAAAAGTCACTTATGGCATTTGATCCATTATTTGCATTTTCATTTTTATCAGGATCTTGGCTTCTTAGACCATATAAGGGCATTCCCATAAACCTTGGAAGCTGTCCTTTACCTGGGCTCGAGGATGGAACAGACTTTCTTTTCTTTAAAGGCACATCTACAGTCTCTTTCCCTTTGTACTTAAACAGGCCCTCTCCCGGCAAATCAGGTATGAATTTGGGAACGGTGTACCACCCACGATATGTAACAAACCATATGAATATGGCTATTACTCCTGCTAGAAGTTTTTCAACCATATTGTGAAAATATAACATTGTGAATATGAGCATGAAGTCCCATAACATTGAAAAACAGGTCATAAGAATAAATAAACCTCTCACAAGCGGAGTAAACTTTTCATAACACGACTTAAGGACTATAAACTCAGTCTCACTTAAGTTACCTAGAGGACTTGTGATAGCAACTGTTCTACTGTCCTCAGAATTTGACCTCGTGTGATATTCCTCTCGAATCATATCACGTATTCTTTCCCAGCCAACAATAGCCCTTGCTTCCTCTATCAATATTAAACTGCTATAAACTAATATGAAAGCATGACCTGATATGTGGAAGCTATACCAATACTGACCATGGGCTAAGCATTGCTGTTTTGTGAAATCACCTTTAACACTGCACTTACCATAACTGACTTCAATATAATCAAACAGCTTGGTCCAAAACAGCCACGAGACAGTAGCAACACACAATCGTATTAAATGCTTCAAAACTTTATCCCGTTTGCCACAGCAAATTGTGTAGCTTGTTAGTACGAGAAATGGAAAGGTGACAATCATTGTCCAGCCCCAGCCAAATTTAACAAAACACTGATTCAAAAAATTGTCTGATCTGGAGAAGTAACTTCGAGGAATTGGCAAAACGTCTCCTATTAAAGATACAAGAAAGAGACATGAGCAGTAAACTGCTACCCTCTTAATGGTGTCCACAAACACGATTTTTCTACATATATGCAATACCATCATGAGAAGGACATTCCCAATACTAGATTGTTCGGGGACTGGTTTAGTTCCCTTCGTGTCTTGCTTTGAATTTTCTTGACTCATGGGTCTGAAATTTAACTTAGAGTTTCCAGAATAGGAATGAATGGGTTTCCTCTTGGTCGCCATGGTTGGTGATGCAGTTGTTGTCCTTCTTGGAGATAGCCAACTTGACCGCTGAAATAAACACAAGCTGTGAGGTAAGGATGTTAATTAGAGACATTAATTTTAATTGCTCAAAGTAATTAAGCGATGCATTACCGCAATTCATCCAAACCCCTTGATCTTTCAGAAATTCTTGGGTAGGTGAGAGGCATACATGATGCAGCGTTAAAATAATCAGTCACCGCCTTGTAAGATTTACTTTGTTCGGTTCCGTATGGTATTGCTCGTATCTTTTTTTCTGCTTTGCCGCGTCGTCTGCGCATGTCGTCGTCAGTCGTCAGTTCTATATCGCCTCCGTATCGAACAAGAACAAGATAATTGCTTCAAGAAAAACATATCCTCGAAGTTCTTCTGAAGTAAAGTGTCTGAAGTCCGTGAGGACAACGTCTAGTTTTATTCTTCATTCTATATTTCGTTTCGAGGAGCCTTTTTCATTCAAAAGCCGAATGATGGTGTTTTGACAACACCCTCTCCCTATGACAGGCCCTAGGAACCACCCAACAGGCAAACACAGCACCTGCAGATTACAACCATAAGGACCATGAATGGATATGGGTAGTAAGTGTTGTTCAAGTGAATAAATTTTTCCCCATGTGATAGATCATCATCTTTTTATTTTCCTATTTAAAGAAACTTTTTATCTAATCTAAAGTTGTTCATCTGCAGCTCTAGCCAAGGGGTTTCAGCGGAGCAATGGAACAATGGAAACAATGCATCTGCAGTATCAAAAATGGAGCATACCTTCTGGGTCACAAAACAAAGTGTATTTCGTAAGCTAGGTAAAAAGGAAGATGAATGTATTGTGGCCTCAGATGCTGAGCTTGATGCAAAGCTAGAATTGTTCCGATCTGTTCAAGACACCTGTTTGGAGCTTCAGCGAATCCTGGATAAATACCAGGAAAGACTTTGCAGTGAGTCTTTTTTCCTACAATCATCTCCTCCTCACTCTTATTGATTTGAATTCTAATACTGTGGCTTTGTATCATCAGACTTATCACAAGAGGAAAGTGCAATGGGCAGATTTCTGAAAGAATGCTCTAAAAGAGATCAAACAAATGCAGGAAAAGCAATGATTAGTGTTGGAAGAGCTTTGTCGTATTCTGGCCAACAAAGATTAGCTTTACGTGTGCCTCTTCAACGACTTCACCAGGTATACATTTCCCTTGATTTTTAACCTGTCATCTCACACCTCACCATTTGCTTTTATTGACGTTTTTCTGTGTAGGAGGTTGAAACTTTTAGACAAAGAGCTATTGAGGATACTTTGCTTAATGTATCTGCCATGGAGCGACAGCGAACTGAATATCGTGCAGCGCTTAGCTGGATGAAAAACATTTCTCAAGAGCTTGATCCTGATACCCACAAGCAGTTGGAAAAGTTCAGAAAGGTATAGTTAAGTTGAGATTCCCCCTTAAAAATTCATACAATCAAGTTTTGATTTTTCATGGAGTCCTTTGTACTTGTTTCAAGGTCCAAGGCCAAGTAAGACAAAGTAAAGCTAATTTTGACCGTCTAAAGTTAGACTGTCTACAGAAGGTAGATTTGCTTGCAGCTGCAAGATGCAATATGTTTTCCCATGCACTTACACTTTACCAACAGGCTCTAATTCAGCATGCTCGTAGAGCCCAACGTGCTTTTGCTGCTGTGGCAAAGGATGTTAAAGGTAATTCTAAGAAATCTAATAAATGTTCCAAACTTTTTTCTTCTTTTAGTTATTTTTTGCTATCACCAGAAAGGCCTTAGGTACACTGAAGTTTTTAATTTTTGTTCAAAATTTTAGGCTACCAGCATTATGAGTTTTCTGTGGTGCCTGAACTTACTGAAGAATCGTCTCGTCTTGCAAAGCAAACGAGGGATGCAGACCACAAAAATGTTGAGGGAGAACAGAAAGAAAAAGATGGGTATGAGAGCAATTTACTAAAGCCTTCCTTATACTCCTCCTTCCCAGATTTTTCATGTGTGTTCAATTATTAATGTTTTTCTTTTTTTGTCAGGATTCTATTTTTTGATACCGACTACCATGACACTCTAGAAGGAGACACTGCATCCCAAGAAAAACACAAATCAGACAGTTTGCAAAATTTGCTGAGCAGTTCAGTTGAGCAAAATATTTCCTCTCTCATATCAATTGATCAAACTGATCCTGGTTCCAAATCTAAAGATGGTGAGTTGTGGTTTTATGTGGACAAGTTTTGACATTTCACGTTTTTCATCAAACAGCAACTGATCTATTGAAATGTTTACAGCAATGACAGATGTGGACTTACTGGCTTCAGAATGCCTGCAAGAACTTGATGACATTTTGGGTAGTACTGTTCCTGACAGCAGTGCAAGTGTATCAGAGGATTGGGACCATTTGTTTAGAAGAAATGATGTTAATTCATCAGAAAATATTTTCCCTTCTTTCAATGCCACATTGTCAGGTTCAACGGAGCAAACTCCAACCTCTGTTCTGAATACTGATAATTTCCTGCCATCTCAGCTTTTGGAAAATTTTGCATCATCTTTGAAGCTTCAAAAACTCGGGACAGACGATGCATCCACCATCCAAGGTAAATTCGCTCTCCAAAATTCCATCCAGCATTTTGAATAATTTTTTATCATTTTGATGATATTTTCTGTGGCAGCCAATGCAAATATCCCTGCAAAACATTCCATGTCATCCAATGCGACAAACACCTCTGCTTCATCTGATCTCAGCTTCATGTCTAGTTTGATGGCTAACTTAAGACCACAAAGTAGCCAAGCATCTTTGCAGGCTTCTGGCCCACAAGGCTTGCCTCAGTCACCAAAATCAGTCGGCAGCTTGGTAACTATTTCAGGTTTTTGAGCATAAAACTAACTATTACCTTTAACTGAATGTGTCACACTTCTTGTAGGTTCAGAGTAAACCAAGTTCTACAAACAAGAAAGATATGTCGGCGTGGTATGATCTCTTTGCTGATTTGGATCCATTAGCAAATCCTGATGCTATTGATTCTAAGACACTCGAGGAGGAACGAAACTGTTAGTATATAAAATTCTATACTTTAACCTATTTTTTTGAAAACAGGAAATATTATGACAGCGGCCCTCAAATATAAATTGGTATTTTTGGAAAATTCTAAATGTAATTTGTAAATGATGTTGATTTTTTTTAAAAGGAATTTGTCCATCTTATGATTTAATATATTTAAATAATCCTTGTCCTTAAAATTATTGTTACACATACCAAAGAAATGTACATTTGCTTTCTGCGTACATATTTGTAGAACTGATCCTGTTCCTCAGACAATACCTGGATAGTGTACAGGTTCAGTCTTTCAAAAATGTTTTAAGAGCTTTTCATCTCTCTTGAGTGAGAAAACTAGTCAACCTTTTTGTTTATCAGTAACCTGGGTCAGCCTTTTCTTTTCTTCTTCTTGTTTTGTCTATTGATTGGGCTTTGGACCTAATACATATGTTAAATATTGTATCACCTACTTTGTATCATGCAAATTATTAGAATCTTATTCAAATGTTGAATTTGAAAACAATATATCTTCACATGATTGAATATATTTAAATAAAATGCTGTAATCCAATTACAATGCCATGCAATTTTCTTTGCTCCATCTTCTCCTACTTCCTGTGAGTACCCGTATTGCTGTTCCTCAAAGAGGTCTCTACACTTTTCCAGAGCCAAAGCTGTGGGAGCAGTAACATTGCAGCACTCATTAGCACCTGGGCATTCCCCCCTCCCCCCAATTATCTGGCAGGAAATACCATGGAACGCTGACTCTCCCATACCTTAGGGGACAACTTAAATCTACTTTACTTCAAAAACATACTGTGAGGCCTAAACTGTAAGAACCTGCTTGTAAAGTCATTCTTATTAGGACCGAAGTGTTTATTTTTTTTCCAGTTCAAGAACCTTGTTCTTACAAAAACCTGCATATAAACTCCTAAGACCTGGGCCCCAAGCAATTCTCACAATCCACATTTCATACTGCATGGATATAAGAGATTCGGACCTTGCCGCAAAGCATAGTGGGGGGATTTCCGCATCTGACAGGAGTTCAGATTAATCTCGGGCTGTTCACCCCACTTATTCGGGGGACTGGTGCGCGGCGCCCACGGGTGGCGCCAGAGCGGCGCGCAGCCTCCTCCAGAAGGCTTGCTGGCTCTCCGCGGGCGCCGCCTCGGGCCAATCCAAGTAAATCCTGGTGCTGAGCAGGTAGCGAAGCGTCGGGGTGAGCAGCGCCTCGTTCACGGCGCCCAGCCTGACGACCAACAGGGCGTCCTCGGTGAGCAGGCGTTGGTGGTGCGCGATGTGCGCCTCCCAGGCGCACCAGTTGGAGCGGGCGAATGCGTCGCTCACCACCAGCAAGATGCGCCGGCTCGACGCCACGCTGCTGAGCACGGCCTCAGTGATGGCCGAGCCCGCCGTGAAGTCCCGCTCGTACACGCACAGGCGGAAGTGCGGCTCCTCGTTCTCCAGGGTCGTAACGAGCCGGTGCACGAACGCCTGCGGCCGCGACACTCCAGTCACTCTGCTCCTCTGCCCTTACGCCAGGCCCTATACCGAGCAAGACGCCGCCACCTACCTGGTCCTCGTTGCTGTAGGACACGAACGCGTCGTACTGGAAGTTGACGTGGGCGGCGAGTTCTCCTCCACGCCCGTGCCGCCGCCTCCCGGCTCTGGCCCTGGCCGTATCGATGTAGAAGCGCAGGTGGTGTCGGAGGCGGTAGGCGACGGTCGCCGAGCCGAGCAGCACCAGGATCAAGACCCCGAGCGGGAGGCCCACCCACAGCATGGACGTGGAGGTCACGGCGGTGTCGGTTCTGGCGCCGCACGCCACGTGCGCTCGCGCCCATTGCAGGTACTCGGCGATGCTGCGGTTCCACCAGCGGTCGGGTGACAGGCACTTGTACTGGCTCAGCTGAGGGCAAGAAGAGCGAGGTGGAGAGGGTGAGAGAGGAGGGAAGTCATGCCACGCGGGAAATGATCGTAAAGGGGGAAGTAGAGTCCATACCCGGCTCAACATAAGAGTGGCGTTGCTGCCGCCGCCCCGATCTTCCAGGAGCGTGCTGCTGGCCGGCTTGTACAGGTCGCAGCCGCAGTGGAAGGTGTTGTCGGCGAGGTCAAGCACGTCCAGGCCGTCCCCATCGTCCAGCATGGCCTCCGTCAGGTACGTGAGGCGGTTCCCGGCGGCGCGCAGCTCGCGCAGGTGCTCGTTGTGGTCGAACAGCGCGCTCCGCCACGGCCCGATGCGGTTCCGCGATACGTCGAGGCGCTCGAGAGCGTGTAGCGGCCGGAAGGCGGAGGCGCCGTCGAGCGTGGCCAGCATGTTGTCCTGGAGGTCGAGCTGCTGCAGCGCCGACAGCTGGCGAAATGCGTCCGCGGGCAGGCTGCTTATGCCTAAGAAGTTAAAAAGTAAACACATGAGGGTTGGTTCGGAGGGAATTCCCTCTCTCGTTTCTCCATGGTGTCGCGTTCTCGGTAAAAACGACGTCATAGTTCTTAGGCAGGCTGATCCCGCCATGGGCACGGACGACACGGAAGTCTTTACCGTGGGACACTTACTGCAACCTGCTAAGAGCAGCACGCGCAGGCTACCGAGCCCGCTGAACTGGCCGGCGTGCAAGCTGTGGTACAGCGGGAACGGGTTACCGCTCAAATCCAGACGCTCCAGCCGTGCCAGGGGCAGGAAGAGGCCGTAGTCTAGCCTGAAGAGCGACGAGTTTCGAAGAGTCAACACCTGCAGGTGGAGCAAACAGCACACAAAGTTTCACGTGTAGGTACTCAAGGCCCCACACTTAGGGGGGGGGGGGAGAGAGACAATACAGTGGCGGCAGACAAGATTTGCGACGAGTTTTACGGGTTTTTTGGTCCAGCGTTGTACTGCATGTCCATCATGACAGTCGTGTCAGATTATGGAGGCAAACATCGCGCGGGAGGTTCCGACGTATGGCAGTTCATTTTAACATGTGGACTAGCGCCCACTTCAAACAGGACTATCGTGGGAAACTTTTGCCTACACTATCCTAGCAATACCACACTGGGCCAAGCCCTAGCCAAATGACCACCAGAAGACCACCAGGTTGTCCCTTACCCGCAGGCTGTCGAGCCCCACGAAGGTCGCGTTGGTGAGCCTGAACACGCGGTTGTACGACAGGTCGAGCGATCGCAGGCGGCTCATGTCGCGGAAGTAGGACGCGGCCAGGTTGAAGTAGGGCGCTGCGCTGGCGGTCACGTTGAGGACGAGGAGGCGGCGCGAGAGGAAGCCGGGCCGTAGGCTGGGCAACCTGTTGCCGCCGAGGTCGAGCTCCTCCAGGTCGGGCACCACGTCGACCGAGAGCCCGCCGGGCAGGCCCTCCGCGAGGTCGACGCGGCTCAGGTCGAGGCGCCGCAGGCCGGGCAGTCGCGGCAGGGCCCCGGGCCGCAGACGCGCCACCTCGTTGCCCCGCAGGACCAGCTCCGTGACCTGCGACCTCGCCACGGCCTCGAGCAGCTGGTAGAACGGCCCACCGGGACCGGGCTGGTCCCAGGATGGCCGGGGAGGCGTCACCGCCGTGCTGGCGGCCGTCGTGCTCGGAGGGGTCTGGGTCTCCTCCAGGAGCTCCGCCGTGCTGGCCAAGGAGTCTTCGGTCGTTCCGTCGGAGGAGTTGGCGGGAGCGGGCGACGGCGACGTCATCAGAGGCCGCAGGCGCAGGCGGAGTCCCATGGATCCCAGGCTGAGCCTCTGCAGCGCCACGCCGCCGGCCCGCGCGCCCAGGCTGTCCAGGGCGGCAGCGAGCGCGCCGGCGTCCAGGTGGTTGTCGTCCAGGTTGAGGGCGGCGAGGCGGCGTAGCGGCGCGAGGCCGGCCGGGTGCAGCGCGCCCAGGTCGCACTCGGCCAGGCTCAGCTTCTCCAGCGGCGACTCGCCCAGCGGGCTGAAGTCGTCGGCCTCCACAGCGCGCAGCGCGTTGTCGTCCAGGTTGAGGAGGGCGAGTTGCGGCAGGACCCGCGTGGCCAGCGCGGGCGTCACGTCGCCCAGGCGGAGGAAGCCGTTGCGGATGAGGTAGAGCTCGCGCAGCGCCGTCAGCCCCTCGAGCGCGGCCGGGCTCAGATGCTGCAGGTGCGGGTGGAAGGACAGGCTGAGGTTGAACAGGAGGCTCATGCCGCGGAACGCGCCGGGCTCCACGCGAGTCAGGACGCGGCTGTTGTCCACGGCCAGCTCGGTGAGGTGCCGCAGCAGCTCCAGGTCGCCGACGGCGAGCCGCGCGATGCTGGTCGCGCGCACCTGCAGCACAGCCTCGCCGTCGAGGGGCTCCACCTGCGCAGTACATGCACGATGCCGCGGGTGAGAATGCGAACCCGCGAGGGAGGCGTACTTGGAGGCGGTGTGGGAGAGACAGCCTTACTTACCGTCACATTGCTGGGGAAGCGCTTGCAGGTGACGTAGTCGAAGCAGAGGACGTGCCCGACCGGGGCGGCTTTCTTACACGAGCAGCCGCTCATGGGGTCGAGGACGACAGGGGTAGCGCGCGTCCTCGATGCCCACGTTGGGATCGATGGTGCGCGCGGAGGCGGCCACCCCCAGCAGCAGCACCAGCCACATGATGTCCGGCCCCGGCCCTCCGCGAGGTACATCGTCAGTCCCGCGGCGCACAGCGCGCCGTCGTCGTCCTCGCCGTCGGGAAGTTCACCCGGACCGGACTGGTGCGCGCCGTGCGCGCATCCCCCACCGCCGACCAGCAGATTCCCCCTTTTATTTCTGCAAGGAGACACCCTTACACGTTGGTACGCTCCTGAAAAAAAGGTGGTGAGAAAAGAGCCGACAACGAGATTTCTTTTTACAGTTCAAGATCTTCCTCGTAGTGCAATATGGCCTTTCCCAGAACACGACGGCACCGCACTATGAGTCAACGGGTGCGAAAATGAACCAACTGACGGAACGGAGCAGGAGAGAGGGCTGCTGCAAAACATACTCTGACAGTCAAAATGCTGTATTGTACATTAACAGCTTATGTTAGAAATACAGCAATAAGCGATAGCCTTAACGTTACCATAATTTTACCGGGAACATTATATTTATAAAAGAAAGTGTGTTCAATTTTGAGCTTAGTACCCGAATAAAAAATAAATAAAAAATATCTTCGAAGCAATCAATGCCGGCTCTTACCTGCTATGCTACGGTCTTAGTGGTCTACGCGCCCATGCGGGCGTTCGCTTGCTGTTCACACCGCCAAGGTCACGGTAAGGATTTTGTTGGTCCCCACAACGAACCGCAGCCTACAGATCCTCTTTTACCAGAGACTGCGAGTAGAAAAGCACCCGGCTCGCAAATAGTACTTCGAAGTCTATTGTCAGAGCAAATATCTTTACTTCTCACACTCACCTGCTCAAAACGCAATTTATGGCTACCGGTACCTATAAAGTGACACTCATTACGATGTCACACGTGTGGGCGTTTCCATCTGCGGCGTGTCTCCCGTCCTCCTGCGACGACAGAAGGCGACTGGACAAGACTCAGCTGGACCTTACCGTTATATCGCGAGGCGACGTCAACTCAAGTCACTTGCTGAGCCAATGGCACCTGCAGCTATGCCTCTCCAAAAACACCACCCCCCTCCCCAAAATCATGTGAGACTTTCAAATGTGTTTCTTCACAGTTTTTTGTAGCAAATACAAATTTTTTTAAATTTTAAAAAAATCAAATATGTAATTTTTTACAAAGAATTGTAAGCTTTGAAAGCGGTTCATTTCAAATTTAATCGACTACCGCTCCAAGAGGGCGTGTGCGCGTGTGCGCCATCTAGCTTCAATATGCCGAAGTATGACTTGCTGAGAACTTCATTTGATAGTTTTCCTCAGTTCAAACATATTTTGTAATCGGCTGTTTTTATTTTTTTTTAAGTTTTATGACCATTTAAATTATGCCTTTATGTTAAAAGCCATTTTATTAAAAGACGGGATGTGTACCGAACGTGAAACATTCTATAGAAGGCACCCAGCACTTACGTACGCAAAAGTTTCTCATAACAGGAATCTAGGTGGCAGTGAGGAACTCCGGAGCCGGAAAAGGAAAGCACTTCGTTTTTCTTCTATTTAAGACACCGTGGTGGTGAGAACCCGGTAAGTTAAACGTGAATTTTTATCCGGGGCAATCGACGGTAATTTGCTAATAAAATTTATCCGTGTGTGATAGCTTTTACCAGAATTATTGCCAAATTTTAAACTCGTAAGATTCCAAGTGAATTTTAACCACCCACCATGGTTATTACTTTCCGCTAGCCGTCTGTTTGAACGTGGTACATAGCCTTGTTCTGCTGATTTGTTTTCGTTCGCCTTGCACATTTTCTAATCGTCTAGTACCATGTTAGTGCACTTTCCCGTCGCGCTTTTATCTTAATTCACGAGGCATTTCGTTCTAGGCAGCAAGCTACTTGTTTACTTGTGCAACTTGTTTGTTGTTTCTGACTTCTGAGGTTAGGGGTGTCTGAGTGAATTCTTTTTGGTTCTTTTTACCTTAAGTGACTTGTATGTCGACCGAAAGTACCTGGGAAATTTATCATTATGAATTTTTTTGTCTCCATCGTTACCTTACTTGTAGCAGTGTGCCACTTTTGTTTTTATAGTTCCATTTTGTTAGTTTTCAATCTTATAGTTTGATATGCTTTGAGAATGAATTCTCCTGTGGAGAGTTCTAACCTTTCACCGGTTCTTATTATTTCCTAACACGTTAAGTTTTTTGTTTCCAGTTTCACGACAAAATGGGCAAGCCAAAGAGGGAAAAGAAGTCCGCCATCAACGAGGTGGTCACTCGTGAAATGACCATCAACCTCCACAGGAGGCTCCACGGAATTGGCTTCAAGAAACGTGCCCCCCGTGCTATCAAAGAGATCCGTGCGTTTGCCGAGAAGGAGATGGGCACCTCTGATGTCAGAATCGACACTCACCTCAACAAGCAGCTGTGGTCCAAGGGTGTTAGGTTAGCATTGTTTACGTAAATGGTGTCATTTTGCCCTGTGGCTTTTCACTTTCTTTTCTAAATTACTCTTTCCCGACTGAAGTCTTCAGCTGTCTGTGCACTCACACTCCCACTCAACTTGGCTTTCAGTGTCCAATTTGCTGGTTCTCAATTTGTAACTTTTGTCTTCAGGAATGTACCCTTCAGGATCAGAGTGCGTCTTGCCAGACGCCGAAACGAAGATGAGGACTCTCCCAACAAGCTGTACACCTTGGTGACATATGTTGCAGTGCCCACCTTGAAAAGGAGCCAGACCCTCAATGTTGATGTGAGTCAAGAATAAAAAGTATTTGTATAAACCCAAAATTTCTTGTTGTCTTTTGTCTTTCCTGTGTCATATGAAAGTGGAAAATTTCAAATCCAAGGTATTAGTTTTTTTATTCATATATTTACATGAGGCACAATATTGACACTGATGCAATTCTCGTGAATTTTAAAATTTTAGACATGTAGTTAGGAACAATTTTTCTTATGAATCACCCAAAGATGACTAGGTACATTCAGATCTTATATTGCAATATTGTCCAGTGAAACAGTTAATTGTTCCCAGAGAATCAATGGTTTTAATAGATCTTCCCCTGTTGGCAGTTCAATTTGTTTTTTATGCTTGTATTACCTGTTGCTGTCAGTTTTGATTCTATTCCATTCTGTATTTCACATAAATTAATATCCCTCTAGGACTGAGAGACAGTCTCCTACATTTGATCACAATAGAACTTGACAGTTCTCTTAACTCATTAATTTAATTAAATAAATTTGTACAAAAGCCTACTTATGGTACATAATAAATTTCCCTTGTGGACCTGAAACTGCCACTGCAGTCCGTGGTGGAGCTCTTCCTGCAAAATCTAATTGTGCTGCCAACTTCGCAGAAGCAGCCGCAATGACCTGATTACAGGGTTGATAATTTGTAATTTTGCTTAAATGGATAGATTATATATCATTTAATTGCGCTATTCTTACCTGAGGTGGTAAAGCTCTTGTCACTGGGTGGGGCTGAAGCGGTTTGGGCTTTTTAGAACCAAATAGGAGTGACAACGTTCTCTCATTAGCGTTGACTTGAGTATCTACACTTTCGCCTATTTTTGAGCCAAAGTTTTGTGACGCATAACCAGATCCAGTCGACAAAGATTGTGGCAAATCATAGAAGGTAGTCTGAGGCTCCTTTTGTGAGTCCTTGAAGTCTTCTGAGGATCCTTGGACTGCCTGCCTTTCTGCCTGGGTGTTTTTGACAGGTTTAAGCAATAACAAACCTGCGTGAGCTCCTTGTACTGTAAGAAAATTATCAAATTAGATTTCAACACTTTTGAATACCATCACCGTGATGCCTGCACTCTAATTTGAGCAATATTGTCCTTACATGCATTGAGAGAAGACGGCTCACTATCTCGGCCTTGGTTTGTGTTTCGCTTGAAGTAAGTGTCTGATTGTTGGCCCAATGGTTCTGGTGCTTCGATTGAATCAGTTTGTGAATAGCTCAAACTATTCAACGCCTCTGGAGCCCCGTAGCTGTCGGAGGGTTGGTTTTGGGACGAGGGGGGTGAGCCACTGGAATAAGTGTCGGTCGGTATCGAGGATCCACCGCTCGAATAGGACGTCTCCGAGGACAGGGACGGCCCGCCGCTCGAGTAGGACGTCCCCGACGACAGGGACGGCCCGCCGCTCGAGTAGGACGTCCCCGACGACAGGGACGGCCCGCCGCTCGAGTAGGACGTCCCCGACGACAGGGACGGCCCGCCGCTCGAGTAGGGCGTCCCCGAGGACAGGGACGGCCCGCCGCTCGAGTAGGACGTCCCCGAGGACAGGGACGGCCCGCCGCTCGAGTAGGACGTCCCCGACGACAGGGACGGCCCGCCGCTCGAGTAGGGCGTTCCCGAGGACAGGGACGGACCGCCGCCCGAGAAGGGCGTCCCTGACGGCGGTGGGCCGTAGCTGTTGAGCGCGCTGCCGACGCTGTGACTGCTGTAGGTCGGGAATGACGGCGGCTTGGGCGGCGGCGGGAACGAGGGCTGGTAGCGCGGCTGGTCGTGGCTGATGGTGCTGCTGTAGATGTTGAAGACCGGATGCGGGGGCGCAGAGGACAGGCCGGGCACGCCGTACACGGGCCGGACGGGCATGGGAGCGTAGGAAATCGGTCCCGGCGGCACGTACATCGGCGGTCCGTACACGGGCCTCGGGATGGGCAGCATCCCCATGTAGGAGGGCGGGCCGTACACTGGTCTCGGTGGGGCTGCGAGCATAACAGGCGGCGTTGGGAGGTGAATGAGATGCATGATGGGTTGCCTGCCCACCGGGCGCACAGGGGCCCGGCGGGCAACCCAACGTGAACGTCTCTTCACCTCGGTCTACATGCATACGGCGGAAATGTGGGGCCGTTGCATTCTCGTTATGTAGTTCATGCAGTTCTTTAGCAATTAAATATTTTAAATACATCAGTATGCACGTTGCGTTACGTATTATTGTGCCACCAGACCCTTAACTTACTAGCTTTTGAAGCATCTAGTGAAATACGAGTATAAAGAGACCGCAAGTGCTACAAGTAGGACGTGCAATTTCATACGCTACAGCGCCAAGTAGGCGAGGCTCACTTTGATTATCGAATAAACCATGCAAAAGAATTGTCCGCATTTTCCACACTCTTTTAGGCGCAAAGGTCCACTTCACAGGCAATAAGATAACGCGCTGTCTTTCAAGAAAAGCACAGATCTATATTCTGAATAAAATTCCTTACTGTGACGGAGATTTGTGCCGTTTCGTGCTATTCTATCGGGTTAATTCTGACCTGGATTTTCCGGCGGGCTTGGGCGAAAGGCGTTGGAAGCGATGTTTCGGCCAAACTGGCTAAGCGCCTCTCCCGATGCAGAGATGATGTTACCCTTAGCCGACAAAAGCTGACCTTTGACCCGCACCAGTTGGCCCTTGAGGGCGATGACCCCACCAGTGATTGCCCTAACGGCCGTCATGAGGACTCCCAGAAGCGACTGCCTGAAGGACTGAAAGTCGAAACTCCTCTGCCCATACACCTGAAAACAAACATACATTTTTCTATAGATCGTCTTCCAAAACTGTTTCTCAAGCAGGCACGAGTCAAAAAGAATAACGTCCAGTTCCGTCCGAAAAGGCTTGGAATAACTCACCATAGGGAGGCCTGCTCCCGTGCCGATGTAGTTACCGTAGGTGGGTCCTTTGCCGTTGACGGCCAGCCCGGTCGTGGCGGGCGAGTTACTGCTCGAGCTGCCCAGGAGCGCGCCCAGGATACCCCTGCCCCCGAGGAGGCCGCTGCTACTGCCAAGGCCCCCGGCGGGGGCTGGGGCGGGCGCAGGGGCGCCATACGCCGGCGCCGCGGCGCCTAAAGACGCCGGGTAAGGGGCGTCCGCAGTGGCGCCGCCACTGCTGCTGCTGCTGCCGCTTGCGCCTCCGAGCAGCTGAAGGATATTTCCGGACCGCTTAGCCCTCTCCACGGCCGTGTGCAGGTTTTGTAGGTTCTGCAAGTTCTGGAGGGCCTGTAGGTTTTGGAGCGCCTGGAGGGTGTTGAGCGCCTGGATGCTGGGCGTGAGAGAGGAGGCCTGAGACTCCGCCGACGCCGAAGCCGGGGGTGGCGATGGCGTTGTCGTCGAAGAGGAGGAGGTGGTCGTCGACGCAGTCGTCGAGGATATCCTCGCGGACAGGGCGGCGGGAAGCTGGTCCCTGAGCAGCCCGTACAGCTGAGGGTCCGGCGCGGCGGCGGCCGCCGCGTTCGTCGCCGTCACGCCCAGGAGCAGCGCGAGGCACGCCAGGGCTGCCAGGCACCGCGTCACCTGCAGCACACGCACGCAGCTCGGGTTAGCATTACGACCTCGCGTAACAAAGTGTTTGGAACTGTCATCCAAACCCTTTAAAAAAAATATCTTTATTATTTTTTTTAATTGCTCTATTTTTACTTTGGATCACGGGCCTAGAAACGCACGGCACTCGTAGAGCAGGTGCGCAAAAAATACTAGGCACGCTGCCACCACCTCGATGTGCCAGTGCACCAGTAAGACTAGTTAGGGTGGCAAATTATTCATCTACTAACTTGTTCTGACCGAAGGTCAGTAACTCAGTGGCGGCCTGCCTTCAGCCACAACTTCGTATCCTTCGTATCCTCGAAAGAAAAGAAAGGAAAGAAAAAAAAGAGTGAGAAAAAACGCCTAGAACCACAATGGTATCCGGTGCTTATTCTCTTAGCGATATCTTAATGTTTTATAATCCCCGGCCCTGGCCTGGCCTCTCACTCGAGCGACCCAATTGCCTACTGAGTGAGAGGGAATGCCTTGCAATCCGTTGGACTCGCTTCCCCCGCCTCGCCCCGCTCCGGCGGTCTTGCAACTCAGACAGGTGCAACATCTGAATACTTGAATACTACACCCTCGTATGATACGTATGATACGCCCGCGCAACCATTTTAAATCCACCGCTTTGATGTAATTAGAGCCTTTCTCAACGCTAATCCAATAAAAGTCGTAATTGAGTTAAAACCTGTCGAAAGCGGGCCAAAGAAGCGCCCCACAGAGAAGGCAAAGGCCAGGCCGGGCCGCGGCACAACCGGTCCATCGTGGGGCAGACCGTGCGGCCCGGGACGAGCGGAGGGGCGTGTATGTGCATGGCGGTTACGCGAATTGCGTCACGGGTAGCTGGTCCCTAGCGGGCGGGCCGCGGCGCGGTGTGGCGAGCCTGGTCTTGGCCCGATACTGTGTGGGTGCCGGGGCTGGACGGGGCGCGATTTGGCGAGCCTGCAGTCTGATTCAGAAGACCGCTCTCCTCCTTATGTCTCTCTCGCACCTATTCGCTGCGCCCAGTGATTGCGAGAGAGACAGAGCGCTTTTCTGAATCAGCCTGGGCTTGGCCCCATTGCGCGTTGTGGCGAGGGGGGTATCAATGATACAAAATGTGTACGATGATTTTTTTGACTTTTGACTTTTCTTTGGATTTTTCATGGAAAATTTCTGTCACTTTTTGATAAATTTTGATCTCCCCCCCCCCTCCCCCACATTTTTGATCTTCTGGATTATTTTTTCAGTTTTATTTATTTATTTTTTAATTTTTTTAGTTTGGTTTTGACTTTTAGGATTTTTCTGCATCTTTCTTCTTGTATATATTTTTATTTTTTAATTATTTTTTTCGGCCCGTACAATGATTTTCCGAAGTGAGCTCCCCCTCGGGATGAGGTGGGGGGCGCACCCCTGCGCTACGTGGCGGGAGCAGCCCACCGCTCTGCCCACTAAGTGATTTTCAAGGCATCTCGTCCCCCGTCGCGTCGCCCGTCGCCACATCCCCGCGCGGCGCCGCCTCCCCGTTGCACAGCAGCGTCGCGCGGATTCTGTTGCCGTTGTGAATTTTGGCGCTGTCTACGTCTGTCTGTCGTGCCTGTCGTCGGCTGCGGCACGCGCGTGCGCGCGCGAACGAGCTGCGCGTGGCGCACGCCACAGGGGGGACTGCACGGCGCGGCGCGGACAAGAGGAAGTCTCGGTTTCTTCTCCCTGTTATGTCCCCCGCCACGCCCGGCCGCGACTGTTTGCACGGGCAGCACACGAGCACTTGGGGCGCTCCGCCGCCGCCGAGCAGCCGCGTGTCGATGACGCCCGAATTATAACGCACACCTTTGCGTGCGCCTCAGTTTTATTGCATAAGGCCGGTGTCGCAAAAGCAGATCGGTTGCCCTCGAAACGCATGTACGACAGGGTGTCCTGCCGAAACGACCGAAACATGAAGAGTTCCGGGGCGGGGCGGGGCGTGGCCGCGCGGCCAGCCTGGGCCGGCCGGGGCTGCGATGCTATTAGGATGCACCAGGGCGCACCAGGGTGCGTGCATAGTGCATAGCCCAGTCGAGGGGCGGCCAACTCGAAAAAAACGTGTACACAGAAATACCTGTGTATTTCTAGAAATACACTAAAAATACCAGGAAATACTCTACAATACGCAAAAATACATAGAAATACTTAACAAAAATACGAGAAAAATACAGAAAAATACATTAGAAATACAAGAAATACAAGGCAAGTGTACACAGAAATACATGAGTTGGCCGCCCCTTGAGCCCAGTTCCCCGGTGCAGCAGGCCAGGTGCTGCGCCGCCGCCGAGGACAGCGAACGGGAGCGAGCGGTTTCGCGCAGTTAAATATGCTGCAATGAGGTATTACTGCATCGGGCCGACGCGCACACACACACACACACACACACAGACACACACACCTGTTCGCAGAACGCGCCACGCTACTAGCGGAAACAAACAGAAACAATCCTCAGTCTCGGCGTGAAGGTCCGGTCCGACTTTCTCCCGCGTTTGCCACCTCTGCGTGCTGCGCTGCTGCTCCTCTCTGCCCGCCCATGACACTTTGGTGCATATGCCATATACCCGACCCGCGGCCCGCGGGCGCCATTCACAAGAAGTACCGCGCAGCCTAGCGCGACATGCCGTGAAAGGTTTCGACAAAAAAAAATAATAGGAAGTGTTTGCATAGAAAGTGATAGCTGTCCTCGTTAATGCCCGACGAGCTAGCGTGTGCACACACGCAGCTTATCATATATTTTTTACCTAGACCATACTGTACTCACTCGAAAAAAAAAAGAAAAATACTTTCACTTCCAAAGGCGTCGCGCGCGCGCGCGCGCAGGAGAAGGATACACAAAAATATGACCAGCGAGAAGAGAAAAGAGGTGACGGGACAGGTCACTCATTGTGTCATCCCACCGGTATGATATCGGCCGGCGTCGTCGCCTCTTCTCTGCTCAATGGGCCGCCGCGGCCCTTGGGGCCCTTGGGTGAGAGCGTGAAGCCAAGCTCAGAGAGATATTGAATCAGCAGGACGGCGGCGTGCTCCTGACCGGACCGGGCCGAGTCAGGACGGGGAGACAGACAATATCTGCCTCAGGAAAGTAAAGTGAGCGACAACAACGGGTGGGCAGTTGGCGGCACTTGGTGAGTTCCGGCGGGGCGGGGGCGGGCGCGGGCGGTGCGTGAGCTGGGCTCTGCGGAGCGGGGAGGGGCGGCAGGGGGGAGGGGTGCGCGTGCCTGGCCGGACCCGGGTGTTTCACGGTGACAGGGGAAGGGATTTATTATGTGTCAGAGGAGACTTTCGTGCGCCGCGTGCGCGCCTCGCCACCGCGGCGGGGCGAGGCGGGGCGAGGCGTAGCGTAGCACCGCGCGGCGTCAGCGATGGTGATGGTGATGACGGCCACGCTAACTGAAAAGTGTTCTCCGCAGTGAGCAGCAGCACAGCCCAGCCCCTGCCCCTCCTCGACCGAGGCGCGAAGAGCATCTAATAAGCGGCCCCATCGGAGGGTTCAGCACAGGCTTTTAGTCAGCACATGAGACGTGGACGTGAACCTCTGCGACCTACCTCCTCATTGTCCCCGGCAGCACCTAAACCTTGTCTGACAGTGCTGACGCGCCTAGTGACCCGACTAGCGAAGTATCGCGCCGCTTTGTCGCTATACGTGCGTCCCCGCTCCCCCCGCTGCTCTGTTCTTCCGTTTGGGGTCAGAGGCTTCCGCGCGCTGCGGTGAGAAGAGCGAGGCTATGGGAGAGTGGGGGAGGGGGTGGGGGGGGGGAGCGACATACCCACCGGGGGACCTACTGAGAGTGCCTACTAAGAGAAGGAATTCCCTCCCGAAGCGCAACCCATAAGACTCTTGATTGGCGCGGCGCGTGGGATGTCACGACGCGGAGCGCCTGCAGCGTAGGCAACTCGGAGGCTGGCGCGCACCGCTGCGCACAGGGCTGGCCTACCCTCCCAGGGGTTCCGCTCCTCTGCACTCCCGCCCGCCCGCCCGCCCGCCCGCCCGCCGCGTTTCCTGGTGCCCCCTGATGTGCCTCAGATTGCACCCTGGGAGGAGCAGAGGCGTGGGGGCCGCGCGGTGCAGTGCTGCGCTGACCTGCCGCCCCTTCCCGCATTCCTGCCCGGCATGGGGGCGCCTCCTGCCTGCCGCCTGTTGAATAAGCTCGCCGCACCGCGCCACGCGCGGGCGGGACACGACCGCGGCGACGACAGACCACCGCGCCGCGCCGACCTCCCCGCCCGCTGGGCCTCCGCCTCTGCTGGGCTGCGGCCCCGCGGCCCCGGCCCCGCCCCGGGCGACCCCTGGCCCGGGCCTAGTCTCTCAATGAGCACGCCGCCGCCGTGGCCGCTAGGAGGTCGGGTCGCGGGTCGACACGCGCGCGCACGCCACTTTTCATTTTTTGTTCTCCTGATTGGTGACTTTCTCTCTCTCGCTCCGTGCGGTCCACCCCGCGAGCGACTTATACACAGTACACCGCGCGGTGCGTCTCCCATGACGCGTCGCGCCGCCTCGCGCTGCACGACCCTCAGTTACGCGCCTCCTACAAGCCGAGCGTTGCATTTCAGACGACATATCTCTCCTTGCTCCGCGCCGTGCACGCCTTGTTCCGGCTGCCGCTGCAGTCAGTCACGAGAGCGGCTGGAGCGGTGCGGCGCGGCGCGCAACAGCCCCGGGGGAGGGCCCACGCTGCCGTGCACCTTGACTTTGAACAGCGCGGCTCGGTCCTCGGTCGCGGTCCAGCAGAATGTTTCAGAGGATCGCACTCGTACCGAGGGAGCGATCACATAGAAAAATCATTGTATTGACCCCCGAAAACATTTAAAACGAATCAGTATAAAATCTAGAAAAACAATACAGAAAAATCAGAAAAATGGAGAAAAAATGAACAAAAGCCGAAATGAAATTGAGGAATATTCTGGAAAAGATCAAAATTTATCAGAAAATAACAGAAATTTTCCTTGAAAAATAAAAATAAAAGAAAAAAAATACTGCACACATTATGTATAAGTGATTTCCCCTTCGACTCGAACCTCCGTCCTTACATATCGCTCTCATAGGACCCGATATAGTTGCGACAGATCGCGGAGAGTGAGCTTCTGAATCAGTCGGCAGTCCGGCTGGCCGGCGGCGCCCCTGATGAACCGCGAACCTCGTGCCGCCACAAAGCATAACACGGAAACGTAACACTATACACCCCCGCGCGCAAGATGTTTTTTTGTTGTAATCCCTTTGATGGCACCGCACCGAAACACGAGGTCACTTCCTCCCTGAGGAAATGGCCGCGTCCAGCTCAGCAGTGCTCGTCCCGCTGCGATGCGAGGGGCGCCCACGCCGCGAGGCGGCCGTTTGCCACACCGCATGCACGCCGGGCGCCGGGCACTCGGGGCGCCCCGCTGGCCGCGCTGACCCGCGGGCCCGGGCCGAGCCGGACCCGTCCAGTACCGGCCGGGAAGGACGCAATCGCAGTACAGCCTACGATGATGTGGCGATGCTGGACAGACTCAACTCCTCCCCCTTATGTGCGGGGCTCTGCCTGCCTGGCCTGACCGCTTGTTGCGCTGCTCTGCGCACACTCACCTCATCCGAATAGGCTCGGAGTGTGGTGCGGTGGGACCGGGGCCGGGGCCTGTGGGAACGCCTGTTGCTGGTCGCGCTTACCCAAGAGTATTTATTCATCACTACAAGGAAAGGGGCCAGGACACAAAAAAAAACTAGGTTCAAAGAGGTCAAGAGGAGTCGATCACGACATCTGTTGGCTGCACGTCGTCCTGAAGCGGTTCTTACCGTGCTCGCAACGACCGCAGGCACTTATATACCGGCCCAAAACAGCGGTATTTGGAGCTTGTGGTGTGGTGGCGAGAACTCTTCTATCAGGCTATCACACACGTTGTGTCACGGTGACGTCACGCCGTGGCACGTGGTGTTCCGAGTATGTGCACGCGCACGGGGCCTCCCGCCCGCCCCCGCCACACCCCACCACGCCCGCTACTGCCTCGCGCTACCTTCCCGCCCCGCCCGCCGCGGCCCGCTGCACTTTCACTCACAACCAACGTCTCCTTTTGCTTGGTGTTTGCCGCTTAACGCGCCCAGGAGCCCCAACCCATCCAGCCCCGCCCCGCCCCGCCCCGCCGGAGGCTCCGCCGATGGGTGCCCCGCCCCGCCCCGCCGACGCCCAGGTCTGTTCATGTCCCATCACCGGGGAGGGAGACGGCCCTTCTCACGAGCCGCGCGATGTCAAGAAGCAAAATGAGCGGGGCGAAAAGGGACTGCTCTCGGCGATTTTAGTACCTTGTCCGCCCGTGCGAAAACCGAAACAAGGGAGAAAGAACGGGCGCGCCCAAGATAAAAGCCGTTATCCGTCGAATCTGCAAAGTACGTACTCAGTCGCACAGCGAGATCATCCATCGCACCGATCCCTACCCACGACGACTTTCGGTCATAAGCGCGGTCACGCTACACAACACCAACAAAACGGCGCTGAGGGTGGGAGGGGACAGGGGACGGGCGTTGTGGTATGGGTCACACCGGGGCGCAGCAGGTCACCTGCACCGCGCCTCGCCTCGCCACGACGTCTGCGTGGTGGCCCAGATCATTTGTAAGGGGGGCCAAACGTCAACTGACTGACCAAAAACCCACAGACCCTTATCCCCAGGTCCCCAGGAGGGGGCTCGGGCGGGGGACCTTGTTTGGTTTGGCCGGCGCTCTCGCCACGCCGGGCCACGCGCCACGCCGCACCATGAGCCACGAGCATGACGGGCCTGGCCTGGCCGAGCCTGGAGCGGCTAAAGCCCAGAGCTTCAGGAAGTAAAGTGCTTCTCGCGGGAGGAACGCCGCGCTGGCGTGCCGCGGGGCGGCCAGGGGCCGCAGGGTGAGTAATAATCAGCACGCAATTTCTCCACCCACTACAATAGTAGTATAGGCACAGTTTGAAAAGCGTGTTACACTTATATTACGGCCTGCACTAAATCGATGCATCATATCTCGATTAAGGCGCGCAGACTACTGCTCTGCGGTCCTACTGCTCCCCCGTCGTCGATAGCCGCTGCGGTGCGCTTGACCATCTGAAACCATCAGGGAAGTCCCGCACCGGCCTTTCATTCGAAATTCTAGGGGAAGGGTGGGTGGGATATGCACCAGGCCGGTCTCATCTTCACCATAACAATCCTACCCTACCACAACCCATTTCCGGCTACCACGCGCGCAGTGGTCGACCTAGTCCGGAGGCAAGAGGCTCTGGGAGTGACCGGTCGCCCCCGTTCCTTTCCGTTTCGTAATACATCGCAGGTGGACGAGTGTACGGGAGCGAGGAGGGGGGGGGGAGGGCGTAGCCAGACTGGATCCGTGCGCCGCGTGCGCTCAGCCTGCGCGGCGCGGAGCCGAGGAACAACCAAGTGAGAGAGAAGAAAGGGTGAGGGGGAGGGGGGTTACACACGTGCGCGGCGCGCAGCACAGTGCAAGCACACGCAGCGTGTTTCGTTTGGTTTCCTTCACTCGCCGAGCCGAGCCGAGCCTTGGAGAGACCTAAACGCACGCGACAGAGATATGCAACTACTTGTCCCGCTGCCGCCTCTCGTCACACAGCGCATCTCGCGCGCGTCTCTTATGTCGTGCAGGGGTGTTAGCTCGCTTCATGATCCTCTTCCTCCTCCTCCTCCTCTGCCCTGCCCGGTTGCAGCGCCATACGCTAAGTCACTGCGGGTGGGCTGACCGTCACAGAAGTGCGTCCCCCGACCCGACCCGACCCACCGCGGTGTACTTCCGCCGCGGTGCTGCGTCCCGCGGGCCCCGCCGCCGCGCCCTCCCATCCCGAATGAATGACACGACGATGGCGCATACTGAAGAGGCGCCGACGCCGGCGACGACGCGGCGTGGAGCTGGTGGAGCGCACCCCAAAGCGTGCGCGACTTTCCCCGAAAAACCGACATCACGAAGACAACCACTGCGCGGAGCGGAGCGCTGCTGCTGCTGCTCCGCCGTGCCGCCGTCCCGGGCCGCGGCGAGTGCCTCATCTCATTGTACACAACACGAACACGCGCGCGGGCTCGCGGGGACGCGATTGTGCAGCAGACTGATTCTGCCGAGCGATTCAGAAGATCGCTTTCATACCTCTATCCTCGTCACACTCGTGGAGTACTACCACGACCACCAGCATAGGGCACCCCTGCAGGTGCAACAAGGGCCGGCAGATGGGAGCGATCTTCTGAATCATTGGGCGGGGCGGGGCGGGCCTGCTCCGCGACCGGACCGGACCTACCTCCATGGCGGCGGCGCGGTGCTCCTGCTCCGCGGCTGCACGTGCTCCTGGTCGGCGGCGAGCCGGTGCGAGTGCGCGGGGGACGTGACGCCGCGGACACGGGGCGGGACGGGACCGGCAGCGCAGCAGACGAGACGCCAACACAAACTGAGGGAAAGAGAGGGGCCCCCGGGCCTGCGGGCGCGCTGCGCCGCCGGCAATGCGGGTCGCACCGGGCCGGGCCAGGCCGGGCGCGGCGGGGGCAGGGCCCCCCCTTTAAACACGGGGCGGTGGGGTGGCGAGCATCAAATGGTGTACCCCTCAGGAAGGGAGGGGGAAGTCCCCACTCTCTCCTCCTCTCCCCGGCGCCCGCGCCCGGCGCCGCCCGTGCGGTCGTCGGCGCGCCCCTCTGGCACCCGCCGGGGGGTGCGGTGCCTCTCGGCTTCTTCTGCACAAGTGTCCGTTCCGGGGCGCACATCACATGGTCACATCATGTGCCGAAGATGGCACCGCGCGACGCGACCCCGCCTCGGCGATCCCGGGGTCATTTACTCGACCCGACGGTTGTCTTTTTGTGGGCGACTTTCCATTCGCTTGTCACCTGAAGCGCAAACGCAGGCTTTCCTTCCTCTCGTACTCTACGGCCCTCTCAATAGCTGTCAGTTACTAAATGAATGGGCATGACACAACACTTGTCACATATTTGAAATAATAACCAATAAATCTGAATCCGAATGTTTGACATTAGGAGAAATAGTAAGGGCTGTTTTCAGATCAAAGCTAGAAGTATGTTTCAAAGCAGAATAAAGTATGCATTTTCATATATATATCATGATATTTTGCAGAATTGTATACAAAAGGAATGGCATCAATAGACTTCATGCCTTAAAGAAGGAAACAGACAAATCGAGGCTTGATTGCTCACAGTATTACAAGCTGCAGCAATACCTGCAAATGTTTGAGTACAATCTTCATCATTATAAAGTAAACGGGAAGATTGTACAGAGGTTTGACAAAATATTATTGTTTGTCCTCATTGCATTTAATTAAACTAGCACAAAAAGAAAAAAAAGAAAAAAAAACAAAACAGAAAATTAATACAGCTTAAGACCTAGACAATTATCAGTTACATCTACTTAAGGAAAATAAAATGGTAACAATACAGAAGATATTTGTGTAACAAAAGAAATTTAGAAATTACACAAAACCAATATGAGTAGAGCAAAAATTTCTGATTGAAATTTGTTGGTGTTACCACAGAAGACAGATCCGAGGTTTAAAAAAAAATCATTAAGAATTATTTAAATAATGAAGTCAAAGAAAAAGCCATGAAGTTACAACTCTGTCCTCAGCTCCCCTGCACGTAAGGAAGGTAAGCTTCCCAACATAAGCTCCTAGTGGGTCACCAACAAATAAAATGCACAGATACAAGACATGTATGTGTATGAGTACACACATCTCAGAAGAACTTCAATTAAGGCTACATGTAAGATTTCACTGAAGCAAAGAGTACAATAACCAGATTGGAAGATAGTATTTCAGTCGTGTATTGCAGCTTTCATTTGTTTTGATGAAAGTTAAGTTGATTTGTCCAGATGATATGGGTGAGAACTTCTTCAGAAATATTTCCTTTTATGATCAATCATAACAAGCTGTTACAGTTGGACCCACTGACTGCTCCGAATAGTAACAGAAAAAGTTTAGGGCAATAGAGGCCAAAGACGATTTTACTTTGCCAATGGCCATCATTAACCTGCCTAGCGGATATCAAAACTTTACACAAAGAAAATGTTCACACTAGGTTGTCATAGAAAGTAAAAAAGGAACAAAATAATTAATTGTTATAAAATTCCCAGAATGTAAAACACCAAAGAGTGGGAAAATATCACAATTACAGAGAGATTTAATCAATGATTTCAAGAGAAAGAGGCCCAGAAAACCATCGACGTCCTCAATATCTGAAATCCCCATTCCTTCGTTAGATGAAACATGGCAATATGTAAACTTTCCTAAAGCAGATTATCATGCTTTGAGAATAAACCAGTAATAAACTAACACTAGCCACAATACTAATAATTAAAAAAAAAGTTAAGGGCCAAATATTAATTGAGAAAAAATTGCAATTCTTCTTTCAGCAGAAAGTGAATTGCTACTGAACATACACCAAAGACATTTTAGTTTTTTAAACTTCAAAAGCTCTAGTCAGCACAGTCATCTTGATCATCATGCAGAGGAGATGATTGCTCACCAGGAAGAGATATGGAACTGAGCTCTGGTGCATCACTAACAGTAGAATCTTTCTTCTCTTCAAATTTCTCCTCATCATCTTCCATGGCATTCGTCTCACTACTACTGCGCCTGTCCCTTTTTCTATCCCATTTTTCCTCATCTTCTTTCTTTGCCTCTTCCTTTTCCTCCCTGTCGGTTCCCCTCTCCCTCTCTCTGACTCTTTCCCTTTCCCCTCCTCTTTCTCTGCCCCTCTCCCGCTCTCTTCCCTTTTCACGTTCTGTTTCACTATCTTTAGTACGTTCTCTGTCATGCTGAACTTCGCGCCGCTGGCGATCTCTGGAGCGATCGCGATGATCACGTTGGTCGCGATGGTCACGATGGTCGCGTTGATCGCGAGGCTCACGTTGTTCGCGCTGATCACGAGAGTCACGCTGATGCCAACGACCTACTCCCATACTTGAAGTTCGTCTGTGAGGATCTACTCGCTCACCATCAGGTTTCTTGTCTTCAGCTTCTGATCCACCTGCCTTGCTTGTTGGGGCGTCTGGATCCTTCTCAACTTTGACATCTGTAAGGCAAAGCAAGTGATAAGAATGAGAAATATAGATTGTTAGGATACAAACATTGGTACATGGACATTTTCTCACTTATTGATCGCAGCCTATTTTCTTTATTTTCAGCAGGACTTTCCCCAGGTACATCCTCTACTTCATGTGTGTTTTCAGAAGGACCATTTTCGGCATCCATCTCTTCTTCATCATCATCAAATTGATGATCAGTTGTGTTTTCAGTCTTTATCTGTACATTACCATTACCCTCAAGGCGTTCTAATTCCTCCTGGACAGTTGCTCGTTTTTTCTCCATCATTTCTGCAAAAGGACAGAAGTTTAACTAAAAAATAAACAATAACCAGACAACAAAGATACCCGTTGAAGAGAAGCAACCTACTTGCAATAAGTTTTTGACTGGCAACAAGCCTTTCTTCAGTCTTGGTGTTCTGAATTTTAGGTAGATAAAATATGGAGGGCTTCGCTTTTGTTTGGATGAAGTTTAATAATGGTCTGTGCTGAGCTTCCCATTCATCCTGTTCCTTGACTCGCTGAATCTTAAATTCAATGCGACGAATTTCTTGTTGTTTGCGGCGTCTATCATGAAATAGTTCTTGCCGTTCCTTTTTCATTTCTTCTTTTTCTCGTTTCGCTTGTTCCTCTAACTTCTTTTCAACTGTGGCTCTCTTATCCTCTTTGTCTCTCATTCTGGTTTCCTCTTGTCTAAACCTCTGAAGTGTTCCAAGGAGAGCCCCAAACATTCTTCGATTTCTTGCCTTGCTTCGTTCGTCTCCTTGAGCAGCCAGAATGTCCTCTTTAGATGGAAGTTCCCTGGTCTGAGGTATTACTCTAGAGCTGATAGCAGGTTTGTTAAATTGTACTTCCTCCTCATCCATCTCATCCTCCTCTTCCTCTCTTTTGTAAAACTTCGAGGGTGGCCCTGAATACTCTTCATCTCTTTCTTTCTTAATGTATTTCATAGGAGGTCCTGACAGCCTGCTGAACACTGTCCCTGATCTTCCCCCGAGCCTTCCTCGTAATCCTGGTGGTCCTTCTTCATCCATTTGTCTTCCAGGGTGGCCCTCCTCTCCCCCTAAATCAGAATCATTTAATTAACTATTGAAGAAAGAGGTAAACATTTAGTTGAATGATAACTTACCTTCCTCCGCCCATTTGAAAGGATCCTCTACCTTGTCCGTAGAATTCATCATTTTGATTAGCAGGTCTCTTCAGACCAGTTCTGGAAACAAATCAAGAACATGTCAAACGGAGAGCGCAACATGATCAGTTCTTGCAAGTGCAACAGAAGATTAAACAAACATAACACTGAATTCAAATATTGAATGACAAGGCTGAAAGAAATGTTAAGCTTACATGAGGTTAGGTAACCTCAACAAAGCTGATAGGGAACAAACTAAGAACGACAACTCGCTAAAACACTGCAACATTGAACAGTAGTACGGTACATATAGAGAATATAGAAAATACAAATAGCCCAAAACTCTATGATAATTCAGAACAGACTAATTTTGAAGTAGCCGCTTACCTTGGTGGTCCTTGCCCAGGAGGCTGGGCCTCTGGGTCCCTCCCAATAATTCGTTTAATATTCTTGTCTACATCTTTAAGCCCTTCCTTGGCCTTCAATAGTTCTTCTTGCAGGGCACTGAATGTTTTCATTACCTCGGTAGCCATTTTAATAGCGATTTTTCAATACTTTCGGGAAACAAACACCTATCCATGGGGTTCACAACTAGACATACATATCGTTGTCGTCGTAGATGTGTATATATAGGAGGCAAGGTAGCGGACGGTGTTTTTGTAGTTTTTCTTTTAACAAGACCAATTCGACCAATTGATCCCTCGTTCGAGAGTAAAACCTCGTAAATGTGAAAAACTTAGAAACGAAAAATCAAAAAATCAAAGAGGTAACGAGCAAAATAACAGCAAAACTTGTTTCCTTTTTATATAAAAATAAAATTTATTATATTTATTTCTATATTTAGCAGTTGGTCAATCTAGTGCGGCACTGCAGCACGTGGAGTTAAGGGTGCCAACATAAAAATATCCCCATTGAAAGAATTCTCTTAGAGAAAGGAGGACGAGACTGCAGTCTGCAGTGCAACCATTTTAATAATGATCTCTTTCTGTTCAAAATGTATTGTATTGAATTTTTAGGTCCATTGTGGGTCGTTATTTACACGACGGATTTTTCCGGGTGAGACCTTTTGTGCTGAAGAGTTGCTGGTCATTGCGGTCATTCAAACAAGACAAGCCCCACCCAGCCCCACCCGCTATTAGCCCATTCGCCCAGACTTTAGGTCCTCTAGCCTTCACCGCAGATCTGCCAAGCTGACACTTGGTGGGTGTCATTCAGCTGAAGACTTGGTTAGAGACTCCCTATTCTACCCTTTCCGGCACTTTTGTTCAGGTTTGTTGAACATTCTACCGCTGTAGAAGAAATTTATGCTGTCTTGTGTTTGGCAATGAATACTGCATGGTCTCGATTTTAGGCGCTATGGACGGTTTCGGTGATAACTTCGATCAAGCTGATGTTGATCCAGCCGCAGAGTTTATCGCTCGTGAACAAAATGAACTTGCTGGTTTGGACGACGATATTGCACCGGCAGCGCCGGCCGTACCCGCCGCCGTGCTGACGAACGGTATGATCAAAATTCTCTTAAAAGTTGTGTTTTTGAGGTTATGAACTCTGAGGACTTTGACTTCCGAAACCCTAGCTGCGATTGCCATTCGAGGCATGTAACTTAGATATCAGTTTGTCCCGTTCTGACTTTCTGACTACTTCCTTTTCCATCCTTTTTCTTTAGTCTGCCACTTTTCTCTATGTTCACAATCAGTTTCTCAGGATTTTTTCCTTTGCGCTTTTCTTTCTTATCTTTGCTCCGAAAGGTCATCGACAGTGGATGTTTTAGGAGTAAGCGTAAGGAGTAAGAGATGGGGTGAGCTCATCTCCTGCACCTATGCCCAAAGCCTCCATTGTAGAAGATCCTTAGGCTTCCTACGAATGCTTACTGCTAAACGGGGTTATTGTTCTATTGCAAATATAAAGTTAAAGGTACAGTTTGCTTATAGTGAATGGAAAGCCTTAATTTATGTAGACTACACTGAAAGTAAAAGCTGTTGGTAATGGTTGATGCATATTGGCTGTTGGTGTATATTATTCTTCATATAATATCTCTTCTTGCTTAATATATCTGAGGCATATTCAATCAAAGATAAGGTTACATTCCTATTCATCAAAATGTGTTTTTGAAGTGTTCCAAGAACATAGAATCTATGAAAAACTTGGTTATATTGATGTCCTAATTGTGTAGATGAGGATCCCTTTGGTCTACCATCTGTTCAAGATCCAGAACAAGATCCTTTTGCCAGCTTTGGACAGTCCCAAGTAGCTCAGGCACCTGTAGATAATCCTGATATCAAGACGGCCCCTTTTGATTTTGATGGAGATTCTCTTGACCAAGTTTCACAAGACATTAGTCCTTTAGTCAAGACAGAGGATTCTTCACAAGATAATATTCTTAATGGAATCGAGGGCCCTTATAGTTTTGGTAAGTGAAGTTGTGAACTTGATTAATGGTTTGATATTGAATATGTGTAATGAATTACGTCTTATTGTCTCCGTCTCTGTTTAACTTTTCTAAGAGGGTTGTCTAATACGTTATATAATTTTGAGACATTCCATAGTATTCAGCACATTGTGTTCTTGGCTGTAATGTATAAATTAATTACTTGGTGCCTCAGACCCCATGAGCCCTTTTACTGTCTTTGAAATTTTATCTCTTGCATATTCACTACTCTTTGCTTTGTAATATAGTAACTTCTATCCTATGAACTGCAAATTACGTAAAGTAGCACAAAATCCTAAAGCAGGTTAAGAAGTGCGCTTTTTTACTCAAATACTTTGTAGTGTGCATGGCATGTTGCATGTACCGTGCATTTTTTATTGCATTTTTATGAGACTCGCTTTGTAATTTTAAAGCATTGGTTCTCTCAAAGGTGATGTGCCGAGTGAGAACCAGTTTGGCAGTGCTGAAATTGTTGAAGAAGGTAAGTGAACTTATTAATTTTGCCTTACCTGTTCTTTTAGTTGGCTATCATTATATGTAGGGCTGAGTTAGTTTACTGATTTAGCATGCTCGCAATATTAAGACTTCAAGCTTAAAATTTCTGCCTTTTGAACCATAAAATTGAAATGGTTTTGAACAAGTAAAGGTTCAGGATCATATGTAAGTTGGGAAAAATGATTAATTACTATGAATCTTTGAACCTGATTTTTTATTCAATTTTGGTAGTTGTCTCAATTTTTTAATATACAGTCTGATTTCTTCATTTTTGTTGATTCATTATTTGATGTTTATGAACTAAATTAAATAGCTTCAAAATTTGACCTTTTTCGTGATTCCTGACCTTTCAGAAACACCAAGTCCAGCTCACCGTCCAACTCCTGTGCGTGAAGAACCAGAAAAAATTAAGAAATGGAGAGAAGAGCAGAAGATGCGGTTGGAAGAAAAAGGTTTGTGAGGCAAATGTTAGTTTAATATCTATTGATTTACTGAACATCCTTTTAAAATTTCAAAATTTTGTCTAAATAGATGCGAACGAGGAAAAAAAGAGAGAAGAGTGGCGTGAAGCAGCTAAAAAGGAACTTGAAGAGTGGTACCGCCATCATGATGAGCTGATTGCCAAGACTCGGGCTGCTAACCGGTATGTCCAACTTGTTCCCATATATAAATTACTGGAAACAAATTTTTCTGTGGTTATCCGAGGAGAAATATTTATGACATTAAGGGCAGTACTAACTTTACTAACAGCTAGCCCTTATTTTTATTTCATGCATTCTCAGAGAGTCTGCTATGTAAGTAAAAGTTATCAATCATTGCGCTGTTGTTGATGTGCTTTTTCTTGATTTGGAATGACTTAAACTCTCAGTTTATCAAAGTGAAACTGAGTATATTAAAGTAGTTTCTGTTCTGAATGTGTAGTTTGAGACTGTAGAAACGTTGAAAAATCAGTTTTGCATGACATGTAGAAGATGTTGAAATCAGTCTAATATGCTTAGTGAAATTAATTGAGAAACGCAATTTTCTCTGCATGTTTGATTTCATTCTTAAGATTGCATTTGCATTGGACAATATAGCTGCTAATGGTTGCTGACCTGTTTGCCTGTCATTATTTTTTATTTTTTTTCTTTCTTTCTATAATACTGCTCATAGCTCATGCACTCATGCGCTTATGTGGCTCATAAGTTCCTCGCATTCAACTATATGTTTTTGGTGAATGTGGAAATTTAATATATTTCAAAGAGGCCATTTCACCAAATAAGTTCCCTTGTTTGCCTTCTTACACTCCACATTCAAAAATGAGAGGAACTTATGAGCTGCATGAGCGCATGAGCCATTAGCTATGAGCAGTATTGCGGATTCACCTTTATGTTACTGTTTTGTGTACCTGTGCTCTAAAGACATCAAATCATGCAGTGAAAGTAGTTGTTTGCTACATAATGATTTTTGCGGTTGTTGCCTGAGATTTTTTGGACTGAACATATAAGATTACACCAATTTCATTACTCAACCTTTTTAAATTATTACAGTGCATCCCGCTTAAACCGTTGCGGTCGACTTTCCGAAAATCGGTTTAAGCGGGAAACGGTTGAAGAGCTAGGGTGTCTTTACGAGGGGATTACTCAGTAATTTCGTTTCGCAACGGTTTAAGCGGGAAAATGGTTTTTGCGGACCACGGTTTAAGCGGGATGCACTTTAATTTTTGTTTTTGCTACATTGGTTGGCATTGTTCTAAAAATGAGCTCTCAACTGAAGATGTATAAATATTTTAATCCCAAGGAATTTTGTTTGTTTAGTTTTTGTTTATTGCTCATTTACTTTAGTGACAGCACCCCCTTATCATTGTCAGTTGGTAAATTACTGATCAACTTTTGTTGCAGGAATGCGGAAAAACAGTTTGTAGCTGATGATGATGAAATTGAGCCTGGCACTGAGTGGGAGCGCATCGCTAAACATTGTGACTTCAACCCGAAAGCCAGCAAGGGCAGCAAGGATGTGTCCCGCATGCGTTCAATCATTCTCCAACTTAAGCAAAACCCACTACCTGTCAATGGATTTGGGAACAAACGGTCTTAAGTAACTTGGTAAGAATTTTCATTCTAGTGCTAGTGCCTTTGAGCCCTCAGACTTCTATACAAGATGTAAATGGATTCTCAAGATTGTTCCATATAGATATTGTTTTGTTTTTAAGCTCCTGGCTTCGTAAGTCAATGGAATATGACAATTCCACACTTTTAATGAACCCATCCTGCCTGTAAACGTGTCGAAATGCTGTACATTCCGGATTAATTTTAGTGGTGCTTGAATTTCTTTATTTAGGATGTACACAGGTTTCGTAAAGATTGTATTTTTTTTCAATGAAATTACCCTCAAGCAATTTTCTGATCAATCAATCAAGATGCTAATGTACACAACCGTGTCCCAGTTGTGCATGGAGACCAAATGTGATCATTTTCTTCTGTTTCATCTGGAAATTAATTTTAAATGTTATTGTTTTCTTTGATATAATGCTGATCATCTTGCGAGCACTCAGCAGTATATGTACCAATATGTGTATATTCATTCGTGTAAGGTTATTAGTTATAATATTTTCATAGTTTTCAGAACATGTTTATATTTGGTCAAATAGGTTGACCAATGGCTAGATATATCTCCAGTATTGCATGAAACTCTGACTGTATAATGTATATAATCTGCTTCAGGTGTTATGTGGAGAACAATATATTGGATCTTACAACTTTCATTTTTTTTTTTTAAATATTTTTCCTTGCCTAGCCTCAGTTTTGAGTGGGTGGTAAATTATCTGTTTTACTACTGAAGGTAATGTTTCAATGAACTTCACAGGAACACATTTGAGTTAAGAAGCATTTTATTACAAAATCTATTGAAACAAATTTACTTGACTAATGCTAAATCATGATACACCTATAAGACTCTCACCTGCTTTTACTCACTTACTCTGCAAACCAAATAGTTCATTATATTTAAAAGTCACAAAAGTACAGGTTTGTCATTCTAACAAAGATTGCAGATCAGACAACAATCTGTAGATAATCTAGTACTAAATTTCTATGAATTAAAATTACTGAACATATTGAGTTCCAGGGCATTTACTTGGAAACCATATCAACTAGGGACTAATGTCAATACACTGTCCAAGCGAGCTGTCTTACTTTTGCTTCAGCATAAATGTTCTCCAAGGCATAATGTGAATCAGCTGCAACAAAACCACAAATTAATTCTGATGGAGGTTGGGCAATTTTTATTGAATTCAGAGTGTGACAGATATCCCCTCCTCCTAAAACTTCCCTGCTAAAAATATAGTATTTGAGGAATGATTTGATAGTCTATAATCTTGAATGAACTCACCTGATATTGGACATCCTTGGAACACTAATATGCTTATGTTTCGACAATTTTGTGCAATGCACTGAATTGAGAAATCAGTAACTCTCATACAATGATTTATGTGCAGCTCTGTTAAAGTTTTACCGCAATTTCCATGGACCAGTTCAAGTAATCCTTCATCACCAACCTTGTGAACATTTTTTTATTATTAGCTTGACAGCATAAAAATAACTTCAATTGTATTTTAATTGATTTCTTACTTGAGTACTTGACAAGTTTAGAGAAGTAAGATGTTTCAACATCCTGGTGAGAGCTTTAGGGCGAAGCGTCTGTGATTGTATGGCACCCCTTAACATCAAGTTCAATTAGGTTTGGACAGTTTTCAGCAATAGCTGCAATCACATCATCTGTCACGTCCGGACATCTCCTTAAGTACAAGACTTTCAACTTTGGCAAACTTGGCCAAAGAGAGATTAAAGCTGGGACAAATTAAATAACATGAGAAATCAAAACAGTGCTGATTTAATAAATACCAAAAGCTATACTGACAAGTATCCTGCACCAAATTTCTCACCATCTCGCCCGAGGGTTCTCTCTTGATTTCTTCCGGGATTCATATCAAGTTTCCATAACTCTGAACAAACTTGAATTGCCCGCAACATACCATCAGTTAGATGGCATTCACTTAGATTCAGGGTTTTCAATTCAGAATGAAGGAGACTCTCCAGGGATGAAGTCCCAAGAATACCCCTTTTGCAAGCAATTGATAAAAGTTTTGTTTTCAGAGTTCGAGGCAGAATGCGAAGGGACTCGACATGTAGATCTAGACATTCTGCTAATGCCTTAAGAGCACTGTGCATACATTATTAAATATAATTAGTAAAGTAAATATTACTTCCTTTAGAAATTTTTGGAAAAGAAAATTAATAATACTCACAGTGAAAACAAACTAGAAACTTGAACCGATCTCCATAGCTCTGCATATCCATTCATATTTCTATGAAATGATAAGAGACCTAAGAGAAATGAATCCTTGTAAACTCAAAATATGCTTGTAATTTTTTTTTCGAGTATAAAGTCAAGCAGCAATCATGTATTCAAAAGTGAAGACGGAATTATACCTACAAACCTTTGAATGAGATGTAAGACAAAATACCACAGTAGTACTCTAGTACTAGCTTTTAAAATATGTAACCTTTTAAATCCTGCTTAGAAATCCAGGAAGTACCAGAGGAACTGAAGTGATAATAATAACTAATATTATATTGATAGCAACCATCACCATGGTAACGGTTTCGGGTAAATGCTGCTGTTCGAAGAGTTGAGGAGCAGGTGCGACTCGTACGACTACTCAAGCGTCACGAACAATCAATCGGTATCAAAGCCAAGCATTTGCTACATCCGAACTATTGTAACCCACTTCGCTTTACAACGATAGTTTATGATGCTCGTAGTGTTATTTACAGCAAATGGTCGACACTAAATATGAGCGCGAAGGAAACTTATTGTCATGTAAAGCGAAATTCTATCGACCTCGTAGAATGTTTGTAAACAGAGATCCGCAATTTTCTGCCATTGGCGTCTGCAAGGTTTCTGCTGGAGGTCGGGTTGTTTTTGTTTTCTCAGCTGATCGCAGTAATACACAAGGCGGTGGCGGTCACGGAGAAGAGAGGGGAGGGGAGGAGAGGGACGGGGAGGGGGGAGGGGTTAAACAGCCCACCGCGCACAAGGTCCGAAATAGCGATGCGATGAGCGCGCTTAGTTAGATAATAATTAGACTACAGTGATGTAAATAATGTTTATTTAAATTTTTGAAAAAGAAAAGTAAAAAAAAAATTGCCATCATTTCACACAAAGCAAATTCTTACCGAGATTTCAAAACAAACAGGACAGAAATATGGTCGAAAATTATACAACATGATACTACAGTAAATTGCAATCAAAGCATGTTCCAGTTTATTAGAATGGTTGTATAACAATATAACAATCCACACCAAAAAGAAATGGGGACAAGTAACTCAAACTCATTGTTTTCCCTCTTTTAGACACAAATGGTAGACGGGAAGGGAGAAGATGAAAATAAGTAGAAATAACTTACCTGGCACAGCTGATCAAAATTTGCAGATATTCTAGAAGAGAAAGTTAGGACAGACACATAATAGACAGCTGCTCTACATCTGAGAAAAACCTGTGTCAGAAATCCTAGAAAGTTGAGAAGTAAATTATCATAGCGAGCTGAGCTTACTGCTGCCATAACAGCTATCACAAAAACGCCTGTAAATAAAAAAAAATTAACAGTGAACTCATAACTTGTTTCTGGCTCAACTCTTTTCAGTTCCGAAAATCCTGGCCAAGTTACTGGCCACCATTGGGACAACAGCATAAAATCAATTTTTCAGCCAGTAATTTCTTACTGGGTTATAAAGAGTTTCATTTCAAGATGTTGAACCAGATTGAAAGATAACTTCAGTATATTTCATCAATGAGTATTATTAAATTCAATAAAGTTAAACAATACAAAAACGAAAAGCGTACAAGAACACTGTGATTTAATCATGTCAGCTGTGCTGAAAGTAAGAAAATTGTTTCATACACATGCTTTAAAAGAACTAAAAATTAAAGAAATACTGAAAAAGGAACACTGGATGGAAAATAGATGGGGCACTTCGAGCTGAGTGACACCATATACCCTGCAAGTTTGGATTCTTCAAGAAAAAATGTTATTTTCTCCAGTTTATGGTGTATGTAGCTACAAAGGCGAGGATGCGGACAGTGGAGATATTCGTTTTTATCATGTTATGACCTAAAGAAAAAAAATACAGGAAAGAGACTTGGAAAACATGATGAATCTGAAGCTAAAACATTTTGACTGAAGTTATTCCTCTTTTGATCTGAAAATGGAAAGATTAAACAATATTCCAGATTGATGTACCTACTCAAGACATATAAACTAAAACTTGATTGGATTTTACCACATCTTTATTTGGCCAGATTTTTAATGCATGGAAATCATTTAAAAAGTAAGGACAACTGTGCCTAATGTCAAATGATCGTGAGGCTTGAATTGGTACATCAAACTTTAAAAAGTCTTGTCACATGTTAAGAAATAGGAAAAGCTTATGATCTTCTTGACAATTTCCTCTCCCATCCACCATTTTTATGTAAAGGAGCAAAAATGAACAATTAATTAAAGTCTTTCATTTCTGATTTGGGAACCCAAATAATTGAGTAGTTAGAATCCAAGTCATTATGTACAAAAGTAATAGAAATATTAATACAATTTCTAAGCTTAAATGGAACTATCACAACATTCTCATGTCAAATGTTAAAAGAAGTCATGGCTTAACAGAGCTAATGCGTGCTTTCAGTAGTTTCTTCTCCAGGGTCCTCTTGTCCGTCCCCCAAAACCTCTACCCCTGCTTCTATTACCTCGAACCCCACCACGCTGAGGCACTATAAAAGAAAGGACTCGTTAGTAGTTGCTGACGTAATTTTACAATCACAAACACACAATTTTCGGAAAGAGAGATGCTAGTATGTTAAGCTTGGTACTCACTATAACTTGAAACTTTGTTGCTGTATTTGCCACTTGGGGGCGTGTATATTTCTCGTTGGTTCGAGCCAAC